>VBSK01000394.1:1200000-1800000 GCA_006112555.1 Tuber indicum | reverse complement strand
AACCCGCTGACGCCGAGATAACGCCCGTGGCTGCATTGGCTCTAACTCTCTCCCAGCAATTGTTTAAAAATTGCCCTGTTGACGACGCCATTGGTGCTATAGAGCGCCTGAGGGGTCAAGGGAAGAGCGAGATTAAAAAGATATGGTATGATAGAACTAGAGCATATCGATGGGGAGCTGGACAGCAGTCTATGATGATTCCCCAATCTATCCAGGCAGTTCTACCTTTGAATCGGTCCCCAGAGTTTTTTTCCCCTCTTCTGACTGACTGTATTTAGGTTTATTTTTCTTCTTCTCTGTCGGACCGTAATTAAATATGGTAGTTTTATGCTTTTCCCTCGATCCCCATAGGTTTTCCATTTTCAGAGGATTGGGGAGGTGGAGGCCGCGAGACCAATCTGGCAGCGAGCGAACCTCCAATCACCAGTTCCCAAATATTACCGAGTCAACCGATCAAACCTAGGAATCCGGGCGGGGAGGGAGGATGTTAAGGCGTTGGGGCATGATCGACCACCGTACGAGTTCAGATCTCTCTCAAGACGGGCGACACATTAGGTCGGTCAGATTGAAGAGCGTATTACCATCTCGGGTTCATGGAGGGGAAGGAAGGTGTAACCAGATTGATCCGGCCATTCAGGACACACACTCTCACTCTTGTTTCATCTTAGCCTCCAACGTTGGGCATCACCCGCCAGTTCCAGGTCCGGATTCGCGGGAATAGGGTTGGTCTTGCTGCGTTCCGCCCCGGCACACATTTTTATCCCGGCCTTCGCTATTGGTTGTGCCCAGCTTTCGGGGCGTCTCAATTCCCATAGCATACCCAATCAATTAAACATTCACTCAATTGATCAAGCTATCATTTATCCACTCTTGTTCCGCTTTTCCTTTCGTCCCGCCCGCGTTGCACTTCCCCTCCCCACTTGTGCACCCGGGGGAAGGAGCCAGAGCACAATCGGGCGAGGGCGGGGAGAGAGGCCGGTCAGATTGTCGGGAAACCTGAGTAGAATAATAAGGTAAGGTAATTATCCGAAGTGGTTAGAAATATATCATTATCTCATATCCTCAAGCGGCAGCTCCAGGTTTTCTAATATTTTTTGCGGCCGATAGCGTTACAGGAAGGAAAAAAAAAGCTGGAATTATAAGGCGAATTGTTCTTTAGCCCATGCGGGCGGGCCGGGGTGAAACCAGTAAATCTCCCTAGTTTTGGCGTGTAGCGTACCGTTTATCACATTTGGAGTAGCAGTTAGCCTCATTTGATAGCGGTAGCATTGGTGAAGCATTTTGTCTCGGTCGTTGGTATGATACAGCTTATTAGGCTAGTCACTATGATACAAACAATATGATACCTGTATTGGTGAAAGTGCCAGATATCTGACTAAGCAGATTCACGAACAACTTTTTGACTATGATAAGTAGAGAAATGTGCGCCTCCCCACGGCATCGGTTTAACACTGATACCGCTAATTTGGAGTTTACCTAAAGTGGGGGAATCATAGTCGGCGATAGACATTTGTAATATAGGTACAAAGCACCGGAATTTGACAGGACGCCGTACATACGTTCATCTTGCTTGAGTGGGCGGGAAAGAAGGAAGCGGTCAAGGGCGGAGAATTTGTCAGTGCTTAGATGTAACTCGGCAGACTAGCTATTGGATACCTTGTACTCATATACCGCCCTACTTGATGATACAAGATCGTACATTCAAGCCCACATCATACTAATTCCCCCACCCCCCCCCTCCACAAACCTCTACTTTACCATCCTTCTAGCCCCTAATAGCCTTCACCCTAGAACACAGCACACCAGCGAGGCTCGTGATCCCATCCTTCATCCTTCATCCCCATTCTCCGCCATGTGACGAAGTAAGTTCCTTATATACTCGACCCCTATCACATCAACCTCGGACGTAGAACAATGTGACAAACCGCCCAAGCTACCGATCTTTGACACTGACGACGCTCTCGTCGGAAATGTCCAGACCCGTCGAGATTTTTTTTCACGGAAACATCTCTTACCCGCTGCACGTAACTATGTTATTGACGGGTTGGCATCTCGGGATCGCTCGCCCATTGGCCTTTTTATCTCCTACGGTGTGGGGAGGAAGGGAAGAAGGATAACCGATTGAAGACCTTTGCCAAGGAGTACGATACCGTGAATAAGCTGCATATGCAACGTCGATCATGCAGGTGTCTTGCGGGGGCTCCTTTGAGGGATTGCTTGCTTGTTGCCGTTGTTCTTGTCTTGTGTTCGAGAGGAGGCGGTTAGTCAAGTGTTTCCCTTCTTGATCTCTCCCCTTGTCCCTGATGGTGTCATTTTATCCTCCTCGTGAGTTCCTTTCCTGTCTCTTGCCATGGGTGCTCGATTGGACCAAGTTAGTAGGGTAGGCTGGATAGGTCGCACTGAAGGTTGTGGTTGCACAGAACGAGATGCGGATATCGTATCGTAGCACATCTCTCAATGGGTGCGACTTACCACTGTGATACTTTGCAGCGGATCTTCGCTGAGGCGGTTCGTAGGGTTTCGATCTCAGATGCACCATCCCTACCGTGCGTGCGGTAAAGCTCCAGTATTTCCCTCGGGATTGTAACACAAACACTCGCTCGACTGCGTCAGTGCACCCTCCGCTCACGTGTTTTGTTTTGTTTTCTCCGTTTTTTATTACTCATTCCCATTTAAATGGTCCTGGCTGCAGTTGACATATATCCTCGTGGTGTATGTCCGAAGCATGGCAGGTGTGGAGCAAGAGGGATAGAAATGGAACGAGAATAAATAAATCAAAGACAATTCAAACGATGCACGATGGTATGTGCACACAAAGTGCCCATATCATCGAACATCAGGAACACCAAAAGGGATACCTGCATGGTTTCTGGAACAAAAAGATCATCCAGGTTTGTTCTCCCTGCATATGAACCCACAGCACTGTCCGTCACCCCTCCTCACCCAAGTGGCCCGCTATATGCCTTTCCCAGGTTTACCACAAAATCACCACCACTCACCCTTTCAACGGCATTGCGCATGCTGCACGAGGTATGACACAAGTCGGATGCTCTTCCCCCCCTCTACTTGCTGCTCCTTCTCCTTCTCCTTCTCTTTGACGGGGCCCAGCAAGCAAGCAACGTATGAATAAGTAAAAAAGAAAGAAAAGGAAAAAGAAAGGAAAAAAGAAAGACAATGGAAGCAAACTAAACTTCCATGCACTCACCATCGGCTGGCTTCCAGTTGCTGTCGAATCCCCTCGAGCCCGATTAAATATTATTATTTTTTTATTGGTGTGGAAGATGTGCCATTGGGTACTTCTCCCACCTCTTTTTTTGATAATTTTGATGGATGGCCTGTGTGCCCCTCTTTCTCCCTGCTTTGCTTCACTCGTAGTTTTGCTAATTCGTTAGGAAATTCCGGGTCCCTGGTCTGTGCTGATAGGTATTATCAAGGCTATCCGCTTCCCCATCCCCCCCCTCCCTCTCTTTCTCTCGCATTCCCTCTTTTTTTCCTCTATCCCCCTATCCCCCCTCATCTCCATCTAATCTAAAATAAGCACATGGTGCCTTCTAGCTTGGATTTTGGGAGTGTGCTTGGTTCGGATACCCGAACCGCGATCCTTCAGAAGGTTGTTCTGCCATCTCTCTCTCTACCACCCAACTAAAAAGAAGGAGGAAAGGAAAGGAGGAGGAAAAAACGCTTGTTCCGTTTCCTAGAATATTCTAAAACGTCATCTCTTTCACTTCTCGCCATAGAGAAGCCCGTTCTTCTTCTCCACATTTACAGGACAAAAAAGAAGTGAAAGAAAGGAGGAGAACAACCCGTGGAATAACAAGAATAGAAGGACCCCAGAGTAAGAAGAACTGGAGTTAGTTAATTTCTAGACAAAGACTAATACGGCTTATGCGTGCACTTACCGACATGGTGACCCCAGTGCTCCGTCTATCCTGTTGAAGAAAAATAAATTAAGAAAGAAAATCTCTTTCACTATCGACATATCTTTCACTTGCTTTTCCTCATCTTCACCTCGCTAATCGGGGCGGAGAAGGCCTCGTGGGGTCTGATCCAAGTTCGGTCGGCTTTGTGGGGTGTCGTTGACTTTGCTTTGCATACATCCTCCACCTCGAAAGCGAAGGTATAAAGGTGCACAGACACACGCTCAGCATAAGAACTTTAGATCACCAACAGAAAGTGGAGGGGCGAAGAAGCCAAGGGACATTCCAGTAGTCAAGGAGAGGAAGAATAGCAGAGGACCACCAGTGCAGCAATCATCTCGATAACGATTTATTTCACGGTTTTCTTTTTCCTCCCCTCCCCTCCCCGGGAAACAGTTCACCAAAACGAACCCTTCCCTCCTTCCCTCCCTCCCATCTCCCTCCCTTCCTTCCTCCCTTTCCTCATCTCACTAGATAAATCGGCAACAAAAAATAAATAAAAAATAACAAAATCCGGTCGAGCCAATAAATAAATAGCTACATACAATCCGCTTTTTGGAAACATCTCGAATCGCCCCGAAACTTACCATCGGTATATTGAGTTAATCTTTTGCTTTTCAAACCCTTTTCCCATTTTTGTTCCATCGATTGCTAAGTTAGGGGGGGGAGTAACAGTGGCTACAAAAACCCCTTTCCCTGCCCGTTTATTCCCTCGCTTTGGAGAGTGGAAGTGATCTCTCACACGAGAACTTGCTACCTGTCGACCACATACGCAACTTACTACTCGGGTATCACATATCGTCACTCGGTCCGAGAAGCAACGACGACCTCGGAGTTTTCCCATTTCCAAAAAAAGAAAGAAAGAAGAGTAAAAAACAAGGAGGATAGACCGGTTCCCCAAAAGGCATGTCTCGGGCACCCTCACCTACTGAAAAAACCAAAAAGCTTTTGAAAGCTCACGTACAACCACTTGCCATAAAGATTGAGCCGGACACCGAACCACCAACTTCTCTATTTTTTCCTCCCCCCCCTCCTCCACCGCCACCGCCACCGTCGCTACAATTGCAGTCGCAGTCGGGGCCCCAGCTAACAAGGTTCTCTCCTCCCGCGTTTCGTCGCGAGGCAAGGTCGAACCGGATGACGCCCAAGGAACGTGTAGTCAGCAAGGGTCCGCTGAAAGAGAAAGTCAATTACCCACCCCATGAACAACAGCAGTCGGAGTATAACCGCCAGAAGCTCCTGGAAATGGAGTTGTACCCTTCCGATGGAGTCGGGAGTTATCCGAGGAGTATACCATTCAAGGGGAGTAAAGAAGATTTTCTTCGAAAAACTGGGAGGAATCGGTTTGACGGTGAGAGGGAACCCCCCTTCGCCCTCCTATACCTTATAAAAGAAATTGAAAAGAAAGCGCGGGGGGGGGGGTAAGGAAATATTTAGCGTTCAAGGGCTAATTCCTATTGGCAGTGTTCGAATACAGATTCACAGCGCCGAACGTGAAGGGTGAGAAAAAATGGTGGTGGGTGATGTGGGATTATTATAACGGTCTCGTCAGAGTGCACGATTTCTTCGACTGTTGCAAACCCGGGAAGGTTGGTGGAAAAAAAAAAAAACTTGGATTTATTTAGCTTTTGCGAGAGAGAAGATCTTGGTAAAGGAAAACGAATTAACTAACATATGAACTAACTTTTACAGACCGAACCTGGAAATGCCGTTAGGGAAAAGGTTAATCCAGGACTTGCGTCCGTGTGCCATAACATTACGGGTGGTAACCTTCACGCACAAGGTAGGCAGACTGATACTGGCACACTTATGAATCCCTTACGATTTCAAACTAATAAGTCCCATCACCGGAGGGAGGGGTACAACCCAGGCTACTGGATACCATACGAGGCAGCCAAAGCCCTCGCGGCAAAGTTCTGCTACAGGATCCGCTATGCCCTGACTATTATATTCGGGGATTCCTTCCCGGATCAATGCCTTCCAGAACACCACCCGGAGTTCGGCAAATACCAGATAGATGCCAAAATAATAAGTGCCTGCTGTGAGAAATCCGCTGCTCAACTCTGCACCGAGCAAAGACGTTTGCACACCGCCATACACCATCGCCAGCATCAGAATCAGCGTCAGCAACAAGCACTGTCAGTCACACCTAACGCCGCTGCCGTAAATCCAGGGACACCTTTATTGAGCTTCTCATCTACCATTTCTCCGTCTTCCTCCTCCTCCCCCTCTTCTTCTTCTTCAACGGCAGCAGTAGTAGAACCAAGATACCCCACCACTCGAAGACCAAAAAGCCTCTCTCCGCCACCACCTCACTCCTCCTACTCCTCTTCAAGAAGCCAAATATACGCCCAATACCGACTCCGAACACGCACCCGCACCCCGCCTCCTCCGCTGCCTCCACCACCACCTCCAGAATTATCATCATCACCAGCAAAAAGGTATTTCGACCCCGTGAGAGAAATTTGGACGGACGGGAATAGCCCGCAAAGGAGGAGGAGGCTTGATGGTGGGAATGGCAGGGTTCTAGACGGAGGACCACAGTTACTACTACCAAGCCAAGATGCTGAGCAAGACAGGGATACTAGAGCTTCAACGAACACCCTCTACACAAAGAGCAACAAGAGTGTAGCGAACAAGCAGAACCCACAGCAAGAAGCAGAAAAGGAGAAATCCCTCCCACCAATAACTCCACTCCTCCATCTCCCGCATCCGCACCCTGAGGCAAACGCAAATTCTTACTACCGGCCTAGACCACAAGAGCCAGAACCAACCCCCAAGCGCGCAAAACATACCCGCGTATCCGCCCCCCCTAGGTTCGTTCTGGGAACCTTCTCGCGGGGGCAGCGGGTCTGTCGGAGTGATTCTTTTTCACTATCACCGCCTTCCTCCTCCACCGTTTCCGCCGGAAGAAGGGGAGGGGGGGGGGTTAAGGCGGAGACGCAAGAAGAACACGTGCTAGCAGTGGAAGCGGCAGGGAATTTGATGAAGTTGAGGTTGGATGAGTTTAATTTGAACAATGCCGGCGGTGCAGAGGCAGGAGGGAGGAAGAGGAGGCAGTCGCGGTGATTTTTTGGCTTCCTTTTTTGCTTGGATCGGGTCGTTCCTGTTGGGGTTATGATTTCTCCCCCACTAACTTCTTTACTTGATTTAATTGTTTGCATTTCGCTCATCATATCACGGCATGGACTGGATTTGAATAGATTTGATATCATACTGTACTGGGTAATTACCTGGCAGGAGTTTTTCAGTTTTTCAGTTTTGTTACCCCTTCGTGCTCTTTCATATATTATTTTTTATTTTTTATACTTTTTTTGGGGGGGTTGGCTGGTTAGCATAGCTAGTTTCATGGAACTCACGATATGACGTTACTCAGAGAGATACGATTAAGGTGGTACAATATTCTGAATCCAGTAACTGAGCACAGGGGGGGGTGATTGCTCCAGACTGTGGCAACGGACGGTCCTGGCAACAACAGAAACCGACCCCCCCCCCACGTTTTCCATAAAAGATGCACATTTTCAACAGGCAGCTACCGGTACTCACCAGCATGGCCTCAGAAAAATTCAGTGATTTTTAAGATAGCACAATTTCATATTCACATACGGTAACTGAAGGCTATGTTGTGGGAATGATTCTAAAAATTCTAACCATTAACACTGCCAAGACGACAAATTTGTATGGAATTTCTACATGACAACGATTCTGTCTAATTTCGTTTGCCTGCCTCCGTGTTCAGTAGAATATGACAAATCCCCCCCCCCTTACTCTCTCTCTTCCATCTGATTACTGTTTGAAGGATAAAAATTTGTTGTGTATGATATCATTGTGCTGGTTGGCTGAACTTGTGTATTTTGTATGGAAACCCGAGTGGGGGGTCAGTTTCTTTTGTCACAAAGCGCGGACTTCCGGTGCCCTTGACCGGTTTTTATCGCGCTATCCCCGGTGGAGGTGGAGTGCAGCGCTCAGAGTGTTACGTAGCTGACAAATATCATAATAATATGGAGTTGTGACCCACAGGTACGATAACTTACGACAACTGTTTGGCTCCCACGCATATACGAAGGTTAGGGGTCGGAAGCCCGAAGCCTTGCCCGAGGAAACGACAGAGAAAAAGGGAGGAATAGGCAATAGCACAGACTCCCTTGCCGTGAAGTGCCGTACTCGAACGTTGTACATATTATACTTAACATCAGAATGGTAGTACAATAGCAACCGCTAAATATATATATAGCCTACGCCTTTCCACCTCCTTTCCTCCTTCGTTATCATACCTTTCCTCACTTCACCACCCCACACCAAGACGTACGGAAAAAAAGATAAAAATGTCCATCACGCTCTACACAAGCCGTATCTGCCCCTGGGCTCACCGCGCACACATAGCATTGGCAGAGCTCGGGCTAGACTTCAAAGAGGTCACGATTGATCTGATGAAGCCGAGGGAGCCATGGTACCTTGAGATCAACCCCGTTCGTCCTCTCCTCCCCCTCCCCCATAATCCCCTGCCATCGCATGCTAACAGCAAATGAACGACAGAGGGGGCTAGTCCCGTCGCTCAAATACAATGACGAAATAATCACCGAATCCTCTATTGTCGCTACTTTCCTCGCGGAATTGAAAGAGAATCACTTAGTCCCCTTCCCGGGCACTCCGGAGGGTACCCACCCCTCCCTCCTCTCCTGCTCCCGGAGTGGTCATCCACCCGTCGTTGAAATGCTAAGGGGAATATCACAGCTGCTCTAAAGCGGGCCAAAATCAACTTCTTCGTGGACACCTTCTTTACCAAAGCTCAACCTCTAATCCAATCCGCCCTCGTTGCAACCGACATCGCGGCAAAGGCCCGGCACGCAAACGAGTGCGTCGACGTTATCGAGAAGCAATTGGCGCCGTTGCTGGCGGACGCTAAGCCCTTCTTTGGCGGGAGCTCCAGGCTCACGCTTGCGGAGGTGCTTACTGCTTCGTTCGTCGTTAGATTGTATACATACGCGAAGCCTGGGGTTGACTTGTTCCCCCAGGAGGCGATAGAGAGGATCAGGAAGATTGGGAATTGGCAAAAGTGGGCGGACGCCTTGCTCGCTCATGAGAGTGTTATGGCGATTTATGTGGAGGAGGACGTGGTTCGCGCCCTTAAGATAAAGTTGGCAAAGATGGCAGCGGCGGCGGCGCAGAAGTAAAGGATGGACCATGTGATTCTTGGAGGTATTGGGAATAGAATCTAACAGGACAGAAATTAAAAATTTCAGTTGACATAAGTGAGGACTTGTGAAGGGGTGTGACATCCATTGAGGGGGATGCTGTTTTCCCGGACGTAGAGTGCCGAAAGAACACAACATATACTCAATGGGGTCACTAAAAGTCGGAAACCAGAGGGCGGAAATGTAGGGCTTATCTGACAGGACGATCATGTTGAAAAATATGATACAATGCTTCAGAAGCCAAAGACCCAGACCAGTTGCTTGAAGGTTACACCTAATTGAACGAACGACAGGCAACCACCCCAATGAACCCGCACAAAATTGTACTATGATATTTCCGATTCCTGTTCACACCTTCTACGAGTACGGTATCTGCGCCAGAGCTGGGGCTGGACACCCCATACTCGCAATTCCGTGACGTTCGCAAAACGGATTAAACTAAATTTACTCGTATCATAAGTAAGTTACCATACGAGTAATTCTATTGATGACAACCAAAGCTCAGAGCTTCAGGATTTTTGAAGGTGGGTGTGCAATGAGAACGTCACCACTACCACCCATCCGAGGCAACACAATTAATAATCACATACGAGACTAGAAAAAAACAAATTTTACACACTTCGTTTCCAATACCGATCTAAGTTAGACTACTTGCAGTAACCGACTCCTTCCTTCACGAAGTATCACCCAAGAAAAACACGACGCTTTTGGTCAAGCACTGCGTGTGGGGGGGACCTTGCCATTTTCTCCGATAATAACATTACCCATTTGGCATGTCGAAGAACTCCGCCTCATTCGTCGGGCGATCACTACTTATCATTTCGTATGATACCCACTCCACACGAGCCACGGCGCGAAGCGTGGCAATCCTCCCCCAGCGGAAGACCTACGAGTAGGTATATAAAAACCAACCATGCTTGGTTCTGGCGCATTATGGAAAAACCTAGTCTAAACTTTCAGTCGCCCCGTGGATACTCTCAACTTTGCAATAACAATTGCGTTTTCCCGACCGGTTTTTGTTTTGTTTTCTTTTTTTCCGGAAACAGGATCTTCTTTCTTTCCGCTAATCTTCTGGTCGGTGCTCTAGCGTGCTCTAGTAGAGGCTTTCAAGGTTATGTACGAGTACTCGTACAGTAGTCTACTCATAGACTAGACTATGATACTATGGGATGCAGGAGGAGGGTGAGACAGGAAGGAAGATGGCATGGTGGGAAAATGGTGTTTTTTTCCTTCCCTGGAATAATCGGTGGAGAAAGTCCTACCTAATCAGACCTACGGTGGATTTTCCTTATAATAATTTTACGATAATATTATTACAAAGATTTGATTGTCGGTGATGCGCTGCACCACCTAGCTAGAGTAATGCTACCCGCCCAACGAGATAGAAGAGAACTAGACTAGATAATATTATAATCGTAATTGTACGAAGGTACAGCCCATAAGTTTTGGACTTTCCGCTAGCAGGGGGTGTTCCACTAGCAGTGGTAGTGCAGTGCATTTGGTATTATTCCACGAGCAGTACAGGTAGAAAAAGAAGAAAGGCCGCCGCCGAATGTTCCCCATTTGTAAAGAGACAGGATTAGGGACTGGCCTTTGTTCATAGCAGTGGTGGAAGGGCGGTTTGATGTGGAACGTTCAGAAAGGCTAGGGGTAGTAGGAGGATTTTTGAAATTATTTGTATTCAGTTAAAAATTAAAAGTAATTCAGGGAAAAATATTTTATTTTAATAGATTTTTTATTTCTTTATATCTTATATAATATTATTCTTACCAGCATGTCTACAAAGTCATATAAAATCGAGAGCTTAACCTGACTCCCAGTACGAGTAAATGAGATAGTAAGATCATGAACTACCATTCATGGTGGCTCAATAGGTACTTGGGTGCCGAGGAATCAATTGGAGATTCCTGACTCAATTAGTAAAACATACCGGTAACTAAATCAGCAAGGCCTAAAATACAAGGACTACCTGAGATCCGCCATTCCATATTTGCTGTAGTCACCACACTACTACTGCTAGTGCAACAGCCCCTGCTAGTGGAAAGTCCAAAACTTATGGGCTGTACCTTCGTATGTATGGTCGATTACAGAAATATGAGATAATGATAAAAACTGCGGGTTGGGTGTACGGAGTAAGTTCTATGAGGTGATCTGGTGAGGTACCTATCATACTGCGATACAAATGTTGGACTAAAGCGGTATACTAATGTTTTACTTTCTTTATTCTCGACAATAAATCACGTCCCCGCAAGATATACTATACAGTACTATACTATACATATATATACCCAATGCGTCAGGACAGAAATACGAGTAAATAAATAAATAAAAAATTCAAAGAGCTTCGTCCCAAGACACTTTTGCGCTTGGGAGGGATTGTGGAAAACCCAAATATTCTACTCTATCATGCCTGATTTATAAGTCTCAGCGTTAGCATTAGAGGTATGATATGCGACTGCTGTGGTATGATGATGCTTGTAGTCGTTCCCCGTGGGGGGAGGTTCAAGGTAATATCATAGGTCAACCTTGCTGTCCTATCATAGCTCTTAAAGTTGGGGCGAAACTTGGGGTGATTGGCACTTGTATGGGGAAAAAAAAAAAAAAAAAACTATTTTTGGCTGATTGATGATAATACGTCGATACATTGCCTGAAGCAGTAAGCTCACCTCGTACACCGAATCCGGAGGGCATTGAGGGGTCGATTCTAAAGCGCAGGCGCCACGCTATCATACTTGTATGTAGCGGCCCAATCCCATCTCTCTCTGCCCGCTTATTCTGTTCTATGATATGTTATGATACTTTCCAGTCTATGTGGGGGCGCGGCAATCTTGCAAAACCACCTGCCGTATTCATCCGGACAAATCCACTATCGATAAGCAACAGAGATATACTGCGGTAGGGTTAGCTGACGGACGAGGCGTTTTGTCTCTAGCGGTGAATAATAGAAGCCCGACGGAGGCACTGGATTTGTCGGAGCGAACGCGGTTGCGATACCTCAGGTTGCCGCGCCAACACCGCGCCTCGCGCCTAATCGGTAGCTGATAGTGTCAGACGAGTGAGATATTATGATGCGGGGCAGCCCAATGGTAACTGCCGTGACTGAAACCTCCTACACGTGGCTGCAGGCACTCACCCCAATCAGAAATCGGCTGCAGGGAATAGGAATCTTGGCCTGGTCTACCGGTACTGTGTCGCCGATTTTAGTTTTCCAATAAGAACCCCTAGCCTCCAGTCCCCCTCGTTCCCTCCGATCCCCCAAAGACAGCAGCATCCCCATATTCATAATCCGACTTTTTCCTATTCCTACCAACCTGTCAATTTCCCGTCAAACAACAGACATGCCATTCCTACACCTACCAAACGAGCTCATCCTCCAGATCGCGGGAGAACTTGCACCACCCGACCTAAACGCCCTTTTGAAAGTGAACCGGCGTCTCGCAATCCTCCTCTCCCCCAGTCTCCTAGACAGCGTGTGTCGCAAGCATCACAAATTTTACGGAAAGAGGGCGCTCTACTTCGCAGCGGAGCGCGAAGATAAGGCCACCGTGAGCAGGCTCATCGACAGAGGACTCCTCAACGTCGTGGGGAAGGGCGCGCTCCTCAACAAAGCGGTATTGGACCAGAGCGAAAAGGTCATCGGTACCCTCCTGGCTTGCGGCGTCGGCGCAGACACCAAGAACCCCAAAGGCCGAACACCATTGGCACTGGCAGCGAGATACGGCCGCGCTGGGATAGTGCGCTTGCTGCTGCGCGAGCCAGCCATCGACGTGAACTCTGCGGACAAGACGAATTCGACACCGCTATTACTCGCCGCCACTAGAGGCCACGAAGAAGTGGTCCGCCTCTTGTTAAACGACAAGAGAGCCGAAGTAGACGCCCAGGATAAGCGCAACGGCACACCCCTTCACAGGGCAATCTTCTGGGGGCAGGAAGCTGTGGTCCGGCTCCTGATAGAGGACCAAAGGTCGGACATAAACCTTCAAAATATCGGAAACCCCACTCCACTCCACTCCGCTGCCTTCTGGGGCTATAGCCCGGTTGTCAGGCAGCTCCTAGCCGACCCACGAATAAACGTGAATCCGACAAACTACGACGACTGGACACCACTGCACACGGCAGCAGACCAGACTTACGAATGCGTCGTGCGAGCATTGTTAGAAGACCCCAGGGTAGCAATCAACTACAACAGCTCCAGCAGTGGCACTCCGTTACACGTTGCAGCAGTGAGGGGTTCCGCGGCAGTAGTCGAACTTCTTCTGGGCGACCCGAGGGTGCAGGTCAACCTGCGCGACAGCAATGGCAATACCGCACTGCACCTCGCAGGCAGTCAGGAGCACGAACAAATCGTGTCGCTGCTGCTCGCGCACAAGGACATCGACGTGAATATTCCAAACAACGGCGGATGCTCAGTCAGGAACCTGGTGGATATCCCCTCCCACTATCCCCCTAATATTCAGAAGTGGGTTCTGGCTCATGATGCCAAAGGGAAAGTGAACGTGGGATGTCTCGGAAAGATGTATTGATAGGGGGTGTATCGGATCTCTCTTTTTTTCTTTCTGTTTTTTTTTTTGCAGCTGTGCCTTTTTGTGAATACGATAGAACGGAGCAAGGTGTGCTAAAAAAGTTAGCGAGCGGTTTCACTTTTTTTCTTTTTCCTCTTCTTTTTCTTTTTGTCGCAGAGTTTATTCACACCAAAACGATTGGATAGTTAGAGCGGGGGTTACAGTACTAGTACAATTCCATGATAAACGTTTCTCCTCCACGGACCCCAAAGTGTGCCACAGTAGTCTACCGCACAATGCCCAGCGTCTGAAATCGGCCCACTCCCATAATCAAGGATCAAGTTGCGGGCTTAACTTACCCCAGCAACGACCAACCGTTTCGAGAGAGAAGAAAATCTCTACGAGTACTCGTATCTGCTCAGAATTGAGTTCTACCGTTTGATTCAGTGAATACTCGTACACACAAATATAGTCTACGCCAAAACGCCCAAGTTCTCCCCACACTCATCATTATTCTAAGCACTAGCCAGCCAGGTCACCAAGAGGGCTACAATTTTCCACCAACTTATCCGGCACTTCCGTATGCCAAATCAGCCACCGGCCACGTTCCACCAGCAAAATCAGACGCGGGAGAGACCCAATGAACAGATCGGAAACAGGGGAGAGAAAAACCGAACGATAAGTTATGATACATTGTCTCGGCAGGCAACACGAAAGAAGAAGAAGAAGAAAAAACCCTAGCAGAAGCGGGATTTCAGGTCTGAGGCCCCGTAAAAGGAGTTCTTCTAGAAGGAGAAAAAAGGGGCCCCGCCCCCGTCCTGGAGAAGTGTGGAAACACACACAATGATGACGACAGGGAATTTCAAGGGTAATCCTGGTTTTAAAAATGCTGACGGTGACTTTGAAAAAAAAAAAAAAAAACGGGGAAAGGAGGTCCGGGAATTGCTCGCTCACGCGCGGTAATCGAGCGGGGGTTCTAGTATCTATGGATCGCGCTTGATGTAAATTTATCGTCGGCACTTGCGTAATTACCGTGTTATCCGCTTGGATGCTTGGCATGTCTGTCTCCTGCAGACCTTAAATTATCCTTTTGTCTCCTGTGTGGGTACCGGTACAGTACTCGTATTGGCGGAATTGTCGGGTTTTTGGACTTCATAACTACCCGATCACCTACTTGCGCACCCGAGTACGACTCTGGCTACCAGCCACTCCGGTTGTGTGCATGCGGGTGTCGTGATGTCCGGAGGCTTAATTATTCTTTATTGTTTGCAGTTCTTCTCTCTTCGGTATCAATTAAGCCACTTTGTTTTCGTCACTCTCACTCATAACCATGCGTGACAGGTGAGTGTGATAGTATGTGACCTCGGGCGGTGGGGGACTGCGCGGAATCCCTGCCTTACCCTCGACACTATCAAGACCGCATACCCGATTGAACACACTTTATGGTCTATCACAGAGTTTTTTGTTCATGGAGAGCAAATCAGAACCCAATCCAACTGCTATCCTAGTATAACCAATTCGAGCACTTCCATTACCCCCCTACAGTATCATACCCCCGAGCGCAGGAATCAATCTCCCCGCCCCAAATTCCGCCATCCCGCAAACACCCCACCTCTATCCCTCCAACCCCAAGCCACACAGTAATGCGCAGCAAGCATATCCCACTCCTCAACCTCGTCCAACATTTCCAACCCTGCGATCCTCCCCCTCTCCCTTGGGCTAACCCACCCATCGTGTATTCCTTTAACACTGACGGCAAGCTGCCCATCCACGAATCCCATGACCCTTAATCGCTCAATCTGCCGCTCGAGACTAGAGTATTTCTTCAGCGTCTTTAGGACGATCCCCCTCGCCGCCAGATTCTGTATCATCACGCGACCAAAGGCGTCGTCCCCGCCGATTGGCTCGTACAATATTATACCGACCGAGGAGGAAAAGTCTGTAGTTATCCACTTAAGAATGTCGTCCGCTTCTGTCGGGGATAGATAGATGAGACAGCATTCTGAGATGAAGAGCGTTGGGATGGCGGTGTTTATGGAAGCGGAGAAATCGGCGGAGGGGTGGAGGGTCCGGATGTCGAGGGGGTGGATGGAGTAGTTTTTTGACGTGAGGCTTCCGTTTATCTGATCTACTGAGAGGTCCTGTGGCGACAGGAGATATTGAAGTGCCGGGGAAGCAGTTATCGAAGCAATCTTCCGACTGGTGATGGCTCGGAAGTCTAGTTCTCGATAGATGAGGTTTGGTATTACGCCCGGATTTGCGGAAGCTATGCGGAAAAACCTGGTATCTGAACCGGCACCCAGAGAGATAATCTGTTTTGGTGTCTCTGGGGAAGAGGATAGGAAATTGTTGACGAGCTTGTCAATTGCGGTTGTGCGAATGTATGTCCCTAGAGTAAACGATTCAATTAGAATTGGATGACGGGAAAGTTATAATCCATGCCTCGAACCTCTATTTATTAATGGGTACCGCCTCTGGACCTCCCCAGCAACAAACAGCTTCGCGAATGGGTCTTCAAGATATCCTGCTTCGATAGCACTCAGCCTCAACTGAGAGGCGTCTTTGTCCGTCTGCTGCACTACCCGATCCTTCTCTTCCGCAGAGCTTCCGCCGTCCCGTTTCGGAAACCTTACTGGATTCATTGCTGCCTTATATTTATTTCCTGTGATTTGAGGGGGTAGGTATCGTGGGGGGTTTGAGTGTTTCGCCTCGGGGTCCTGGCAGGGTAGCGGGGTGATGGATGGCGGGGGAGCGGGTAAGGATTTGGGGCCAAAGGCGTTAGCTAGATCTTGGCAAGCGCCTCATTCGCACGTGAAGAGGTGATACTCGGTTCCCTTTTCACTCGGCAGTCTGGCCACGGCACTCCATTACTCGAGTATCATACAGTACCGGTACTCGGGGGTTCAGTGCAGGTGCTCGGAAAGCTTTCTATCTTGCTCTTCTAGCATCCTCTCCCTAGACAAAGCTTGTACTTCTAACTTGTGAGCTCCCCTGAGTACGGGAGGAAATACACCAAACATCCAGGGAATTGAAGGTATCTCAGTGTCCAAAGGAAATTAGCTAACTTACCGGTTACTTAGCCCAGTGTGGGTGAAAAACCGGAAACCTGAGGATGATGCAAACAAAAAGAACCAAGTGACCTCCCAAAATGCCTTGAAAATTTGAGAAACCAGTTCCCGAGCAACCAAGGCACCTCAAGCCAATCATTAGCCCTCGGATTTTTGATAAATTTTCTCGTTTCGTTGGTATCTCAGGCTTGCCAGCGTTTCTGGAGTGTCCTGGTTATTGTTACCTGTTACCACTGGGGGAGTAAAGGCTGGAGAGAGCAGGACACCAGCTAACTTTATTGTACCGTACTCGAGTATTATGCTGTTCGCCACCATTACGATAGAAACCCGTCTCAGGTTCGCGCTGAGGCTTCACGCATACACTGTAACTCGCCTGAAGGGAAGACTGGCGAGGAGTTTCACTACAGCAAAAACCTCCTATCATACTCGTACAGTACATCCTCGCACTATTGTATGGACCCAAGCCATACCCCAGCACACCCAACAAGCATAACCAGCCAACCACGTGACCAACCCTAAACAATGTAAACTCCTCTAGCGAACTCTAACCCAACCACACCGCACCCCCCCAAGTCCCATCATTAGTATCATAGCTGCAATACGAACCAGCTACCGCACTACACGCAACCTCCTCAATCCCCCCAGCAATGGTCCTCTCCTTCATCCTAATCCAAAACCGCCAGTTAGCTCCCCTCCGTCCCCTCCCCCCCTCTCCCCTCCCCTCCCGAAGCTGCGCTAACCTCACCACTCTCCCCCACTCTAGGGGAAAAACCCGCCTAGCAAAGTGGTACGCCCCATACGATGTATGCCCTGCATACTCCCCCCCCCGGACCACTCCGCGCCCCTAACTTGCTATCGTGCATAGGACGAAGAAAAGGTCAAACTGAAAGGCGAAGTCCACCGCCTCGTCGCCCCCCGCGACCAAAAGAACCAAAGCAACTTCGTGGAGTTCCGCAATAATAAGATCGTTTACCGCCGCTACGCTGGCCTCTTCTTCTGCGTGTGCGTCGACGCGAACGATAACGAGCTCGCGTATCTGGAGGCCATACATTTCTTCGTGGAGGTGCTTGATGCGTTTTTTGGGAACGTGTGCGAGTTGGATCTTGTTTTTAACTTTTATAAGGTCTATGCGATACTTGATGAAGTCTTTCTAGCGGGTGAGATTGAGGAGACATCGAAACAGGTTGTGCTTACGAGGTTGGAGCACCTGGATAAGTTGGAGTAGGGAGGTGGGTGGTGGGGATCTGTGTGGGGATTGGGGACGGATAGTGGGAGGTAAAATGTAATCTTTTCGGGCGATTCTTGTGCCTTTCTTTCTTTCTCATTCTTATCAGGGTAATAGATGGATAGGTGGACGGGATACCACGAGAGTAATAGATATAGGTGCTATGGGTATCCTATAAAGGACCTATATTCGATTGTCGTATTCACTACGGCATTTCTCACCGAGATACAAGCTCTGCCATCTAATAAGCTAGATCCTACACTTCCGCACTCACCAACGCCCTACGGGTGCGTGAGGCGGGCCATACAAAGTTCTATTAGACAACTTTCTCCCCTGTACTTTTCCTATAACCCATCCATGCATTACAACCATAGCCTAATGCCCATGCAACCATAACTTTAACTTTACACTTTAAATGCCAAAAACCAAGTATCCGAGATCGAAAAGAAAGGGAAAAGCGCCTATATGGCCCCGATAAAAGAGCAGTTACCACCTATCCTCCACGGCCTCAACTGTCCTGGTCCTCTGCCTCCCCGTTTTCACCGCCACCCTTCGGGAATGAATCCTCTGCAGCGGATTCGGAATATCAATCTCTACAGACGCATCCTCCTCCTCCCCTCTTATCTTCGCTAACCTTCCAGCGAGGGAGCTAGCGATCGTCGAAGACTTCTTATCACCCTCTACACCCCTCCCGCCAGTACCCATCCTCTGCTGTCGCATCTTCTCGACGTACTCCCTGTACGTTGGTCTGTGCAGCAGCCCAGACCTAAACTCGTTCGATCCGACGAGCATTTTCAGGAGGTTAATCAGCTCCTCCACATATTCTATACATTCTTCTAAGGCAGCGGCAGAGGCGTTCCAGGAGAGGAACTTGAGCTTGAGTGCTCTACGCCGGGCCCCGGCGCTGGCGTCTAACCGCTCGCTCAGCTCTTCGCGTTCTTGCCGCTCGTCTTCTTCAAGCAGGATCTGACGGACACGGACTACCATACGGAGATGTGCTAACCTTGCCGATGGTAGGAATTGTGGAAGAGGAAGCTTTGTCGTCAGTGCTTCGTGGCAGGCGAAGAGCATTAGAGTGATTGAAGCAGCGACGTTACGACGGTAGCCATATACTAAAGAGTTATATTGTTCTAGCACGGCGGAGCCGTAGGCTTTGCGCATTTGGAGCATATTCTCCATTTTATCGACGATCTGGCGGAGGACGAATATAATTTCTTTGTACACCACCTCTTGGGTATCAAAGGAACCTTTTAGTCTTGGCTCTTGCTTTGTGAAACCCAGGAAGGTTTCTGCGCTGGTAAGAGCTGCCTCGGCTTTCTTTGCTGCTCGCTCGAACTTTCGGAATAGCCTCGGTGTACTGACGATATTTCTGGTATCATCCACTCCGTATGCTATGCATGTTTCCATTTTGGTAATCTGCACGATTGCTGAAGCGAGTGACTCTTTCAGTCTCACTCGGGCTTTGGCAGGTAGGACGATCATTTGTACCAAAGTTGCAGCAACGCCGCCTTTGAAGATGTTAGTAAATTAGTCGGAAGTAAGGGCGGGATAGATATCACCTATAAGCATAGTAACAGAACGCTTCGTAAAGTTCTCTTGTGACGATCCGGGAACAGTTTGTAAATGCGTGGAGAGCGCCACAACACACATTGAAATGGTGCAGATCATGCCCGCTTTCATGTACCTGGTTCCAAGCTGGACGTAATAGCTGGGGATCGTTCCTACCAAGATCATGGCTGCGATCACATATTCGTTCCCGTTACGTGCCTCGTATGCGGCATAACCCCATACAGACCCTATCAAGGTGCCCACAGCACGGAGGGCAAAGATCCAGATTGTAGGCCCAACAGCGTTCTCGAAAACAAGGATAAATATTAAGCCGACCCATACTACAATAGCTGTCAGTGCTATCAAAGATCGGAAGTGGAAACAAGGATCTTACATCCTCGATTGTAGTAAAACCACATCTGCCAGCCGCTGACGAAGGCCGGCCAAGTCACCAGCATAACACCTAATGTTAGTTTAAAAGCATAGAGCACATCGTCTGAATCGCCAGCCCATTCAAGAAAGTCGGCTAGGCGCTCTCTCACTGTCTTCTCCCCCCCCTGACCCTTCCTCTCCCTTACCGTTTCTCTGGATGTCATTTCGTCCTCATCCGGGTCTCCGCCTTCCTTGAGATAAGCATCCCTCTTGGCAGCCGGAAGACTCTCGGGCTCTTCGGCTCCGCTGAAAAGCCATTTCCGTAGCTTAATCTTCGGAAACCAGATACTTCGTGTTTCTTTACGGTCTTTATGGAGCTCGACTAGTTTTCGGGAATGTTTTAACATATCCAGCGTGTGTGAACTAGTAATAACAACATAAGAATTAGATTCCCGGTGGGAGAAATGTCCCGAAATCGATGTACTCACGCAGCCTGACGCAAATTCAACATAAAGCTGCTAATTAGGAAAATCTCATCCCGAGGCATCACATCAATCTCCCCATCAATCATCTCTACATTGTCAGTTTCCTTAAGTGCTGCGCCTTCGAGGGCTTCAGTAGATCTTCTGCCAAATTCCTCGATTTCATTTTCAAGCCAATCAATATGCACATCGAGTTCCTGGACCAGAATTCCTTTCGGACGACGAGGCGTTCCTTCACCCTGTTTCAGGGATGGAAGCGTTGGCACGTCCTAAACTTGTTAGCCTATCAAATGTGGTGAGCCGAAAAGGGAGCCAGTACAAATGTACATGCAACACAAGTATTGATAATATCTACGCATCTGTCAATGGTGGCTTGCAGGCCGCTCAGTGGCTCCTCAACCCTAGAGGTCGTAAAGGTGTCACGTTAGTACTAGTCATCATCGCTCACTCGGCGGGCTTCTTTACACACCGTTCAAGCAGGTATCGCAAGAGCTGTTGATCACCAGATTCAATTTCTTTTCTCGGCCTCACTTGGTCAATGTTAGCACCCTCCACTGAGCGCATCTTTCCACTGTGTTTATTCTCCGCTGCTTGGTTATGTGTTACGCCTCCATCGCCAAGTAATGCATATTTGCTCTCACAGGCCCCAACAAGACTAAGAGTGTTGGCGACCAGCTTCTTAACGCCCTTGCTCGCTATAGGCTTCAATTCCCATGGGGCAAGGACTGAAAATGCAAGCTCAAATGAGCATTCAGTTAGGGCGCCTTTACACTCGGCTACTTTCTTGCGAAGCTCGGCTTTCGCCTCCGTTAGATCACTTAAGGAGGGTTTCTTCCCCGCTGAGTTTCCATTGATATCTGAAGTTTGACGATTCCTGTAAGTTAGGAATAACTGGCTAGCATCTTTCTGAACTTTCAAGGTCTTCTGAAGGGCTTCAATTGTTGTCAAGCCCAAGTATGTGCTTCCAAACTCGGGGAATATCGCCACATTTACCAGCAGCACAATTGCCGAAGCTGTTAATATCGGAAAAAAGAATTGTCTAGGGAAAACAGTGCTCATTTCGTATATCGGAGAAGTCTATTCTTCCCAATGTCAGATGGTAAGCTAGAAAAGCTTGACAGGTTTTCAGCAAAGGAGGAGCCATACCAATCCGATAACTACGGGTATAACCATAAGAAGAACTAATATAAAAAGCCTCGGCGTGGAACTCCTAACGTAACCGTGCACAAAAAGTGATATTGTCAGGAAGGTTGCTCTTATCATCATCATTCCCCGTTCACTGTGAGGATGTACAAGTGATCCTAGGTATACCGCCAACGAGGCCCACACAATACCGATTGATGCGCCGAGTGATGCGAGTATTAATGCTAGAAAGCAAGCCAATCAGCAATGCACTCTCTTGGAGTAACTCGGTAGGCTGCATACATTCCACCATCGATCCAAGTCGACGTCCGGGATGGCCTATATAGAGTGAGAAAAGCTATGTCATGGGCCAAGAGAGCTATATACCAAAACTATATTGTAAAAGAGATATTAGCTGAGCGCAAAGTAGAAAGTTCAGGCAGGAGTCAGGACACAAACACCGTTGTGATGGATGACAGATATGCTGCTGCGCTATATACATCTGCGCACCCACACAACATTTTAGCAAACACCATCCCACCCAGAACAAAAGTAACGCCGTAAGTGCAAGCAAAGAGTAGAACGTGAAAAATCCAAGGATTCGAATATGCAGGGGAGAGCAATTGCGGATCCTTACTGCGGATATTAGGAAGTAGTGAAATTATGACTGTGAAAGTTGAAGTTCTCAATTAGCAACACAAAAAGTCTGGAGATTTCTCAAACAACCCAATCCTTCGTAAGGGAACACAAACCTGTGAGGGTAGTCGCAAGAACACACTTGAATATCCTCGTTGGCAGTCTGTCTGTTGTTCCCAACGCTGATCAGTCCCGTCGACCCCTTTTCTGAAGATAACGTTTTAGGTTCCTGGGCGAACATACCTCTAGTCAGTTCCTCACGAACAGCAAGCCACCGCTTCCGGCAGGGACCTGATGCAGCCATAATTCAAACATAAAGCAATCGGAGCTTCGGTCGCGTGATGAGGTATGAAGTACAGAAGGGGAGAATCTTTCTAAAGATTGAGCAGGGCAAACCATAAGAAGGTAACCGGGCAAGAACAGCAGGGTGAAAAAAAAAAAGGGCAAGAGAGAAAAAAAAGAACTCTCAGAGTTAGAGTACGGTAGTGTTTAAGGTATGATACAACGTCTGCCAAGATTTCGCTAGCAAGCCCAAAGTGGATGAAACATGCATACCGGTAACTCACGAGAGAAATGCGGTTGATAGGACTTGGCAGGAAGAAATTGGGAATTTTTCTCAGTTATGCCCTTCTTAATTATAAGTTAGGCTTGGAGCATCCCAAATTTTAGGTGACACCAACATCTGAACTCCATTGGAGATTATCATCTGAAAGCATTGTTGTCTTGGCGGCGGGGCGTCGTCATCTGGAGGGGAACTTTCTCATCGTTTTACAATAACTCCTATATTGACATCTACACTTCTCATCTGCTCATCTCATCTCTCTCCTTATTCGGCATATTCTCATCCCGTCTCATCCTTCTCATCTCTATCCACCATGCCTCCTCCTTCGACACTTATTGTAAATTCTGCCCTATTTGACATGCTCTTTCACCATGGCTAACACCTCCGAAAAATAGTCGAAGCTTAAGGTAGCTCTTAAGCTCTCTGTATCTCGCCTACGAATGACCCAGCAGCGGGAGACCGCCCTAGCGAAGGTAAACCGTCGACAGATGGCCCAGCTCCTGGAACAAGGCAAGGAAGAATCTGCCCGGATTCGTGTGGAGAATATTATCCGACAGGACATCTCGGTGGAGCTCATGGAAATTTTGGAGCTGTATTGTGAGCTCCTGCTGGCTAGGATAGGGATGATGGAACCGAAGTATATTCCCTCATGCTTCATCCGCTCCGCGGGATCCTGTTGACGAGGGTTAGGGAATGTGACCCAGGACTAGAGGAAGCTGTGAAAAGCATCATCTACGCAGCCCCCAGGAGTGAGATTAAAGAGCTTCAGCAAGTCCGCCAGTTGCTTGTTGAGAAGTACGGTAAAGAGTTTGCCCTTGCAGCAATTGAGAACAGTGATGGGAAAGTTGCAGAGAGGGTACCTTTCCATACTACCCCCATTCGAGATTGGGATTACCAACATTTTTCATAGGTCCTGAAGAAACTTCGTGTCGAACCCCCGTCAGAGACTCTCGTAACACTCTATCTCAAGGAGATTGCGCGGACCTATGGTATCCCCTGGGGACAAACGCCTCCGAGTACGCCCCCACCAGAGGGGGGCGACGACGACGACGATCCTTCTACTGCCATCGTTGTCCCCGCTACTGAAAACCCTCCTCTCCTTGCGGACCCTAAAGCGGCAGAACTCTCAAAAGCTACACCGCCTCGTGAGATGCGATCTCCGATAAATATCGCGCCGCCGTCCCCATCAACCGAGAATGTTCACCCTGTTGTTAGACTCCCCGACCCACCGGCTATGCGTCCACTCGCCAAGAAGGTGGTTACGGAGAATAGGAAGCCGGCCGCGGCAGCTGGTGGGACTAGGAGTGCCTTGGATGATGACGACCTAGCGAAGAGGTTTGCTGCATTGAAGAGGTTATAGTGCCCTGGGCAGGTTTGAATTGGGGGTTTTCGGTTTTCTCTTTCTGGGCGGTGCTTCTTATATTGTTTGTATGGCCAATTCTTGCTTGATCAAGTGATTTATCCCATTTATGATATTTTTCTCCCCTCTGGTACAAGAACTCCGGGCTACACGGTGTATCCTCGCTTTAAGAAGTTCACTAAGGTAAATATCACTTCAGGCATCACGTTCCAAGAAATAAAGCCGAGAAGCTGTCATTCAATATTATAAGAGGGGTAAGTAGTGACTCATACTATATTATGTGGGTGTGAATTTTCTCTGAACGTATATAGAGACCGAATATCCAACTACGCACTTTTACGATTACAGTATCCAGTCAACATTGTGGGTTTCCAGAATTAATGCACACATGCGCAACAATAGATACACGCAAATATTAAAGACCTGCTAAACCATCGGGCCCTACCGTCTGTTCCGTGAAGATTCCCCCTCTGCCAAGGTCGCAGGCCCACAGCGTTCTTCCTCTAATTTCAAATTATAGTAGCAATGTTAATTGGCTGGTGGTTTTCAGTCTTCATTTTACTGCTCAGGTGCGCAGTCAGCCCCGGCAACCCACAATACATAATACTGCTCATTCTACACACAATCTAGCGTACCCGAATAAATGTACAAAAAACAAGCAAGCAAGCAAGTAGACTAGCACTGCCTGATGATACTGAGGAAAATGAAACTCTAAAAGGCTCCCAAATCATCCCCCACCCAGTGCTTATACGGAGGGGGAAGAAGAAAAAAGAAATGAAAAAAAGGGGGCCAAGGATCCGGTCATACCGGTACAACGACTAACTTAACCAAGACATTTCTGGCATTCATCGTCATAACCCCCCATCAATATATATGATACTTCCCTTCCTCCCCCTTTACTTCCGCCCCATACCACCCACACTCTTCCTAGCAGCAGACCACTTCCCCATCTTCTCCTTCAAATACCTCCAACTCCTCAGTGGCCCGGCAGTCATTATACCCTTAAGGCTCTGAACGGTGCTCGGCCATCTAATGGTTGCCTTAATAACGCCGTTGACAACCTTCCCAACGTTATCCAAATCCCTCGCGATCCTGCGCTCAAACTCGCCGCCTTCCCGTCTCAGTATGCGTTCCTCATCAGCACTTCGGCCAACCATTTTTTCGAAGTCGAGTGCTGGGATGGCGAACTTGCGCTGGTACTGGATGTACACTTTCTCCCTGAAGGATTTCGGGAGACGACGGATTATATTTGCGCGACGTTGGGGGTTCATGTCTTGTTCTAGCATGATGTGTTCCGCAGGGTCGTTCCATGTTACGCCCTGGCTCAAGAATTGTACGTTGGGCAATTGTTCTACGAGCGGAGAATAGAGACGGCGGAAGTGCGGGAGTTGGTTGCGGACGATGTTGTTCACCTTGTGCGGGTTTTCTGAGTATAGCTTCATCCTCGGGTCGCCGGTATAGGAGATCCCGGCTATCGTAGTGTACAGGTCGTGTTCTGTGAATTTCTCCGGGAGGAGCAGAAGTGCTGTGCGGATTGCCGATAGCAGGTTGTGCTGGTTTGCCAGGCGCACTTGCGGATCATCGCGGAGGATTTTTACCGGTTTTTGGAGGCGCCCCGCCAGGTAGAGGGTGTTCCAGGTTTGCAGGTCGTGGATTAGGGTTGCGAGGTTTACCACACCGTATTTTACTAGCTGAGCTCCTAGGCGTCAGTACCGATCTCTCTTTTTTTTCCCCACTCTCCCGCGAGTATAGGGTGGGGGAGGTGGGTATTACCGTGCCGCCGACATCGACGTAAGGGTTGAAATACACCCCAGACCCAAAATCATCTTGAATATGACTGATGACCGCGCTTCCCATTCCGCCCAGGAATGAATAGTGATCTCTGTGCTGCGCGAGGTTTAAAGAGTGCCAGTGTTGTGTGTAAGTCACGCCAAATATTAGGTCTATCATTGGCTTCCTTCCTCCGGCTACGCTACCACTACCGCCACCAAGCTTACTACCCTGGGAGAACACGCCGGAGCCGTAGGCGAATGCGTAGCGCACCGGCGCACGGAATTGCCAGAGGAGGGAGCGGAGGCGATCTTTAAGGGCATCGTCGACGTGCATGTGCTGGTTTGTACCAAAGTTGCGGGGGAGGTGGGCGTAGGAGGATAGGCCCAAGTCTGGCTCATCGAAGTCTGGGGATGGAGGGGGAAGTTTGGCATTTGGGTCATTGCTGTCGTTGGGTGGTGTTGAGGGGGAGAGGTTTCGGTATTGTCGGAGGTGACTGGAGGGGTAGAAAGGGTGTAATCGGGGTGCTCTCTATTGCAGTAGGGGGAGGGGGAGGAGGTTGTTGGTTAGTTATTGTGTTCTGCTGTACCTGTACGTAATAGGGTAGCATTGGTAGTGGTGGGTGGAGTGCAAAACCTACTGCCAAATGCCGTGATATCATCATGTCTCAACTTATCAGATGCCTGTGAGCGAATAGGACAATATGTGATAGCTCAAAGGATAGTCTTAGGGATGCTTGGATATCAAATAGAAAAGGAGAATACCATCAACACCGCTTAAGTAGAGAGCTCTTGAATCAAGCAAGGCCTGACACCGAGCAAAGCAATGACGAACCTAGGTAAGGGCTTCACGATAAGGAGTGAAAGAAAATAAAAATAAAACCGAAAACTAATTTAACTGCCAAGACTAAAGAGGAACAGGAACAATAATAATTCTACAAGATTACTTTTTTATTCTGTCAACCCTGATGGGGCGGCTACAGTAGGGATCGGCAAATATAGTGACAGAGAGGAAAATTATTCCCGTGTTCCTGGCAATTGGGGGAGTTTGTTTTTGTTAGACTATTGGGGATAATTATGATAGGACTTCCTATTTAATGCTTAGTCATCAATCTACTGGTTACCTCCTGCGGCAGTGGTTCACAAGTCACAACAAAAACAAACACGCCTTGAAAGAGTCCCATTTCACCACCTCTGCGGCGCGGCCAACGACGACAACAACAACAAGGGACCTTCCCTGTTTACCCCCTATTTCACAACCCCACGATCAAACCATCTCCATTACCACCACCAACCAATACAACAAATAAGTCCAGAATTGGCTGGAAAATAGACTTCAATACAAACCGCTTCCTCTTTAGCCCGCTAACCAAACTTCTCTTCCTTCTACCATCTCCTTTTTGTTTTCTTATTCCTATAAAATATTCTTACAATCATGTTGAAAAAAGACATGAGCATTCACGAGAAGCGGCTGGCATCCTTCACACGCAAGCGGCGCGCATCATCCGCTGTTGGGAATAAAAATGCTGGCAGCGCGAAGTGGCCGCATGAGCAACCTTCTCCTCAAAAGGTACATTCACACACCTCCCCCCAATTCTTCGGAATTCCGGAATCGGTGCTG
The DNA here is from genome assembly GCA_006112555.1 of Tuber indicum. Lineage (NCBI taxonomy): Eukaryota > Fungi > Ascomycota > Pezizomycetes > Pezizales > Tuberaceae > Tuber > Tuber indicum. The sequence continues at coordinate 1,772,621 of VBSK01000394.1, read as the reverse complement.
ACATTTGTTTCGAATAGCTGGCTGATGCCGGCTTCTACTTCAATCCTTCTGATGCACATCTCGATAACGTCACCTGCTACCTCTGCGATAAGGACCTTGACGGCTGGGAAGAGGATGATGATCCGATATCAGAGCACTTTAAGCATTGCTCTGAATGCGGCTGGGCTCAGGTTGCGTATGCTTTGGCATCTAGGGATGATCACAAGTCGCTATCGGATCCTCGCGGAACAATCATGACCGAAGCGCGGATTATGACCTTTGGGAAGAAGTGGTGGCCCCATGAGGAGAAGCGGGGGTGGTTGCCGAAGATTGGGACTGTGGGTTTCAGCTGTGTCTACTTTTATGGGTGATTGGTTCTGACCTGTTGGTTTTAGATGGCGGAAGCGGGGTGGCATTACGCTCCGGCTAAGGATTCGAATGATAATGCCAGTTGTGCCTATTGTGAACTGACCCTGGATGGATGGGAGATGAATGATGATCCCTTGTATGTTGCTTTTATCACTTGTTTGTCATGGCGCTAACGAAAATGTTTTAGAGAGGAACACCGTCGACGTTCCCAGGATTGCCTGTTCTTTACATGGAAACCTGCGCCAAAACGTGCCACTAAACGCGCGTCGAGGGCATCGATTCAGTCACTTGCCAGTTCAATCGGCGATGGGGAAGACGAGCCCGTTAGGAAAACAGCACGCGGCAGGAAACCAAAGAAGGCGCCCTCTGCCGTCCGGGAACTCTCTGTTGACCCAGAACCAATTGTTATCGACGAGTCGGTAAAGGCCCCTAGAGGGAGGAAGAGAGCGAGTAGTATCGTTCAGAACCCAGAGCCCGTCATCTTATGGGATGGTTCGAAAGATACAGATGAAGACGACGTTCAACCTCCACCGGCTAAGCGTCGGACAACTAGGGCTAGTCTTGCCAAGCAGTCGAGCGTCAAACCTAATGCAGATGCCAAGATGGCTGACAGCGATAACGAGTCTGTGGCAGTAGGCCCAGCTAGAGGGCGCCCTAAGAAGGGTGCAAGGAGCGCTTCGAAGACCAGAAGGTCGGTGGTCAAGAAGAATTCGAAAATCTTTGTCCCTGACGATGATGAAATCGACCGTGCCTTGGCTCTCGACTTTGAGAGGCCGCTCACGGACGAAGAGGATGTTGCAACCTTTAAGAAGCCATTCGTTCGCACTACCAAACGCTTGACGAGGAGTAGAACTAGCATTGCTGTTGAGGAAAGCATGCGGAATGCACCCGAAGGTGTCCTAATACCAACAGCAAGAAGGGGCGATAGGGTATCGCGTACTCCACTTGGTACGGCTACTCCTGGTTCTGTTCGCCGGTCGCCTACCAAGCCCCTGTTCAAGGATAACAATCAGGACTTCTCGATGCCGATTGTGATTCCGAAGCATTTGTCCCAAGCCGATGCCGAGGAAGAATCTCGTAGCCCACGAGAAATGGGACGATACAAGGGCAAGGTTGAAAGCGCTCATGTAGAGGTTGCCCCTACTGAGGATCCAGAGCCTAAAAGGCCCGCAGCTAAGGTGGCAAGAGGGAAGAAAGTTGCTCCTCCTCAAGAAGTTGAGGTTCCGAAGCCGAGGAGAGGTAGAGTAGTAGTCGCAAAGGCTCAGAAGCCACCTAGCAAGAGCATTTCGATCGATAGCCAACCGCCACTTGCCACCCAGATTGAATCAGAGAAGCCCGTGGTAGAGGAACTTCCTCCGCCGCCTACTAGAATCGAGGAGCCCTCGGAGGCGCCACTTAGAACTAAACGTGTTCGGAAAATCAAAGGCCGAGCTAGCGTACTGTCGACAACATCTATGAGCTCGATTGCGTCCGATAATACCGGTACGCAGATGACTTCCTCCATGAGGTCAATTATCTCAGATGCTACTGCTGCACACAACATGACTTCTTCCATGAGATCGATTGTCTCCGGCGTTACCAGTACGCACAACATGACTTCGTCTATGAGGTCAATGGCTTCAGAGAGCGAACAGATGGCAACATCTTTAGACGAATCTATAATCATTCACGATTCAGCAATTGCCCCCGAAGCAGATGTTGAGACAGCGCTTTCGGATCTAGGAAGTGTTATCAAGTATAAGATCAACCCGAGAGATCGACAGCCCGAAGAGGAGATTGCGCTACCTCCCAAAACAAAGCGCGGTAAGAAGGCCACTGTGCCCCCGAAGAAACGTCCCACCGGAAGCAGCCTCCTTTCTGTAGCTACGGACAAAGCTGTCGCCAGTGTTGGTAATTCTGGAGACGAAAGCGATGCTTCTCGAGCGTCTGCCAGCGGTACAGGGAAGAAGTCCAAGAAGGGTAGTAAGAGACTTGGGAAGAAGACTACTCAAAGTAGAAACATTGAAGATATCCTTAAGAAGGGTAGCGAGAGCTTCTTTGCATCGTCGCAATCCGAGGAACTAACCTCTTCCATCCATGAGGGCTCCAAAAAGGCACGTCCTATTAAGAGACTTATGAAAGCAATCGAGATCGAGCCTCGCAACTCGGCAAAGCCCGAAGACCCCGACCAAACAGAGGAAGACGAACCAAAATCCGTACCCAAAGGAAGCAGGCCTGTAACCACCGGTAGATCCGTAAGTTTCTCCGACCGCGCTCCTGACCCAGACCTCTACCCCGGCTCGGATACGGAGCTCGACGAAGTCGCCCCCCCTCCAGTACCACCATCCACAGCCCCCGCCTCCCCGCCCCGCCCCGCCCGCCGCCCGCCTACAATCCCTCGCTCTCCGGCTCGTGTGCCTCAATCACCCGCCCGCATCCCACTCTCCCCTGTAAGAACACAAATCACCGTCCCACTAGCTTCGACTCCAAAGACTAAACCATCGGGCAAGCTCGCCACGGTGCGCCCCTGGACCGCGGTAGACCTAGACACCGTCTTTCACACGTCGGAAACGGAAATAGATGATAACGCGGGTCTCGCTGAGAAGGAGAAGGAGATGACGGTGGCGGATTGGGTGAAGTGGAATGCGGCCCAGGGCGAAGAGAGGTTGTGCCGCGAGGCGGAGAGGTTGATTGAGATTTTCGAGAGGGAGGGGAGGAGGGCTATTGATGCTGTAGAGGGGATTGAAACTGTCTGATGGCGCAAAGGGGGATTATTGTTCTTACTTTTATTTGTATTAAACTTTGAGGATATCGCCATGGGGTATTGGGGTATATTATCTTTACGAAGAGTGATGCTTTTTTTTTTTTTTTGTTTTGCATGCTGTACTATATTAGTAACCCACGGTTTGGTTTGGTTTACTTTATCGCGGTCTACCTATGACCTGGCTTAACGGCTGTTTCCTTAAGAATTCATCTTAATGGTACACGGTGAACCATCCATTCGCAGGCAATTTCATTCATCAAGACTGCCTGCATCTAGACGAACTGCGAATGATATATTATGCTCGGCCGCGACTCGACAAGTCATGTACGCGAACCTACCAAAGCACACATAGCAAAGGGGCCAGCATATAGCAAGCAAGTCAAGTCATATAACCCCCACAACTCTCCAATAACTGCACCACCAACCGCCGGAGCCGTGCACAGCACTACACCCTTCTAACGAATCCCCTCCATTAAGCCCCTCCATTAAGCCCAACCCCCCTCCCCCACCCAGCATCCAAGCGTATCATACAAGCAACCATCCCGCCAAAGGACCAACCACAGATCAACAGGTATCAGCACAGATTATCACCATCTCCCTCCAACACAGTTTCCGCCGCCCGTCCGTCCAGTAACGAACGAAACCCAAACATATTCCCCCAAGCAGGAACTCAAAAAAAAGTGGCGAATACGCCGTCCTCCCCTCCCCTTCGGTGCATTTTTTCACTTTATCGCGCAGGCCGGCCGTCACAACGCGTCGGTCTAACTTTCCCCGCCACGAAGTATCGTATGATATCGCACAGATAGAATATACGAGTGATACTACGTGATGTCCCGTCCGTCCGTCGTGTCTACTCTGCCCTGATATGATGCCTCGACCTTAACGCGCCACTCTCTCCATCCTCGGTTTATTCTTCGATTTTTAGCGAGCGTAAGCTTTGACTATTTTTTTCTTTCTTTTCTTCTTTCCTTCATTCCGTATTGCGCGGGTCGAACATGGGCTAGGAGTCTCGGACTGCTTATGGTGATTAGTGTTTACGGTGGATACTGCTCCTGGTGGAGTAATTGCGGTTTTCCTTTTTATGAATGGCTCGGGAGGGGTGATGAATGGTGTATGGTGGGGGTGAGCACTCGTCTTGGGGCTGTGATGTGTTTTGTTCATGCGTGGTTCGGGATCGGGATTATCAGTGTTTTTTGTGGACCTGTAGAGTGCTTAAACCCCGCTCCCAAGCGAAGGGGGGGGTACGGCACGGCGGTGTTGTAAAAGAAATTGAGCACATTAGAATGGTGTTATTGAAGAGAATGCACTGTATGAGAGTAAACCCACACTAAACCGCGAATAGGCCTCAACAGCATATAGCAAAATGCCATTGCATCAAGGTAATTTCTAAATAGCTAATTTCAGCAACAAACACAAACGAAAACTATTCTACCATAAAACAAAAAAATACTAAACTGAGTTCCCCAACTCTTCACCCATCTCCATATCCAAAGCCCAAACTCATACCCGCACAAAAAAAACTCTGCCACCACCACCGAATCCCTGCCCACCCATCCTTCGGCAATTACAAGCCCTCACTCAATCGTGCGAATCCAATCCCGAGTGATATCACATGACTCGATATCCCACGCATATTTATCAACTGCCCCACCCGCTCAAAGACAGACAAATCGGAATCCCCCCAATAAAAGCAATTAATTACACCCAAAACATCTGGTATCCCAAAAGCTCCATGCAAGCCAAGCCACTACTAATACAAATGACAACAAAAACCCGATTTCCACTATTCGACCCTGGTGATAACCCCTCTTAGCCAAGAGAGACAGCCACGTCCGTTGAACTTAGGTAGGTTTAGCATGGCGTAGAGGGTGAAAGAAAGAAGAGAAAGTAGGAAAATGTGAATATAAGGTATATAACTCTGGAAAAAAAGAACCCGGATATTTGAAAGGACAAGAGGTAGCTCATGAATTGACATGTAGTGCGAAAAAAGAGGGAAAAGCGTCAAAGACCATAACCGGATCCAATGCAGGGGCATCGAAAATCGAAAGAGGCATAAACAAGAAAAGATATTTATCCTGAATAAAGCGATCCCAGAACCCCCTCCAGCCTGTTGACGCCCTGATCGAACGAAAGCGGCACAGTAACAATCCCATAATGCACCAAAACCAAAGCAACTGCGGTACAAGATAGCAAGACAGAGTTGACGAATAGAATGGGGTGCCTGCCGATGGGGGTCCCGGATAGTCATCCCTGCCTCAACCCAAGGACTGAGTTACGATAATTGACCCAGCTCTCAAGGGCCTGCATATGCTTCTCGCGCGCCTGGCGGTATGAATCCTCCAGGGCCATGTCCTTCTCGCGCACGCGGGTGATGTAATTCATGATCGTGTTGTCGTCAAGGGTTATCACATCATGGAGCCCTGAGCTTGAGAGGCGGGCGTGGAGGTCGTTGTACTTCCCCTCATACTCGTTCCACTTCTTGATGTATGGCTCGACGAGGTAGAAGAGTGTGTTGTAGGATTCGAGAGCTACGGCTCGCGGTGTCTTGGGGATCTTCGGCGGGACGGGAAGGGCAAACGGTTCCTCGGCCGGGGTTTGTGGCTCATAGAGAGAGCGGATATCCGGTTTGAAACCTTTCGAGAATCTATTCTTCATCAGGGTGGGAGTAGGGCCTTGTCGCGGCTGGATGGATGCCTGGGGTGGAAAAGGTAAGTTGACTTTGATATCGTCAAGGCTCTCGAGACCTGCATTGGCGTGCCTGAAAGGCATACTCATGAATTTGCCCAAGTTATCGAGCCCTCCCAATTGCCCAGGGAGAGGTGAGCGCGGGGATGCCGAGTCGCCATCCACAGGCCGGCCGATACCGAGCCTCGGTAACTTGGGTCTAGCACTAACCGTCGGCGAAGGAACTCCAGTATCTGGTGCAGTATCCATAGCATCGACGTCATCCTCGACCGTAGTTTGGTGACTGGTTTGTGATTTGGAGTTCTCCATAGGCTCTGGTTTCACAGGGTCGGTAGTACCTGTTGGGCATTGTTCACACTCGGCGCCCGTATGGTTATGGGTCGGAATATTGATAGGGTCCGGGGCAACGGATCCCCTCCCTTTGCCCTTTCCTTTGCTAATGCTTGAACCGCTTACCTTCTTTTTGGGACTGCCTAGCGCTGCCGCCGGGACCTGTCGAAAAGCGAATGCTTCAGTGGTCTTTATTAAGTTATCCCAGAGAGCTTCTTTGAATGGTTGAACATCGGGCGGCTGTCGCGCCTGGTGTTGCTGCTGGGTGTGAGGCTGGGGGGTCTGTCGGGGGACGGGTACGTGTTGGGGCTGAGTAGGATACACAGGTTGACTTTGAGGGCGAGCAAAAGACTGCTTTGGAGGGAAAAGCTCTTCGGGAGTAGTGTAATTGAAGGGATCGATCTGGGGCCCATGACCGAAAAAGTGGAAATCAGGAGGTTTGCTAAGCGGGCTCTCCTGCCCTATTGGTGTAACGGGGGTGCGGTGTGGGTCTTTTCTGGTTGGGCCATCCGGAATTGGATCGAATTTGAAGCTAGATTCCGAAAAGTTAGTATAATCCGTCGTTGAATCGGATGTAGCATGGGGTACGGACCGAAACTGAGAGTCAGCACGTCTCGGCTTCGGAGACGCAATACGAGGGCTTTGTCTCTCTGGCTCAGCTCGCGGCAAAGGCGGGGAAGAAGCCCCTGTTGTTTCTGGCTGAGTGAACGATCCCCGCCTTCCGGGAGGTTTTGGATCGCTCTTGGTCCTACTATGGGTCCTTGAGTCATTTTCACGAGAAGGGTTTTCCCATTGCCCAGAGTTAGTCTCTCGCTGTTTCTCTGTAGCCACCCTTTCCTTTTCCCTTCTCCGCATCTTGTCCATAAAACGCTCGTTGTCGCCTCCATCCTGGGGAAATGGATAAGCAAAGCCGCCCGGATTGTCGCTGTTATTCTCCTGTTTATTCCAGCCATCAGCATACCCATTGATATTAGGTTCATGCGAGCGCTGATGCCTTGGCTTTGTGGGAGATTGTTTTGACTTCTGCCTGGAAGTAGAGGAGGCTGCACTCTTGGTCTTCGTACGAAGTTCTTCGTCCACCTTCTTCTCCAAATCCTCTTCGGCAGAAGGGAATGGGAAGGCGGGAGGTGTGTCTTCATGGTCATATACGTTTCTAGAATGGTGCTTATTGGTCTCGCCCCACTGTCTCCTGATTCTGGCTGCTTCTGCTTCTGCTTCCGCCTTCCTAGCCTCCATTTCAGCCTTTATCCTCTCACGCTCCTTATTTGCCCTTTCCTCGTCCTTCCTCAGTCTTTCCGCTCTCTTTGCATGTTCCTCCATCTCTGCCCGTCTGGCTCGCATAGCTTCTTCCTCCTCTTTCTGCCTTTTCTGCCCGGCCTCTGCCTCAGCAGCCTCTCTAGCTCTGCGCTCCTTGATATAGTCACCCAAATTGAACTCGGGTGTTGGTGCAGCCGAATCTGTTCGCGGTAGATCAGGAGTACGACTGGGTCTCGTACGGGGTGAGGATGATGAGGCAGTTTTAGCACTACTGTTAGGAGTAGTTGTAGATTGGCGGGTGCCCGTCCGACTTGAAGAGCTTCTATCATAATCTCTGGACTCCGGACGATACCTATGTTCGTAAAATTCATAACCATCGTCATGGCCTGCGGTTGACCTATAGGAGGAACTGGTATACTCATAGCCAGAACGAGCCTTCCGATAGGATCCTTCAGGATGCCCACCGTAAGTAGTCTTGTAAGCGCTCGCTCGAGCTCCTGGCTGGTGGGCAAATCCCCTGGCACTGGAGGTGCTCGGAGGAGGAGGTCCCCATTGAGGCTGCGCAGTGGTGGTGTATCTCTTCGCAGTTGTTGACGATTTAGTCTTGTTATGTTGTGGGAATGTACCATCGGGATATCCGTGAGAAGGATTATCCTCGTCGTACCTTGATCGTTCGAGGTTATCTTTTAAGGTATCATGCGCCCTCTGGAGGTCCTGGAATTTTTCCTTAGCTAAAGGGTCACCGGGGTTCTTATCCGGATGCGTATCCTTGGCTGAGGGGTAAATTAGCACATCTAAAATGCAACATGAAGGGTCTATCGATCGGTAGCGGAGGAAAATATATTCCAGGAGAGTGGAAGAAGAACACACCAGCTTTCCTGAAAGCTTTCTTTATCTCATCCTCTGTCGCGTACCTGGTGATTCCAAGAACGTTATAAAAGTCAATCTCACTCGGTGCCATGAGTCCTTAGCCACGCACCCCCGGAACAAACGAACGCTCAGCTGTGTCCCTGTGAGAAAAGCGAGCGAGGTCGAAAGGTTGAGGAATGAGATGCAGGCGAGGGGGGGCGTGGGTTGATGAAGGTGATTTATGAATACACTAGAAAAGGAGGGGAGGGGGACAGCACCCGCAATCGGGGGGGAGAAAAATAAGAAAAAAAGAGAGAAGATGGGAAGAAAAAAAAAAAAGGTGCAAGAGGGGGGGGACAGCAGTGCCAAGGCCTGCGACTGATTTCCGGGGGAACTCGAAGCGGGAGGGAGGGCGGAACGAGGCGTAAAACAACTCTGGACTCTAAAGCGAGTGCTGGAGCGGGGGTGTTATTATGAGAGGGTAACTGGCCAAAAGGAGGGAGGGAGGGAGAGGGAGTGGTTGAAAGAGGTCACCGTCGATGGGGAGGAGAGGCAAGGGGAAACAGTAGCCAAAGGCTTGTGATGGTTGTGGTTATGGTTGCGGGTGGTTATGGTTGTGGGTGGTTATGGTTGTGGTAGTTGTGGTTGTTATGGCTGTTGGTTGTTGTGGTTGTGGTTGCGGTGGGGAGTGATGATGATGGTAAACGTTTGGTGAGGTTGTACAGTACCGTCCCGGACTCAAAAGGCCAAGAGGCGCTGGTGGACCGTCAGGAGGAAGAGGAGGAAATTATGGTAAGAGGGAGGGGAAGACGTGCGATGCCGTTGACCCTCCAAAACTATTATCTAGAAAATAATATAGAGCAAGGAAAGAAAAATAATGATAATAATATGCATATAAAACTTACTCCCCTTCCTGTAACTCTCACGGATAAAGGGGTCAAAATCTAGAGATCACATACCGGTACTTTATCTAACAGCCAATCTCCACAAAAGGTTTCTTGTTAACCAATGTCTTCGGGTGCTCGCGCTCCCAGGGCGACCATTTCAATGCAGGCCAACGCACAACCATAGTAAAATCATATTCCTCTCATGTCTGGACAACTATACCATCAAGCCGCCGCCGCTACCCTTGAGTACCGTATTCTGAAGAGGAAGGCGAGGAATAAAAAAATATAAAAATATATAAAAATAAAGAGAGATACTTGGTGATAAGTACTTGGTTGATCGGTCCCGATCTGCGAGTAGCTGCCGCCCGATGAGTCTACGGGCGCCGTGCAAAGTCGGGATGCTCAGAAGCAATAACAACCTGTACAAGGCATTCCCGTAGATTCTCTGCGATAGAGCCTCCAATATGGCTGCAAGGGCCACATGGCCCAAACCGGTACCGGTATCGGAGCCACAGCACTCGCACTGTGCTGGTAGACTTGAGTAAGGCTCCTGCGCAGGATGGAACTCACAAGAGCGCTGATGGTAGCCTTGTGGGTATTTTGTGCCTTACCGGTATTGATAAGCGCAACCGCAAAAGTGGTGGGTGTGTAGCGAAGAATGGGAACATTTCCCCTCTTGTCCCATGATGGTCTATCCAACAACCTGATACGATACTATGATATATGTACGTATCGTGGCCTTGCGGGCTTGGTATTGCTCCACGCTGGTAACCCTATCATAATAATGTTATAATATTATGACGATGATAGGGCGTGCAAAAAATCCCATCTTTTTGACTTCCATGATGATACATAAGCTACCTCATAATGCTGACAACGCAGGTATCATACCAGTATTCTTTCGACCCAATCACAAGAAGCCAATCTCTTTCATCATCCTTCGACAAGGCGAGTGACCTGTTTGGTATATAGGGAAGAAAATCAGTTATTCCACTACATAACTTGACCTATGCCCTCCGCCCCCATATCCCACTTCTTGGCAAACACACGTGCGCATGTGACATACGCGTCTTCTAGAAGGTGCAAGAATGACACTAAACGTCATAGATTGGTCGAGATCTTGTGTGAGCGATGGCAGGCAATGAATCAGAGAATGTGAATCAGAGCTTATGCCTTTTTTCAGAAATTGACATGACTATACTTGACAAAGCCATTATAGGGTTCATGAATCATGATTGTTCCTGCTCGCCACAAGGATATCTGAAGACAAAGATGAAGGAAACGAACAGACCCACAGAAGGTATGAAAACCTAGAAAATTTAAAGAAACGAAACTAGAGACTATTTTCCGCATAGCTTTTAAACATATTGTAATCCCCCCCCCAAAAAAAAGAAAAAAAAATTTAATAAGGAGAATTGTGATTTTGAATCAAAATGAAAATCAGATGCTCCCCACTACTGACCCTGCCCAGGCTGCCAGCCGCTGTTCCACATTCCTTGCGACATGTCAAACCCTTGTGGACCCATTCCAGGACCCATTTGACCCATCTGGGCCATATTGACCCCCATCTGGCCTCCCATCTGGCCTCCCATTTGACCTCCCATTTGACCTCCCATCTGACCTCCCATCTGACCCCCCATCTGACCCCCCATCTGACCCCCCATCTGACCTCCCATCTGGCCCCCCATCTGACCCCCCATCTGACTTCCCATCTGACCCCCCATTTGACTTCCCATCTGACCCCCCATCTGGCCTCCCATCTGGCCCCCCATCTGGGCCCCCATTTGTGCCATTTGCCCCACCTGCCCGCCCATGGGACCGCCCATTTGTCCCCCCATCGGGCCACCACCTATTGGCGCCCCCATACCCATTGGTACTCCCATTCCCGGAACCATACCTGGAGGCATACCCATACCCATACCCATATTCCCCATCATGGCCTGCTGTGGCATCCCCGATTGTTGAGCTATTGAAGTAACGGGGATGCCATTACTCATACCTCCGCCTACACCAGAATTCATGCTCACCGTAGACGGAACCCCTCCCATCTGAACTTGCATTTGCCGGCCCTGTACTTGCGCCTGCGCTTGCATCATCGCGTGTCGTTGCTGCTGAAGGAGCGCGTAGTTCGCCGGGATCTGGCCGCCGGGTCCGACGCTCTGAACGTGTTGCTGTGCCATCTGAGGGGCATTATGCGGCGACGGTTGTGGATGGTGTGGAGGGGAGAATTGTACATGTTGTTGACCAGGGATTCCTTGCATCTGCATTTGCATTTGCATTGGTTGTTGTTGATGTTGTAGAACTTGATGTGGGACTTGTGCTGGTGGGGTAGGGGATGTTACGTGTCGGGGGCTTTGCTGAGATTGCATTTGAGCTTGCTGCTGAACTTGCTGCTGAGCTTGCTGGTGGTGCTGGTGCTGCTGCTGCTGTGTTTGCTGCTGCTGATGTTGGGTCGTAGGCTTATCGGCAGCGTTGACCTTTGGGGATGCATTCTGACTTCCTCTCCCTGACTGGCTTCCTCCACCCTGGCTCAGCGTTTGTCCGGACTGTGACGGGTTCCCGGGCCTGACAGTGGGGTAGAGGCCTTGCAGATCTTTGTACATCTTCTCGAGAACCGGCATTCCGGGTGGTGCAAGTAGGATTGTCGGTGAGGGTGGGATTTGGGAAGCAGGCTTATGCGAACGGTCGGCAATTGCAGCTAGGTAGGCAAGATTGCATTGAAGCCGTCGCATACATCTAAACCGAGCTTCGGGTATTAGCGAACGCATATAAAAAAAAAACAAGAAAACAAGAGTCTGGCGTTGGTTTTGGTCGCGTACTCGATATATCCCTTGTCGGGCGTTTTGTTCTCTTCACCCCCGGCGCCCTTTCCATTTGACTGAAGGTTTATTGTTTCTCGGAGTAGTTCTGTATTTATCTGGAGAATTAATGTGACCCGAGATTTGTCAAGTAGTAGTTGGCTCTGGGTCTCCATTTGACGGTTTAGCAAGAGTTGTTGTTGCTGGAGTGCCATGGAGGACGCGGAGGAGGCTGATGCCGACGTAGGTGATGATGATGGGTGATGGGGTGATTGGTTTTGGGTCGGAGTGCCTTCATGACGGATGGTCGTTAGCTTTGAATTGCACGCGATGGGTTTTCGGGGCGACCCCACGCCACGCTCAGGGGAGGTTCTAATCACAACAAGGTGGAGGAAGTGCCGAAGTGCAGGTAGCGGGGATAAAGGGGAGGAGGTGCATTTCTCCATCGAACTTTACCTAGTGGATAAGTAGGATGCGGGCCCAAGGAGGCTTGAGAGGCTTGGAGCTGTTGCTGATAATGCTGAAGTGGGTTATGTTGCCCACTCACCATGGACATAGCGCCGCCACCACCGCTCCCCATGGCGGCTGAAGTTGAGCCGTTGGTTGGCATCGACGTCCCATTCATGACAGTAAAGGTGTTGGTAGCGTTGATCTTTCCCTCGGGTTGAGGCTGAAGTGCGGATGTGCAGTTATTCCCAAGTACATGGTATTCCTCCCATACTCGCACAAATTTCACCAGGCGACGCGGGAATTTATTTCTTTTCCCGCGAGGGGTGGGGAGAGAGGGCTTTCTTAGAGGGCATATCCCTGTGTTCTCGCCCCTGGCAATGGTATGTGGCCTGCGGTTTCACGTGTATACCTCAGAATGATCAGCTAATAGGGGGGGCCGCAGCTCTCTTATCCCAGGTTGGCATCATGAAGGTCCTCTTGAATCCTCTTGGCGGGAGCAATGTTGTCCAGAGCGCTACCAGTATCATACTCGAGTACAGTACAGTGCGTATAGGTGTGGGTTAGAACAAGAGTACCGTACAGTGCGGTACTGTACCGATATTTCCTGATCGCAATAATACAATCACTTCAATTTTTGGTAACGGATGAGCCAGTTTGCAGTCGGTTGCGGGGCGAATACGGAAATCTAGTACTGCTGCTATGTTCCAACAATATCATGATACGGGCACACTATTATTCCGGTACAGTACAGTAGTAGCCCATATCATGGGGTCCAATGCCAGTTTTGCGAGTCAGAGATCTTTCCTTGATCAGCGTCGGTCCCCGTTGCTTGGGATTCCGTGTGGTTGGTCTTCGGATAGTTAGAACGCACTGCCTGGTTAAATGAACCTCCGTACTCGTCGGTAGGAATGTGACTTAGATAAGAAAAATATAGGCACTTTAGCGATTGCGGGGGGTTTTATGGCAATGCTGTGGGACAATTTATCATAAGCTACACAAGCTGTCCTACTGCGGGCTGAGACGGCGCTCGTTCTCTGTTATATTGGCTGTCGTATCAAGAGACACTAAGTTAGCAGTTCATTGCATAGTTCTTGGACATAAGACGTCGTCGGTTGGATAAAGTACAAGTGAAAACACACTATAACCAGCGGAATGTGACCACAGCTAGATCTGCAACAGTTCGAGATCTTAGATACCAATTATTATCAGAATGCAGCTGTGGGTAGCGAGGAGCTTGGTGATCTAGTAGATTTCTCTTTAGCTGCAATTAATTGTGAATTAGCCCTTGCCTACCGGTAGACAAGAGAAGCTCGAGGTGTCTAAATACTCGTGCCAATCTCTATTATTTATATGGGTGACCATACTCGTATGGTAGGGAAAGGTACTTATTTTGAAAGTTCTGATCCCCATAGGCCAACCAACAGCACGGGACACACAGTATTGGGCTGGAATTTGGATATTGTGAAGACTGCACTGCTGCTTGATACCTAGAGCTGATATATAAATAACTGAAGTGGACCTGGCATTGTTGGATGGCTGTGAAAATAGCCACTTTTGGTATAAAAAGAGCAGGCGACGGTGAGCTTGGTCAGAGCAATTGCAATTACTATAATATTATGTCCTTCGCCATGTGTGGGATCCGCTCTTAGGAGTGGATTTGTTGATTTGTCAAAGGCTGTGTGTGCGATCAAGGCTTTACTCGTAGAGTCTGAATATTGCTTGAAACACTGTCTAAAATTTCTATAGCTGGTAGGCGGTAATGCGGAGTAGTCATGAAGCCCCCTTGCAGTATCACGAATATTGACTAGAATCCACGGCACCGGGTCACTCGTTAACTCTATGGGAGCTAGAATTGTCCGATCCCAAGTCAACCACAGAAGTGTCGGCATGTTGAAAAGTATATTTAAGATTGTTTGATTATCCATTGAAGCAATGGGCCGCCGTGAAGTTTCCATAGTACAAAAAGTCTGGAAACTCACTCGTTCTGCAGCATCTTTGAGGGCATGCCAGAAACCCGTGGGACCTGAAGGTGGAGAACAATGCCCTGAATTAGGTTATCATACGTCGCAGGTGTTGTATCATCTTGCAGTGCTGTGTTCTTCAGTTATTCGCTTACCAGTGTACGGAGGTACAGGGCTTAAGTTTTGTAGGTTCCACAAGCAGGGGTATACGACTGGCGGGGGTTAAATCAGGTATAGTGGCTCAGAGTCCGTTGCAACCGGCAAAGGGTGCAACGACCAATGAAGTACGGAGCACTGGTAGACTTGCACGTGCGCGTGCGCCGGGAAAGATTTTGTATTCAACTTCACGATCTATTTGACATGTATGATATATTTGCATATCTAATATTTTGTAAAAAGGCCATTGGCATCAATGACAGCTTGACATCTTGCTGGCATGCTTTGAACTAACTCCCTGAATTCATGCTCTCCCACAGCACCCCAAGCCTCCTTGACTGCTTCCCTCAACCTATCATATGACATATATTCTGGAAAATTATCCTGTAGATAATTTTTCATTATATGCCATACTCTTTCAATAGGGTTTAAGTCAGGTGAAAAAGGAGGCCAGAAGATAACCTCAATACCTCTTTCTTGAAGCTCAGTTCTTGTATCTCCAGCAGCATGTCCAGGTGCCCCATCCTGCATAAGCTTCAGAAAAACCCCATTGCGCCTGCATAGCTCAATATACCCATGAATTATGGGAACTGTATGTGCACAGTAGCTCTCTGCATTGATAGACCCCCAATCCTTTTCCCAAAATATGCCTGGACCTTGCATATCACCATGAAAACAGCCCCAAAACATCCAACCCCTCTTTCTCTGATGTTTTTCTACTATACAAGTAGCATCCCATTCTTCACCAGCTCTTCTGGTAACCCAAGTTCTGGTATGCCTTCCACCAGTAATCCATGTCTCATCAGTCCAGAGGATAGAATTCCACTGCTCCTGTGTCCAGGCTGCATGCTCCAGGGCCCATTGAAGGCGAATTGCTTGGTTTCTCTCTGAGATTGGAGGCTTCTTCCTTACCAGGCACCGGTGGAACCCCTCCCTCAGTAAAGCTGCCCGGATGGCTTTTTTCCCTACACCAAAATCCAACTCCTCAGCTAGTTGCTGAAATGAGAGGCGCCGATTGCGGGCGGACATGCAGACATATGCAACAAGGTCCTCGATCTGTGCTTGAGTGAGGATAGGTGGGCGACCGGGGCACTTGGTCGGCGTTGCTGGGCAAGCTTGAGCAGGAGAGCACACATAACCGATCTGTCGCAAAGAAAAGCCGGTCTTTTCGTGGATTTGCGCATACTTCCAGCCAATCGAGTGGAGTAGCTGACAGTCACGGCGCTGATCGCGTGTGAGGTGAACGGTTCTTGGATGTGTTGCCGGAGGAGGAGCTGACATATTGCTTGCCGGGCCGGAAGCAGAATAAGAATTTCTGCGATAATCGGTAATGTCTGGATATGAAGATCACTTGACCGGACCTTCGCCAAACTCAAAATATCGTGAAAAAAATTTCACCGCTCAGAACCGCCAAGCAACCTTACCCAATCTGTCCTTGCTCCCCTGCTAGTAGCCGACACCCTTGCTTGTGGAACCTACAAAACTTAAGCCCTGTACCTCCGTACGAGTACTTGTACTGTACCCGTGCCTGGCGGCTTTCAGCCGTACATCTGGAAAAGGTATCCCCCTCCAGATTCTATCCCGACCATGGCCACGTATATATCCCTTGTTATTATTGGTGTCCCCCTGTAATTATTATGCATACCGAGTTTGTCTTTAGGTATCAGTAATCAATGGTTATAATTTCTCTTGTGTTAAGGTTGTGTTTACTCGCATAATGTACTCGTACAAGCATTTGTCCCATACTAATCGAGGAATTCGAGGGGGTACCCTGTTGGTCAAGTGCTTATCGCCTGGACCGGGTAGGTCCCTTTGTGGCTGGTGTGTCCCAATGATCGAGCACTCGAGCAGAGCATTCACCTATCCCAACTTAGCAGCTATCTTACCGATTGTTGCGATGAAAACAAAATCCGTTAGGAGGACTACAAGTTGAGCTATACCCAAAGAAGTGGAGTGTTTCAATGTTCCATTTGCAACAAAAACGCCATAAAATTCGGAAGAATGTCATTTTCTGGCTACCAGAACGGGCCATTGGTTGCTATCATATTCCCAAATTACAAACGAAGCACTGCCTGGTTCTAAGCAATCGCAATGGAGGTTTATTGTAAACGCCTCCACAGTAGGGTGAGACATTTTGCGGTCGCCAGAGCCTAGAGTTTGTACTATACAAATCGGGAGAAATGACAAGTGCTCTTTTTTTTGTCTAGGGATATTTACCTGTATGGTTCAAGAACTTCAAGATGTGTACCAGACCTCAAATTTTCAAAAATTCTATAGGCTCTACCACTACAAACCTTATTGTGAAAAGAAAGCCTGTTTATTAAAGAGAAGGTGATCGAGAACAATAAATGGGGGTTTCCCTTTTACAATAAGCCGAGGAAGTTACTTAAAATCACTTGGGATTTCTTTCTTTCTTTCTGAACTTCTATGCTGACCGGCTGCCAGTACCGTATTCTTGCCTCTTGCCTTTATCCCAGCATGCATCCTATCAGTTTTCCGATTTTTTTTTCTTCAAAATTTGTCCTCGACGAGTTTGGACACATTTTGCGGCCCCTCTTAAGGAAATCACCCCCGGGATCTATTTTAACAATATGTTCTACCTCCAACAGCCTTTTCCTCCCTCAATAGTGCTCCCCTTTATTAACCCTTTCTTCGCTATGGTGTTCAAAAACGACCTATATCAGTATATGGCTTTCCTCACCTCAATATAAAAACGGCATATGGGGCGCTCCTTTCAAGCTCGATGGCGAGGGTCTTATTTGGAGCGGTTGTCTGGGAGAGAACAGCCTGATCGACCCCCTAGCACGAGATTGGCGACAAAAAGAGACGTACAGCCGCGGGTTAGGCAGTTGTCGGAAACCATCAGCGCTCGCAGAATATCCAACCTTTACCGTACGAATAAGCAGTACGCTGGAACCGGAAGCATGAAGGCCTGTTACCTATCAGCAGGGGCACGAGATTGGGGGGACAGTTGGATATTATGGAGATGTTCCGATGGACGTCCTCTGGAGGGAAATGTAAAATAGGGATCCCAGGCTCATCGTGAAATTCGCCCTATCGGGGGGATGAAAATATTGCAGTCTCTGAGGCTGTCTCTTAGATACTAAGGCGGCACTGAGAGTTGAACGCAGTATAGTTTAGATATAAAGATAAGATTCCACGCTCGCACTAGCAAAGTACGTGGTAACAGAGGGAAATACACTTGGTCTTATATAGACATATTCCATCACGTGATAACATGGTTCTCCTGCCAAGGAAACCCCCTTTTCATATCTCGTCACATGTATGAGTCAATTCCATGACTCATACCCATGACTCATAGGGTGGATAACGTATTTCCAACACTTCCCCTACGTTTCCATCCCGATGTAACATAGCATTTTCTCAAACGTAACTCTAACTAATCCCTTTGTACATATGTCCGCTAGATTCTTTTCCGACTCGACTCGTTTGATTTCTATCTCTCTCTTTGCCCGCAACTCTCTCACGTAGTGATATCGCACATCGATGTGTTTGGTCCTATCGGATACACCGTGGTTTTCGGTTAGGCTGACTGCAGCGGTATTATCACAGTATACAACCGGTGTTGTTGTGATGTCCATTTGCTTGAGTCCTCTGCTAACCCAAACTCCTTGATTTGCTGCAAATCCTAGTGCCACATATTCTGCTTCGGTTGTGGACTGAGCTACAGTACGTTGTTTTCGGGAGCGCCAGAGTACTGTATTACCATAAGTTTGGAGTATGATACCAGAGAAGGACTTCCTATCAGTAAGGTTGGATGCATAGGAGCTATCGCTAAAGACTTCTATCGGCGTCTTTTCTGTATCTGATCGGTAGATGAGTCCCATAGTCTTTGTTCCTTTAAGGTATCGGAGTACTCTTTTGGCTGCTGATAGATGGGTTTCGGTGGGTCTAGCCGAGAACTGACTGAGGAAGGCAACCGTATGTGCTATATCAGGTCTTGTTGCACAAGCTGCATACATGAGAGAACCTAGTATAGACTGATACAATTTCTGATCGCACATTGTCTCAGTGTCTGTAGCTATGACGAGTGGTGAGTGAGCTTCGATAGGGGTTTTTGCTTCATTGGCATTTTCGAGTTTGTATTTCGCAAGTTTCTCCGTGATGTATCTTTGTTGATTAATTCGAAGTCCATCCTCGGTTCTTTCTAACTGCATGCCAAGTAGGAGCGATGGTTCCCCTGAATCTGTGCATTGGAAATGGGATTTGAGTTGTTTGACGCACTTATTCACTAAGTGTCGTTTGCCTGTTATTAAGATATCATCGACATATATGCAGCAATACAGGTCTTTCGCAACGAGGATGCATGGGTCGAAGGTTCCTTCGCTGAAACTGATGTCTTCGAGGGTATTTGTGAGATGTTTGTACCATAGGAGAGGTGACTGTCGTAGTCCGTAAATGGCTTTTCGTAGTTTCCATACTTTGCCTGGTTTTCGGTAACCTTCTGGCATTTCTAAGTAGGATTCGTAATCTATATCGCCATATAGGAATGCACTTTTAATGTCGAGTTGTCGCATAGCGTAGCCGCGGATGACAGAGATGCTTAGCAGTACTCGAAGTGACTCTAGTCGTGCTACCGGTGCGTATACTTCTTCAAAGTCCACCCCTGGGATTTGACTGAAACCCTTTGCGCAATATCTTGCTTTTCTCCTTTCCAACGTACCATCTTTCTTCACTTTTGCCTTGAATACCCATCGTCCTCTCAGAACTTTTCTACCTTGTGGTTTGTCAACCACTTCCCCTACTCCGTGTTCGTTTAGGACTTTCATCTCTTCATCCATTGCCACTTGCCATTCGTCACGTTCGGATGATTCTATAGCTTCTCGATAGCTCTCAGGATCTCGTATGTGGTAGGATAATCCAACGAAGGACTCCTTGTCAATGGTTGCCTGTTGTCTGCGAATCTTTTCCTGAAGTTCCTCGATACGTAGCTGATGTTGTAAACCAACTTGTTGTACACTGCCGGATCCACCTTCCCCTCTCATGTAGGTTCTGAAGGCTTCATTCGCTTGTCTTAGCTTATTATTGAGATCTTTAAGCTTCGACTGAGCTAGGTCTTTTCGGTAACCAGCTCCTTTCTCGGTGTGTTTTCTTTGACGAGTTGACCTTCTCGTTGGTTTAGTCTGCTCAGGTGATACTGGAAACGTGCCGGGTACTACTTCAGATTCTTCTTCTTCTGATTCTTCAGGTAATGGAATGTCTTCGGGTAGGGGTGGTATATTCTGTTTTTCGGTTCGTATTGCTGGTTGGTCTAGATGATATTCGAACGATACTCCTTCTATTGAACCGAACTTTACGTCTCTTGCTTCTGTCACTGTATGCCTTTTGGGTATGTATATACGATATACTGTAGGACTGGAAGTGTATCCTACTAGGTGACCTTCCTCGGCTGTAGGGTCAAGTTTGCCTCTCTTTTCCGAAGGTATGTGCACAATTGTATTCGTGAACCAAGGACGTAGATGGTTGATAGTGGGTTTCGTTCCATGTAGTTGCTCGAAAGGTGTTGTGTTTACCGTGGATTGCCAGCGTCTGTTGTATAGGTAGGCAGCTGTTGCATAGGCTTCCCCCCATAGAAACTTTTTATCGGTTGGTAACATGCATCGTACCATTGTAGTTAAGGTACGGTTCATCCTTTCGGCGACTCCGTTTGATTCAGGATTGTAGGCTGGTGATGTGGTATGGAGAGCACCTTTTCCTTTTAGGAATTTGGATACTTCTTGGTTGATGTACTCGGTTCCATTGTCACTATGAAGTCGTTTGATTTTAGCTTCATGTTGGGTATGGACGAGTTCCCAGAAGTCCTTTATTGCTGTTTCAGCTCCATCTTTCGTTTTCAGTAGGTATAACCAACAGTATCTGGTGTAGTCATCAACGAATGTCATATAGTATTCGTTTTTACCCAGTGTTGGCGTAGAGATACGTCCGCTTAAGTCGGAATGGATCTTGTCGAACGGTTTCTTTGTCTCTATTTCTTTTCCTAAGGGAACATGGTGTGTAGACTTTTGCAATCTACATGTTTCACAACTGAAGTCGTTTGGACGGGGTATTGGTTTTGCATCTTGATAACAATCCTTGATCACGCTCGGATGTCCAAGTGCTTGGTGTCTCTCTTCGTAGGTGGATACAAGTATTCTTGTTTTGTTTGTCCTAACATACCACAGACCGTCTTTCTTATCTGCAATCATGATCTCTCTTCCTCCTCTTTTGTATTCTCTCCTTCCTTTCTCAATTTCTATCCTAACTCCGACATCATCCAGTCTTGATTCGGACACCAAGGAGTACCTAAATGTCGGGACATACAGTACTCGTCTGAGCTGAATCGTATGATGGGATCCGTCCAACAACCGCACAGGGATCTGCACATCTCCAGTTCCTGTTGCGTGATGTTTTCTGCCGTCTGCCGTTACTATGCTTGTATTGTCTGGTAGGAGGTTGAGGAAGTCACCTATGTTTGGTGATATGTGATCTGACGCCCCAGAGTCACATAACCAGTCTATTGATCTTTCCTCATTCGGTTTGGTTTTCGTCATAAGCACAGTTACAGTGGCATCGGTGAGGTTGGCGGTCCTTTGTCCCTTCGGATTTTCCCTGTTTCGTTTCTCCTTTTCTCTCTTCAGGCCTCGACAGTCTTTGACGTGATGACTCTTAAACCCTTTGTTCCCTTTGCTCTTGCACCAGGAACATTCCTTCGTGTCCTTTTTCTTTGGTACGAACAGTACCTTTTCCTCCGTTTCCGACTTTTCCGCAGCTCGACTGATGAAGAACTCCCTTATATCGGTATACTGGTCATCCCCTCTTGCTGCGAGTATATCACAAAGGTCTTTATGTTGTTCCTTTATAGACAACATGAAGAAGGCTCCTTTGACAGCTTCGGATTGCGTGACCGGGTTCATTGTTGATAGGAAGTCGTCATTTGTCTTTCCTTTCGCGTTCGCGCATCTTTGGGAGAGTCGGTTCCATGCATTTTCGAAGTTCGTAACGTGTTCGGTGATGTTCTTATTGGGAGGAAGTTTCTTGAATATATCTTCAAGAAGGACTAGGTTTGTTGAGGGTGTTTCTTTGTCGAATCTGTCTTTCAGGGCTTTCCAGGCTTCGCTAACGGCGGGGTAGCATGTGACGGTTTCATAGTGATCGCCTACTGCTTGGAACAGAAGGAACTTTGCTTGTTCGTTCTTTGTTTCCCATTCCGTGACTGCTGTTGATTGAGAGGAGGAGCCTTCATCTGATGTGACTGGTTGTTGTATTGTTCCGTCCACGAATTCCCATACACCACAGACCCTAAAGGCTGTTTTCCACATTGTTGCCCATGATCGATAATTTTGTTGTCCTTGTAGCGTGGGATATTTGTTGAAGGACAAGGACAACTTGCCGAAGGGTTGTTCAGGTGATGTGGAGTCTGACATGTTCACTGGAGTTGTCGTAGTTTGGTATTACCAATTGACAGAGGTTTCCAGTATGCGACACGTCTTATTTCCCGTAACTTCAGAAGTGCGAAATCCCTAGTTTTGGTTTCAAATGACTCGCAACAGGGTTTCGGTACGTTTCCGGAGAAGATGGGAAAGGGTCTCAACCTGAGACAGCCGGTACACTTGATCAGAGTTTCCGGATCGAAGTAACCTCGGTAGCTATCGTTTTCGCGATCGTATTGTAGGTGTTCGAAGTCGGCGAGTGTCAGTTCTGGTATGGTGGGTTCCAATGGTGTGTCCAGTTGTTCACCGTACTTCTTTTGAATGGCTTGAAGGCGATCGTTATAGTCGATAATCTCGAAGTTCTTTTGGGCGATGGCTTGGTTGACTTTGATGATGGTTTCTTCGATAGTATATTCAAGGGCGTCGTGGTAGGTGCGTGGCATGTAGGCTTGTAGTAGGATAGATGGTTTTGTATAGAGGTATTCGTTGACCGTGTGGTCAGATGGGAGGGATGGAAGAGTGGAAGAGGTAACGGTTGTAGCGTCTCGCTTAGGTGTCTTTCTTTTATCTATATGGTATATGATACTTGGTAGCAGAAAGGCTTGCTAGCCGGGCTCATAACCTGAAAATATTGCAGTCTCTGAGGCTGTCTCTTAGATACTAAGGCGGCACTGAGAGTTGAACGCAGTATAGTTTAGATATAAAGATAAGATTCCACGCTCGCACTAGCAAAGTACGTGGTAACAGAGGGAAATACACTTGGTCTTATATAGACATATTCCATCACGTGATAACATGGTTCTCCTGCCAAGGAAACCCCCTTTTCATATCTCGTCACATGTATGAGTCAATTCCATGACTCATACCCATGACTCATAGGGTGGATAACGTATTTCCAACAGGGGATTACCGTAATTGGGAATTGGCGGGTTTAGTAGAGACTATAGAACGTTGGGGAAGTTTGGAGAACGATGTGGAGGAGCATTGAGGTACTATAACCAGATGGAGGAAATTTTTGGCCATAAAACTAGTACCATATCCCAGGACTTTAGATAGAACATGTCGCAAATTATACTACTTCTATACCTGTATAGCTTTATCTCTTTAATAGCCTAATTCTATTTATCATATGGTTCCGGAAGACAAGAGTCAGGACCAATTTTCTCACAAAAAGTGTGACACTTTTGGATGTGATCGCAACCGTAATGCTGCTGTTTATGCTTACATAATTCAGTTGTATTTTGCCAAGAAAATTAATAATAACTGTAAATTGAAAAATTAGAACAAAATTAAAACCTTTGTGTTACCCTGCCAATGAGCTTTGAGATAGAATTTACGATACAATTTTATATGCCTTACGATAATTTGTAAATGAATTCAATTATTATCAACGTACAAACTCCACAACCCTCCCGAAGGTGAATAAAATATCTAAATAATTGACTGGTAAGAGTAGTTCTCAATACTTGTATGTTAACTGTTGAAATACCTTCTAGACAACTTGAAGAAGGAATCTAAATTGATTAATATCTTATAGGATTCCAAAATGGATGCCACAAATTCTGCTGAAGAGATGAGAAAGGAGAAACAACGTGCAGCAAACCGAGAGCGGGTTCGAAGACATCGTGCAAAGCAGAAAGTAGGTGAAGATATTCCAAAGAGACAACCTCTGACGTCTGCCGAAACAGCACGCAGATGGCGTGCAAAAAAGCAGTTACAACTTGAACAGACTTCTGCAGCACCCCCAGCAATGCAAGATGGTCAGGCCGATATTCATACACTAAAAAAGTTAACATCCAAAGAGAGGACTCGAAAGTATCGTCAGCGCCTCAAAGAAAGGAACCAAGAGAAAAGGCATAAGCCTTTAAGTGCTTGTGAACGTGCACGCAGATATTATGCACGTAAATAGCAACTTCGTCTACCGGAAGTTTTAGGAGTTCGTGCTTGCGAAGGTTTGGGGACTAGTGGGAGTCCTAGTGGGTTATCTGTATGTAGAATTACGTAAATCTGAGAAAGTTAATAAGATATACTAATTAGACATCTGAAGCAGTCAAATAGCACCATGATTACGAGAGATAATTGTGAAGCATTACGACAGCAAGCATATACCAGTTGGCCACGCCTGGCTGGAGAGTTAAAGTACTTTAAAATAGAGATTCTAGAGTCAGCTTTGAAACGACTTCATAAGCAAGTTAAGCGTAGGGCGACAGTGAATTCAAAGCACTATTTTGGCCTTCAGTTAGACTGGAATCTTCAACTATATAACTTTATTAAAGTTCAACTAAAAGCGGAGAAAAGACGAAATGCAAGTGAACTGTCAAGAGGGCCAACAGACATCATCACTCCGACTCCTTCCAGGAAAGAACTTGCATTGCAGATTGCCAATTCTGGTGGCTGGTCAAAGTCAGTTGCAGAATGGATCTTGAATCAAGAGGTCAACTATA
Source organism: Tuber indicum (assembly GCA_006112555.1). Lineage (NCBI taxonomy): Eukaryota > Fungi > Ascomycota > Pezizomycetes > Pezizales > Tuberaceae > Tuber > Tuber indicum. The sequence goes on along the minus strand of VBSK01000394.1, from coordinate 1,748,283 downwards.
TTAAGCACGGAAAAGTTCCTGATTCCTGTAAAGGAAAACACTCTAAAGTAGTTAGTTGGCTTAGTGATGAGGGTACCATCTTAGCTATAAAAGAGTACATGTCTAATGCTGGTAAAGGTAAAAGATAGCAATTATCTAAATGGAATTTGATCTTAATATATAGAACTGTAGGACTAACTACCAGTGTTTTAAATTATAGCAATGGATTTGTCACGATTCTAGATCGGACATAGTAGATTTCATTAGTTAGCTAGTAAAGTTTCATTTGTTACGAAATTGGTTTATGAGTTTCTTTTGTTATGAAGTTTGTTTTATGTTATGATTTATGTTTTCACGCACTTGACCTATTCAGAGGTCATGTGATTTATGATGGGCTATGCAACGAGGCAGACTGCAAGGCAGACTCGTTGAGGTTTTATTTGTTATATTTCACGCACGAGACTTATTTAGAAGTCACGGGGCTGCATAAGGAGGCTATGCAACGAGGCTGTGCGCAAGGCAGACTCGTTAGGTTTATGTTATGTTTTATGTTATGTTTCACGCACATGATCTATTCAGAGGTCATGGGGCTGCGCAAGGGGGCTGCGCAAGGCAGACTGGCAAGGCAGACTGCCTTTGGTTTGATTTGTAAGCGGGTTGAGGGAAGGACTATATAAGGAGTCCTCGGAGGCGAGTTAGTTAGTTCTTCACGCAACCATCTAAGTTATTTTCCTACTTATTGTTTAAGAACGAATTTACTTTATTCTATCTACCTCACGATAGTTACACAAACTTAGTAGAAGAGGAACGCCTCTACGACTACTAAGTGTAACAAGAGAAAAGGTAATAGTGTGAACGCACACTATACGAGAACGACGAAGAAAAGTAATAGTGTGAAGGCACACTATTAGTACGAAATATATAGTGTCATAAGATACTATAAGAGAAGTATCGTTGCCTGTCGCGTGAACTGATATAGGAATAGGACCCCTTAACAGGATTCCGCTGGCCTTGCAACTGCAATTACGAATTATTTGAAAGGAACATATCCTAATATCAACCATAATAACGAATCTCAAAATCAATTCCTCACTATAGATGGCATTAAGAGGAGAATCAAAAATGCATTATCTAGCCGCTCTGCCCGAACCTGGCTGGCAAAATTAGGATGGAACTGGAAGGAAGTGCGTAAAGCTATCTATAAGGATGGACATGAGCGACCTGATGTGAAAGAATATCGCCAGAATGACTTTCTACCTCGAATGAATGTACTTAAACCATATTTAATGGAATGGGATGACAATTTAAAGCCAGTTCCCCGAGAGTCAGAACCAGGTATAAAACCTGTAGTATTTATTACGCATGACGAGTCAACCTTTAATTCAAATGAAGGAAGGAAATATATCTGGATCCATGAGGACAAAAGCCCTCTTCGTAAGAAGGGACGTGGACAAGGACTACATGTGTCAGATTTTCTTACTCCTGTAGGACGGCTGGGAGATGGTGAGGTTTGTGAAATCCTCAAGTGTGGTGGTGATACTTGGTGGACTGGAGAGCTTTTATTGGAACAGCTTACGACCAAAGCTATTCCTGCCTTTGAGAAGTCTTTTCCAGGCTGTCAGGCCTTATTTGCATTTGACAATGCAAAGAGTCACCAAAAGTATGCGGCAGATGCGTTGCGTGTAGGGAATATGAATCTCACGCCTGGTGGAAAGAATACTGTTCCAATGCGTGATGGGTGGTTTGTCAAACCAAATGGTAATGGTCAAATTGAGAAACAATCAATGATGTTGCCAGATGGGCGACTCAAGGGATTGAGAATTGTCTTGCAAGAAAGAGAACTGTGGCCACGGGGCCGTCGATTGTTAACCCAGTGTTCTATTCCTGGAGAATCCCCAGGCACTACGAAGTCCAATCCAGCATGCAAATATGCTAAAAATGCATCTTGTTGTGCTCGAGCACTCCTTTCCTCACAGCCAGACTTCCAAGGTCAAAAAGGAGAACTACAAGAAACTATTGAGGCTGCTGGTCATCAGGTTATATTCTATCCAGTATATCACTGTGAGTTGAACTTTATTGAGTATTTTTGGGGAAGAGCCAAGTTATATGCTAGGGCCAATTGTGAATACTCCTTTCCAGCACTAGTCCGAGTAGTCCCAGAAGCACTTGCTCATGTTTCTGATCAGTTGATCTTTAAATACTATAGACGTGTTTTGCGAATGATGGATGCATATCGCAATGATATTGTATATGGTTCGGTTGACTTTAAGAAATATGTATTTACTAGATATAGCTCTCATCGGAGGATTACTGATTCCGAGGTCAATATTACATCTGTCTAGCTTCTCAGCTTGTATGATAATATTATATGATAAAATACATAGCAATATTATTGCTCTGATATTTTTTTCTCTTTGTTCTATCCTTATTTTAATATAAAAAAATAATATAAAAGTTATTAGTATGTTTTCACAGAGAGTTTTTAATGAGATATATTTTTCAGAAAACTTATTCTTAACATATTCAAATAACCTTATTAGTTTCTGCTAATAGGAGAAACTATCAATAACTTGAGGCATTACGGTTGCGATCACATCTAAAAGTGTCACACTTTATGTGAGATAATTGGTCCTGACTCTTGTCTTCCGGAACCATACTTTGTCAAATATTTTTCATCCGCATACCCTATCACTCGCTGATTTACCCCAGCCTTCATTTGTGGCTTGCATATCCCAACCGCCAAGTGACATATACTTGGACACTGAGATAAGTTGGTGTTTCCTTTATTACTGGAACATCCCAGTCGCACCCGAGATTCTGCTTTCGTCCTGGGAAACTGGGTATCCAGAAGGACTGTGCGCAAAAAGACTTCACATGAGGAGCTTTATTTTGTCAAATATTCGTATGTAGTATTAACACCTTTGATGGTCTACTTGGCGGGCACACACGTGGCACGTTATTCATCGTCCCTCTTCCGACTGCTAATATCAATACTATCTACCTCGACACCTAAATCCAACCCCAAGTCTGCAATACTATTTTCCTTTTCTACTTCTCCCCCCTCCTCTTCTCCACATCCTCTCTCCTTCCTCCTCCCGCCCCTCGTACGTTTTCCTGTCTGGGGTTTGAAGAACTAGTAAATCGTTGCCTCGTAAGTTTTGAGTGTCACAATAGCTAGGAATAGCTACACCCGAATATAAATAATTGTGAAGTATATAGTGAAAGTACCTGAGTGCGAGTATATTCACTTCTGTTTGGAAGCAGTAACAAGAATGAGTAGAGATCGAAATATTCTAACGGGTGAGGAAACACATATGTCTATATGAGAATGATCGATGGAAAATAAAGGCAAAGTATAGGGTCTTTTATAGGGAGTTTGTGAAAATTAGCAAGACGTGGATACAGGTCTGGCACGCATGGTCAGTGTCTACTACCAACCTGTTCCTCCTCCCATATCCCGTGCTTTATGGTGTCCAAGTTAACTAGGTGTGTGAGTTTTCCAAAAACTGGTGAAACTTGGCCCAGCCGTAGTATGATATGTTTCAACGAGAATGACAAGAAATCTAAATGAGGGTTCATCCCGGAATCAAAAAAGTTTTTTTTTTTTGCATTGTATACTTCTGACCCTTCATTTTTCTCTCCTTCCCTTGGTACTGTTTTCCTGTCAGTTACTCCAGCATTCAGTTTAGGAGACTGACTTTCTATAGTCCTTTCCGGTTCGACTGGTGAAATTCTGAGAGAATCTAGAAGTGTCGGGGATTTTTTACGGCTCCGCGAGGGGTGCGGTTCTGACGATCCGGGATAGTGGGGTTCGACTTGGTCAATGAGATGTCCTGTTGATAGAGTAGGCTACCTGGCGGTAGGGATGGAATATGTTTAGTGTTTGAGATATACTACTCCCATTCTTAACCTCAGATGGGAGTTTTTTTAGCACATGTACTATTTTCCGAGGTACTGGTACTGCACTCAGGCTACCATATGAAAGACGTATTGCTAGCGCGGTGGCTGAGATGTCAAGCGCCAAATAACCCCTGCGCAATTATCAACACCCTAGGAGTTCTTTTTACCCCATCTCGATGAGTTATTATTGGAGGGTCTATAACGTGGGGTAGGCGGGACAACTAATCCTACTCTACGGAACTGGGAGATTGACGACTTTAGATTTCCTCGATAAGGCTGTAGGGTAAAGCAACTCGTGTTATGAGGCGGTGAAACCCGAGCCTGGACCATGCACCTAGAGATATGGTCCGCGATAGGAGGCTAGGTAACGGGAAAAGGAACGGGGATCAGGAAGAGTAGAGAAGTAGTCTTCCCCCTTTGATTGGAAACAAGGAACTGCGAATCCCGAATGCTTTGCAGGCTCTCTAGTAAAAAGATGATGGAATTGGTTAGCTAAAAACAATCCGCATCAAGCGTCTGAGATTTCATTGTATTTTCCTAACCAAGTTGATGGAACCATTTCTTCGCCTTGCCGATTGAAAAAAAAGCATGGGGTTTGGGAGTTGTGTTTTAGATTAGATAGTTTTACTCGCGGATTGCTGCTGGAGTAGAGGGTTAGCGTGCACGTTTGTGGTTGTTCGTTAATACACACTTTCCCCTTTGCTAAGTATGCACTCCTGGGGGGTTGGTTGGGCTTTAGGGAAGGCAACAAGTGTCTTTTTTGACTTATCCTACCTTACTCGAGTACTCCGCGGAGCAGGTTGTTGGTGGGGTTGGAACTCCTAAGTAATGTTATTGACCGGATGTATGAGGGGTTACTTGATATTGGGGGAAATGCTAAGGAGACGGAGGATGGCGATTTTGGAGTGTACCGGGATCAGTGCAATAATAATGAGGTCGTGTGCTGTGTGAGGAGAGGGATAGATAGCATCATGGAGATGAATGGGATGGGGTACCGCATTATGATATCTGGTAGGATTCTCCTGCCGCTAGTACTTGGCGATTTAAAAGTTGCCGGACGCTTTGTATGTTTCAGTACCTGTCTTGCTCAAAAACATCTGGGGACTTCCTAAATTTCTAAGTATGGATGCTGGGAGAGGTGCTTTTGTGTGGGCAAGCGGCTGTTTTGATTGCATATTACCCCTGTCTCGTACGATAACATCTCCTGGCGCATGTACGTTGAAATAAGGTAGGGTCTGGAGTAAAACATTCAATACAGTCAGGAAGAATCCAAAAATTACCTGGTTTTGGCCATATGGGTAAAGTGAAGGCGTTTTGTTGCGAATTTGAGACAGGTAACAAAGAAAACTCTTGTCCCAACCGACTAGAGGCAGGAAAATCTTGCCAGACAATGCGGTAGATATAGGGAAAGGCTCGGGCCAGTGTCATTATAGGGTGGCTGAGTTCTTTAACTTAAGTTATGATACTTGGTGGATGAGGTTCTGGATTCAACTTCTATGAGAAAGCGATATTGTGTAATTTTCCTTTGGGTTCTCAAGAATGCTGGAACCTAGAGAGGGTTTCTGAATCCATTATGATGTGTTACGAGCTCTCCTAGAGGATTTTCCCAATTGTGAGTGTTTGATTGTTTTAGTGGGTAGATATTAAACCATCTGTTACTATCTATGATAGACCGATTCACGAGGATGGGCATGGTTTAAATGTTTTAGGAACCACCTTGGGAATGACACAATACCGAACTCTCAACTTGAAAAGTAGCATGAGTTTATCACAGAGTTTCCATCGGGTTGGTTTTGGCCTGGAAAAATCTTTGTATAATTATCTCTATAGATTCCTTTGATTTCCTGCTGTCCCAGCATTTATCATATTTTAGCTACAATTACAGGAACGACAGGAGAAAGCTGTTTAAGGCACCATTGATCAACCTCAGTACCAGTATCTCAACCGGATCGACCTCAACGAGATGGCCAGCACCCAGCCCCTCACACGATTGCGCGCGGAGCTAACCAAGCATCAGAGAGCTTATCAGAATCTTGTGAAGAAGGTCAATGCAAGGAAAAAGAGGCACGAAAAGGAGGCTCGGAGCATGGTCTTTACGGCAGAACAGACTGCTGATAGGAGAGAGGCGATGAATCAACTCCTGGCAGAGCTGTGTAACGAGTTGTGTTGCTTTAGACAGACTATCCGAAAGATTGACGTGGAAGTGAGCAGATTAGAGGGGGCAGCGATCCTTTTGACTTTAGGGGAAGCGGTTTGAGTTTAATTGGCGTGCTAGCAATTAAAAGCTTCTGGGAGATAGTGTATGGGTGGAGCAGGGAGAGCGAAAGATACGTAGCTGGGGGTTATGCATAGGAATAATAGAGGGCTTTCCGCATTATTGTTTTGATAAAATTTTGAAATTATGGGAAATTATGGGCTTGGCCTACAAGCTCTGGCTTACCTTTTGGTTTGTTGATGGGTGTAGGTGACTATTTGGAGTGTCCCAGGATCGTCTTTTGCGGAGGGATTCTAATGTCTGGGGAGGGGGTGTTGTTTCCATCTATTCGATGTAGTTGGGCTAAGCCTAAGTTTAAGACATTATGCGGAAAGGCATGATAATACGGCATTTATCAACCGGCATGCGCCTTCACCACCCTGTATTTGGGCCATCTCTTGAAACCTATCATGATTTTGTCAATGTGCATCCACGATTAGTTTATCTACTCGAGTGTGATGGAACTCGATACCGTTACTCTATATCGTTCCAGAGGCGTCTGGTCCAGAGAAGAGCTCCGGAGCGCTAAAGATAACGATAGTCTAGACAAAACAGGGCGCATCGAGCCCACCTCAGCCGAGATCAAGTTGCCCCTCATGTCTTAATATGATATCAATTGTCTTTCCGAACAGGAAAACCTCCAATCGGAATTCGTTAAAATCATTTCGAGATGGAGAATCCTTGCTCACCTGAACCTAGCGTGAGATCCTCCGTGCTCGCCGAAAGGGAGGGATCCCTTTCGCGAGATGACCGCAAGCATCAAAAATAGACGTGAAGGTGTTGAGTGTGGGGTGGCAGGTGGAATCGGACTTGATAGGACGAATATCCGGCCAAGCATTCCTCGGGATCGTCAGTGGCCTCGAATGGCAGTGCCAAGAGGGGAGCAGGCGGGGGTGGAGGAAGGGAGGACTGTCAGTGGTGATGGAGAGTCGAGCGGGAGCAGCTTCAGCAGAGCTTGTTCCACAATTTGACCAGATTACTGGTCGGTATTTGCGCATGATGCGGTACTTGTATCATACTGTACGAGTACGGTACAGGAGACAACGCTTTGGCCATATTAATGGCGTTTGGGGGCTGAAGATTGCGCCCGCAGCAGACGAGCCTTACCAATAACAGTAATTTTGACGTCCCTCGACAAGACAAACGATCCCGCACTTTTCTCGGATCAAAAACTTTACCAATACTCGACCGCTCGAGTATGATACCGTACCCGCACCCTGACTCAATGACCCATACTCGTACTTACCTCAAGTCAGACATCTCAAGCGGTGAAAGTGCACGAATGGGAAGAAAATATTTTTCTTTCGAATGAGAAACTGCGCATGGATGACAAATGACAGGATTGATAACCGAAATGCGACACCAAGATTTTCTTCTGTATTGAAACGCTGAGCCGCATTTCGGGTATCCGCAAAGAAGGTGCAACATGCTGCTCTCGGTGTATCGTGCAGAAGATGGTCCAAAAGCAGATACCGGTACCGTGTAGGTGCGCCACCGGTATGCGGCATCGGAATCTTGGATTTTGGAGTGAGCCATTTTTCGGGCTCTCTTCACTTCAACATGGGTCATCCCGTGCGGCTGTGAAAACTCACGTTTTCCACACCACCGTCCCTCTCAGGCTGAGGGCCCGTTTTGCATATCGGGGAATACCGGTTTGATGCAATGAATCCGTTTCGACAACATCATGTCTCAGATCAGTATATGACAGAAAGGATTTTTGGAGAATCGTTGAAATCATGGCCCACATGTTAATTTGCCCTCCCGGATGTTAAGAAATCCGTTTACGGGCATTCGCGGCTGGCTAGAAGGCTTTTACCTACAGCACTGCTTTTTCGGATTTGGGCCGGGTAGTCCGCCCTCTCACTCCTCTGAGCTGTCAGCTTTGCCTAGACTGATCCTGTGTCTGCGGAGTTGGTCGGTGTATCTGAGGGTGGGCGGGAAGCGCCTGGCGGTCATCAAGCTGATTTTCCCAACCTCTCCACATATTTCTCCGGCTGCTGGGGGCCTACGTGGATCATCGAGTCTCCTGGTATTGTCCTATTTTGGGGATAGGTGAATTGTAGGTTCCGCAGGGATATAGGTATAGTCGCCGATCCCCTTGCCGTCCGCCTGTCACTGTGTCACTGTGTCAGATCCTATGATAACTGCACCACATTTAATACTCGCACAAGGCCTGAGATGTGGTTGGCTCTCTGAGGGCCATGGCAGTGAATAAACATCACTCTGGCAAACTAGGCTTCTCTCTTGGTGAGCCTGGGGGCCTTGGCCGATTGCCCCTGCATTGAGTGACTGTTTTCCACCGTTCCCTCAGCTCAAAGTACCACGAACCTTACTGGCAAAACGGGCGTCCTCGGGGAACTGGATGGTATGGAAATCGTAAGGCTCTAGTTTTACATTGTCTAGCTTTGGCTGAATGGGCGAACGGTGTTTTTTAAACCGGCCCCTCTGCATAGTATGGTGTATTATGTGCTATGATCTTGCATAGCGGATAATCCTGAAATTGTTGGAGTAACAACATACTGGTGGGTTGTAGTAATATATTTCAATTCGTTTCAACCTAGGCATACAATTACCAACGAGATAATGAGGTTGATGCTGCGGTTTATTCCGTAATGTACGTGGACCCTGAGGGCTTGGTGTAAAAGTTTAGTATGGAGATAGGTGTTGGGCGTAGACATTTACTTGTGTTCTCGCGTTCCACATATTGAGAATTCACAATGCGCTTAGGTCCGGGATCCCCAGGATCTGTGCTCGTGTGATATCCCAACCCACACAGGTACCGTGCTCTCTCCGAATTCGTGGGAAGCCAGAACCGCGGGGTCAACATTGAATCTCAATAAGGTAGGAATTGCGAATCTCCTCCGGTAAGGTGTGTTTTGTTTTGATTTTTGATGTCTCTTAGAGGGGCTGAGCAACTCTTTTCTTTTTTGTTATGTTTTCCGCACATTTTCCAAAGTAGGAAATTCTAGACCACGAGTGCATCGCGCACGAGGTTCGGTTATTTGAGTTTTCACAGCATGTGCAAGTGAAAGTGTTTTTTCCCTCTCTTTCTCAAGAAACGAGCCGGGCCATCACACTACCAGTGCCGGTATTGTAAATGCCACATTGATTGCTGGACAGGGGCTGTGGAGTTGAATACCTCAGAGCCTAGCCACGGACACGCAAGCCGCTGCTGTGTAAACAACGATAGCGGTAGTGGCATAGGGAGACACGTCTGCTGAGTTAATATGAGATTGCTATCAAAAAAACTGAAACCCTTGAAGCCTCCTTACTCTGTAAAGTTCGCGGCAGAATCGTATCAATATATGCCATTCTGTTAGTACTACCATAGTTGCTACAAGCTGACCCCGCGAGGCTCGATAAGTTGCTTCAACTCCTGCAAAGACACCTCATATCTCGAGAAAGTGTCCAACTCATCATTGCGGGCCCGGTTCTACAAGGGAGAATCAACAAGGGAGAATCAAGTATCGGGAAACTTTGCTCTCGATGCAATGACACCCCAAGTTAGTGGCTAAGGAGTTTGGAGGAGGGTACGATCACTCGTGCTAGGTTGGACCGTACAGTTCGAAACATCCAGCTCCTGACTAGCAGCTCGTGTCTTGCTCTAGGCCGAAGCCCAGGTGTCATCTGAAGGTTCCGGTCTGTTCGTTTCATATTTATACTTGTTTCGTCGGGTTGAGGGCGATCCGGCGCATGGGTTCCTGCAAGAATTGTTTCTTTCCCTCAGGTTTATCCTCCACGTAGGTGGAAGGTAATCTAACATGCTACGGCGCTGCTTTCGTGGCCTAGATGCTTACGCTCTCTCTCACAAGCTGGCCAAGCTGGTTGGGCTTGGTTGGATTGAACGGCTTTAGGATCCTTCGGCGAGCTACTCAGTGAAATCTGAATCACCACACCATCAAACAACTGCCAAGTCGATTGCAAGAGCTTGGGGGATATTTAACCCTGTTCAAGAGAAGTGCATATCTTCAGAGCGTTTTGCGAACAAAGGTTAAGTTGGTTGATGTCGGGCAGTGCTCGCGTTATCGCGCGTGTGTTGATATCATGGCGGGAAGGGTTGATGTCACGTGGCGGTGCTGAACACTAATGCTATTATTTTTACAGGGAAATCCTTAGAGCGCATTAGTCTGATTGGATCACTTTGGCTCGATGGGGCGAACCGGCCTCTGGTTTACCAATGATGATTTGGGATGCCTTTGGCCATGGCTTGGCTCTGTGCATTAGAATGTGTGCAAACAGCACCACCAACTTGAGTTCGGTGCCTTTTTGCAACCTGCGCACAATTCACAGAACACATTTGGGGGCCCACTTAGATGGCGCCGGGTGTCTGGTGTTCCTCGTGTTTAGTGGGCTGGGGGTACTATACTAAAGTATCACGGTCTTATATAACTTCGTTTTTTGCTGCGTTCCGGGTCGAGTTTAGTTTCGTTTCTAAAATTCCTAAAACCATATTCTACAGCTGGCTGGACTATTCATATTTATTCCACCTTTTTATAATACCTTCAACTCTGTGGTTGCTCGGGCAGCAAACTCCCTCCTCTTGAATACATATTTGAAAAATCCTCCAAACATCGAATTGTGGGTAATCCTCCATCCTCAGCGCCCTGAATTCAAGTGAAAGTTAACCCGTTATAGGTAGCCCGAATGGCTATCTTCGAACGAATGGCTATTGCGACAGCTTCTCTAGCCCCACATGTTACGGGCACAAGTGCTGAATGGATATCGGCCATCTGCTCGCTTATAGCCGTGGCTCTAGCTCTGTTCACTCTCATCACCGTGTGTTTGGCGTCGGATCAGATACTCATCCGCCATCGCTTGGGTCTTTCGAAGGAGTCCCTCGGCCCTTGGATGCCAACGGTTGTTTCGCCTTCCGCCTTCCGAATGCAAATGCGGGTTTTGACGCCAACCCTCAGCGTCCGCCTGTTAGTTGCTCAGAACTGGCAACCTGTGATCTCAATTCCCCTCGGTTTCGAACTTCCACCGAAGAGCGCAAAGACGGACTTGGAGGCATCCAGGATGGTGCTCGCACAGGCAAGCTGGGTAAAATTTTTAGAAGGTCTTGGAATATCCCCGGGAGATGATAGAGGATTTTACCAGATGCGATATGAATCTGAGTCGGTCAACGGGATTGTTCCAATGCGCTGGAAAGGACCTGACTTAGCCGCTATCTGTTCAATTCTTGGCTTTCAGCCGATTAAAAGCAAGCCAAACACCAGGAAGCTTATGGACCTCCCAACCCAGTGGTCTGGGCCTTTGGGGTGGTTGCAATTCAGAACCAGCTCTGACGGATGTATTGTCGAATACCGAAGGAGATCGGTAACCGTCGACCAAATCCCCCTGGATCTTCACAATTACTACCGGAATTTGGATGTGGAAAGCCCACCCTTCAAGCTCAAGTCAAGGCTCTGGCAGTCGATTGGTGGGATGTGTTGTTCCGACAACGAAGTCATCTATCTCTCCGACACTTTAGAGAAGATGAGGGATCGTGGAGGGAGGAATGTAGAAGAGTTGGTCGATGCGATGTGCGACGAACGCAATGAATGCCCAGAAGTATATAGCGGGGGAGGAGAAGTGGTGGGGAGAATGTTCAGCAAGAAAGCCAACCGCCATAGAGGCCCCCGCGGGAACCGGATACCCCAGTTATCTCCGCAGCTCACACGCGGCATATCCGATCTCCTCAGATCTCCTTGCTCAGACGTGAAAGGTATGAAGGGCAGTTCTAGGAAGATGGTTGTGCTACGCCCCTCTCCCGGTCACCTTTCAACAGCATTAGCAGGAGAGCTTGTCCATAACCGAGGTCTGGAAAAAGATCGCCCCTATGAGTACACATGTACCCACACCGACAAAAACGAAGTTGATAAACACTGCGAACATAAACTTGGCCGCCTCTGTATGGATACGAATTCACTGGCGCTCATGAAGAAAGCTGTTCTTCGGATAGAGCCTGATGGCTTCTACCTTTCGCCGTCGAGGCTCCTTAACCTCCAGCTAGCTCAGATATGGAGCTGCGCTTTTTCGATATCAGAAACCCGTCCAAACCAGAAATACATATTCCCGATTGGCCAGCTTGACCTCTGGGTTGATGAAGGCCGCCATGGATGGCCCAGCGATGACGCTCCCGAAAGGCAACTTTACAACGCAATAAAGCTCATCAACTACTTTCAGTCGATCAAAAGCACCTCCCATCCAACGTTTACGGCGGCGGACATGATACTGATTTCTAGAGCATCCGCCTCACTTCGTAAGCTTATTAGGCCCCAAGGAATGGACCTTGTTTGGGCTATACTGGCGTCACCAAAGCTTTTTGGCCACTTAGCCGACCGCATCACACATACGACGATGCAAGACTTGCTGTATTCTAGGCTGATATGTAAATCTGGACGGTTTAACTTCTCACAGATGAAGCGCTCGGAAGTGAAACTGGCCGCTGATGAAATTAAGGTGGAGTTGGTTGAGGATGGAACCTTCAGAGGTATTCAGGTGGTGGCGGCTTTTATGGACGTCTTCCTTAACTTCTTTTGGATTGATAGCGGGTGGGCCACTGATGTTGCGCTGTATGACACCAAGATGCCACAAAGCGTTACGATGTGTTAGGCCCTGTTTTCTCTTTCTAGTTTATTTCCTTCCCCACTTACCGGTATTTCCTAACTTACTCACCTACTTCTGCTCTGTATTTTTTTCCCTTGTTCTTTTTTCCTCTCACACTATATCACTTTTTCATTCCCCATGTCCGTTTGTCCGTCTTTTTCTACTTAACCCAACGCGCTCAAGTACTCCTTTAGTCTCTCGCTTTTCTTTGCTCTAAATTTTGTTTGCCTGCTCGCTTTCCCCCCCCGATAGTTTTCTTTGCCAAAAGTTTTCCTAGCCTTTTCGTCTCATATTATATCTTCTGATCTCCGCCCCCTTTCCTGGCTCGCCTGGCTGGCACCAGCCTAGTCACCTCTCCCTCTATAGATCTCCCCAATAAACTTATCCTATTATATATGCATGTAGGCCCATGGCCCCCGCCCGGGCAACTAGTAACTAGCAGAGTGAATAAACTTTGCAGCTAGAGAACATCTGACCATGCGAGTGATGTTTCGTGACGCTATCACCCGAGCGCAGTTCGAATATTTAGGCCCCTCAACCGTGCTAGGCTAAACCCTCTCTCATAGTACATAGGGCGATCAGGGGTGTATTATGGCAGTGCTCATAAGCCACAAGGTTAACTCTTCGTGTTCGAATAATATGGGTGTTGAAAGAAGGATATACTGTAATATTCACTCAACATACCTTGATATTCGCTGCACGCAGGGGTGTATCATACCGACAACTAAATGCCGGTGCCTTGCATCCTCTAGCATCAGATCCAGCCCTTTAACTGGCCGATGGACTACCCATCGTTTTTTTTTTTGCACTTTTAGGCAGGTGGAAGAATAGTAGTTATCGTAGTTATCGATACTGGTTGGTTTCCCGCCGGCAGCCTTGCCCATATACCGCTACCCTCGGCCCAACCCCCAACACCGGTACCCCCAAACACTACACCGCCACAACCACCCGCTTACCCGGTTGCCAGCAAAGCACTTGGAAAGGCACCTTGTACGCAAGGCTTTCCGAATGCGGTGGGCGTGCGCACGAGGGGTCGTTAATGCGCATTAGGTAACTTTGAAATTTTCTGTGCTATGCACAGTACTCGAGTGCTAAGGTATCGCACCTAATCTCAAACAGAGCTCTAGCATTCCTCGAGCGTTTGTATTCACTTTTCGCAACTCCTCTTCCTGATCCTCTTATTGATTTAATTAATGGAGCCGATGAAAGCTAAATCGAGATGACATTATCAGAAGTACCCTCGATAACGACGAATAATTAGTAGACGGTAAATATACGATGATAATTATAAAGTATGATATCATACCCCTACCGATAATGCGTCCAAACCAAATTTACCCCATCAAAAGCCGGTAACCGAGCAGGATACGGGTACGATACCGGTATTGTAGCTTATTGGTCTTGTTTGTGGCCAATGCCTGGGCAATCCAGTTCTCAGACTGATAGGGGCCGGCACTACCAATAGGTACTTACTCGGGTATTTGTATATTAATTCGCATTCGCTTATTAAGTAGGGGATTAACTTCCTAATTAAGTTAGGTTGTGTCGCATGGTTCAATGATTGGCGATATTTATTGCCGTATTAGGCATCTCACTAAGATATTACAAATATGATACCATACTCGAGTACTGTACTAGTACTCGTACCGTAGAGTTAAGCTTTGAGCTACCCCAGCACCACAACAGGTGGATATTTCTCTAACCTCCCACAATTCCCTAGGCAATCATGAAGTAAAGACTTTTATAGAAGCCTTTGAGCTTATGGGTTGCTGCTGTTGGCTTAGGGGTATTCGAAGTTGGCCATATATGTTGGTTGAGGGGTTGATTTGCGTTGACCAGGACAATAATGTCACGTGATCAATTCTTCCCGCCCACCGGCCTAAAAGACATGCATCCCAGGAGCCGCATTCAAAATTTGCCCCCAACCCCACCATCACCCCACCTTCGCACGAACCTCCACCAATCCCTCCGAAATGCTCTACCTGATAGGACTAGGTCTTTCCAATGAGAAAGACATAACTGTCGCTGGTTTAGAAATCGTCAAAAAGGCCTCGCGCGTCTACCTAGAGGCCTACACCAGCATCCTCATGATTGGGAAGGACAAACTAGTAATCACTTCTCCCAGTCCTTCTCTTCCTTGGCTAACCACCGGATCTCTTAGGAAGAGTTCTACGGGCGTCCCGTAATCCTTGCCGATAGAGAGCTCGTTGAATCTTCTAGCGACACAATTCTCTCAGGTGCCGAGACGGATGATGTAGCTATCCTGGTCGTCGGTGACCCCTTTGGGGCGACAACACACACGGACCTCCTCCTCCGCGCCCGGGCACTCGGGATCCCACACCGTACAATCCACAATGCCAGTATCATGAATGCCATAGGGGCATGTGGACTTCAGCTCTACAACTTTGGCCAAACAGTGAGTATGGTGTTCTTCACGGATACTTGGCGACCCTCCAGCTTTTATGATCGGGTTCGGGAGAATAGAGAGATTGGGCTGCACACACTCCTCCTGTTGGACATCAAGGTCAAGGAACAAAGCCTGGAGAATTTGATTCGTGGAAGAAAAGTGTACGAGAGGCCGCGGTACATGTCCGTGGCAGAATGTGCCCAACAGATGCTAGAAATTGAAAGCGAAAAGGGGGAGGGGGCCTACTCTGAGAATAGCCTTGCTATTGGAGTTTCCAGGCTTGGAAGCGAGAACCAGCAGTTCGTTTCGGGGACTTTGACGGAGCTGTCTACTGCGGACCTTGGTGCCCCACTGCATTCCCTTGTTCTGTTGGGAAAGAGGGTACATGAACTGGAGATAGATTATATCAGGGAGTTTTCAATCGATAAGGAGAGTTTCGATAGAGCTTTTGCGGCGGAACATGGGAAGGTTTGATGTCACTGTTATCCAGCTTGTCAGTTTAGATTCATCTATCGTCACTCGTGAATTATGCCCATGCTTGTATGATACGTACACACACAAAGCGGAACTAAATGCCTTTGTCGAGCTTTCTTGGCTGCATTGGTTGGTTGTTGAACGGAGATACCTGTATAGGGTACAAATACTGCGATATCATACTACCCTCCCGAATCCTTTGGCAATGTCAAGGCCCGTGCATAACGCGGCGGACTATCAAGTTTGCTTTTCGAAACCAACTTATACCCTTTCATCCCCACCACCATCGTCACGAGTATTCAGCACCAATCACTCCACCAACTGCCATACGATGAGTGAGGAGAGCGAAGCCCTTTCCGATCCTGAGGAAAACCCGGAAAGAATGAGCTTCATGGATACCCTCAAGGCTTACACTGAAGACTTGGAAGCCCCAATACCGCCACATCAAGAATATTCACCAGCCCCGTCTCATAATACTTCCTCGTTCTCCGCAATACATAGCAACAGTGGAAGCGATTCCATAAACACATCCGACGAGCAAGAGGAGTCGGAGTACCTAGAAGACAGCGAAGGAGAGGGGGATGACAGCTTTGAAGATCTATCCTCAACCCTATCTACCCCACCAACACCATCTTCTACAAGCGACTTTTGGAATCCGTCCCCAGTTCCGGATGCTTCCAGTCGTTCTACACCGAAAGCTGGTTCCAATCCGCATCTTCCTACCCCGTCTACTTCCACGCGCAAAGTAGGGCTCTTTCTTTCACATAGGCTACGCCTAGGCTAACGTAGTGCAAGAATGAAGACAAAATTTCCTCTCCCTCTCTGTTCATCTCCCTCCTTTCCTCATCATCGTCCGACAGCTCCAGTTTATCCTCCTCTGAAGACGAGGTAACAATTATCCGCTCCAGAGCCCTCCCACCCCAGCCCCTAAAGCGAAAACTCCTCGATTCTCTAGAACCCCGAAAGAAAATACACCGCATGGAGCGTGAAAGAGATCGAGAGTGGAGCGTGAGGGATAGAGGCGTTTTAGCAGAAGCAATGCAGGATGGAATGGACTTCAATAGGGTCGCAAGAATGCTGGGGCGGGAGGTTGATGAGGGTGGGTTTCTCAGCAGCCCTTTTGACAATATTACCCCAATGCTGACCAAATCAGTGTTTAGGATGTTCACAAAGGTTATTGCCGGAATATTACTGCACGCCCCGAGGCCTAGGGACAAGTCGACGCAAACTGAGTGGTCATTCGAAGATGGAGCGGGATTTGCAGCTGGCCTGGGACATGGTGATGGGGGAGCATTAGATTAGATTGGGCAATCGAGTGATACCATGTGAGCAGCACCGGGTGTGGGGAGAGGGGTCTCGTTGTGTATTATTTATCTCAGAACCATATACTTAAGTATTTCATGTTCGGTTAACTCTGCATATTTATCACCATCAATACAAATAGCGCATAGACGCATAGATTTGCATTCGGATGATCTTCCTTCATATAAGCAAAGCAAGCCTTCCCAATCCCCGTTCCCAATCCTCACCTCCCCGAAGCTTTCCCTCCCTCTTCATAGAATCCATTAAGGTGTCCGCAAGTATAACACACGAATCCCCTCGTTAGGGCGAGCAGAGTCAGTCCCACCCAGGGCCGCATCATACCTTCCCCCCCCCTCATCTACTGAACGGCCTTCACTTTAAGGTCTTACTTAGAGCATACATGTGAGGGGCAATAATCGCCCGAAAACGTATGATACTCAACCCTACGTTTTTTCCCTTGCAGAGTTGGGCCGTAGGGTATTTCCCTTCACTTCTTTTGATAAGAGTGCTTTGTATCATACAGTACTGCTGCGTACAATGCGGTCAAGTGGGTTTTGTGTACTTGGGGTTTGTACCGTACGGGATTGTACGGGGCGGTACAATAGGCTGCACGGACGGATGGTACAATGACAAGGACCTCTAAAAGGTTCCACTACTGATTCCATTGCGATGGGCTCAACTTGTGGGAGAAAAAAGAGCAGGAAGAAGTGAATCCCGTGAGAAAGGTATTGTACTCGTACAAGTACAAAAGTGACTAAATTTATGTATGATACCCACACCACCATCCAACTCACTTTGCCGGAATCAAGTCTGTAATATTCGTCTTCTTGACACCAACCTCAACCGCCCTCTTCCCTCCTCCTCCTCCTCCTCCTCCCACCCCATAACCGTCCTCGAAATAATACAACCCCCACTCCCCACCGCCCGCCTCAACAGCCCAAAAAGCCGACTTCCCATCCATCACGAGCCCACCCTCATACCCCCAAACCCCAAACCTATTCTCCGACGCCTCAGCTCTACTCCCCACACGCACCTCGTGCGTCCCCGCGTGCACGTACACCCATCCCATAGCCGGCGGGTCATTGCACGTCGTCGTCACCATGGCTCTGATCTCGGTCTCCAGCATATCACGCAGGTAACCGGCGAAGGGGTGGTGGTGGTTCTTGCCGCCGATGTAGAGCTGTATCGGGCGAAAAAAATAAAATAAAAATAAAAAAAGTTCAGCACGGTAGATTAGATAGAAAGAAGGAAGGAAGGAAGGAGGGAGAGGGATGGGGAAAATGACCCTTCCATCGCGGATCGTAACGTCTTTACAATCCAATTCTTTCATCTCGGACGACGCGTAGAGCGAAAAGTAAGTGGGCAGGCCGGCGGCTTTGGCCGCGGCTTCCGCGTCGCGTTGTCGTCGGTCCTGCGTTATCCCTTGGGCTACGCCGATCGTCGTCGGGATCGCTGTCAGGATTAGGAGGCCTATGACCATTTTCTCTCTCGGTGCGGTGGTATCTTGTCTTGTGGGTGGATGGGAGGTTTGTTTGTTCGTTTGTTTGCCCGTCCGTGTATGATAGATGATGATAAGCTCAAGTCCCGGTTAGAGTAGTAAGATATAGCGAGACTCTTTTTTCTTGTTTTTTCTTTTTTTATGATACCTTTTCTTCTCCTTTTCTCTCTCTCTCTCTCTCTCTCTCTCTCTCTCTCGAAAACTTTTAGGTTGGTGGATTGCTAGCACGGTAATTCCCCGGCGAATACAAGTATACTAGACAAAATTTATCATGGATGGAGAATTGTTGATCTAAGTGAGAGGGGAAACTGGAATGGCTGGAGGGGGTTTAAGCCAAGATTGTATGATAAAAACCCATGACGCCGTACACACACACACATAAACGACAGGGGTTTCGGAAAATCCAGTGACGTTTTGATTATGATAGATGTTTTCTGCTGTGAAAAGCGGGTCTTGTGTCACGTTGTTTACCCCCCCAATCCTTCCATGATCGGCTCATCGAATGTCACTCGCCGATCGTAGAAAAATTGGCCATTTTTGGAGGGGGTGGGGTGGGTACCGCAAGAACGGGTAGCAGTATCATAGTCTAAAGCCCTGTTCCCGTCGGGTTGGGTGCTTCCGCCATACAGTTAATTAAATTTTATTCTAGGGTAATTTGTTGTGGATGTGTATCCGGGAAGGCATTAATCACACTTGTACGAGCACCGGAGCATTTTTTCATGATTTTCATGATAGCCCATGCTTTTGGATGGGGGATTTCACAAAAACGTTCCCCCGTGTACGACTTAGTCTTCTTATCCCATGATACAAGTAGACGGGAAAATGATGATGATAATATAAAAAAAAAACCAAGAGCAAAAAATAATATTACAATCCGCGAGTGGAAGATATTCCCGAGAAGAAGAAGAAAAAAATTGTCGAAAGGAGATATTTCTTCTTCTTCTTCCTCCTCCTACTCCTTCCGTTCATTTCCCATACCCCCAAAACCGACTGTGGTAAGGCAAAAAGTGTAGATATAAAGACAGCCAAAAAAAAAAGAAAGAAAAAAAATGGAAGGATCCTCAATTTCTAAAAAATGCGAGACGATAACACTTAGCCCTTCTCACTGTTCAACCGCTAGAAAGCCTCTATGAGCTACACACCCGACTCAGAATGCCCTCCCAAAAAGCGTGAAGACGACGAAACGGGATTTTTTTTTTTTTAAAGATGGCAAATGTGCAAGGGGTAGCAGATGGGAGGAGCAAAGAAAAAATGGAAAAATGGGAGCAGATACGATACGGGGGGCGACTCACAGTAGCGAAAGCTCAAGATCACCATGAATCTTCGCTCGGAGCTCGATGTGAATATCGATATTTAAATCCAACCTCAACTTTAGCGTATCGTTCTTCTTGCCTCCCCCTCCCCCACCTCCGGCTACCTGGCCGGCCGTCTGGCCAAGGGTATTCCCGAGGGACCCGCTCAGGCCGCCGGCCACCTCCCCGATCTGTCCGGTCGTCTGGGAGAGCTGCTGGCCCGGGCCTAGGCCTTGGAGGGGACCGGGTTGCTGCTGCTGTTGCTGCATCTGACCGGCCTTCTTGTTCTTGCGCGAGCGGCCCCGACCCCGGCGGCGGGATTGGGTTCGCGGGGCCGGGTCGTACTCGGATTCCGTCTCGGAGAGGTCGCTGGCGCGGGTTTGGCCTTGGGATGCCATCTCTGGGTCGAGGGGTTGTGCGTGGTGAGGTGGGTGGGTTGTTGGGATTGTAATTGAGAGATGCGGTAGGGAAATATGTAGAGGGTTTGAATGGGGGGTTAAGTGGTGGGGATGTGAGAGAGGGGTGAATGGGTGAGATAGACGTTATATATTCCTGCTAGATTAATTACCGCTAAAGTGTATCTACTCATTCCTGGAAATATGGAACTTCTCTGATATCCTGTTTCACTGGCCGCCATTTGCGAAAAACCGTTTCTTGGAACGGAAGTGCGAATGGTCCGTCATCGCGTGCGTACTCGAGTACCGAAGACTTATGATGCTGGAAGAAGCGATAGAGGAGAATCCCCCCCTTTGCCACAGAAGCGGCTTGCACGCAAACACCGAACCCACCGCGATTCCAGACTTTCAAGACAGTCCAACCGACCACCCCTCGACCAATCGCGATAATCGAAGTGGAGGAGGTTATCATGCACACTTCCGACACTAACGTCGCTGTGGCGTTCAAGGTCTACCCGAATAATAGACAAGAACTTTTTGCGAAAACCTGGAAATAATGGCGTCAGATCTTTTTTTTCCCATCTCTTTTCCAAGTCCATTTGGTAAAAAAAAAAAATTATTCACGGTATTCTTGTGGGAGGTGGGGGTTACATCACTCCACATGGATCTCCCTGTGACCGGCGAGCCAAGGTGGAAAGTGAGGAGTGATAGGTTGTGATATGAAGCGAACAAAAGTTGGCGGAGGTGGTTCGCTTGGTTGGTGTTGCCTATGACGTCTTGGCACAGGGATTTTGAGGTTCCCTTCCAACTTGGAAATGGAGGTTTTGGAGTTGGCAGGTTGGATTGCAAACAGAGAGACCGCAGGCGGTGCGGTATGTACTCTTAGGAGGAGCACCCGTCGGCGGGTGGGGCTTGGAGAAGTTTCCTATGCTCCCTTTCGCCGTCCCCAGGGCGCGCTTGTTCGAATCTTCGCAAAAAAGTTACTATTTCCCCGGACGGCAGTTATGGTAGGATATCAAATAATTGGACCGTGCCGTACGCTAGGTACCGTATTCCAAAGTTTCCCCCCCCCCCTCCCGGAACCGGGAGAAAAGCATGGCGAAAGGCGAATTGTTCTAGCCCCCCTGAAAGACGTAGTAGACTGCTCACGCTACCGAGTTGGACTTGGAACACCAGAAACGGAAGTCGATCAGTTGGCTAATCGGGTAACAGGATTCCCGAAATCTTTGGCCTCTACTCAGGTAGTTGGCTTGTAGATCTAAGATCGTCGCTAACTTATGTCCAAAAAAAAAAAAATTTACTAGACATTACCGGAAGAGGCAACTCGAACGACATAGAACACTCTGTTCAATTACCTAAGATTCTAAGGTGGCCTACTCGAGTACTACTGGTACGCAATGTACCGGTATCCTACCAATCCCCACTGTCAAATCTACCAATCTATCAGTATCATATTTGAAGAAGTAAAAGTTGAAAAAATAAAAACTCGAATTTCGCGCTAGACAATTTACAGAAAAAGCCGGGCTTTCAGTGCTTGAGCCTGCAGTGTCTGGAAACCAACATGAGGGAGAAACGAACAAGGCTTGCATGGTGCCTTCCTTAGTAGATACCGATCTTGCATCGCCTCTCACCGTCTCAAGAATCCAAACACCTAAAGGGCTGAAACCAACAAATGACTAATATACAAATTACAAAGTAGTTACTCTATCAAACCAGGCTTCCCATTCCATTTTCACAAAATTAAAGCAAAAATCCCACATCATCTCATAATCCATTTAATACAAAAAAAAAAAAGGAAAGGGGGAAAACATCGTAAGGCCGGAGAACCTCATGAACTAAACTCTCACGAACTCCACGCGGTCAGCTAGCATGTTCGATACGTTTAGAAGTGTCGAGGGCACATACAGTAATGACAACTCTAAATCACCATGAATCTTTGCCTTGAGCTCGATCTCGATCTCGAGGTTAAGATCCAATCTCAGTTTCAAGGGCTTATCCCTTCCACCGCCTCCACCGCTTGGCTGCATTCTGCTGCTGCTGCTGCTGCTGCTGCCTCATCATCTCTTGCTGTTGCCGGAGCTGAAGCTGCTGCTGCTGCTGAGCCTTCTTCTGCTCCCGCTCGTCGTAGTCGTCGTCCGTCTCATCCACGGACGGAAGGTTAGCACGGCCACCCCTCTTTCCCCGTCTCCTCCTCCCACCACGACGGGATCGCGACCGGGCCGGGGCCTCATTGTCGGAGGTGGGAAGGCCAGCCTCGGAGGAGCCGTCGTCATGGTCGCCCGACGCTCGATCACTCCGACTTTCCGGATTGCTGTTGCTGGTATCACCGTTTTGCTGGCCCCTGCGGCGGCGGCTCTCGCCGTGGGCCTGACTCCCCGAGCGGTTCTGGTCGGGGGCTTGAGTTTGCGCACGGGAAGCAGGATTTGAGCTCGCCTCTCCCGTTTCTGGCTTCGTTGCTTCTGCCGTGGCCATCTCGTCTGGTTGTTTGTGTGAAGTCTAAGAGCCGAGGCGATGTAATAATAATAAAAAGTGAATTGAAGGTATATCGTGCGTATACAAATATAATAAAAATCTGCGTTTTTTGAAAAAAAATCAAGTTCAAGATAAGGTTCCCAAGGGACGGGAAAATCGCAGGACTTAATATACTCTACCAGTATTTGCTCAAAAAAAAAAAAACTCGGCCTTTGGGCAAGATATGATCGGAGATGACCAGGGAGCATGGTTTCCAGAGAGTTCCCCAGGGTTCTATCATCGATTGTCCATTTTCCTTGATCCGTATATCTTGTGACGTTAGAGAAGATGGTTAGAGGAGGTGTGGGCAGATTGATATGCAGGCCAAGACCGGTTCTGAAAATACCGCCCGGTTTGAAACGTCATTACAGGGATGGTTAGCAAGGAAAAAGGATTTGGGACAAGAGGACCCTTGTTCCTGCCAAGACTTATTAACGGTGGTCGAGATACCCG
Organism: Tuber indicum; assembly: GCA_006112555.1. Taxonomy (NCBI): domain Eukaryota; kingdom Fungi; phylum Ascomycota; class Pezizomycetes; order Pezizales; family Tuberaceae; genus Tuber; species Tuber indicum. The sequence goes on along the minus strand of VBSK01000394.1, from coordinate 1,725,230 downwards.
TCATTCCTCGCAAGAGCTTTGTGGGGTCTCCTTCTGAGCAGTTGACCTCGTAGAATATCAGGTTTGGTTCCTCCTGCGCCTTGGTGGCTGCATCGCAATGGCGCATTCTCCGGTTTGCGTGTTCGAGTACGACCGGGCTTTACTCGAGTACGGGCATGACGGAAAATAAATCAACGGACAGGATTGATACGAGTTCAGATCTCGAGTAGTACCGCAGCCTACCAAGTCAATAGTGCCAAAATCACACCAAATGTCTCGAGGACACTCCGCATTACCAAGATTCGCATCCTGCAAACCGTGTCCCCAAGCCCGAGCCTGGGAGACCTGGAGCTTTTTTTTCTTTCCTGTAATAGTCTTTGTTCCCTCTCTCCCTGTCCAATTGAAAAAAATCACCCAACTTTCCGTCTACGAGTGACCGTCCATGATTGCCTTGCCACCATACCCCCCCTCTGACCTTTCCTACTTGCGAAGGAAAGGAGGAGGAGGAGTGGCTAGCGCGTCATTCTCAGTGCCCATAAGGTATTGGTTTCTGCCACCCCGCTGCCGATCTCGCTTCCCCGTAGAGGAAACCACATGCCCATTCGAACAGGTGCTGATTGGTTGATCCCCTATGAGGAAACCATCCGCTAATCCCTTCAGTATCAAGTTTACCACGGGAAAGGCTTCTACTCATGTTTCTTCGTCTGAGTGAGGGCTGCCGGAGTGGCTTGTGGTTTCCTATATTCGCCTCCTCGAGGATCTCCCTAAACCGGAGACTGGGTGGGCTTCCCACTGCGTGCCCCAGAAAAAAAAGAATTCCCTGGCTAAGAGAGCAAGCACTTCTCAGTGGGTATGCTAGGGTGTTGCGTCTATTCTGACGCAACGAGGAGGTCATTACTTCAGCCACTGTGTTATTGGTATTAGAAGGTGATACCATTTTGTATCATAGTTGGATCTAGAAAGTTGCGGGGGTAATTGAGACCCTATATAATGCCACCAAACGAGAGTTTCCTAGACTTCGTCAGACGGAAGAGTTTGCTATTGTTTAGCCCGATTCACTACCCCTCTATCATTTCTACAACACCTCCATCTGAATCCCCACCATCTACCATGTCCACCAAAGTCGCCCAGAAGAATCTCCAGGAGGTCTCTCCAGAGCCCATCAACATGGAGGAGGCCGCAGCTCCCGAGAGTAAAAACACTTCAGCAAACGCCGCGAAGGAGGACACTGAATCCAACGGCGAAGCCAAAGAAGAGGCCGCCAAGATCGCAAAGAAGATGTCGGGTATTATCGACCCCGCTATCGACAGGCTGAAGCCAATCCTGCAAATGATTACCGAGGTGGGCACCCCCTCCCCCCACTGTACCGTACACTTTCCGGGTATGGAAGCTAAGTAAGAGTGGGGGGGTAGCACGTCGACAAAGCAAACAACACCAAGAAAGAAGACCTCGACGAGGAAAAACTAGTCGACCAGCTCAAGCCACTCATCGAGCAGGCGACCGGGGCTCTGCAGGAGACGCACGGGGCTATCAAGGCGCTTGACCCCGACGGAAAGGTTGCCCGCAGTGCGCAGTACAAAGCCTCTGACAGCGAGGCTTCGCCGGAGGAGCAGCACCTTGCTCAAGGGCTTGCGGAGGTAGTCACCCCCCCCTCTTTTTCCCTTTTGTGACAAACTAGAGCTAACCAACCTTGAGCCATAGTTAACCGGAAATGTCACGAAGACGATCCAAAACGCCAAAGATAAGATCAAGGACATGCCGCACGCAAAGAAAAACTTGGGCCCCCTCCTAGACCTTCTACAAACCCCTCTGTTCCAGATCATTTCCGCCGTAGGGTTGCTCCTGAACGGCGTCTTGACCCTTCTCGGGAATTTGGTGAGTAACCTCCTCCACTCTTATCCGTCTTTTTTTGAGCCTTTTTATGCTTTTTTTTTTTGTAGCAGGAAACCAACTAACTACGGGAACTACTTTAGCTGGACGCCCTTGGCTTGGGAGGTATCGTCAGGAACGTTCTTGGCGGTCTTGGACTCGCAAAGCTGCTCGATGGGCTTGGTTTGGGCCAGTGGCTTAAGCAGCCTGACAGCAAATAAATACTTATTTATTTCTATTTTTTTTTCCTTCCTAAAAAATAATAAGAAGAATTATCTGACAGTTATGATATCGGGTGGGTTTCTTTTAAACGTCTATCTTTTGCAACTATTTTCTTTGTAACCTCACCACTTTCCTGTATAATGTCTCTCTTTTGCAACCATTTTCTTTGTAACCTCACAATATTCCTGGTATGAGTTAGTTATGTCCAGACAACTCCGCAGAATTACAAGTTCATTCTGTATAAGAATCCGATAAATGTCTCCACTTGCTTAAATCGATGATAAAGTGGGACAGTGACACATGCTATGATACTGGTCTGACATTCTAGGAGCACCATTCTAAGGCTGCAATGGGTTACCCTACCCAGGGTTGACATTCCGCCACTATAGCACCCCACTGGAGTCATGTCTCAACGCCACACAACTCCTCAACGCCACACATCGAATGCAACATCTACGGTACTCGACTCAAAATAAAGCTCTTCTCATCTCCCTTCTTATTTCCCACCTATTCAACCCCATGAAAATAGTAGCAGGCCCCTTCTGAAGCCCTACCCCAACCCCACACTCGTCTGCTATCCTCCCAAACTCATGATGGAGGAATCGCCTCTAGCTCTCGTAATACACCCACCCCATAGCTCCCCTCACTACCGCCCTGTTTCCAACCGAAGTAAACACTGACGTGCTACACCCCAGGCTCACTTGCACGCTTCCCAGGCTTCAAAAATCCTCACCTCAGCTCAACCCCCTTACCCTTCCACCACCCTCCTCGCAGCCGCAAACTCCCACGCCCTGGCAGCGACCTCATTTACAGCTGCCGCAAAGCTAACAAAAGACCCCGAAGCCCTACGCACCCTCGAGCTGCTGACTAAAGAGCATCGACGATGGGAATCTCAACTCCAACGGGACGCTGAGCAGCCAGCACGAAAGAGCAAAGACCGGGAGAGCCAGGGTGGTGCTGATGCTATTGTTGGAGCGGGGGGGTCGGCCTCTACCGCTGAGCCGTCGAAGAGCGGGGAAAAAGCCTCACCGCAGGATGCGCCTACTTCCCCACCCTCATTACCGTTCGCGAATACAGGTGGTGCGCCTTACCCGCCGAGGTTACAGAAGTCTACGTCATCACTTGCAACGAATTTGGCGTCCGCCCGTGGGATCCAGCTCCCCGGTTCGTCGAGGGTTCCCGGCGCATCCTCGCAGTCGCCGAACCGGCGACGTACGAGGGATCGACCGCCAGCGATAGATGTATCGGCGAAACCGACTACGAACCCGCTGACCATCCTACCCCCGGACGAACCTAAGCGAAAGGATCCCGAGGAAGGGTTCAGCAATTTCTACTCTTCGCTAAACACATTCATCTCACGGGTTGGCAGCCCATTCGCTACTTCCCTGGCTTTCGCTGGCCTGCCACTACTAAACGACGACGGGCGAGACGAGGAAAAAGAACGTGAAGCCCGCAGGAACGTCCTCCCAAAGAGCTGGGTAGAAAAGCACGGTCGCGGCCGAGGCCTCGAAAAGGGCTGGCCGACCAACGACCCAAATGGCGCAGAAAGCTTCTACGTGGTTCCCGTATCCGGCGGTACACTATCCTACGCCGGCGTCGTCCGTCGCGACACCTCACCAACCAGCCAAAACTCCCCGATAGACGATTACGAAACCCTCCCCCGAGACCTCTCCTCCCGAGCCCTCTCCCCCCCACCCCCGCAAGCCCAGAACCGAAGAGACCCCGGCCTAACCGGCCACACAAAAACCAAAGAGGAGCTCCAACTGGAAAACACAGGCCTCCGCCAAACAATAGACCACATGTCCCGTACCATGCAGTCCTGGCAACGCAAAACCCGAGAAAGTGAGAACATACTGAAAAGCTCCCTCATGGCCTTCTCCAAGACCAATAACCGCGACAACCCCGATGCCGGCATCGACATCCTCAACCAAGTCCAGCGCAAATCCTGGCTGCACGTACCCTACGACGAGCCCGACGATGCCGAGTTCTCGGAGGGCCGCGCCGCCGCTGCCGCTGCCGCCGTCGGCGGCGAGTTGGAGTGGGACAAGGATAGGGAGAAGAGCGAGGCGGAAGAGGAGGAGGACGATCGCGAGGTGAGGATCGCTACGCTCGAGAGGGATTTGGCCGAGGCTAGGGGCGAGAACGAGAGGTTGACCAAGGAGAACGAGAGGTTGGGAAGGATCGTCGAGAAGTTCAGGGCCAGGTGGGAGAAGTTGAAGGAGGGGGCCAAGAGTAAGAGAGCGCATCCACCCACCGGCAGTGGTGGGGCCGGAGGGAGCAACGGGGGGCAGCTGAGCAGGGTTGATGAGGCAGAATAGCTGTCGTAGCAGCGTTATATGGATAGCTCCCCTCCCCACCCCCTCAATAGACCATAAATTGAACGCGTAACGAGAGGAACCGGAGGGGGGGGGGCGGGGACTGGAGGAAGGCATATCAGCATATTGTATTAGTAGTCATCTTCATTTCTTCTCTCATCTCCACCTTTACACACAGGACAGCACTTTATTCATCCTACTACACAAATCCGGCGTCTATAGGCCTTCATGGTCAAGGGGGGGAAATTTAGCTTATCAAATTAGAAGGTATCTAAATACACTATATATACAGTACTCAAGTGCAAGTAAAATCTTGACATGTTAACCACGGAAATACAGTAGAGAATGGGTATCACAACACATCACTCGCGCCCCAGCTTCGCTAGACTTGACCACCATAAAAATAAATATGCATGCTATGAACGATAGGATATGATACCAAAATTTCTTTCCAATGAATAAACCAGAAATGGCGATGGTGATGGTGGCAGCTAGGGCGAATACAAAAAAAAAAGAAAAATCCCCAAAAGTAAAATAAACTAAAATAGAGTAGACTACACCAAGCGCCAGGAGTAACAAACATGCTAACTTTTCAACCTAAAAAGGGAGAGGGAAAAAAACCCTGCAATCGCCAAACATCAAGAGAAGAAAAGAGAAGCAGAAAGAGAAAGAGAAAAAGGTTATACTTACCCAATGAATCAATAATCAAAAAGCAAAGGGGGATCAAAAGAAAAGGCTTAGCAAAGCAATGTCCTCTTACTACCACATCCAACCGCACCTCCAATAATCATAAAACCCAAAACCAAAGCAAAGCAAAGCAATCAACTCAATCAGTACCATCACCATACCTCCCTTCTTCAACCACCCTCCGAAGTATCGCCAACCGCTCCTCCATAACTCCAATCGCATCTTCAACCTCCCGGCGCTTCATACCTTGCGTCAGGCCAGCACCCGCACCATCACGCCTCGACCGTACAGCCTTCTCAAAAGAATTCGCGCGGCGGGAAGGGGGGGCGACGACCTCGTTGATTCCGACGCGGTCTTCCAGCCACTCCCATAACCCGTCTTCCTCCGAGCGCCAGAGGGTGTCCCAGTGCTGGTGTAGATGATGCACGCCCGAACCACCGTCAACAGTTGTATTAGCATTTCGGGAGTAGACACTAGTGCTTTGCCACCACAAGAATACAGCCAGGACCAGGCATGCCGCAACAAGCCCTGGCGCGCCACCGATCAGTGGGCTGATGATGTCCGCTACGGGCTCCAGGTACGTCCTCAGTGGTGCGAATACGCCCCAGCTCGCTTGGTCTGCGGGGCTCTCGAAGCCGGCGGCTAGCGCCTCGCGGCCTTTTACGGTTCCGCCGGCGGCACGGCCGATAGCTTCGCCCTTGGCATTCAGGTCCTTCTTGCGCTTCTTGATCTTGTTCCCGGATCGTTTGCCGATGGGCTCCTTCGGTTCGACTTCCTTCTTGAGCGCGATGCGGAGGTCTTTGTTGTAAGCGATCTGACCGTCGTTGGCCCCCTTCTCAATTGGGCCTAGGGATAATTAGTTAGCATGGCACCGATAACCATCTTGAGGGGGATTACACTACCCTTAAGCCAACTCTTCCCGGACCATTCGACCGTGCAGGATGACACAAGCCTTGTTTGCCCGTCGTCCGCCCATGTAAGGCAGTATCGAGTTTTCACCATAAAGACGTTTCCAGAGGGGACGTCAGGTGTTTGGGTAGTAGCGGTAACAATGACATGGTCCTCCAAGTCGCAATTGTCCAGAGTCTCTGTGATATTACACTTTGTCTGCTTCGGACCGATACCGCCACCAAGGAGCTTGATGTAAGAGAAACTGCGAGTCTTCTTTCCCTCCGGCCCGTCGATCCACTCGCCCTTATCGGGGATCGAGAGTTCAAGCACCTTCTCCTCATCCGCCAAGAACCGGGACATGAACGGGAAACTAGCGGGGCCAAAAACGAGCGAATAAACCTTCCCGAGCGGGGCAGGGATAATGTCATCGCAAAGTGGCCTATCGTAGTGGTCATCATTGCAGGATGTCGGGGGATGGGTCTGAGGTCCAGGATAGTCCACTACCGCGCCGCTGCCATCCTCACCGGATGCGCCCAGGACTGCTTGACTAGCCTTTCTGCTTACTGACTTGGATGCCCCACCCCCGTTCTTGCCCTTATCGTCGGAGAGCACCACATCACCTGCATCTGTGTAACCCTCTCCCAGATCATCGTTGCTAGCATCCTCGTATTCGTCATCGTCTCCGTCCTCCTCGTATTCACTCACCCCATCCGGCGGATCACCCTCCTCAGCATCTCCACCATCCTCGAGCCTAACCCCAGTAGCGCCGGCAACAAGTTGCGGATGTCCGATCTTCCAGATACCGACAATAAGATCATATGTACTGTCCCTAGATATAAAACTTGCAAAGACATTTCGTGCATGGAGCGTCTGAATAACAATGGCATTGGGAAACAGCATGGCAGTATTCTTCTTCTCAACGCTGACAATCTCATCAAAGCTGATAATCAGAGTATTGACCCATCCGAAAATATTGGAGTAAAAGCATATGTGCCCTTCGGAGACGTACAGCCTGCCCTGAAGCAAGATTTCCTTTTGTAAAGCGCATCCGTAATCCTCTATCAGATAATCGTCCTCTGGCACAGACCTAAACATCTCATGGAATTCGCGGTTACGTCTCTTAGGCGCAACAGCGAACCCGGTAGGTCTGGGCACCGGCTGCGGGTTTGCTCCGGAAGCCGCAGACGACCCACGTTTCCGCCGGCCACCGCTCCTCACACTTCCAGATCTCCGCCGGTCGGCATCGCCAGACCAGGCGTCATCTCGATCATCGGGAGGATTCAAAACACCCTTCTCCGGGGCATGATCGCCGTCTCGGCCCGCAAAGGCGGAATCTTCCGCCATGGGTGTTTTCCTCAAAATTTCCAAACCATAAGAGCCACCAGGGCCAACGGGGCTGTTAAAAGCACTCTCTCCAGCGGTCTCGAACCCACCGCGAGAGCTAACAGCAGAGTCCAGAGATAGGAGAGCCTCATCGTTAAGGCCCCCATCAATAAACCCTGTCCGGTGAGCCGGACCAGCGGATGTCCCGATCTGCAGCACGGCCCCACCGCCCCCAGTGATTACGCGACTATCTCCAGTCTCCGAGCTCGCCCCGCGACTATTAACGCTTGCTGACCTCGAGGGCCGGCCCTCACTAGGGGACGCGCTCGATTTTTGCGAATTGGGGAGTATTCCCAGACTGCCCAAGCTAAGCTCACCCTGACCCAACGTCTCGATAGCAGGCCGCTTCTGCGGCTCGTTCTTTTCCCCCTCGACCCCAGAACCCCCACCTTGCCGCACAATTTCCTGCTCGGCCTCACTCTTCCCAGGCTCTGAAGCTCCAGTTCCACTTCTCGACCGGACCCCACCGGCAGTGTTTGCAGCGTTGGCATTAGCGATGGTATTGCCCAGGGTTGTCGCCGCATTCTGTGCAACGGAAAACATGGACTGGAAGAACCCGCCGCTCGTATTATTGCCTTGACCGGGTTGCTGACTTGCATCTAGAGTAGCACCACCTTCAATCGTAGGAGTCAGGGGCGCCGTCATACTCTGGGACAGCTTGCTGGGAGCATTACTCAAAGAATTTGTTCTACCCCTCTTCTTCATACCGTTGTCCCCAGCTTGTACCGCACCAACTGGACTCTTTGGCGGAAAGTGCTGTTGCGAGTCTGTGGGAGTGGGCGGGGTTACGGTTGTCTTTATAGTCCCATCCGCGTTCACGCCGCTTTCGGAAGTGACTATCGGCTGTGCACGAGTTTCAGTTAAAACACTTGGCCAAGGTTTAGCATCGCGTTCACTAGAGGCTACCTTTGGCGGAATTGCAGCAGCTATATCACTACCATCCGAGGTTCCAACAGACGAGCGTGTAGAGCGTCGGTTTCGATCTTCGGACATACGGCCAGCTTCCCCCCCAGATGTGGAGGGACGAGCTTCCGAGGAGGACAAGGCCTGGTTGGAGGCGGTTGGATTACTACTAGAAAATATGGTAGACAGGCCGCCACCACTATTGGAGCCCGTATTCGCCTGTTTCTCCGGTGGTTGGGGAGAGGTGCTACGTCGTAAAAATGGAACACCCAAAATACCACCTGAACCCTTCTTGCCACTTCCAATCTCAGGTCTGGCATTTCCAGCCGTTACAGTAGCGGTTGAATTTGAGTATGGGGAAAAGGTTGCAGCATGAGAAGGCCGTCTAGATCCGGATGGAGAGGGTGGCCCGTTCGGGGTGGGGGACGACAGCGTGAGGTAACCGGGCGCATCCGTAATTGGATGAGCAGGCCTGACAGCAGCGGCAGCAGCAGCAGCCATGTTAGTCGCAACGGGCTGCAAATGAATAATCAAAAGACAGAAAGAATGGAAGTTTAATAATGGAAGAAGGGAGGAAGGAAATAGAAGGAGCGAGAGAAGGAGATAATAAAATATACCCGTGGGAATAAGCCGAGCTTATATCCAAGGTGTACGACAGTAATAGAACACATGTTCGGTGTGAAGGCAAGAAAAAAACAAAAAAACCGGTGAATCAAGTCAAGCGAAGCTCGACTTACATATCTTCGTCCGAACCATACAGAAGACTATTCCTGTCATCCTCACTAGCGCCCCGTTCCTTTCCATTCTCCTTCAAAGAATCCCCTCCTCCTCTACCACTGCCACCCTCGCCTTCATTGTCCTTATCCTCCTCAATACTCGTAAAGCTCGCGCCACCCGAATCATTCTTCACCTTCCTCCCAAAAACTCCCTTCCGCTTCTTCACCCCCCCTCCTACTCCTTCCGTCCCTTTCGCCCCACCACCTCCGGCGGCAGTAGCAGTAACGGTAGACCCCGCAGAGCCAGCAGAAGCCCTGTCTAAACTCTCCACGCTTTCCCCACTCTTCAACGAGCTCCCTGCCGAAGCGAGGGTGTTGGACGACGACGAAGGGGCACCAAGGCTCTGCGTCGACTTCTTTTTCAAGCCAAATAGCGAGCGTTTTGGCTGCTGGACTTGACTACCGTTTGTGCTACCGGGGGATGAGGTGGGGGCAGGGATTGGAGGGGGGGGAGGAGCTGTAGATGTGGGTGTGTCGGGGGTGGCGGCCGACATGGAATGAATTGCTGTAAAGATTCGCTCGCTTGTTTGTTTTCTAGAGGATGGTTTGGACCAAATAAAGGGAAGGGAGGGAGGGGGAAGAGGGAAGAGGGAAGGGGAGGAGGAAGGGGGACGGAGGACGGAGGACAGAGGAAGGAGGATGGAGGAAAGGTAGCGAAGCTCAACTTGGCAGAAGCTTTGCTTGCAAGAGTAAGAGTGAAGAAGCGAGCACAGCAGATGAGGGGATGGATAGAGGGAGAAAGAGTGAGGGAGGCTGTGGTGAAGAGCAATTCAACGAGTTGCCCTTTCTTTCCTCCTCCTTTCTTTTTTCTCTCTCTCCTGCTTTCCCCGATCTAACCTATCCTGTCCTATCCTACTTGTAATAAATAATAAGGGCAAAAGTGCCAAATAAAATATCATACCACAAGAGCGAGCACCTGTGCGCCTCCTGCAGTATCGGCATTGCAGTACCGGTACTTGTATCATAATATTATCATGCCGGTATTCTCGGTGACCGAATTGTACCGGCACGATACTCTATGACTGCTTCAGCCACGCGCGAGCCTCCTTTGCCCCCTCGCCACTGGAAAGGATGAGTCTCGATGCTCGGGACTGATGGATCAGACTAAGCCTATACCAGTAATCTGCAATCGCTTCAGCTCTTGGCATACGAGTACGGCACAAGTGTTCAATGCTAAAAAAAACACAGTATGACAGTCTACGGTCTTTAATTTATACTCGGAGTAGTACTCTACCTATCATCATCACTCGAGTACTTTACCCCTCCGCGAATATCTGCTGCTCGAGTATGATACTTGAACACAGATACACACAACTAATATCTATGACCATCATCACAACACCCCCATGCAACCCATCCACCCCCATCCATCCCATCTCCCCCCCCCCATCGCATGCTCACACCCGCTGTTTGCTCGAACCCGGGAATAAAACTTTCCGTCCCCATCCACCCGTCCTCCCCCGCGCACGGCTGCAAGAATTTCCATTCGTGCGCCCTATGTGAGTGTCCGAGCTCGCCCGTGGACGGGTTACCGGTATGATACCGGCACCTCAAAGGGTGCAAAAACCCCTTCAGGGGCAAAGCGGTAAAGTGGTATCATATCACTCGGATTTTTGTTTATCATACCTTGATCATAATTTTCGAGTGTGGCGCAAGCTTGGGTAAGGCCGGTGGGATAACTGGCAATACCTCTAAGCTTGTAAATTAGCATCTGTGGTAAGATTTGCCGAGGGATGGGCAAGGTTTGTGGGGCTGAAGGCTGTGCCCAGGATATAATTTAATGAACCATCTAATATGCACTGCATCATACTGTACTCGGGTACGCGGGGCTGAGAGAAGCTTGCATACCGGTATGATACCCCCCAATGTAACGATTTCCCAACTTAGAATTTTTCTCTTCAGAGACCAAGTTGGGAAGTCCAGAAAAGGCTCTACCGCAAAAATTAGAATAATTGGTCAGTGTGCGCTACGTACAATAGTCCAAAATTCCCTTCTCTGGATGTGAAACAACAGAAACGCTGTCCCTTTCCCCCTCCCGAAGCATAAAAGAAAAAAAATTATCGACCCTACTGGGGGAAGGAAGCCCAACGACAATAATATTATGACAGCACACGGTCCGATTACCGGTATTTCAATCTTTTCACAATACCATACTCGCGTGGCGAATTGAAGACGGACAGCTAAGGTATCATATTATCATAACATTTCCCATACAAACTGGCAAACTTGGACCTTATGATACCACGCCATCGCCAATACACTGTGACCCGAGATGTTGAAACATACTCCCCGCACTACTGCAGTGTTACTCCCACTACTGATACTTTCTCCTTGCATTAAACCTGATGGTGCATCTAGACCTCCAGACTATTGAAGATACCTCCTTGCCTTTCTCACACACCACATTTCTCTATTATTGTTATTGCTCGCTCAAGCTATTTGGCTTGCTCCAGAACAGTAGATAGTCAGGGTCTTTACCACTTCCCTTTGAAAGTGTTAAGCGTTCAAGTTACTCAATCAATCAATCACTTCCTCACATCTTGTATCGTCGTTCTATCCAATATTCTCACAACACGAGAGAAGAGGAGACCCCCGAGTGAGTAGGTATGAACCCTCCCACTCCTAATGCCCCCTCCTCAAGGGCTCCAGAGAGCAATTCAATATCAGATTCTCAAAAAAAGGAAGAAAAATTCAACTCGCACCCATCACCACGAACCTCCCAACACCCATACCAGTACATGCCAATCAACCCACCATATTATAAATCGTATGATACCACTCAAACACTGGAACACCGACAGGAAAGAAGACCCCACGCCAGAACGTAGCGACACCCGCGACCCGCCAGTAAAGCCTCGCAATTGACTCAACCGGTTTTGGAGAAAAGGAAAGAAAAGAAGAAAAAAACCCTTGAACCCTGCCCCGATCCGGTCCCACGGCACCATAACCCACGATGCCCAGATCAGCCCGGCCCGATCGATCAATTCACCTCACCCCTGTTAACCCTAAGATCCATGTTAAATAAATAGCAGGGGAGATAGAGTTTGAACGAATCCGTGAAAAAGGTTCCTAGAATTTTCAACGGCGGACAGGCTAATATGCTCCCGTCCGACCTTGCGAATACCGGAGGGAGGGAGGGAGGGAGGGGAGATGTGATATCATTTTGAGTGCTTAATGGGGAAAGGCATCATAACAATATTATAAGGCCCTGTAAGTATATTAGTATAAAGATAACCTATTCTTTTTTGGAAAATCTCATACTTGCACAAAAATCAAGTTATTGTTCAACAATATTTGGATTTTACTGTACTGTGCTTTTTTGTATTAATATAAGTAATAACATAATTAAATTTGTCATTTCGAGTTATATCCAGTCAACTACAAGGTAATATCTATCAGTCATTTACTCCATTTAAAAAAAAAAAGGCTTTGAGCTTTCCAAACGCCAGTATTTCCACAAAAACTCAGATTTTTCATTCTCCGCCATGCCAAACAGGGCCCAAGGTAAAAAAATTTACCCACCTTACAATATTTTCACAATTCCCAACCTAACCATCTTGCCGAAACGAGTCCCTTCCCACTTTCCAAGGTATATATATCATGCATTCAAAACCATCACGGATTTCGTAAGAAAAAATTGGCACCGCGTTTTAGTCCCCCCGAGCCACAAATTGATATGCAGCTCGGTTTACCCCTGGAGCGCAAAGGCGGTTCATCGAAAGATCCATCCCCCATCTCCCAAATATTATGATAACATCCCACCTTCCTCGGGTTCGGTGGATTGTCCGGGCTAGTTAGTCCGGTTGGACTCCTCCAACCACCCACCAAGACTCCAAAGGTTAAGATCATAAATTACAGACTTACCCGGTTTGGCTTGAAAGCACACGACCTAATTAACGGGGCTTCGGTGCCTCTTGTGAGTTGGTGGTGGTGGGCACCTGTATGGTTTATGGTCCTGGGTGACATGACGGGGTGAGATCATTAGCCTCTATAATTATTGCTATAATGAATACTAAAATTTAATTAAATAATGATACCGTAATAACAATAATAATAGTATTATTATTATTTTATCTTATCAGATCCCTCAAACGAAGATCTCAAAAAGAGCCGGCCTTTCTTTTCTCTCCCTTTCCTTCCCTTCCTTGTCAATATTCGATCAGCCAACGAAATAATATGCAATACTGTTCTAGTTTAGCCTTCTCTTGTCTTTCTTACGGCATGTGCTTTAAGCTCTTTTTCGACTGCTATGGCATGTTTCCATTTCGCAGTGTAAACAGAGGGTCCACTTGACCCTCTCCCATGTTGGGTCGAGTTCTTAAGTCTCTCTCCTGCGAAAGGTCTCTCTGCAAACGGTACAATCTATTGACGAATTTTCAACGATACCTGTAGAGCATGGCTGCGAGTGACGGCTCATGATGAACCACTCCCGTCCGAGTCTCTGTGCCCGAGGGGGAGCTCCTCATCCTCACGGAGGGTGGGCAGTGGCCTGGGTATGATAGCAGAGCCTCAGCGGCTTGGACGTCGCTGCATGTGACGGCCAAATGCAAGATCCGACCAGCGTCCACGGTTGAACATCTTTGGAGAGACCTTGGCTAGATTCCGGTAATAAAAACTCGGGGGATATCAGGACTCCGCAGCTCCCCCGTGAAGGCTACAAAATACTTGACCCCACACACCCAACGTAGTATCATACCTGGGATCGGCCTGAGCAACCAATTTATCCATTGAGCCTGGATGCTGAATGAAAACTACTCTCTGAACTGCGCCATCAAGATATCGTGGGGTTCTGCCCAGAGTAGAGGGAAAGTTTTCAAAGTGTCACTGCGAAATACGTTTATCCCATAACGTAGCGGGGTGTATTTTTTTTTTTTGGGTTGTTCTCCATTTCGCCCCTGGGTTTCCATCACTATCCATCCATCATACCTAATCAGAGTCGCAGACGGGGTAAATTAAAGCTGTGCGTCAAGGTTTTCCAGGTGTGCTGAGGCATCCAAGAACTCCCGTTGCCATCTATTTCGACTTTTTTTGCGCCGAAGCCATGAATGCGCGGAATGGCAAGCTGGTATGTGTACACGCAGCTTCTTATCTGCGCAGGAGTTGGTTCTTCACCATCGCCTGGTACGACAATACCATCCTCAATACTTGCAAAGCGCAAATACTTCACGCCCCATATCTAGGACTACACCCCCCCCCTTGATCTTCTTGGCCAGCATCCCCTGAAATCTCTAGAAGGAATTCGGAACCCGAGTTGGGAAGAATGAGATGTAGTGATGCAGACTCACATTTGATATTTCCAGAGGCTTAAAATTCGGAAACATCTTTGGCCCATGTGTAGGATTTCCCCATTCACTTTCCAGCTAACAGCGAGAGGGTCTCAAAGGAATATAGAGGCATAGACAGGAATTGTAGGGATGCTGCCCAAGCTTACTTGACTCATGGATATAGTGGTGGTGGGGAAACCTTAGTGGGCGAGGCTTTTGGAAGGCTAGAGAAGCGTTTTTGTAAGAGTATGCATTATGTCACGATATCCCCGAGTATACCATTGTAAGGTCTAGTAGAACGTACAACCTGTTGATCCTCCCAACACCACCCACCAGCACTCTATGAATGACAAACCGCTTCAATCATCCCATCACAGTCGAGACACCGCCACACTGTATAACTTGTGCAGGCTAGAGAAAATGATATTACTTGAATCAAATGGGTTTGAAAAAGAATGGAATTGGGAATCTGAGCAAACCAGCTACCACGCGATCTCTGCCTAACAACAGCAAAAGGTATTTCAAAAGCGGCCACGCGGCCCCGGACGCGCGTGTATACTATCCTCTTTGGTGACGGCGGGAAGCATGCCTTGATTATGCTTAAGGATTGAACTAACAATTCTCTCAACCTCCTGTTGTTCACCCCAAATTAGCATAAACGTTGAAAATGTCACAGCGGATGAGATGTGAGCTAACCTCGACATCGCCAGTAGGAACCTTTGAAATGTGAACACCGAAATGCTCCGATACTTGCATCAATTGCATCCAGGATGCGGTATCATGCACGAAGCTAATGCTGACACCAATCCGCCCGAACCGTCCCGTGCGGCCGATCCTATGAAGGTAAGTTGGAAAATCGATCTTCTTATCCTTGTCCATGGGAAGGTCATAGTTGACCACCATAGAAACTGTAGAAACATCGATCCCACGGGCTAGGACGTTGGTCGTAATCAAAACTTTGGTCCGGCCGGAGCGAAAGTCGTCGATCACCTTATCACGGGCCGCTCCACCATTTTCAAGGGCAGAATGGAGCACAGATATTTTATGTCCTTCTAGAGCCATGCGTTCCGCGATACGTGTAGCCTCATCGCGCCGCTAGTAAAGGTTAGCAACCTATCTAAGTTAATTTCTGTGGGAGCTGCTAACATGGACAAAAATAATTGATGATCCGATGGTTAGAACATGGTAGAGTTGTACCAGAACGCCAAATTTAGCCTCAGCGTTTATGCAGTCCATGTACATTTGCTTGATACCAGTAACGGTCAACTCATGATGCTCAAGAGTCATGGTAAGGCAATCCGGTGCATATCTCTTGCTAAATTCAACGATCCTATGTGGGAAGGTAGCACTCCAGAGCAAGATTTGGACATTATGACGGATGGTACTAGTTCAGTTAACACCGGAAACAAAGCCAGAAATCCAGTTACCTACGATTTAATGCGAATACACTGTTCACCTAGCCCGTGTAAGTCGAGCATGTTGTCGGCCTCATCGATAACCAACATCTTGAGATGATCGAGATCCAACTGTCCCCTTCTCACACAGTCCAACGTAGTTCCCGGGGTCCCTACCACGATGTGGGCGTCGAATTCCTTCCCTCTCACAAACATAGCTGGGATGGCAAATTGTGTCTTCACGCCCATATACTGACCAAGCCCCTCAATAACATCCATTATCTGCCTAGCAAGTTCACGGGTAGGAGCAAGGACGAGCCCTTGAGTGGAACGACTGGTCAAATCGAGGCGAGTGAGCATGGTGATAACAAACGCGGCTGTCTTTCCGGTCCCAGACTGAGATTGTCCCAGCAGGTTTCTCGGAGGGTCCTGTAAGAGAATTGGGATCGTTCTCGCCTGGATTCTCGAAGGCCATCTAAAGTTCAACAAGGCTAGTGCTCTCAGAAGAGCCTCAGGGCTGTAGGGTGCAGAAAATTTTAGTTGGTCAAACCGAGTTACTCAGTATGGGGGGAGGTCAAAATTCGAGGGGTAAAAAATAGTGGGGCAAATAGGAAGGAATAAGATGGGAAACATAAACCTACAGACCAAACTCATCAAAATTTTTACGATGAGTATCGCCGGCAGTATCGTTGAAGGCTTTATGAATGGACCCCATCAGAGAGTGACCCGCCGGCCCAGAAACAGCAGCAGTACCGCTGGAGGTTTCCTGATGAACGGACTCCTTCGGGGGTGGATCCATTGGCTTGACAATGAATGAAAGGGTGTTGTCATCGGTATCAGGATCTAGACTCAAGTCGTAGAATTTACCATCAAGGCCTTGGATTGGTTCAGTCATTTCGAATAGCCGAAGTGAGCGGGGGATTGGGTATCTTTCTAAATAGTATGAGTCCCGATAAGATGGTGGGAGGTGTTGGTTAGATGAACGGGGGAGGGAAGGAGGGAATGATAATGGCGTGATAACGGTGAGAAGAAAGGAGCGTAAGGGGAAACAAGGGGTGTCACAAGGGGGGGTTAAGGGGTGGAAAATGCTAGGTTCCCGTGAAAGCTTGCGACGTCTTTGTCTAGGTAACTAGGGTACGAATCATTATTTTCTTGAAGAAGCGAGTGATCTTTTATGATTTCACGACATGAATTGATATTGCCAAGACCAACCAAACAAAAGCCAAGAATCCAGGATATCACTGTTACACACGCTCTCTGTCTGCAAGTCACACACAGATCCAAATTCTGTGACTTTATCTTCCAGGTCACGGCGTCACCCCAACAACTTGGCACATTTGTATGGTTTCGTGTTGGCGGCGCGTGTCCTATGGAACTCCGCCTCGATACTTACAGACAACAACCAGTCTGACGCAAAATAACACAACACTTGTGGATGAGTGAGTGACAGCGTGACTGGCCGCAAGAGCTTGTGAAGCGTGTTCCCTTTACCTCAGGGGCCTTTGCAAAAGCATTTCCACCCACCCCTTCTCTCACTCCAAGCCGCTTGGGCTCGGGAGTGGATTATCTTATTTCTGACAACCATTTACGGCAGCCCAGCTGTCTATTTTGCCTTGCCTTCTTTCCCCTCCTTCCTTCTCTTCCCCTTCTCTACCTTCATCGCCACCTCAACTCTCAAGCCTCCCCGTTACCACCACTACTCACCTTCTTATCCCCCCGAGTAGACTGGGATTCGTTAGTCTGTGGGGTTATCCCGCATTCATCATCGTTCAAGTCTGTCGTCATTATTTTGCTCTTGAGCCCCACGTCCTAACGACCCTAGCGGGAGCTTAAAGTTGAGCCTCCAACATGGCTTCATCGATTCTATTCGCTCCTTGCCCACCTCTGACCCAGCTGGTTAAACCCTATGCCGCCAAGATCGGTTTACACTCACTCCCGTTTCACATCCACCAAGTAATAGCGGCAGTCGTAGCATACAGCCTCATCTACATTGTTATCTCACCCATACTCTCCTCCATCTTCTCGGAAACCTACCGCAACTTCGACAAACGGACGAGGGTCAACTGGAATGTGCATGTTGTCTCCTTTATCCAGAGCATCTTCATCTGCGCCCTAGCGATATGGGCCGCCTGCAATGATCCGACGCGGGATGCGTGGAGCACGGATAGTGTTGCGATGTTGAAACGAACTTTTGGGCACAGTAAAACTCAAGGTGCCGTTCAAGCCTACGCAGAAGGGTACTTTATTTGGGACCTGTTTATAAGCGCATGGCATTTGGATATTTTTGGGCTCGGGTTTCTAGCACACGCCGCCAGCGCCGTGATGGTTTTCAGCTTGGGCTTTGTGCGTATTTGTTTTGCGTCTCTTTTCGCGTCATGGTGACACGAGGATTTTTTAGCTGATGTGCGGGTTTAGAGACCTTTTGTTAACTACTGGGCATCCGTATTTGTGCTGTTTGAGATTTCTAGTCCATTCCTCAATATTCACTGGTAAGACCTCACCTCCAACCTCCCACCCTCCCCCACTTGTTAAACGCTAAGCAATCAAATTAGGTTCTGTGATAAAACAGGAAGGACCGGATCACTTATCCAACTGGTCAACGGCTTTTTCCTTTTAACTAGCTTCTTCTGTTGCCGTCTCATCTGGGGAACCTGGAATGCATTCTTGGTCTTTGGTGACCTCCACACTCTCTACAACAACCCTCCCGCGCCAGTACTACCCCCATCGGACGATAGCCTTATCCATCTGGACCATCTCGAAACAGATAAAATCGTTGCCTACCTATTCGCTGGAAAGAATCTCCCATTATGGCTCATCATGGTTTACCTCGGTTCAAACGCCATCCTGAACCTGCTAAACTATTACTGGTTCTACCGCATGATCCAGACCGTCAGCGCAAGGTTCACAAAGGACAAGCCAGTCAAGAAGGAGAAGAAGGAGAAGAAGGAGAAGAAGGAGAAGGAGAAGAAGGAAAAAAAGGAAAAAAAGGAAAATACTGAGGTGGATGCGGACGGAAAGGTCTGGGTCGAGGGGACGGATGTGAACGTTGGAACTACAGCGGCGGTTACGAAGGAGAAGTTGAAGAAGAGAACTGTCACTAGACAGGCATAAGACTCTGCTTTCCTTTTCCCCTTGAAATGAAGAATGAGAGCCCCCTTGTTATTTCCTCCTTCCTTCCTTTTGCGATTTCTTCTTTCCCCTCCCTTCCTTTCTTTCCCCCTTCTCTTCTCCCTTATTAAACCCTTCACTTCGAGCCATGCATAAGATAGATACCATTTCCTGAAATCATGGAAAACGCGAATGGACGGGAACAGCCGGTAGCTGGTTGGTTGGCTTGTGGAACTGGGCCGGGAATGTTTGTTTGCTAGTCGGGCAGGGGGAGGCTTTTTTTCTCTCCTCCTTTCCAGGAGTCTGTCGTTTTGCTGTTTTTCTCTCTCTTCGCAGGCGTGATCTGGCTGTTTTCTCTGTGTGCGTTCAATGTGCTGTACTGTCATTTGATTTATTGATTTGAATTTCCGTGTAACGATATTTCGTATGATATGGTGCGTTTTACAATTATTTCTGGAGCGGACCGGGTCTGGCTGGACTGGACTGGAGCGCGTGGGCTTTGGGGAGGATTTTATTCATCCATTCCTCGCGGAGTTTTGGTTTAGGACATGAATGATCACTCGAGTTTGTTTTTTGTTTCTTGTTTCTGTTTGCTCGCACGTGATTTGTAACGTTCTGAGTGTGATAGGTTAGCCAAGTTTTGGTACTAATTATTTAATCAAGTAGCCTATGTACTGGCTTTTGGAGTTTCCTCCCAGACGCCTCGCTATATCAGGGGCACGAAGAAGAAAAAGGAAGAGATAAAACTACGACGGGTAAACCGCAGGCAAGACGCAAAGAGGAGAGAAAAGGGACCTTATTATTGATGAACTGTTCTTCTAATTTGCTAATCTCTAAGCAAACCGGTAAGCAAGGTCAAGCGAAGCAAGGGAAAAACAATTAACCGGTTGGATCTTACCCCAGCGGCGGCAAAGCAAAACAAAGGAAAGCGAGTTACCTATCATAGGAATTAAACTAAAGTCAACGCAATGCGGTGCAATGCAACGCCAGAAGAGCAATGATAAAGCCGGCACAATCAATCAATCAACCAGTCAGTCAATCAATCGGCCGCCCCCACAGACTACCTGAAATTTCTAGTACAAGTACCAGTAGTAGCAGCGTTACCCTTCCTTCTCTGGGAGGCAGACATAGCAGACTCCCCAGCCTCCACTTTTTCCTCCTGAGTGCTAGCGTCCACACCCGCGGTTCCTTTCTTATCTTCCCCTTCATCGATGGAGCTAGCGCCATCTTCGTTGCGATCATCTGAACTCTCGTCATTATCGCTATCGCTCTTCTCATCATCCCCATCGAATCCTCCGCCCGCAGTCCTAGATCTGCGCAAGCGGGCACCCCTCCCAGAGTGACTTCTATCCCTATACCTTGCCAATCTTTTCCTCTCAACGGCCTTATGTCTCGGGGACAAGCCTGAGACTCCATCCCCTGGCGACGAAGATTCACGTTCTGCAAAGCGGCGGAGCGAAGTTGGAGTCCCTGCGCCTGCAGTTGTGGTGGCTGGGGATGAGATATCCAGAGACGCCAGAGCGGCGGTGGCACCGTCCAGGTATGCTTCTATAGTCGGAGGACTAGGCAGTGGAGAATCCGGCAGATCAAAATCCACGTCTGCGAGGTATGCAATGTCAATAAAATCATGTGATGCGTCGTCTACTTCTCCAGCCCCTGGGGCAGAGAAGGTAGGATCACTGCTGCCGCTACCACTCGCCCTGGGGCTGGCACTGTCACTGTCCGAGTCGGTACGTTGAACCCTTCCCTCCCCCTCCTCCTCCACCTGCACTCCCCTCACGCCAACGTCTTCGAACGGCAAAACCAAAATATCCCCACTCCCTTCCAACACCACCCCTTCCCCGGCTCCTCCTTCTCCCACTTCCCCACCACCACCCCATCCTGGCCTCACATCCTCATCTTCAAGAATCTCCACACTTCCGTCACTGCCTTCCTCCAATTCCGGTGCGTGCAAGTCTAGCGCCTCAGCACAGTACTTACGGGACGCTCTCGCTCGGGCACGTCGCCGAGTGATATTGTGGTCCCACGCTAGTGTTGCGGCTGGGGATGGAGTGGAACCGCTACCGTTGGCGTTTGCATTACGGGGATTCAGGTTGTGTACTTCATCCGATGTCAGGACGATGCGGTTTGGGCGGAGCCGGATTATTGCCGACATTGTGGCTGTGCGTATGTTTGTTGATGGTAAGCTGGTTGGCTGATCATGGGTATATTAACCTTGGTAGGGGTTGAGTTTGGTGATGGTGGTGATGGTGATGGTGATGAGGAGAGGAGAGGTGCGGGTGAGGAAGGAGGATGTGATGGGGTGGTAAATGACGGGTGTGTCGGCGTCGTAAGCAGGAACGTCAGTCTTTTCAATTTGAGCCCCGATCCCTCGCCTCCATCCTTCCCTCCTCCTTCCCCTCCCCAGGGCAAGAAATCGGGGCTCAAAAGTCTGACGACAGAACATTTCGAGTGACAATTCATGAGCATTACGCGTACAGCACCTGAAGCCCCCGAAAGACTCTTTCGATTATTTCAAACACTTTTTTTATTTTTATTTTTATGATAATAATAATATTATTATGATAATTATGATAGCAGAAATCATATCAGAACCTGATTATAATATTATCCGATCAACTCACCTCCCATAGGCCATGGCTCCGTTCATTGATCAATCCATCTCCAACTTAAACCCCATCCTTACAACCGACTCCAATATTAGCCCAAATTACGTTCACCAGAGCAACCTTAGCCCTCCTGTACTGGGTAGGTAGGTACCGGTGGCGTAGGTATCGAAACATGACGCCGGTACGATAGCTCGAGGACATCCGTGCTTACCGCACCCACCACCTATCCACAAGAGCTATTCCCCATACTGCACAGTACGATACCTTATCCCAGGCAAGAGTTTTTAGTTTTTTAGTTTTTTAGTTTTTTAGTTTTTTTTAAAAAAAAAGATGCACTCGTCCATCTGTTACGGCAGTGTGATCAATATCATAGCATAGTCATTCCGTCACATATTCCCCCCCTTCCTTCCTTCCTTCCTTCCTTCCCCACTTCCATCATAATATGATACCATACTCGAGTACTATACACTCGTCTATAATACTCGAGTAAGTTAGATTAAGCTTACCCCCGGCACTTTTTTCCATTATCTATACAAGCATCATACGTAGCAGCAACCAAAGTGGACGACTTCTAAATATAGAAATCATGAATGAATTATCATATCTGACGAGTGCCATGTCTGATAGTCTAGTTGATAAACCGTATGATACAGCTCTCATCACGGTTACGGCCGCGTCAGAGCGAGTGGGCCGTGCAATGTGCTCTGTGCCGCTGTCTGAGAAGGCAAAGGGAAGGGAAGGGGAAAGCGGGCGGGCAGATCTAATCGAGATTGATCGACCACTTGTCGTATGGGTATGATATGATACGTATGTACTGTTTCGGAGAGGTGGCCGGCTGGTTGCGTTACAATAAGGTGTGGGTGTGGGTTAGGGTGTGAGCGGCTGTGTTTGGTGGTGCAGAAAGTCAAAGTGCACCTTTGGTGGAGGAGGGAGGGGAGGGGATGGAAGAGGATGGAAGGGTGGAAGGAAGGAAGGAGGAATTGGAAGACTTGCCGCGGTCCGTGGTATCGTAATCTGGAATTCGAAGCGTTCCTATCATACTGTATTATGTGATAAGAGATGGTCTACGAGTACTATATGTTGATAGAGGTGGCCTTGGCATATCCTTTTAACACAACTTGTAAAATTCTTATATGAGCTACCATATGATATGATGGAAAGGGTCAAATGGGTCAACTGACCCCCAAAGCTCACGCAGTACGGTACGATTCTCAACACCTTGGACCTTCCCGCCCGACGCCAAGAACGGAGAATTGAAAGAAAGGCTGCAGTGGGATGCGTTCCCGTATGAAATCATTTCCTACCCGTATCTACGGGTATTGCGGTATGTCTCTTATGGGTAATCCCATTTCACTGCAATGGCCGCGATCCAGAAATCCGCTTATTATATCCCACGCTCCACATCTTTCCCAAACCCTCCAACGGGAGTCCCCCATCCATCTGCTCAAGGGGAGGAGATTTTAACCTAGCAAGGTGAGAGAGAACGGATGCTATGGGAGCTCGAGTGATCATTGATGAACACCCCTCCTCCTTCACGGTAGTCGTCACGGGCCTCAGCCGCGAGAACACCGGTATGGGTAACAATTCCAACAGGTTGGTCCTACCCCCCCCACCACCCAAAAAAAGAAAAGAAAAAAACATTATGGCTATTTCCCGATTCCCATAATAAAAACCCTCATGCCAAATACAGTACTGTATCTACAAATTTCCACATAATCTCCCTCCCGGTGGAACATCCCGTCCCGGGGACCAAATCCGCTCCATCCCTCGATTGACTGGTCGGTCTGTCGATCAGGCAATCACGACACCGACCACGGTTGCCAACATTTGTTTAGTCGGGACTGGGATGGATGAATGGGATGAAAGGGGATCTCCATCTTTGATGGCAGAATGGATGGTCGCTGGACCGGACTGCTGGGTCGGTTGGGGTTGGAGGGGGTTGTTGGGCCCCCGGGGAGGGGAGGAGGAGGCAGCGGTGGGGGTGGAAGCGCCAGTGTGGTACTGTATGTACTGTACAGTACTCGTACTCTACGAGTACTGTACTAGTATGTAGCTCCCGATATTTGTAGTTCTATTAATAATTATTATAATAATTATGACTGCTAAGATGAATGCAACACTAGGCTTACGACACATAAATTTATTGTAGCGAGCGAGGTGCTGAACAACGAAACCTCCGCTCTCTTAGTAATGCTAGTTTAAAAATGGGGAGAAAACCGGGTCGTAATTTGGCATCGTACTCCAGTAGACTACAGTACTGTACTTGTACGGTACTCCTTGCATTCATTGATTCACCCGGAAGAGCGCCGAACAAGTTCTCGAGACGATACCGTACTCGAGTACGGTACTTGCTTGAGTACGACGAGTGCGGCACAGCCATCTTGCTCCCCTACCGATTGGCCAAGATTCACCTGTAAGCACCGCGAAGGTGGGGGTGTTCCTAGCCGACCATTCGAACACCAGTACTTGATAAGCTCGCCACTACTTGTATTCCTCTCTTTTTTCTCCCGCGAAATTACCCAGAGAGAAATTAGCACGCCACAATAATAATAATATCCAGTTTGTTACCGTACCGGTATTGTGAAGACGGGGTGAGATGTGTTCGAGCAATTACCGATAGTCTACTGGTAGAAGAAGGGGCCAGGTGAGGTGAGAGAAGTGGGAGGGAAAAATAAAGAGGAAAAAAGCAAGGTATGGTGGTACAACGGTTCGGACTGGCTGATTAAGCCGCTGCTGTATGATATGTCCCAGTATCACAAGCATTGTACGGTACTGTACAGTACTCGTACTTGAGTATGATGATACCCAGTGCAGCACCACGCAGAATGATATGATGTCTGTGATCTTTGGGTTTACAACAAAAAGTAGGCTACTTTACGGTAGGATACCGTACTGGAGACAGTACTCGAGTACAGTACCTATGGAAAAGGTGGTTGCTTGCTTGCTTGCTTGCTTTGTGCTCGAATAGACATGTCACTTGGTGTACGAGTATGATACTTGCCACGTTGTATCTTTTGGTTTCCCCGCACGATGGTCGATCTGGTCGCTTGCTTGTTGGTTTGTATGGTGTCACTCCGACAGAGGAAGAGGTGTGACGAGAAAGTGGATTGTGCCTCCCGGATACTGGTACCATATCTACCACTTTGAGCGCCTACAAGTACCGGCAGTGCTCTCTCCCTCCTTTCACAAGGCTCGCTGCAAGGAAAAATATATCACACGACGCCTGAACGCTTCAGGCGTCGTCCTTTGACCCAAGCAAGAGTGCGTGTTCATCCTGTTCATCCCGTCGTTAGAGATACCGGTACTCGTAGGCGGAGGGAAGGAAAAATGCGAGCAAGCAACTCGATCGCCCATGCAGAAGTGCATAGCCCATCTCGCCCCTCCCGTATAGTACGATGCACCACCAAGGCATAAGGTTCTATCCGTGTTAGGTTTTGATTGCCCTGCCCATCAGCACGGTATTGGGGGGATAGAAGTGCAGATAGGGATAATACCGGTACGGGTATGTCATCAAGATAGTACCGGTATGCGGGAGAAACAAAAATACCCACCTGTCAGGTTTGGGGTGTACAGTACTCGTAGGATTTTGTACGGAAGCTCTGCTGCCGGTATTGTTCCGGTGCTGTAGGAGTGCCCGAGTATCTTGTTTAATTGTTTTCCAGTGGTTTATCTCTTGGCGCCTTGCGGGGGGGGGGGCATTTTTTTCTCTTCGGTCCTTCTGCTTTCTCCGATTCCTTCAATCAGTGTCTGTCTGGGCAGGTCTGGGCAGGTCTTGGCTGTGGTACCAGCGTGGTGTTTGATGCGTGAAATATGGATTTTCGAACGGTTTGCGAAAGGGAGACAAGAGCACAAGAACGACCGATACAGCGGATGCGCACAGTACAGTGCACACATATCCCACCATGGCTTCCTGTGTAAAGATGAAAAAGAAAAATGTTTGATGGGGTCGACGACTTTAGTTATTTCCGGCCGCAATTAATGTTAAATTGGGGCTCTGGATGGGAATTAGGCAGGAAGATGACCAAGGTGAGACGCATATTTAACTTCGCCTCTTTTGCCCATTCATTCACCGTGATGTTCGAAGAGGATTCCTGTAACAGGAGAAAGGGTGCTGGAGGGAATGAAGGGGAAGTTAAAGAAAGAAGAGAAGGGTTGATATTTCCTCACAAGAAATAAGCCGGCCTCTATTTTACTGTGAATCTCGGCAGTCTCCATCTCCAGTTAAAATTTTCCCTGAGGTTGTGTTGTGAGCTCCCCCCGAGCACGGCCTTCCCCCGTTCTGAGAGCGAAGCAAGTGGTAGCCCAAAGCAAAGCGAGCAGAGCAATCGATCAAGCAAAACCAGGCAAGCAGGGTACCCTCCCTTTCCTCCGCCAGACTGCAGCAGGCGCAGCGGGAGAAGATATTATTGTCCTTCCCCATCGACATCGGCCGTGAACACCACCGCTTCTACCCTCCGCCTTCCACTTGCACGACACCCATAACCACAACTATTCCCACCATCTATTAGCTTCGTCATTCAAACAAGCCTCTCTCTCTCTCTGTCAAAGTCTTTCACCACCACCGTCATTCTATTGCCATCACGACCGCCCGTCAACATTATTCTCACGACAGCCAATCCCTTTTTTTTTTTACTCTTTTCTTTTTCTTGGCCATCTCCTTTCAACACCGTGACACGGAACATCAACCACCCCATTCTTTCCGAACCCAATCTCCCGCTCGCTCTCCCACCTTTCCAACCTACCCCCCCCCCCCACACTGCCCTTCTCGGAGACCCTGTCCTTTCAAGTCATACACAAGTACAGGCAGGCCCTTACCCTCTCGCCGATAGATTACCGAGAGAAAAACAAAAGAACCCTGGTTGAGGATCTCACACCTCGGTCTTTATTTACAAAGGCATCATTTCAACCCGTGGTCTTCAATACTCAATACAAACCACTAGTCATTACCTCTCCATCCGTTCTTAGTGCGACCAGATCATACTCCTGCATTAACTTTGAGCGTGGATGCATCTTGATTTAGACTCAACGCTTTGTCGATTCGAATTCGCATAATATAATCACCCCCCCCTCCTACATCTTACCGGGGTCCATCTCCCTTCAAAT
This sequence comes from Tuber indicum, assembly GCA_006112555.1. Classification (NCBI taxonomy): domain Eukaryota; kingdom Fungi; phylum Ascomycota; class Pezizomycetes; order Pezizales; family Tuberaceae; genus Tuber; species Tuber indicum. The sequence goes on along the minus strand of VBSK01000394.1, from coordinate 1,698,727 downwards.
TTAAAGCACCCTCATTACAAATTGGTTTCGAAGAGGACGTGAACTGGCACAGATAGAAATGATGGAAGGCGATTTGAACCTCTCCCAGGCGCTGGGTGGCCTCAGGATCGCAAATCAGACAGACGACTCACCACCCTCGTCGCCTCGTGATGCTGGAGCTTCGAATAATTCCCAATCTCCTTCAATACATATCCCTGATCTCCAACAGCTCTCACCTCGGACTCCAGAATCACATTCACCGCACACTCCCAGTACCTTATCCCAGACACCACCGTTAGGGCCTTCCTCGCAACTTCGGCAATCCGCTGCCTACCCCCCGCCTACCCCTCCGTCACGGCCCGCCTCTCAGTATCTAGGATCCTCCTACACGTCAGGACCTTCAACTATTTACCATCCACAGAATGTTTCCTCCACTGGCTCTGTCTCTTCCATTAACCCCCTGATGCATCCAGACTACGCTCGCATTTCTCGTGAGCCTTCAAGATCCTCGCTCTCAGGGCCGTCAATGGGGGCAAACAGGCAATCTCAGAGGGAGCGTTCAAATACCGATAGGTCTTATCGACAATCAGGTCCAACAGGTCCGTACTCCCCTCGTGGTTCTAGCAGAGGAATGGCCCAATCAGGATCGGAGGATAAAGGCCTTGTAGGCGCTAGTGGCCTACACACTTCGGAGAACGGCCCTCCCAATAGTAGTGAAGAGTGGAAGGAGAGGGGTGCGGCAGTGGGAGTACAGAGAGAAATAGATGCTAACGGAAACACCATCACACGAGTAGTGAAAAAAGGAGTCAAGGATTTTAGCTTTGGTCGGACTTTGGGTGAAGGCAGCTATAGCACGGTATTTTATTTTATTATTACTATGATTGTTACTGTTTACATGCTCAATTGCGCAAAGTTTTCTGACAAAATACAGGTTCTTGCGGCGACTGATAGGACAACCTTAAAAGAATATGCTATCAAGGTCCTCGATAAACGACACATCATTAAGGAGAAAAAGGTCAAATACGTTAACATAGAGAAAAATACCCTCAATAGACTAGGTGAACATCCAGGAGTTGTTCGATTGTATTATACATTTCAAGATGAGCGGAGTCTTTATTTTGTGTTGGATCTAGCAGCTGGTGGAGAATTACTTGGTTTTCTTAAGAGGGTATGTGTTTGCGGTCCCCTTTTGAGACAAGGTTGTGCTCACACTTGTTGTAGATGACCACTTTCGATGAAGAATGTACCCGGTATTACTCGGCGCAAATTTTGGACACAATTGAGTATATGCACTCCAAAGGAGTCATACATCGTGATCTGAAGCCGGAGAACGTTTTACTGGACGACCAGATGCGGGTCAAAATTACAGACTTTGGTACCGCCAAGATTCTAGACCCACCAAAGAAACCCCCACAGAACGGGGATGGACCAAGCGGGATGTCGTATCCTGGGGATCCCACAGAGGAGAGTGATTCAAAGGCGAACTCATTTGTGGGCACAGCCGAATATGTTTCTCCAGAGCTCTTGACAGATAAAGCGGCGTGCAAAGCTTCAGATTTGTGGGCTTTTGGATGTATCGTTTTTCAGCTGCTCTCCGGAAGACCTCCGTTCAAGGCGGCAAATGAATATCAAACATTTCAGAAGATTGTCGATTTGGAGTATGAATTTCCACAGGGGTTTCCTCCGGTAGCTAGAGATCTTGTGGAGAGGTTACTTGTTCTCGATCCCGCCAAGCGGCTCAATATTGAGCATATCAAGAATCATGAGTTTTTTGATGGCATTGTGTGGGGCCGAAAACTCTGGAAGATCAAGGCGCCTAGATTGAAGCCATACGTGCCACCTCCAGCCGAGGAGAGGATCATCAAGTTGAATGATAAGCCATCTGTTCCTCGAAATGGCGCTACAAATGGAGGTGCAACAGTAACCCGACCACAGCCACCTCGTGTTATTACAGAATTGCCCCCTCCGAGTCAGCTCGATATCGAATGGTCGCCAGTGCTCACAAAATCCAATGAACGGATATTGAAACTAGGCAACGCGGTTGTTCATACCAGCCCCGCGCCACACTCACCTGACGGCAAAGGTGGCATGAATGGGCATACGGAAACACCCAAGAAATTCGCTAGGTTCTTTGGTAATGGTGGCAAAAAGCGGCAGAGATTGGTTATGATAACCACGTGTGCTCGCGTAATTGTGGCTGCCGCTGGAGGAGATGACAAGCGTATGAAATTAGAGATTAATTTACAGGGGCTTGGCGTTGTGGCTAGAAGTATAGGGGGTAGTGGTAGCACATCTTGGGCCATTGATACCGTGAGTATTAACTGCCACTAAGAGCACCTCCATCAAATGTATGGCTGACGTGATATATACATAGCGCGATAAAACTTACACCTTCGAAGACCCTAAAACCCTAGCCAGCGAATGGCTAGAAACCGTCGACAGGGCTCGAGAAATAGCGGCAGTTAATTACCCACCTGACGACGGTTTCATGTCCAGCAACCTATCTAGTCCGGCCTCGACAATCACCCTGGAGGCCGGAAACGGACCGTTTCACCACGACAAGTCTGGGCGAGAAGGAGATGGGCACGGCAGTAGGGAAAAGTCGAATAAACGGTTCTCCAAGCGGAACTCTCGGCACGGACTGGCAGCGGTGTTTTGACAACGAACTAAGCTCTGAATCCCGAGCTTTCTACTACTTTTTTCTTCATTTTTTCTCTTCCGTTTTATGATGCTTAAATTCCATTATACTTTATTGTAAACTCGGCTGGATGGAAGTGTGCCGTGTGACGCGAAACTTGGGGAACCAACGGGTACCGCACCGGTAGCCTACTTACTATAGGGAGAAAGTCCGGTGGGGGCGGATGGGAATCATAATGTTGATATGTAACTTTGAAGCCTTTTTTTCTTTCTCGTTGCTTGCTCCCAGGGTGTCCTGTACTGTGGAATCTTTTTATTTCCCTTTTGCATTTTTCTTTTCTTTTTCCCTCTTCTTTGCTGGGCTTGGCGTGGTGTCCGTGTTTGGATTTTTTTCTTCTTTCTCTCTCTCTTTGCTCCTCATCCGCAAAATGGAAAGCTATTTATTCCCCCTCCCTTTTCTCTTTCCCATCCATGAACAGGGATATTTGGTTCGATGGTTGCCCTTGCGTGCCCTACTCTACCCCGCGTTACTCTCTAGCGCAGCTTTCAGCATCTGTCTGTCTATCTCACCAAGAGGGGGGGGGTTAACACGAGGGAAATAAAATTATTTCTTGTCCTACTGGTATCATATCGTACTCGTACAGTAGTTATGGCAGAGTACCGGGAGGGTACTGTACATATGATCAAAAGTGGAAAGTGGAAATGGGCGGGAGTCGCTCCTGCGTCTTGGGGTTGATGTATCATACCGTACCGGTACTTGAGTGGGATAGGTGTACCATGTAGGGCGCTGGCGCAGGTGCTCGAGTATCATACTTGTAGTATCATAACTTGAGACTTTGCTGGTCCGGGCCGCGGTGGTCGGGGCTAGCGGGACTAGTTTTGTTTTGTTTTGTTCGATTTTGATTTGAAGGACAGGACAGGACAGGGCGGAAGAGAATGTTGATGTGCGGGCGGTCATGAAATGGGATGGGGGGTTAATTGTTACTTCTACGGTACAGTACGGTACTCGTACAAGTAGTACACGATGAGATGAACGGCATTGTGAGAAACCTCGCGTACGGAAGCGTGTTGATGACTTGCTAAATTTATGCTCTAGCCACCACCAGCACTACTTGCCACGGAGACCAAACCTCACGACCCCTCACTCGCGTACAGACGATATAGGGCAGCTCTTCCCACCCGCCGTGCAGCAGCTGTCATTCAAGATGACCGGAATTCCGTAACGACACGCACATCCAGGCAGAAACACACTTCACCTCTCCTCCTCCTTCCCGCCCATCCCATCCCAACGAACGAACCCCTTTACCAGTATTCTACCACCCTCCCCAAACCGACCAAAGGCACGGCTAGTCACTCGATTACTAACCTGGCTCAGACCCGACCAAATAGGGCAAAACACCTCCCCCGGTGTCCCCTGCCGAGGTGCCCGACATGAATGGAAACTTGACTCAGCGGTGCAGGGTTAACATTGTTTGGGCTCGATTGGTCTGATCTGACCAACAACTCAAGGAAGGTGCTGTAGGTAGGTGTGGGAATGGAAGGGTACCGTAGTCTAAGGTGCCTGAGATTCCTTCGTTCTCTGGGATCGAAAAGGGGTAAGTACCGTACCGGTATTGTTCTCTGGTTGGCCGATCGGAATCACACAATTTGGGGTTGGGATATTTATTTATTTATTTATTTATTAAATTTTATTGTTCTACTCGTACGGGAGTGGTGGTGGCGGGATGTCTGAAACGGAAATATGATGAGAAGTGGTTATGAAATACCGGGTAATGAATGAAGAAGTGAATACTATAGGGGGAAAAAGGGGAAGGGAGGCATTGATATTTTCAAGCGAGGTTGTATGATACAGTGCAGCACTGTACGAGATTTGTAATATGGCAAGGGGGGGTATTAGCCATGTTCGTTCGTTTTCGGTAACTGTTAGTAATTGGTAATAAGGTCCGCTTACCGTTCTAGGCTTTCCAAAACCCCAAAACTTCATGCGAGACCTCGTATTGTGGTCACTACGGGACTACTCGTACAGTAGCGCGTTGGTAACGCCAACCCACTGCACACGAATTCAGCCAGAGTGGGTACAGTTGGAGTCACAAAAATGAGGTGCCGCCAACCTCGCCACCGGGTCGACATCCGTCAGGTAGAACATGCCCCGGGGGAGAGAGCGGGCGGGCGGGAATAAAAGAGAAACAATGACTGGAAAAAAGAAGAAAAAGAAAAAGAAAAAAAAAAAAAGTAAGACAAAACCCCCTTGTGGAAAAATCCGTTATATAAATTCCTCCTTCCCGCCTTTCGAAAGGAATTCTTTTTCCTCCTCCTCTTACCCACCCACCAACCGTCACTCGTTTATCGGTCCTCGTATATATATAAACACATTCATTCATTCATTCATTAATTCATTAATTCGTTCAACCATCATCACCACTTTTTAAACAAACAGACAAAAAAAACCGAAAAGCCAAAATGCAGCCCCAAACACTCCTTCTCCTCCTCGCCTCGGCCGTCATCCCCGCAATGGCCGCCGCCCCCGACTGCGGCGGCGGACGCGCTCCTCCAAAGACCACGGTTCCGGGCTGCCCGGGATACGTCGGCACTCTAAGCGCCACTTCCGAGTCCACCGCCGTTTCCGCGCCTACAACTTCGGCTACCGGCTCGGCTGTCAGCGGTAGCTCTTACGCCTCCGTGACTCCTTCCCCCACGGGAACCGCTTATTCGAGCAAGTCCTCGGCTTCGTCGTCCACTATCAAGGTCGCTTCCAACCACGGCTCTGCCAATGCTACCAGTACTACTATTCGGGGCAGTGGGACGCGTGGGAATGGGACTGCGACGGTCACGGGTCTTTCCAGCAGCAACAGCACTGGCTCTGGTTCCGGTTCCGGTTCCGGGTCTGGCAGTGGGTCCGGTAGTGGGAGTGGATCTGGATCTGGAATTGGTTCTGGCTCTGAGAGCGGAAGTGGAAGTGGATCAGGAAGTGAAAGCTCCAGCTCCTCCGCCTCCTCTTCCATCCCCACCAGCCAGTCGAATAGTGCCGGAAGGGTCGTTGGTGGCATTAGCGCTGTGGTATTGGGTCTTGTCGGGGTGGTCGCGTTCGGGATGATCTAGGCATTGGATATATATAATAGACGGGTATACAGGTATTGCATGTATAGATAGTGTTTGCAAATGCGGTCTTTTTGGTGTGTTTAAAATAATATTGGTAATGGGGCTTTTTTTTCCCTCTCACGTGCGTGTTTTCATCAACTACGTGACTAGTATCTACAAGGTATGGCGCCGTAGTTTATCAACATGTGTTTATCACGGCGGCGTTCTGACGGCGGCGATTTCCTTTCCGTCAGACCCATAACGAATCTACGGTATTCATACCTGGGAGCCCACACCGGAAATTACCGTACATCCAAAATTGGAAATGGGAAGGGTTCGGCGGAGGGGGGTGGGAGAGGTCAGCCATGCCGGGATCGGCGGTCCACGCCGCACCGAGCAGACGAAGAGATCGGCTTTCCCGCCTCTTGCCGTCTCGGACTGACTGCACAAAGTGAGATCACAACGAAAACATGATGGGCGGCGGAAGGTCGACTCTTGACTAATTTTTTTTTCTCTTCCTTTTTCTGTGGCGTATTATGCACCCGGCCAGCGTCTTCTACGAGTAGACTACAAGTACTTGTATTGTAACTAGAGTACCGGTAGCATTCGCTCGCTGTTCGAGATGGGTAACTTGCATAATATTGTGGGAATTGGCGGTAACATCACTCGGGCCAGATTTTCCGGGTAGTCTGGGGTACTGTGGAGGACGTGGATGGACTACTGGTGGAATGCAAAAGACTTTGTCGGGTTGGAATACATTGACCTTTTGTGGGAAAATCAATTTGTATTTTACAGCCGGAGGACAAAAGTGCATGAGTTTTGGTGCAACGTCACCATCGCCAAAAAAAAAATCCACCTCCATAGCCGAGAACACAGCAACCCAATACCATGCCAACAACACGACGTACCAGTACTGTACACGGCAAAAGCGAAATACTGAGAAAGCTGCCGAGGCCTTACTCAACCTTGCTCAAATTCATTCTTCACGGGCTTCAAAAAGGCAAAATCCTCAAAGACCCTTGAAATCTCCATCAACCAAGCGAGTCCACCGTGAACACCAACAATCAGTAGCACAATCAATCACTACCGAAGCGATTGATTTACAGGATCCTACCACATCCCCAATTCCAACACCTGAAGCTTCCGAGAAACAATTTTCACATAACGTTGAAACCACGGATGGCGGATCAAATGAGAGGGTTACCTATCTATCGAAAAAGCCCACGTCCCCGAAGTCCTCCGAGCCAATATATTCTTTCTTACTATCAGTTGAGGTTAGCTTTAATGACATTAAATTGATAGAGGAATCTGGCATACACACTGCAGTCCCGGGAAAGTCAAGTTACAACTTTCAAGCTGCATAGGAAAAGGAAATTAAGGTGGTTTACAACCACCTTGAAGGACTACGAGAAGAAGGCAAGGAGTTGGATTTGGAGCGCACTCTTTCACGTGCAACAGTAACAGCTGAGGGAAAGGGGTTTTGTTTCGGTCGGTCTGTTGATGGACCTGAAGACTGGGAAGAGGTGGAGAAAATAGTTCGCAAGTTTATTGATTCAAAAAAAAAGATTGTAAGAGTTTTGTTTTGTGTAAAATACACAGGCAAGAGTGTTATGGAAGAGAGTGAAGGTGGTAGTACTGATGAAAACTCAGTACGCAGTGGAGAGTATGAAAAATTATCAGGAAATCAGAGTTCTGGTCAGTTCTCATTACAAATTTAATTGTAATATTATACATAAATACTAATAAATTTATCATAGGTTATGTCCAAAAACGAGGTCGTCGGACTGCTACCGAAATTGAAAAGTGGAAGGCAAAAGTAGCACAGGAAGAAGTGAGAAATTGGGTTCCGGACTTGATGGTTCGTTGGCGCTGTACAGAACTGCGATGCCCTGAGTATGGAAAAGGTGCTTGTCTTCAGCTTCCCGGTGAAAATGGACAATGCCGTACCCTGAATGCACTACAGTTAGGACAATGGAATGATCAGATAATACGTGGAAATGCAACTGTTGAAAATTATCCAATCATAAAGTTGAAGCTTCCTCCTCTCCGTGGATCACGAAATACTCTATCCAGTTCACATCCTACTACCTTAAGTCCATCGAGTACGGCCTTGCAAAATCAATTTCCGAGCAATTTATTCATTGGTTACCCTAACTATCCTGGATTTTTTCCTGGTCAACTACCACCACATAATTCCTCCTACAACATTTCCGAGACTGTTTACCCAACCACACATACCAGATCTACACCACCTGCCTTAGACACCTCATCGCCAGGTCCGTTCCATCCTTCAACCTCACGAATTGAATCTACTAAGGGGGACTCCTCTCCTCTTCAGCTACCGGCTGAGGCAGATCCAGATGAGTTACTTACTAGATATATTGACTGGTTTGTTAAAAACCATGGAGGAAGTAAGGAACGAATAGCACAGGTACATGAGGCACATATGGTATTACAAAAAGAATTTGAGGATTTAGAGGGTGTTAGGAAGATGAAAATGGAGGAGTGGAGGAATATGAATGTACCAATTGGTATCGGTAAAGCTTTAACTCGATATGTAAAGTCGTTTCTCGCTTCTACACGTTAGGATATTAGTTTTTTTTTTTTTACTCTTTCCTTTGCTCATTGCGGGTTATTGTATACTCACCTTTGTATGTGGTTGGTGGAATGCAATCTTAATCTTCTAAGGAGATATAACAGGATAAAAAATGGTTTGTAGTCCGTCCAACTAGACTCATTACAGCTAACTCAAGAAATCCAACAAAATCATTCTGAAATGCGGACGCCAAATCTCGATTCCTTTTCATCCATGCCTTCATCTCTGCAAAGGATTCTTCGATTGGATTATAGTCTGGTGAATAAGGTGGTAGATATTCGAGTTTGACATGGTATTGATTACACAAAGCTCGGATTTCTGGACCTCGGTGAATTGATGCATTATCCATAATTAGGACTGGGTTTGGTAGGGGATTTTGTGCATCATAGCGATTGCAAAGTGGAAGAACCTTGCATTGAAGGAATTGAAGAAAAAGCTCCTTGGTAAAGGATCCTTGCACTATTTCATAGGCAATATAACCTCCAGAGCTTGTATAAGCTGGCACAATTGACCACCTTTCTGATCGCTTTTGTGGACACTGCTCTTGGGGCCGAATACCAACAGGTGCCCAGCCGTACTTGCGATCCTTAGTTCGTTCGTTTGCTGCCGATTCGTCAATGAACACCAGTTGGTAATGCCTCCATCCCGAAAGCCTTCTCATCCAGTCATCACGCAAAAACTGATCTCGTTCACTGGGATTAAATTGAATTCTTTTTTTTTTATATTTCCCTTGTTTTAACCATCGTCCAATAGTCTTCTCTGATACCCAAGTGTCAAACTCATCCCAGAGAAACCATTGTAATTCATCGATGTAAAAGCTAGGACGGTATTTGAGATACTCGCACAAATCCTAATTATTCTTGGTGGTTAAAATCTTTCTAGGACTTAATTTTTTAACTAATAAATCATGATACATACCAAACTCATTTGACTATTAATCTTAGGAGTCCGTCCCATCTTGACAATTTTGGGTGTGTGGGTACTATGGTAGAGATTGAGATTGCGCCGCATCTTTTAAAACTGTAGTGTACGCAACTGGTGGCTTGACTAGGATTCCAATTTTCTTTACTGGAACAGCAAGCTCCAAGAGAGACCTCATTTGAGCGTGCTGGGACTCGGTACAAGGGGTTCGTTGAGGCATATTGTTGCTGAATGTGGAGTCTTTCGGGTTTATTGTCAGAGTGAAGAAATTTTTTTGGCGATGGTTGTGTTGCACTAAAACTCATGCACTTTTGTCCCCCGGCTATAAAGGGGGGCTTTGGTAGTCATCACCGAGGAGAAGAGAGTTGCAGATGAGAATTATCGGAGGAACAGTCGTCTTCGTACGTTTCCTTATTCAAATGGCTTTCGGTGTTCCGCGGGGGTGGATCCTTATTTAGATCCTTCATGCCAATTCCCGCAAAAGGACGCCGGGGCGAACAGAGAGTTCGATAGTATTATATCAGTTTGGCAGACTATCATCATCATACTTTCGGGGATCGCGAGCACCCTATTTATTTGCCTGTCAGATCCACTCTTGTAGTCCACTATCTCCACCAGACATCCAATCTCCGTGTTCTTTGACACAAAAAGGCCCCAGAGAAGGATCAGTAGTTTCCTTACACGGTATACCCTGAATGCAATACTGAGCGTGTTAAATCCCATCAATTGATATTCGCAATTCCATTAACCCGTCAAACCGAACCCATCCTGGGATCAGATGTCTGGCGGTGATAACCGGTACTGGATAGCACGAGTTAAATACAGCACCGCATAACAATCTCGTCCAATCCGTTGGCGGTATTGGATAGATTATCGGCGGGAATTGCGAATACCATTTTGTGAGATCCAACACAGTCAGCATGTTCGGGCTTTTACCATGTGAGGAAAACACTCATCTTTCCATGGAGGGGTTTTTTTTTTTTTTAATTTTATTGTTTCTGTCAGGTACTGTACTGGGGGGCTGGAGGGGTCTCGTCGGAGATAGTGGATTGGAAGAGATTAGAGTACTGTATGCCTGTATCGGGTTATCAGCCTGGTACCCCACCCACCATAGGGATTGGTTTGGTGGGGTTGGGAGAATTGCGGATAACCGGGTGGTGGGGTCCGACACGTTCCTGTTGGGTGATGATCTTATACCGTCTCGGGAAAGGGTTGATCCTTCACAGGGGCTTTTGACTCGGGATCCGGAGATTGCGGGTCGCCGGGGATGGTGGATTACTCTCGAGTATTGTGTCGTGGTCCTGTCGGACCGCAGGAACCCAGGGTCAGGTCGTTCAGCACGAAAACAAGGGACCAGATTACGGTAGCGGAGCAGGGACGGGGAAGGCTGGTGTCGCCCACGTTTATTCTATTGGCTGTGGAATTTTAATTGGTCAAGTGGTGTCAGGCCCCTCTAAATTAGTCTTGAGTGAGTGAGGTAGGGTGTTTTGTGAAGTGTTCCCTATCAAACGAGAAAATGTGACGAAAATCCTATCAGTATACTGTGCTTCATGTTTTAGCCCCCTCTCTTAAATGCGGAATAATATTCTTTGTAATATTCTTTGTGGATGGCCTCATTTGACCTCAAAAAATTAAGCAGAGGAGGTAAGTGAATTGATTGGCTAAACACATGGGGATGACACGATAAGGAATTTGTGAGACGGAGTGCACATTTAAGCTTATGAAGTTTACACTGAAGCGGTGCGAATTCTGTGGTTTTCACTTCCCATTGTAGTAGACCCCGACCGGTGTGTAAAGTGCACGCACTGTCCTGTTTCATCCCCAAAATAGATAGTTGTACTGGTCGCGGGGATATGGTCTCGATATCGTCTGAGTTTGGATCACCCCCAACATGTCATATCTACTCCCATGCCTATGCAGACCAAGATTGGCTCGCATACATGCTGTTCATCATCACCTCTGAGCATGGCAAAATACCTACATCTGTGCTTTCGATGACTACGATATTGTGCTTGGAGGAGTCTTGGTTGGAGAGGGTATTACGAACTCCGATCTCTATCACGGCCGGAATTTTCTGTGTTCTTGGCGATATTTTCGGTCTAAATGCGGTGGCGGGCGATTGGTCGAGGGGGGTGAGCAACCACTGACATTTTGACTGTAGCCACTGCATAGCCACTAAGGGTAGGTCTCCTCTGTGGTTACGCCATTGACTACCATCCATTCTGGATAGGTTCCATATGTACTAGTACAGCACCGTAAATTTACAGTACGATTTCGTTGTAGTCCGAAACCCGTGTTGCGTGCTTTTCCTAATGCTCTGTCACTGTGTGGGCGGGACCGGCTATGTATCATGACAGGCAGGAGTAGCGTATTCCTCGGTTTTGAAATGCACGAACCTCTTGGTTTGTAGCATTCATTAGTAAATTCCAATATAAATTCATGAGCGGCTATGATACTGTGCGAAAACTTTACCCCTAGCATTTGTAATAAAATCCAGCACCGACAAAGGACTTACGCTACACCGCGCCAGGAAAGCGCAGATCCTTCTCAAGGACTTTTGCCCCTGGGTCATGAGATTAGCGAGCTGACGGAGATAGCGAACAGTAAGAGTTAGTTTGGAACCTGGGCAGCTGAAACCCAAGACCAATCTTGTTCACTCGAGAGTACCAGTATGATAATATTATTATGCAAAAAACAATTTTCTCTTGCCGAATACTCACTCGATCAAGCGGCAATGTTAAAAATAAACAAAAGTAATAACCTTTGGTAGTTCTATCATGACTTTCACCCAAGCATACCTGTTTGTTTTTAGGGATGTATTCATTGCTGATTGCATTGTGTGATTTGGTTGTCAAAAGCGCAGGTTTCGGATGCCTGGCATTCGACCTTAGACAGCGCCATGTCTTGGCGGGGATCCGGACAGCAAATGGTACGGTAGGAGAATCGTAGAAAAAACTGTAGTGGATCGTAGTGGGTACGGAAGTCAAAAACCGGGGAACTTGCTGTCGGGCTTGAGATACTAAGAGTGACGATTACTCCCGCCTAAAGCATTGAAGAACATTTCTTTTATACTTGGGGTTATTGCCATTTAAGTATAGAGAGAGGATCGCATATATCCCCCCAATTTCTCGGCGGGAACGTGGCACAGGGGATGGGAGACATCCGTGGAGGGACAAAGATCTGAGTGGTGATCCGTGGAAGGTTTAGGGCGCTTTTATTATGTCTTGCGCAGAATGCTTTGGTTTCGGCGAAGTTTGTGGCACTCCTTCTTTTAAACCCTTCTGGGTTCTAATTTAGCCTGCTCACTCTACCTCTACGCTGTGCACTACTACATACTAAAGATTCATTTGACCTGGGGGTGGGGTTCGTTCTAGGAGTCTTAGCCTGAGTCGCCACTTTTATGTGCATCAAACATGCCAAGTGCCCTGGAAGGTCGAGTGAGACCCCATGACCGTCCCAGGTCTACTCTTAAGTTACGGTATATACCAGAAAGTTCATATTTGAGATCTCGAGCGTCGGTGCTTGCTCCCACAGGCCTCGTCTCACCGTAATATTTTGCTCGCTGTTGTGTTTTTGCCTATTTAAGAGTTTTGCATGTAAAACCTCCTTTCTTCCTAGCTTGATCCCCCCGCCGTTCCAGGGATGCGGCGCTCTTGGCGAGTGGTGGGGATCCAAGCCCGGAGAGCGAGGAAAAAAGTGGAATTTTTGGTTGTCGGTATGGGGCAGCGACTCCATTAGATGATCAACACATACTTTTGGTTTCTTCTGGGTGAGAAATAGATAGGTTACCCGTACTTTGAGAGCAGCTACCCTATCTCGAGGTGAGAAGTGGTTTCGTGTAGCGGTGGATGAGAAGGATTCGCTTGGGGCTTGGGCACTGTGTAGAAAAGACAGGGGGGGTGTGGTCAATAACTCCGTTTTCTTCTCCCTCACTTCTCTGTCTCCCCGAGCTAAATTAATGGTAAAGATATGTGTGAAAGATAAAACATGGTCAAAGCATCCTGGCCCTTCTACGCATCACTGAGCCTATCTCTATTCCTCTACGCATACCATCGTTCCTCCGTACACTCCCATGATAACAACGGAAAGACATATTTGGGGAATGTTGGTAAACTACTATCGCTCTGGAACAATCTATAACACTCTTAAACAACCCTCTAGACTCTCACAAGTTCCGGAATCACGCATAAGCTTCCATCACTGATGCACAACCTCTGACGCCCAATTGGCCACTCTGGTGGGGGAGAAGTCCACGGAGACCTCCAAGAGTTATATTGAAAAAGAGGGCATATTAAAATATTCCCTTTCAAACAAAAATGCAGTAAAAATCCAGGGGGCGCTCTCGTTTCATAGCCGGTCGAACAATGCCCTAAATCGGTCCTTCCTCCTTACTTTTCTCGGGAAATACATTCTCAGCATGTTTTATTTACGCGTTAGTTTTCCCTTCACCGAACTGCGGGGTGGAGGGTTCTTATTATACCACCAGATCGTACACTTGTGGGCCATTATCATACAACAAAATTGGGCAAATAATAGAGTGATAAAATTATAGATCTATCCACGTTTATAATACGCCTCAACAATACTACAGGGCAATTCCGGTATCCTGATTTGACTGCTCAGCGGAGGTAACCCACGACGCAGTAGGAAACCGCTCCATGATCAAGACGCACAGAAACTCCAGGTTGGTATCTCACATTTCAGGGAGCAGATTAAGTAGCCTCACAATCTGTCACTCGGGAACACACGTAAATCTATACCTCGGGCAAGAAGGGACAAATAGGATGATCAGCGGGTGGGCGAGTAGGTAGGCGCCACCGGAAGACATCCTGGCCTAGCCATCCATGGACCCATCATCAGTCTGCAGCACCCAACCCAGATATCAAGCATTGGATCAAATCATCGAAAGAAAAAGAGAGAAAAAAAGAGGCTTCGATGCGGCCACCCATTCTATCGCTCACCCACTCGCTCAGCGACCGTTAGCTTACCCAACTCTCAAAAAAGGTTGAGCATCACATCACGGAAGAGAAAAAGTAAAAAAAAAAAACAGTCTACAAGAACGAGCACCCTACTGGCGAGCCGTCACACGGGCACCACGTCCTGATATAGGCCTAAGAAAGCCCGACTCAACCGAGCAAAATTAATTAAGCGATTATAACCTCTTCACTAGCAAACACATCAGCGCTGGATCCGTGACTGTAGTATCGTAGAGCTGAGGAGAGCTGGACTGGGGCTGCAGGAACACTAAACTGAAACTTGGTATATTGTGCGGTTAATGGTGGCTGGACGAGACCAACCCAAAGGTCGACCTCCACCTAAGCCCATCAAACCACGAGAACAAGATACTAGCGATAAGCCAAACACTAGTGCTAGTCTGGCCCGGTGAGTTTATACTTAAAGGGTAAGGATACATGCAGAGAGCTTGCCATGTAAGCGGCAGACATGGTGCTCCTTTCCGGGTGTGAAAGGCGTGAGGGTGTACCAGGACCCACTAATGCCTATAGGGGCCCCGTTATGGGATCTAGGGGGCATTGGTGGGCCATGAGGCAGCAGATGCGAAACGGCTAATTTTGTAAGATATGAGAAGAACCCTAGTATCCCTGGTTAGCGGGATTGACTAAAGGGTGATAGGGGGCGTCTTTGCTCAACGAGTTCGAAGGGTGATTTGCAAAGGGCATCAGAGTAGAGCTGGGATTTAACATTCAGCTCAACAGGCTATCAGAAAGGCTAGGAGCCACGCTACCCTCAGTCCCGCCCTACGAAGCCCAATTGCGCAAAGGCTGTAGTAATTGTACCTAGGATAGGTCACTTACCTACTAGTATGATTCTCTTTGAGGAGATGGATCTTGTTCAACAAATGGTACACTTCACTTAAGAGTTTCTCTAAAAAGGAGAACCAACCTCTTAATGATGCCTAGTGTGTTCAAAGCTGTTTTGCAGACGGTGGGCGAAGCGCAAAAAAAGGTATGATTCAATCTATTCCAATTGGCTTTCTCTCTGATTGTGCTGGATAGGCGGCAGGTTGATGGTATGGTATGAAGAGGGGATGGGGGCACGTGGGGGTTCGGGAGCCTGAACTGTGCTTTGATGTGTCCTGTTCTTTTTAAAATCTCGTTGGTTATAGCTAGCATTCAATACCCACACTCCGGGTTACAATGGTCAAAGAGGTCTTAGAGCTCCGACATTCCTGTCTTTTCCTGTAGCTTGGGAATGGAGGGGAACCACGAGGGGTGGAGGTGGAAGTATCATATATCTAAGGTTAGGCATACCCGGGCCTGCCAAGACCCCTCCAAACACAAGAGCATCGTATGATACAAAATAATGCAGCCCTCCCATGGATCCCCAGTTTCATTTCATGGTAGTGCTTCTGCTCTTGTGCATAATTGCTCGTACACCCACCACCTCTTATATAGCCTGGTCTGATACCCCCTTATAGCTACAGTTCTACCTTCCAACTTGAATATCAGCTCATGTGCTTGTGCTTTTCTCGTTCGTCCGGTTTCCGGTTTCCGAGTTTGCAGGCTTCTGATAGCCACAAGCAATGACTAAAAGACGCTGCCGGGCCACGTGTGAAGACGGTGGTCAACGGACTGTAGGAATTAACTCATTGGTGAAACGTCTCAAGGCATGAAAAGCTACCAAGTTTTGGGCGCTTGAGCACACTTGACCCTTGCAGAATGGTGCCGTATATCTTATGTTAGTCTACATCTCTCATCACCTGCACGGTTGCCATCGAATACCTTCCCAATTTCCAAACCCCAAGCTAGCATTCGATTATAAGGTATATATCTTGTTGGATGTGGCGTGGAATATACCGCTTCCGCATACGCGACTAGCGGGGTACAAGTGCCTTGATATTTTTCTGCGGGGGCCGAAAAGATGAGCCAGTGGGTCCGGATGATTGGGATCGTCTGAACATAACTTTGCCCGGTAAAACAAGGAATGGGAACCTTGGGAGTTGAATTGGTATCTATTTCCTCCTTCTCCTCTCTCCCCCTCAGCTGCTCGTCCTGCACAGTCACTGTTAAACAAAAATTTCTCGATATTTGTTCTGAATGATTCAGTTTCTATTCGACTCGCTTTCGTTCCCGGATATACATATCGCTCTGCTGTTCATCTATCATCTTATTGCGTAAGATATTTCTCGTTTCTGCGAAATGTCAAGCCCCTTCCTGCTGGCCACTGCCCGGTGGAACTTAGCGGTTCCAGTATCATACTGTCGATAGGATTGTAGGAACCGGGGAAGTGCTAGTAATTCCAGTTTTCATTTGTAGATGTGAATGTTGTTCCTAATTAGCGTAGGCGATTGGGCATCAAGGATGTGTGATGGGCATAGATACAGGATGTGGCGATGCCGGATAACCGCTATAACGACTGATGATTGTTGCTCAATACAGTATGCGATTAGGTATGCTAAACTAGTATGAGATCTTGCTATACTAAAAATCAACCCGAATAACGCCCTCATTTTTGAAAAATATACCTTCCTATCATACCCTATCATACTCTTTCAAGCATTTGAACTAACAGCATCACTAACTCCCGCGGTGCAAAAAATCCCCCAATATTGTGACAGATCCTAAAAATCTTGGCCGTCCGACCAAACCTTTCCCTACCTCTCCCAACTGTGATGTCCACACAATCTGCCAGCCCCCCGAAACCCAACCCCCCACCAAGCTCGATGAATCCGCCGCTATGGCTCTAGGATCTTTTAAACAGTGAATGGTTTCTCCTGTGGAAATGGTGGGAAGTTGGCATCCAAGTCACTAGTCAGGTCCACCTCCGGCGGTCCACCATCCCGACCTTGCCTCGCCCCATAGCTAACTGATACTTCCAAGACATCATCAAGAGATGCTGCCAATTCCTCCCCTGTCATCAACTTCCCACCATCGAATCTATTGATAACTGTTTTCAATAGTTCCGCGGTTGCAAGATGGCTATCATCTCGGGTGTAGACGCCAGTGCAGTAGCCGAGGACAACCAGGATCGCCAGTATTTGGCCGCCGGTAATGCTAAGCGCTATGAGGAGAACGCGGAACCAGTCCACTTCCAAGGTTGTATGTAGGTATGCGGTGCCAGCGGTCTGGTTAGGGTGTGGGCCTCGTGCAAACTTGGGTAGCGCGGTATTGGCGTGCATTATGGCGAGGATCGGAAGCCGAGCTATTAGGCTGGCCATCCAAAGGCGATAACCATCCCAGACCGCCTCATTATGAGACTCAAAAAGGTTACTATTGCAAAGTTCGAACACTCCATCGTCAGCTTCCGCTCCAGTCAGTGAGCCACCAAAACCGGTTAGATAGGTATAGCCCTGAAGGTCCCAATCATCACTGCGAAGTTCCAACTTCTGATCTGTGTACTCATGGGTCGGACCACCGTAATCACCGCTGCCGACTGTCAAGAGCCGATATAGGTCTATGGGGTGAAAGTACTTTTCATCGCCAGAGGTTTCGGTAAGGGTTGGCCAACATTCCCAAGCAATATTCTTGCATAGAATATCTAGAGACATCACGACGTTAATGCCCCGAAGCCTTATATGGCCATGGGTAGTACTGACAAATCTGGGGATATACACTACTCCCACCCAGGGAGTCTAGGAATGACGTCCAGCGGGTTACGGAGTACGGGAGGACCTCGGTCTCATTCGACACCGTCAGTATCTTTGATGCTACATCAGCGTTGTTCCCCTCACCCCAGTCTAATTCATTAGATCAAAATTTAGATTCATTGGCACTTTGACTATGGATTATTGAGTGGTGACAAAAGTCTTACTTACTGAATGGTCCAGTTCTTTTCCCATTGCCCCAGCGCCAATACTGACCATCCTCGACCTCGATTATGCTGCAGTTCACAGCGGAGTGAACAGTATGGTTTAACGGTATAGCATAACCCTCCTTGAAATCCTTCAAATTGTACGAATATTCAATCGTGTTTTTTCCGGCCAGGTTTAGAGTAGTGTTAGACACTTGGAGATCGGATGGTAAGTAGGCGCTTATGTCATCTCCAATACTAAAGCTAGCGTTCTCACCATAAGCCCAGTCCGGGAGCTTGGCGTACTGCTGTATTCCATTCCATGCCGAATTCATGAGCGCTTGTCAAAGATGTTAGTCCCAGTTCATTGTCACAACACGGAGTCTGGTGTGCGGTCTCCTTGCCTTCTCCGCTCTCAAATTCGCCCCTCTCGGTATCTCCGGTCCCGTTGGAGAAAATCTGGCCAGTCCATAAAGCTGATGTCCAATTTGTCGCAAGGATTGGATACTCGATCCCTGTTTTCTCGGTCATGTTGTAAGCCAAACCGAAAATCGCCACGCTCAATCTCCCAACCACATTTGTGATGAGGTATGCAGCGACAATAAAGGTGGTTCGCGATATCCTTCGCTCTTGGATGTGTCTCTTGATGAGTCGGAACGAGCCGGCTGGTAGTGACATGCTCAGTATTAAGTCCACCTATCTAGATAGTTAGCAAAATTCCTTTACAGCGAGGTAAGTTACCACACATCTCGCATTTTGTATACTGTCCGGGCAAGTAGGGGCCACCTGAGCATAGAACCCAAGTGCCCTAGGTGCGATCCAAGACCCAAACTGGCGCTGGCGGTGAGCAGGATTGATAGTGTATTGAAGGATCGTTGCTCCCACTTGCTCAGCGGGTGCTCTTTGGAAAAAGCCCAAAGACAGATCATAAGGAGGACGAGGGCGAAAAAGGTCAACGAGAATCCCCGAGCGAGCAGGATACGGTTCCGGCGGGGCTGGTCATCACTGCTGAATGGCTTCGGTAGCCCCTTTGTAGAGCCTTTTATCAACGACTCCCTTGTATTATATCCGTCCGGGGAATCTTGTCCGGTTTCAAAGCGTTTTGACAGGATTTGGCTATACGACATTGGAAGAAGTGAAGAGAACCCTAGAAATCACTCTAGAGATGGAAGTTGAGGTGTTCGCAGAATCCTAAATTCTAGACGTTGGGAAGCGTTTATATGTAGGAGCCCACGGGATCATTTGAGCCAACTCCCAGCACCGTCCAGGGGCGCAGGATGCCAACATTAGATTCTCCTAGACTGCTGAGACATTGAGAATTTAGTGCCACCCCTGTCGGTTCTGAGAGCGAGGTTAGTAAGCGGATTTCTTCTGCAGTGCTAACATTGCCTTGAATACGGTAATCGAACCGTGTGCTTGTAGACTACTCGTACTCGAGTACCGGCACTTGGAGTCGAGATTTCCCTACTTTCGAAAAGGGGCGAAAATGCTACAAAAAAAAGAGAGCTACTCAACCCCTCTGAGAGACATAAAAAGAGAAAAAACACCAGGCATTACCAGGGGAGGTACAAGTAATCCCAACGACACGGCACACAGTTCGATTATTTAAGATTATGCGGTATGAGTACTCGTACTGTACATGACCACCCTTATGCCGGAATACTCGCCAAGTCATAGGGTATCCGGATAAGGAGAACTGGTTTGGCGCTGGTAGTGTCGGATGTTAGCGGTTCCATCCCCGCAGTGAGATCCCATTGTGGTTTTATCTATGTCGGCTATCAGATAATCATTCCTACTTAGCGTTAAGTCGTTTTCTTTATATTAGGATACAAGGGTAGATTGTTAATTCGGGGTATACAGTATGGTAGAGCAGGAGTGGTCATCCCCTCCTGTGGAGGTTATCTCGGGACACCCGCAACGCGTGTATTCCAACCCAGGATCATGAGTGAGCGATGAGAAAGGTGAAAGGAAAAAAATCAGAAACTGGTGGCTATGATCATGGTATATTTGGTTCTTCAGTTCTAGATTTGTCAAGTTCAAGAGCTCTGATTTGGACGAGGTTACCATATGGCACCTCTGTGACCGATCCGTACGGTAACCTCTGATCCCTGCAGCGTACTCGAGCATTCGAGTCGGTACCGTATAACTCGTTAGAATCCACTATCTCCGCGAGCTTAGTAATCTCCGGATTTTGAGCGAGAAAGCTCGGGGAGGGGTTAGCGTTTTCCTGACATGGTAGAAGATCAGTTTCCTGGATGTGATCTCATTAACTGGTACTCGAGTATTCGGGATTCTCTTGACTTATCAAACTAGACCTAGAATAGACTGATGCGAGGATTTGACGGAGATTTACAGGTACGAGTACTCGGGTGGAGCCGTGACGGAGATAGTGGATTCTAAGGGTTTTGCGCTACAAGCACATTGAATCCATGATCTAAATTACCCTTGTATCGTGCTGTGCGTACTCGTACTCGAGTATATGAGGAGAGGGCCAGTGCAGAAATTCCTTCATTAGTATAAGTTGATACTCCGAGATACCTAAAAAGGAAAATAACGCCACCCGTGTGCTGTAATACTCGCGTAGGGAGTCTACGGTAATCCAAGTAAATATGTATCATATCATACCTTTTCTATTCTCCGTTGACAATTGCCCCCCTCCCTGTCCTAATACTTCACCCTCTGACCCTCCGACTCGAGTGCCGGTATGGTAGTCTACTGTGGTTGTGGTTTAAATGCTCCCCAGTCATCCATGTCTCAAAATTGATAGGTTTAGCATAAAAGTTTCCAATGTCTCAGCCGTCTAGGAGCACAGTACGGTACGAGCACCGTACTCGTAGCTGGCAGGTAACTTCGCTCAAGCACATTGAAAACATTGAAATAACGGAACGTGCGCGGAAGGCTCTGCCCTGATAAAGTCCTTCTTGTACAAGCACAGTAAAAACAAAAACTCTTGGAATTCGCTATCTTGGCTGGGTCGCTAATCCCGGGACTCAGAGGAAAAGATCCCTAAGAGGGATTAATGCCCTCCTGACATGGGATAGCCGGAGTCGTGGACAGCATTGCAACTCATTAACTGGTTTTCGCGATTCCCTTAACTTGCTAAGCTAAACCTATCTTAGGTTGAAGTAGCGATTTACAGGGATATTTGTGACACGGCGAATTCCAAGAGTTTTTACGTACCGAATTAGCTGAGGAAAACCCCCTGGCGCTAGTATGTTCAAATAAGATTTTTAACCGAGTTTTATCTCAAAATCGCAATGGAACGCCATTGGCCAACTCTTTATAGCCTTGACTAAGCTCTGATCATGACGCAATTGTGAGTTTCACCTCAGGCGCTTCTAATTTCAAGGTAAAAGTGTCTGGTAGTTCTCCTCAGTTAATACCGTAGCCCCCTCCCTCCCCTCCCTCGCCTTTGGCCTGGGACTCTTCACACTTTGGCTGTCAATCTGGTGGCAAGTTCAACCAGCTGGACTGGAGCATACAGTAGGGATTCTCAATGTAGTATGGCCGCGGTGATTTCTTAATCCAGCTGGGATTTAGTCTAGCCAATCACATCTAAAATTCCTGGTCAGGCTTTGAGTGCCCTACTGAAGGTCACTGAGAGATTCTCCTGGCCAAGCCTAAAAAATAGAAATGGTGGCTGTGGGGCATCCCTTGCCGTCTACATGGGGAAGCAATCATGATAGCTCATGGTGCTAACTAACTCTTGGGGGAGGAGGAATCTTCGTTACAGTAGAACCCGGGGACCGACTTGAGTGGAAATCGCCCCCTCATGCTTCTCGGTCGACTTGACAGCTCTTAGCCAATCAATCCCACTTTGAGGACCCCTAATATGCCAGAAAAACCTTTTAGACCCACTATCGGAGATCTCAACAGGGATCACGCTCTAAACCGCAAGCGGTTTAGAAGAGTGAGTCAAAGTACCGGTACTTGTACTGAATACCAGTTACGGTAAATTACGGTAATGAGATCCAGCAAGCTCAGCCTCCCCAAGATATGCCCAGTCTGGACAACACTATTCCTTCTCGAGCTATTTTATCTCTAATTAGAGGATCTGGGGTAGATGAGGGTTTTTACAGTACTTGTACTCGTACTCGGTTGAGTCCATAAGGGATCGGGAGCGGGCCGTGGTGAAACAGTCTTAGGGGTTATTGTAAATACTACTATAAGATGCCTTGCTCTATAGGGAAATGACAGCTGAAAAAAGGGCCAAAAATTGGAAACGGGACCCTGTATCTCGGTAGCCATGCCTCAAGTCGCGCCAGATGAAGAGAAATCATGGCCTGTAAGCAACCGCCCAACCTCAGGATGTTGCTAACAACTCAGACCCCAAACTTCCAAGATTAGGTCTTGAGCGGTTGGAGCCCTTGGGCAGTAGCCTATGCCCAACGATACTCGAAAGCCAGCTCGTGCAAAACAGGGGGTAAAACACCATATATTTGCCTCTGATAAGATACCGGTAACTTGTACTTCATTTGTGCGATGTCATGAAAATATTCCTGTATTCGCAATGCTCCTAGGAGTGCAAAATGGACTCCGCAATATTTTGGGAGCACGGTATCGGTAATTGTGATGTACTTGGCTAGAGGCGCAACATCATACAGGCTTTGATGTGAGGGGTCGGATACCCGAGTTGAAAGGAGATCTTGGTGTCGAGTAATATATAAATGCGAAACCCCACCATTTTGATTATTGATATTACAAATAAACAGGGAAAGAAAGGGAGAAAATACAAGGATTGCTATCACTATCCGGTAGTGCCAATTATATATGATAAAATTATATATTCTAAATCTCATGCGCAGGTAGCGGGCAGAACTTGTGCATGATATGTATTCAACAGTGAATTGGCATCTCAGCTGGCGAACAGGTATAAAAGATGTGACGGCCCTGTCGTGTTGGCGACAGAGATGACTAAGGAAACTATGGGGCACTAGTGCCTTGGGTGGGGTAACCGTCACTGCTGGTTTACCCATAGGTAAATAGTAACCAGCTATAGGATCGTATTACCATAGATAGTCGTAAACATTGTAGTCAAGGGTCGGGAAACTTATCGTAATCCTAGAGATATAATAGAGGCGGTGTTCCTCTTCCTCTCAGACAATCTTCTTCGCTCGCTTCATTCCTGTATGCAACTTTCTCAGTTCTCTTCCTGTTATCTATCTGATCTCATCTTTGTTCTTGTTCTTGTCTCCTCTCAATACAAAGTTTTATCAATCCCATTTGAACCACTTCTCTCCACTGCGCAAGACCCCAATATCGATCATTTCCTTTGTACCGACTATCCTTGCCAAGTTCAACAAATTCCAACACTTGAACCAATGTACAGTCGAGTGAGATCCCATGACCCTCTCGTACCGCTTTACTATTGCTGTATATACTAGCAAGACCCTACTCGGGACCCCAAGCATCGATGCCTGCTCCCACAGGTGTTGACTCACTCTAGTTCTTTGCTCACTAGGAGGGTGTTTTTTCCTATCTAGGCGTTTTGCATGTAAAATGCCCTTTCTTCGCCAGTGCGGAAGCCGGGGACAGCGAGGGTCGCCAGGGTTTGACAGCGGGTAATGCTAATTGCTGCGAGGAAAAAACGGAACAATTTTACCTCCAAGGTTGTATGTAGGTATGATATGCGGTGCCAGCCGTCTGGTTGGGGCATGGGGACTCGTGCAAACCCGAGTAGCGCGGTATTTGCGTGCGTTATGGTGAGGATCGGAAATCGGACCAGTAGGCCACCCACCCGGCGGTGGCCATCTTCGCCTTCTTTGTTTGCATATTCGCTCTCCCGGGTACCGTCAGTCCCGTTGGAGAAAATCTGGCCAGTCCATGACCTTGATGTCCGATTTGTCGCAGGGATTGGATACTCAATCCCTGTTTTATCCGTCATGTTGTAAGCTGGGCCGAAGATCGCAAAGCTCAATCTCCCAACCACATTTGTGATGAGGTGTGCAGCGACAATAAGGGTGGTTCGTGATATTCTCCTCTCTTGGATGTGTCTCCAGATGAGTCGTAACGGGCCGGCTGGTGGAGACATGCCAAGTATTGAGTCTACCTATCTTGATAGTTAACAGAGGTTTTTATAGAGAGATGAGCTATGCACATCCTGCATTGAATAAACTGCCCGGGTTAGTAAGGGCCTCCTGAGCATGGAACCCAAATTCCCTAAAGCAATCCAAGACCTAAACTGGCACTAGGGGTGAGAAGAATTGATAGTGTATTGGAGAACCGCTGCTCCCATTTGCTCGATGGCTGCGATTGGGGAAATACCCGAAGGCACTTAACAAGGATGACAAGTGAGAAAAAGGTCGGCGAGAATCCCAGAGCGAGTAAGATGTGGTTCCGGTGGAGCTGGTCATCAGTGCTGAATGGTTTTTGTAGCCGCTTCTCAGAGCTTGCTATCACCGACCCCCCTTCACTATTGCTCTGAGGCACTGATTTCAAGTTGCCAGAGCGCCCTAATAGGACCTGGCGAACATTGTACGAAGTGAGGGAAACTTTCGAAATAGCTGAACAGATGGAGTTTAGGGTGCCCGCTTAGACCCAAATCCTGGGTGTTGGCAGCTTTGTGAGTGGTGACCCTCAAGGCCACACGAGTTAATCGAGGAGCTTGGCCGGAGACGTAGGATGCAGGTATGATACCAGTATACTGCTGGCGGGTGGGTGACTTTGCACAAGCGTATTGAAAAAAATCAAAATTGCATATATAATTGCACAATTTGTCTCCACAGTCGTGCAAAGGGGTATTTATATGTGCTTGAATATAGCGCAAAGCTCTCAAAAACATCTATAGAGCCTTTTGGCTTGTGGGACGCCTCTATTTGTAGGGGCAAGGGGTATCAAATGGGAAAATGAATTTTTGAAACGCTCATGCTCAATCACCTATCATTGCTCTCCCTCCTGCCCTGCCACACCACACCCTCCTATAACAATATTTCCTGCACAAAGCAGAAATTAGCTCAAATTTTTCGACCATTTTTTTTAAGTATTCTATACCCCCCGTCGGATCTGTGCCTTTAGCCCAAAATTCTCCAATATTCTGCCCCGAAGGCAACCACAGCCCGGTGACTTGCTGTCATCAGTCTTGGCACGCCTACCGCTCCGTTAATCCCTTGCCAACCTGTGATTAACCACATCGTATCCAGGTGTTTGTTGGGTCGGGTTATCTTCAATGCTGTGCAGTTCAGATTCTGTCACCGTGGTGACATAACTCTCCGTCAGGTGAACTCCCGGCGTCGAAAGCATAATCCACCGGGCTACCGCGCCTGCAGCTAGTTTTGATATCCATGATGAGACGCGGATGGAGTAGAGCAAAGTCTAACAAGTTCCCTTGCTGCTTGGCACAAGAGTGTCCTGTGGTCTGTCAGGGCCGCTGGCAAGAGGCAGGAGCTGCTACAAGTACCACTATCTCCACATTCCTCTTTGGTAACTCTCGGGGTGTGTGGGTGGAAGCTGGAGTTGTACTGTCCCTGCATCAAGGTATGCCTGCCATCCACGGTGGTGCATCAGAGAGGGAGTCTCCCCTAGATTCTGTTGGACGATTCTGATTCTTGTAGGGCTCCGATATGGAATATGTGATACTGAAGTAACAGGGTACTGCTATTGGAATACCGCGGAAGTGGCGGGGCACTGTGCTGACGTATTATCTAACTAGTAACTGTGATGTATTGAACTTGGGTATAGAAATCCAACTGGCTGCAGAATCGGGTTCGTAGCCTTCGGATTTTTATTTATATTTATAATCCTTTACTTTTACAAATAGAAGCATTTTAGAACAAAACAGGCTTTGCATGATAGACGCTTCAAGCGCTTTACTCTAAATGATACTTCGTATGATACCCTGTCTGACGACTTCTCAGCTAAGCCACACACACCTATCTCCTTCGTTTTCATCGTTCCCGACGAGTGACACGATATGATTGGACACCCCGAACATCAGCTGTTTTGGATGCTCTCATATTTAATTTCCGGGTTTCTTTCCGTATTTCAGGGGCTACTTTACAGCATAAGAGTGTTATCCGCAATTGGGAGAGCACCGCCACCTGAGAGGAGTGCTTGGCTCTCTGGTCGATCTCCACCCGTACTATACCCCGTCTTCAAGTTATTTGTTACTCATGGTTTCGTATGGGATTTTCCGTGGTTCAACCACTAGTATCTCCTGTAGTACTGCACGATATTATCTAGACTGGGTGGATTAGAGTCCTCGAATAGGCATTCCTCACAACCACAGTTCACAAATGTCAAACTCCAACAATTCTTCTAGAACGCATGAAGTGGAAAGGGGATTCACACCCTCCCGAACTAAGCCATTCTCGAAACAGCTAGAGAACTACACCACCAATCATATGTGAACCCCCTTCTAAAAAAGCCGGGGTTTTGCGGTTCTCCTACCCCTCCCCCCCTAATCCCATCGACAGCATATTCCACAGTATGATAGGCCAAAGCTCTAACGGCGGCAGGGCATTCTACCCCTCCTATCCCTCGGGGGCAAACCCCTGATCGGCGGCGGAATCTGCAGCTTTAGAAGTGGGGAGATAAATAGCAAAGCGGTAAAAACACAAGACGACAATGCAATCTCGGTGTATCTCCTGTCTGGGTTAGGGTTTTCCGCTCGATCCAAGTCACTAACTAGAAATACTACAACTTACTCCACACCGCCTCATAGGAGGGTTGCAAGGGCGCTGTGCGAATCCGACTAGCTAACGGGCGGGTGAAAGTTGCTCATTGTAGTAAATCACTCGGCAATCAAAACTGGTGTCGAATGGGGTAATACTAAAACAGGAAACTCCATTCACCGGCCCTCATTTTTTTTAAAAAATATCTTCCCACCCTACCATCTCTAGTGAAATTTTGGCTGGCCAGGCACTCAAACCTCCCCCAACTGTTTCCAATCGTCTTATATACATAACCGGCCGAACCTCCGTCTCCTAAACTTCTGCCATATCAGAGGAATCAGTCACTGCAACTCTCAGGTCTCTTAACCGCTGTTCCACTAGGATTGCTTCTTTGTGGAAATGGTGAGAAGTTGGTGCCCAAGCCACTTGCCAGGTCCACCTCTGGCGGGCAACCATCTTTGCCCTTCCTAGTCCCATAGCTAACTGGCACTTTCAAGACATCATCAAGAGACGCTGCCAATTCCTCCCCCGTCATCAATTTCCCACCATCAAATCTATTGATAACTGTTTTCAATAGCTCCGCAGTCGCTAGGTAACTATCGTCTCGGGTGTAGATGCCAGCGCAGTAGTAGAGCACAGTTAGGGTCGCCAGGGCTATACCGCTCGTAATGCTAACCAATATGAGGACAACACGGAGCCAGTGTACCTCTAAGGTTGTATGTAGGTATACGGTGCCAGAGGTCTGATTAGGGCGTGGGCTTCGCGCGAACTGGGGTAAATCGGTGTTCGCATACATTATGGCTGCGGTCAGTCGCCGAGCTACTAGGCCCGCCATCCAAAGGGTATAACCATCAAATACTGTCTTGTTTGGGGAGTCAAATAAACCAAAACCGCAAAGCTCTTTTGCTCCACTATTTGTTTCCACTCCAATCGATGAGCTACTAAAGCTGCCCAGAGAAATGTAATTCTCATCGGTCTGGTCAAAGTATATCCCGTTGCTCACTGTCAGCAACTGATATAGGTTTGCGGGGTGAAAAAGCCTGTCATGGGGTGGGATTTGGTGTGACTCATTGTCACCAATGGTTTCCGTTAGGGTTGGCCAACACTCCCAGGCTATATTCGAGCATAGGATATCTGGAGACATAATATGAAGTTAACGCTCCGAGACCCTCTGGCCATGGGTAAGTAGTACCCACAAATCTGGGGTAATACGCTTCTTTCATTCAAAAGGTCCAGGATTGACACCCAGTAGACTTCAAAGGACGGAAAGGACTGGGTGACCATGGTGTCATTCGCTAGCTGCAGTACCTCGGGTACCACCCCAACATCGGCATTGTTCTTCCTACCCCAAACTAACTCCCCAAATCAAATTTTAGCTTCATCGACACTTGTGCCATGCATTATTGAGTGGTGGCAAAGGTTTTACGTACTGAAGGGACCAGTTCTATTCCCATTAACCCAGCGCCAATATCGACCATTGCTAACCTCGATTAAGCTGCAGTTTGCAGCGGAGTGAACAGTATGGTTTGATGGTATAGCATATCCCTCCTTGAAATCCTTCAAACTGTACGAATATTTAACAGTGTTCCCGCTCACGTTGAGAGTAGTGTTTTGCACTTGGAGATCAGGCTCTATGTAGGGGGTTATGTCATCTCCAGTACGGAACCTAGCGCTCTCAAGAGCCCAGTCGGGGGATTTGGCGTACTTCTGTAATCCACTCCATGACGAACTCAAGAACGCTTATTCGAGACGTTAGTCCTAGCTCATTGCCGCAACACCGAGTCTAGAGTGTTGTGGCCTTACCTTCCCCGCTATTTTTGTCCACCGCGGAATTAGTGGTCCCGTTGGGGAATATTCGTCTAGTCCATAAAGCAGATGTCCAATTTGTCGCAAGGATTGGATACTCAATCCCTGTTTTATCCGTCATATTGAAAGTCAAACCGAAAATAGCCACGCTCAATCTACCAATCACATTTGTGACGAGGTATGCAGTGACGATAAACGTGGTTCGCGATATTCTCCGCTCTCGAACGTGTCTCTTGATGAGTCGAAAGGCGCCAGCTGGTGGCGACATGCCTAGTATTGAGTCCACCTATCTTGATAGTTAACAAAGGCCTTTACTGAGAAGTGAGCTACCACACATCTTGCATTTGATATACTGTTCGGGCAAGTATGGGCCACCTGATCATGGAACCCAGGTGTCCTAAGAGCGATCCAAGACCCAAACTCGCGGTGGCTGTGAGTAGGATTGATAGTGTATTGAAGGACCGTTGCTCCCACTTGTTCATCGGGTCCTCTGTAGAAAACGACCAAAGACAGATCACGAGGAGCACAAGGGCGACAAAGGTGGTTGAGAATCCCCGAGCGAGTAAGAAGAGATCCCGGCGGGGCTGGTCATCACTGCTGAATGGCTTCCGTGACCCCTTCTTAGGGCCTTTTATCAACGGCTCCTTTGCACTGAATTCGTCTGTGGGGGTTTGTGCGGTGTCAAAAGGTTTTGATGGAATTTTGCTATACGACATTGTGATAAGCGAGGAGAGCTCTAGAAATAACTCTAAAGTTGGAGTTTGAGGTGTTCGCAGAAACCCAAATCCTAGACGTTGGGTATCCCGTATAAATAGGTGCCTCTAGGATTGTTTAAGCTAACTCCTAACACTTTCCGTGGATGCAGGATTCCAACACCAATACCGCTGACTAGTAATTGACTTGAACACACAAACATAGTGCAAACACCCTAATACGGAACGTGCGCAGAAGGCTTGTTTCTGGTGGAGTGGGCCCCAGTCACTACCGTGGCAAGTTCAACCGACTGGACTGGAGTACAATGGCGGAATTTGTCTCCGCAATCGGCCGAAAGTGCACTTGTAACCCATGCTCGAGTGTGGCACTGGTCTACGAGTAAATGGCAAGCTATTCGAGTGGTAACCCTTCGAAGCAGAGGTGGTCACCGCGGCCCACGAAACTCTGTCGTATTGGCCAGGCTGCCATAGACACCCTTCCTGGTAAGTATCGCTTCAGCATGCCTTGCCCCACAGGGTGATCACTACTGAAAAAATGGCCAGAAATTGCAAACCGGACCCTTTGTCTTGGTAAAGGGGACTTCAGGTCGCACCAGATGAAAGTAAAATTGTGGCCAATAAGCAGCAACCTGACCTCTTAGGATGTTGCCAATAAGTTAGACCCCCAACCTCCAAACTTTGACCCTGAGCAGGCGGAAACCTCGAGCAGGATCCTATAGCTAACGATGCTCGAAAGCCAACTCTTAGAAGAAAAAGATCAAAACGTCATATCTCTGCTTTTGATAAGATACCGGGGCTTTATTTTTTGGGATATCATGAAATATTCATATACTCGCGTATTCGCGATGCCTCCGTGAGCGCAAAATTGACCCCGCAATTATTTTGGGGGTAGGGTATCGGTAATTGTGATGCACTCGGCTAGAGGCACAACATCATACGGGCGTTGATGTGAGAGGTCGGATATTACTTGAGCTGAAAGAGGTTCTTGGCTTCAAATGAGATATAGATGAAACACGACCAATACAAGTAGTGCAATCATTGATTTTACAAAAAGAAAAAGAAAAGAATGTACAAGTATTGCTAGGACTACTTGCTAAAAGTGCCGATGAGATACGCTAAATCTCATGCACAAAGTAGCACTCGAGTATGGTAGGCAGAGATATGACTTAAGTTGAGAGAAGTTTGGCATTCCCTCAGTTGGCAAGTGGGAGGTGTTATGCTGGCCTTGGAGATGACTAAGCAACTATTGGGAAGTAGCGCCTTGGGTGGGGTAACTGTGGTGGAGTACCCGAGTAGGTAAATAGTGGCAAACTCCGGTGGATTGTACCAGTTGAAAGCACCGCAGCCAAGAATCGGGAAACTTACCGTGACCCCAGAGACACTCAAGTGCTGTACCACCAATACCATTTGGGATAGGCACTAATTACTCACAAAACCTCAATGTATCATACATGGGACAGCCTGTCTGCTTGTACTGGCGCAAAAGTAAAGGAAGAAATGGAGTTTTCAGTGTAAGAAAAATCTTAAGATTAAAAATATCATACCTTGCATTGGGAGTATATATATATTAACTACTACCTTTCTATCGGCATCATAGTAGGAAAATTTGCGCAATTGATATCATAGGTCTTACTATCCGGGTCAAGCTGTGACTATAGTACAGCACAAGAAGAAGTAGGGAAGGAATCGTGAGAAATGCCGGGGATGACAGGCGCGTCCTGTAAGTACGGAGGGGCGGGGCCGACTGGCGTTGGCGAGAATCCGCTTTTTTGGCGGGCAGGGCACTGTGTGCTGACGGCTGGCGGCCCTAAGTGGTGTGGATGCTGCGGAATGATATCATACTGGAAACGATAGCTCTCCATCCAAGACCTTGCAATACAGGTACTGGTACCTCAGCAGTGTTTTAGGCTACCTTACTAAAACATGGAGAGGGAAGGTTCAGCGTGGCAAAGGGAACCCATCATCACACTCTCAGTGAAAAAGCTTCCATCGTACTGTATTACACCATGCCGTAGAAGCCGGGATAATTAGACTTTTACCCCTCTCTTTCTAGAGGGTCAGAGCCTCCAATTCTACTAAAACCTAAATTAAGATCTATAATATTTTTTCCTCTTATCTTTCATCTCCCTTCCATATTTATCTTCAATATACTCTGCATGTCTTCTTCCCACCCCAATGTTTTCCCTCTCGAGTCAATCCATTTTGGAGTTGTCGGAGTTGCCGGGGGTACCTCCTTGGTTGGTGTTTATTTGGCGGGGCCCCTCACGTTTCAGGAATACCGGAGTTCATTCCTTTGTTCTGGGGGAATTGTGATAGATCCTCTTCAAATACCTGTTGGCCAGTCTGCTACTAAGATTTATGGCTTTTTCCTATTAAATTATATAGTCAAACTTTCGTGCTAGAACCTCTTTTTTTTATACTAAAAGTGCGAAATCTTGTACACGGAGAAGGGAGCTGGCTCCTCCCCTCTAACATTGCTGGCAAAATGCTGGCCGTCTGGCAGAACTTCCAAACTTCCTCTTAAGCGTTCGAATTGCTTTATCAATACGAGCGGCCAACCCGCGTCACCCAAACCCCCCACCAAGTCCAATGAATCCAGCGCTGTGGCTCTAAGATCTTTTAACTGGCGTTCCTCCGAAATCGCCGTTTCCATGGGAATAGTGAGATGTTGGCATCCAAGCCACTTGCCAGGTCCACCTCTGGCGGGCCACCATCCTGCCCCCTCCGGGTCCCATAGCCTACTTGGTACTTTCAAGACATCATCAATAGACGTTGCCAATTCCTCCCCTCTCATCAACTTTCCGTCACTGAATCTGGTTATAACTGTTTTCAATAGCTCAGCAATTGCCAAGTGGGTATCGTCTCTGATGTAGACGTCATTTCAGCAGCCGAGGATCGCCAGGATTTGGTAGCCGGTAATGCTAATTGCTATGAGGAGAACGTGGAACCAGTTTACCTCCAAGGACGTATGTAGGTATGCGGCGCCAGCTGTGTGGTTAGAGTATGGACCTCGTACGGACTTGTGTAGTGCGGTATTTGCATACATTCTGGGGAGTATCAGAAGCCGGCCTACTAGTCCGGCCATCTAAAGGAAATCAACATTCCAGATCGTTTCATCCTGAGACTCAAATAAACGGTCATCGCAAATTCCGGACATTCCATCGTTGGTTTTCGCTCTACTCAATGAGCTACTAAAACCGCTCCGATAGATGCGACCCCCATGGTTCAAATTACCATTAGAACCCTGATGGTCGAGAGTGCCCTACGTTACCTCCAACATCCCGAATCACCGTAATCACCGTTGCCCACTGCCGACGGCAGATACAGGTCTATGGGGTAAAAGAATTTTGCATGAGGTTGAATTTGGCGTGATTCATTGTCACCATCGGTTTCGGTTAGGGTTGGCCCACATCCCTAAGCAATATTCTTGCATAGAATATCTAGAGACATCACGACGTTAATACTCGATCCATGGCCTAATCATACATATTACTCACAAATCTAGGGATATACACCACCCCATCCAGTTAGTCTAGGGCTTCTATCTAGGGAGTCTCCGAGTACGGGGGGACCTCGGTCTCATTCGACACCCTTAAATTAGTATGTATCATATCTTGTACACTATCATACCTCATTATTATCTTTACCGCAACCTAATTCACAAAGTCAAAATTTAGTTTCGTTAACACTTGGGTAATGGATTATTGAGTAGTGACAAAAGCCCTACGTACCGAATGGTCCAGTTATATTCCCGTTGCCCCAGCGCCAATATTGACCCTCACCAGCCTTGATTATGCTGCAGTTTACACCGGAGTGAACAATATGGTTTGATAGTATGGCATAGCCCTCTTTGAAATCTTTCAAATTGTATGAATATTCAACTATGTTTCTAGTCAGGTTCAGTGTAGTGTTTGACACTTGGAGATCGGATGGTAGGTAAGGGGATGTCATCTTCAATACTAAAGTTAGATTTCTTGCCAGGACCCCAGTCTTGGTGCTTGTCGTACTCCTGTAATCCACTCCATACCAAATTCATGAGCGCTTATCGGAGATGTTAGTCCCAGGTTATTGCAAAAGCACCTGGTCTGGGGCGCTATCTCCACTCCTCTGCTCCCGTATATGCTCCCCTTGGATTCTATAGTCCCGCTGCTGAAAATCGCGCCTGTCCATAAAACTGGTGTCCAATTCGTCGCAAAGATTGGGTACTCAATCCTTGTCTTATCTGTTGTGTTGTAAGCCAAACCGAAAATCGCCAAGCTCAACCCCCCAACCACATTCTGTTGAAGATTCTAGATCGATGTTCGATAGATTAGTGTGGAGGTTGAGAGATTGACAGGAGATTCTCCGGACATGTCTTTCCTTTGTTATCACGGGAGTGTATGGAGGAAAGGGTAGCACGCTTGGAGAGATACGGATAGGTGTGGTGATTCATGGAATGGCGAGGATACATTGTTTATGTTTTACTTATACACCTGTCTTTATCGTTAGTTTAGAGAAGAACAAGCGAAGTTGTTTTTTCCTTACCTTACGCTTTTGTGCACGTCCTACCACAGCCTCCACATAGTCCTTTAGTTTCTCTCTATCGCTGCGCAAGTCAGTCATTGACTGATATACTCCTCTCACAAGACCTACAAGATTATTCAAGCTAACTCGTAACACTGCTGTGGGCACAGGATGCCAATACAGCGTACCGCTGGCTGGTAGGTGACTTCAGATATTCGAGTAGACACATTAAAAGAAACCAAATAATGGAACGTGCACGGAAGGCTCGTTCCTGGTACTCGGGTAGACTAGGCCTCGGTCACCCAGGTACTATGACGCAATTTGTCTCCCCAATGGGCTGAAAGTGCAATTATATTATGCTCGAGTGCGACACGAGTTCAAGTGCCATACTCAATTACCGACACTGAATACCTATTCGAGTGGTGTCCTACCACACCCCCAATCCGTCTGAAGTAGAGGTCTCCATAGTCCCCGAAACTGTCGTATTGGCCAAATTACCATAGACACCATCCGCAGTCAATACCCGAGTACTGCTGCAAGATGCCTTGCCTAATGGGGCATCGATTACTGAGAAAAAATAAGGGCTAAAAATGGGAAACCGGACAGGAAACTTCCTAATTTTGACCTTGAGTGGGTGGAACCCCCACGCAGTTGCCTATGACTAACGATACTTGAAACTGAATCTTACGAGATAAAGAGTAAAACATGATATCTCTACCATTGGTAAGATGCCGCCACCCTATTAGTAGGATATCACAAAAATTTGTTCCTCTATTCGCGATGCCCCTGGGAGTGCAAAGCTGACCCCGCAATTATTTTGGGAGTAGGGTTGCCTATCAGTGATGGGCTCGCCTAGAGGTATCACATCGTACAAGCTTCGATCTGAGAGAAACTCTTGGCATCGATCGATATATCATACATAAGTATATTATAAAACTTAACATACTACCAATACAAGTACCGTAAAAACCCTTAGAATCCACTATCTCTGCCTGGCCTCTAACCCCCGTCAAATCCTGGTCTAGTTTGACAGGTTAAGAGAATTAGGAATACTGGTTAATGCGATCCCAAACATCCAGGGAGCTGATTCTTATACCATATCAGCAAAACATTAATCCCTCCACCGGCATTCCGACTCAGAATTTGGAGGTTACAGAGCTCACGGAGATAGTGGACTCTAAGGGATTTTTTACGGTATTGCGATCATTAATTTCACAAAAAACAGAAAGGGAAGAAAACACAAGCATTACCGTCACTACTCGGGCACCTGAAGTGCCAGCAACACACACCAAATCTAAAACATATAGCAACAGGTACTCGTAGAATCCGAGATATCTTAAATTGTGAATTGTGGAATCTTAGCTGGTGAACAGATGGAAGATCGCGCCGGCTGTCGGCGACAAAGATGTCTAGGGAAATATTGGATACTAGTGTGTTGGACGGGGTAACAGTCACTGCTAGGTTGCCTGTGCGGTACCGGTACTCGAGTAGGCAAATCATAGCTGGCTGTGGTAGACCGTACCAGTAGAAAACATCTTAGTCAAGAATCGGGAAACTTACAGCAACCCTAGAGATATATACTACGAGTATGATACTCGAGTATACCACCCATCCAATTTGGGGCGGGCTCGAATTGCTGATAGAATTGTTTAGTGTACCGTACAGTACCATACATGGGATAGCCTGTACTGATGCAAAAATACAACGTGACAGAAAGAAAAATTCTATCGCAGAAAAAATCCCGAGTTTTTGCAATTTTTTATGTAAATATTAAAATTAGCAATATCTTGCACTGATAATATATATTAATTGCTGTCTTTCCGTAGGGAATAGGAAAATTTGTGCCACTAATATCATAGTTCTTACTACCCGTGTCAAGCTGTGACTACAGTACCGCACAAGAAGAAGTAGGAAAGGAAGCATGAGAAATGCCGGGTGGCAAGCAGGTCCTATAAGTACGGAGGGGCGGGTCTGACTGACGCCGGCGAGAGTCCGCTTTTTTGGGGGGCGGGGCACAGGTGCTAACGGCTGGCGGTCCCGAGTGGGGTGGTTGCTGCGATACTTGAATTGATAGTTATCCCATCCAGGACCCTGCAATGCAGGTACCGGTGCTGGTACCTCAGCAGTGTTTTAAGTCCTCCTTACATAAGAATGGAGAAGGGAGATTCAGTGTCTCGAACAGAACCTGTCACCACTCTGTGAAAATGCTTCCATCGTATCACACAATACCGCAGAAACCGGAATAATTAGACTTCTCCCTCTCTTTCTACAGGATCGGAACCGCCAATTCTACCAAAGCCTAAGGTCTATCTTATTTTTATCGCCCTTATTTTTTCTCAATCCCACCTTTATCTTCTAGCTTATGAGTTACGCCCCGCACCTCGTTCCCCCAATGTCTTCCCTCCCGAGCCAATCCATTTTGGAGTTTTCAGAGTTGCCAGACACCTTCGCTGGCGTTGAGTTGACGAATCTCCCTCACGCCTCTGGGATATTGGAGGTCATTCCTTTTCCTCTGAGGTTACCGCGACAGATCCCCTTCAAATAACCGCCGGCTAGGTGACAGCTAAGATTTAACTTATGGCGATTCCCATTGAATTATATCGATAAATTTCGTGCTAAAACCTCCCTCTCTTGTACTAAAAGTGTGAAATCTGCTGTCAAAAGGGACCCCCACCAACTCTACTCGGTACCGTTTCTCACAAACTGTTGGCTGTAGGCGCGAACTTCCAAACGTCCCCCAAGCGTTTAGAATTGTCTTGTGAATACAAATATCAAACACCCGTCACTCGAACCCAGGCCAAGTTCGATAAATCCAGCACTGCGACATCAATAGGATCCTTTAACCAGCGTTCCTCCAAAGTCGCCGTTTCAGCGGGAACGGTGGGAAGTCGGCATCCAAGCCACTTGCAAGGTCCACCACCGGCGGACCACCATCTTGCCCCCTCCTAGTCCCATAGCTAACTGGCACTTTCAAGACATCATCAATAGACGCTGCCAATTCTTCCCCTGTCATCAACTTCCCATCATAGAATCTGTTGACAACTGTTTTCAATAGTTCCGCGGTCGCCAGGTGACTATCATCTCGGGTGTAGACGCCATTGCAGTAGGAGAGGACGGAGAGGATCGCCAGGATTTGGCCGCCAATAATGCTAATTGCTGTGAGGACAACGCGGAACCAGTTTACCTCCAAGGTCGTATGTAGGTATGCGGTGCCAGTTGTCTGGTTAGGGTATGGACTTCGTGCGAACCTGGGTAGCACGGTATTCGCATGCATTATGGCGAGGATCGGTAGTCGGGCTACTAGTCCGGCCATCCAGAGGCGATAACCATTCCAGACCGTCTCGTTCGGAGACTTAAATAAACCATCATCACAAAAGTAGGACACTCCGTCGTCGGCGTTCGCTCCCCTCAATGAGCCACTAAAGCCGCTTAGATAGACGCGATCACTGCCGAGGGCATCGATCATGTCCTTTATCCCAACTGGTACCGGATAACCGTAATCACCGTTGCCCACTGTCAGCAACCGATACAAGTCTATGGGATGAAAGAATTTTTCATGGGGTTGAATTTGGCGTGATTCATTGTCATCATCGGTTTCTGTTAGGGCTGGCCAACATTCCCAAGCAACATTTTCGCATTTAATATCTAGACATCACGACGTTAATAATCCGAGGCCTAATATGGCCATGGATAAGTAGTACTGACAAATCTGGGGATATACGCTACTTCCGCCCAGGCGGTCTAGTACCGACATCCAGTGTATCGCCGCGTACGGGCGGACCTCGGTCTCATTCGACACCCACAGTATCTTGGACACTACCTCACCATTGTCCTTACCCCAACCTAATTCACCAAGTCGAAATTCAGTTTCACTTACACTTGGGGCATGGATTGTTGAGTGGTGACAAAAGTCTTACATACTGAATGGCCCAGTTCTATTCCCATTACCCCAACGCCAATACCGACCTTTGCCAACCTCGATTAAGCTGCAGTTCACAGCGGAGTGAACAGTATGGTTTGATAGTATAGCATAACCCTCTTTAAAATCCTTCAAATTATATGAATATTCAACTGTGTTTCTAGTCAGGTTCAACGTAGTGTTTG
Source organism: Tuber indicum (assembly GCA_006112555.1). Taxonomy (NCBI): domain Eukaryota; kingdom Fungi; phylum Ascomycota; class Pezizomycetes; order Pezizales; family Tuberaceae; genus Tuber; species Tuber indicum. Next base: position 1,661,033 of record VBSK01000394.1, on the reverse strand, counting down.
ACACTTGGAGGTCGGATAGTAGGTAGGGGCTTATGTCATCCCCAATACTAAAGTTAGATTTCTTGCCATGGCCCCAGTCCGGCAGCTTGGCGTAGTCATGTAATCCATTCCATGCCAAATTCATGAACTCTTATCAGAGATGTTAGTCCTAGTTTATTGCCGCAACGCCGAGCCTGGGGTGCGGTCTCCTTGCCTTCTCCGCTCTCAAATTCGTCCTTCTCTGTATCGACAGTCTCGTTTTGAAAGATCTGACCTGTCCACGATACTGATGTCCAACTTGTCGCAAGGATTGGATACTCGATCCCTGTTTTCTCGGTCATGTTGTAAGCAAAACCGAAAATCGCCACGATCTCAATCTCCCAATCACATTTGTCACGAGGTATACAGTGACAATGAGGGTGGTTCGAGATATCCTCCGCTGTCGAATGTGTCTCCAGACGAGTCGGAACGAGCCTGTTGGTGGAGACATGCCTAGTATTGAGTCCACCTATCTTGATAGTTAATAGAGGCCTTTACGGAGAAGCGAGTAACCACACATCTTGCATTTGATATACCGTCCGGGCAAGTAGTGGCCACCTGAGCATTGAACCTAGGTGTCCTACGAGCGATCCAAGACCCAAGCTAGCGATGGCGGTGAGCAGGAGTGATAGTGTATTGAAGGACCGTTGCTCCCACTTGCTCATCGGGTGCTTTTTGGAAAACGTCCAAAGACAGATCACAAGGAGGACAAGGGCGAGAAAGGTTATCGAGAATCTCTGAGCGAGTAAGATGCGGTTCCGGCGGGACTGGTCACTACTGATGAATGGTTTCGGTGGCTTCTTCTTGGAGCCTTCCATCAACGACTCCCTTGCACCGCATCCATCCTGGGAAGCGTGCGCGGTGCCCAAGAGCTTTGATAGGATTCTGCTACACGGCATTGTAAAAAGTGTGGAGGGCTATAGAAATAACTTTAAAGATGGAGTTTAAGGTGCTCTGAGAATCTTAAATCCTAGACGTTGGGCAGGGGGATAAGTAGGGGCCCACAAGATTATTTAAGCTAACTCCCAACATAACTGGTGGACGCAGGATGCCAACGTCCACATACTACTGGCCGGTAGGTGGCTGACTTCACACAAACGCATTGAGTGCATCCAAATAACGGAACGTGCGCAGAAGGCTCGTTTTTAGTAACAATTTATCTGGGCAGTCGGCCAGCAGTGCACCCATATTATATGCTCGAGTGTGGAACTGGTACAAATGGTATTCAACCGCCGACACCGGGGAGCTATTTGAGTGGTATCCTACCGCCCTCGCAATCCGCCGAAGCAGGAGATGTCGCCACAGCTCACGAAACCCTGCCGTATTGGCCAAACTGCCATACACGCCCTCCCCGGTAAATATGCAAGATTCCTTGGATGGCTACTGAAAAGAGAGGGCTAAAAATTGGAAAATGGACCTTGTATGTCGGTAACTAACTTAACTTAGACTTTAGGTTGCACTAGATGAAAGGAAAATCATTACTATTGACAACAATCTGAACTTTTAGGATGTGGTTAGTAATTTGGACTCTAACTTCTAAATTTCGACTTTGAGCAGGTGGAACCCTTGGGTAACAGCATATATCCAAAGATACTCGAAAGACAGTTCTTGCAATATGTAGAGTAAAACATGATATCTCTACCTCTGATTGGGCGCAGGTACTCCATTTATACGATACCATGAATAATATTTCTGTATTTTCGATGCCCCTGGGAGTGCAGAATGGACCCCGCAATTATTTTGGGAGCAGGGTAATTGTGATGGACTCGCCTAAAGGCACCGGATTACACTGGCTCTAATGTGAGAGGTCTGATACCTGAGTCGAAAAGAAACTCTTGGCGTCGAGTGATATACATCAATAGCATATTATATAATAGATCATATAACGCCACCAATATAAGTATTATGGTTTTGGTTTCACAAGAAAAGAAGGGAAAAGAAATATTCGATTGTGTCAATGATATATGCCAAATTTCATGCACAGAGCAGCAGGCAGAACCTGTTCGAGATATGCCTCAAGTGGTGAATGGTGGCACCTCCTCAGCTGGCTCACTGGTGGAAGACGGCACGCCGACCCTATTAGTATTGGCAACAGAGATGGCTAAGGGCCTGTTCGGCAACGACCGTTCCGTTCAGTTTGCGACCGTTCCCCATACAAAAATGGTCGTCCTTCCTTTTCGAAATGGTCGTTTTGTATGTGTGAACGGAACGGTCGACCCGCCTTCCGTTCCCGCCGAACAGGCCCTAAGGGCGCGTTTAGATATAACAATTCCGTTTCGTTGTCCAAGACAAAGCGGCCATTTCAAAACGGAAGAAGCATATTTAAATAGGAAACGGGCCGCGCAGAGGAATGGTTGTAGATTTGCCGAATAGGCCATAAAAGGAAACTATTAGAGGGTCTCACAGGTTCAGATCCGGAATGCGTGTTGGTGTTCTAGTAGATTCAGTGCAGTACGGTGCAACACGTCCTACAGGAAGAATTCGAATAAAGGATCCTTGTGCTAGGTAGTCCAAAATTTCCTCTTCTGGGAAAGGAGCGAAAAACACACCAAAAGACCTGCTCTCTGAGACAAATAAAAAGAAAAAAACACCAGACCTTACTAAAAGAGGAAAGTGCAACGTCCTAGCACAAGGATCGTTTACTCAAGTTCTTACGGTAGAGCATATAAAGGGTTTACTACCCATTTGAATATTCGTTTTGTGGAGAAACCTTTTTTACGCTAATAAGATTTTCATCACTAGTGGCTGGTGACTATTCCTTCTTTGTACAAGTCAACAGTATACCACCACGTTCTAAACATCCAAAACATCATGAGTGCTACCTCCAAAGCCGGTAATAGTACTACGGCTCATTTTTCCAGCTCGTGGGGCATGAACTGCAAACCCCCTCTTTGAAAAGTGATGAACCGGGGGTGTGAGATCCCTTATTGGGCAATAGCATCTCAGATAAGGTAACCATCACTGCTTGTTTACCCGTAGGTGAATAGTATTATAGCCAGCTGTAGTGCCATAGATCGTAGTGGATCCTCGAGCAAACAGTGTCGTCAAGTATCCGGAAACTTAACACGAGCCTAGAGATATTGGGAGCGATGGTTGCCCCATCCAAAACCCTGCGCTGGGAGTACCATACCGCAGGCGGCAAAGTGCCAATTAGGTACAGTGCTATTAAGGCTGTTTGCGTTGTAGATGTGACTATTGTGCCCAGATACCGTAGGTGACTGGCATGGAGGATGGGCCACGGGGGGGGATGATAAAACTCGAAGCTGAGAGTGGCAGAGCAACATAGGAATCTCGTAGTATCGTGGCAGGCCCTCTTCAAACAATTGTTTGCCCAACCGCGGCTAAGATTTGTGGCCTTTCCTATTAAATTATATCGTTAAATTTTCGTGCTAAAACCTCCGTCATTTGTACTAAAGGTGTGAAATCTGATACTAGAAGAAGGGACCTGGCTCCCCTGCCCTATTCTACCATTGCTAGTAAATTTTTTGCCGTCTAGCCAAACTTCCAAGCTTCTTCCAAGCCTTTCGGGTTATCTTATGAATACAATCTACCAAACCCACGCCACTCAAACCCCACAAAGTCCAATAAATCCAATACTATGACCCCAGGATCCTTTAATTAGTGTTCCTCCGAAATCGCCGTTTCCGCGGGAATGGTGGGAAGTTGGCATCCAAGCCACATGCCAGGTCCACCTCTGGCGGTCCACCATCTTGGCCTTTCCTAGTGCCATAGCTAACTGGAGCTTCCAAGACATCATCAAGAGACGCTGCCAATTCCTCCCCTGTCATCAGCTTCCCTTCATCGAATCTGTTGATAACTGTTTTCAATAGTTCCGCGGTCGCCAGGTGGCTATCGTCTCGGGTGTAGACGCCATTGCAGTAGTAGAGGGCAGCGACGATGGCAAGGATCTGGCCGTTGGTAATGCTAATTGCTATGAGGACAACGCGGAACCAGTTTACTTCCAAGGTTGTATGTAGGTATACGGTGCCAGCGGTCTCATTGGGGTATGGGCCTCGCGCAAACTGGGGTAACACGGTATTTGCATACGCTATGGCGAGGATCGGAACCCGAGCTACTAGGCCGGCCATCCAAAGGCGATAACCATTCCAGACTGTCTCGTTCCGAGACCTAAATAAACCGTCATTGCAAAGGGGGAACACCCCATCGTCGACTCCCGCTCCACTCGAGAAGCCGCTAATGTCGCCCAGATAGAAATGACCCGCATCGTTATAACCAACGTGAACCGCACTGTTCGCCACTGTCAACAGCCGATATAAGTCTATGGGGTGAAAAAACCATTCATGAGGCTGAATTTGGCGTGATTCATCGTCACCATCGGTTTCGGTCTCGGTTAGGGTTGGCCAACATTCCCAAGCAACAACACCGCCGCACACAATATCTAGAGTCATCGCGACGTTAGTACCCGGCGGCCTTAAATGGCCACGGATAAATAGTACTGACAAATCTGGGGATATACACTACTTCCACCCCGGTAGTCTAGGTATGACATCCAGAGGGCCGCTGAGGACGTGAGATAGGACTCTTCAATCTCATCCGACACCCGCAGTGTCTCGGATACAACCTCGATACTGCCCTCCTTATCCCTACCTAATTTGCCAAATAAAAAATTGAGTTTTTGCGCCGTGGGTTATTGAGTGGTGACAAAGGTCTTACGTACTGAATGGTCCAGTTATATTTCCGTCGCCCCAGCGCCAATACCGACCTTTGCCAACCTCGATTAAGCTGCAGTTCACAGCGGAGTGAACAGTATGGTTCGATGGTATAGCATAACCCTCCTTGAAATCCTTCAAAATGTACGAATACTCAACTGTGTTTTTAGTCAGGTTCAGCGTAGTGTTTGACACTTGTAGATCAGATAGTAAGTAATTGCTTATGTCATCTCCAATACGAAGGCTACGAGCACTGGTAAAATTCTTGCTATCAGTCCAATATGGGCGCTTGGCGTATTCCTGCAATCCGTTCCATACCAAATTCATGAACTCTTATCAGAGATGTTAGTCTAAGTTCATTCCTATAACCTGAGTCTAGGGTGCTGTATCCTTGCCTCCTCTGTTGACATCTTCATTCCCCTCTGGGGGCCCATTGGGGAAAATATGGCCACTCCATGACGCTGATGTCCAATCTGTTGCAAGGATTGGATACTCAATCCCTGTTTTATCCGTCATGTTGTAAGCCAAGCCAAAAATAGCCACGCTCAATCTCCCAATTATATTTGTGACGAGGTATGCAGCAACAACAAACGTGGTTCGCGATATCCTCCATTCTTGAATGTGTCTCTTGATGAGTCGCAACGAGCCAGCTGGTGGTGACATGCCCAGTATTGAGTCCACCTATCTTGATAGTTAACAGAGGCTTTTATAGAGAGGTGAGCTACACACATCTTGCATTTGATATACCGTCCGGGCTAACAGGGGCCACCTGAGCATGGAACCCAAATGCCCTAGGAGCGATCCGAGGCCAAAACTGGCAATGGCAGTGAGAAGAATTGATAATGTATTGAAGAGCCGCTGCTCCCATTTGCTCAATGGGCGCAATTGGGAAAAAGCCCGAAGGCAGATCACAAGGAGGACCAGCGAGAGAAAGGTCAGCGAGGATCTCCGGGCGAGTAAGATGTGGTTTCGGTGGAGTTGGTCATGACTGCTGAATGGTTTTAGTGGCCCCTTTCCAGAGCCTCCTATCACCGACCCCCCCTCACTGTTGCTCTTAGGCAGCGATTGCAAATTGCGAGAGCGCCCTAACAGGACTTGGCGATAGAACATTGTACGAAGTGAGAGGGGGTTCCGAAAGAACTGAGTAGATGGAGTTCGGGGTGCCCGCAGGGACCTAAATACTAGATGTTGGCAGCTTTTATAAGTGGTGACCCTCAAGGCCACACAAGTGATCTCGGAGCTTGGCCGGAGACGTAGGAGGCACCAATATACTGCTGACTGGTAAGTTAGGTGGCTTCGATCAAACGTATTGAAAAAAAAAAAAACGTATGAAACGCGCGCAGAAGGCTGGTTCCTAGTTGAGTAACCTCCAGTCACCGCTGTGGCCAAGTTCAATCAACTAGAATGGAGTACAATTGCACAATTTGTCTCCATACTCGGTCAAAGATGTATCTATATGTGCCCGAGTATAGTCCAAAGCTCTCAAAGCATTTATTGAGCCTCTTGCCGTGTGTAACGCCTCTATTTGTGAGTGTAAGGAGTATCAAATAAAGAAAAATGGGCTTTTGAAACGCTCACGTTTAATCCCTATCACTACTCTCCCTTAATATTTCCTGTACAAAATTGAAGAGAGTTCAAATGTCATGCTCATGTTCTATACCGCCGGTGGAATTTGTGCCTTTAGCCCACAGTTCTCCGATATTCTGCCGAAGCACATGTGTTACCCTAATTTTGTTCGAGGATTCCGATTCCTGTAAGTCTCCGATAGGGGAGAGGTGATACTGTAGTGGCAGGTTATTATACTACAGGAATACCGATAGAAGTGGCCAAGCACTATGCTAGCGTATTATCGGACTAGTATTTATGATGTATTGAGCTTGGGAATTGGGTGTAGAAATCCAACTGGTTGCAAAATCGAATATTTTGTCCATTACTAGTTCTTTACCTTTACAAATGGAAGGATTTCAGAACGCAACAAGCTTTGCATTGTATGATACATGCTTTAAACGCTTTTATCCAAATGGTCGATGCCTTGAATCATAGTCTACCCTTTCTGACGACTTCTTCACTAAGTCACACACCTATCTCCTTCGTTTCATCGCTCCGGGCGAGTGACACCACATGGTTGCACATCCCGAGCACCAACTCAACTTTGAATCGATTTGTCTCTTTCGGGCGCTACTTTATAGTATGAGAACGTTATCCACAATTGGGAGAGCACCACCACGGGAGAGGGGTGCTTGACTCTCTCGTCGAATCCCACCCGTACTATACCGTCCTCACGTTATTCGTTACCCATGGGTTCCGATGGAATTCGTAGCGGTTCAACTACCCGTACTAGTATCCCCTGTGTGGTACAGTACTTGTACTACAAGACCTTATCTAGGCGAATTAAAGTCCTTGAATAGGTATTCTTCCACGAAAACCACCGTTTACAAATGTCAAACTCCAACCGCTCATTCTCACCAATGTCACCGATCCTTTCGGTTAGGATTGACCAACATCCCTAAGCAATATTTTCGCCTAGAGACATCCAGTGATCACAAGCGGTCAGTCCTGTCGAAATTCTCAGCGGCAGCCGAAACCCCGCGATACACAAGCAACTGCCGGGTCTAGTCTTGGCGCAACCTACCGGTAGTTCAAAGCCGCCAGCTATCGATGCCTGGGCAATCCGAAGATATCTATCTATCTATCTATGAGCCGCCGGCAGGCTTTCCGCTTTGGTCATTCGGCATAGGAGAACGAGAGCAACATGCTCCTGGCGCTACTATATATATTTCGCTTAAGTCAAGTCTATGTCATATGCCGTTCAACCGTTACGTCCTACCCCAGAAGAATTAATCTGCACAAAACTCCCTAACCGCTCTGGATGAACACGCATTAACCGGCATGAACAACTAGTCCTGTTGAATAATAATAAATATCTCTGTAATGAAACATACGTGATCGCTTGAAACATCTGCCTGTAGGTGATCTAGGTAGGCCCGGTTTTGGTTTTGAAAACCCGCTTTCCCATAGCCTGGCCTGGCTGCACCCAAAGCCGGACGGGCTGGCTGCTTGGGTTCACTGGAAACATCACGGGGTCAACGTACTGAAGCCTGTTGTGGCCATGGATAAATATTACTGACAAATCTGGGGATATACACCACTCCCACTCACGTGGCGTATAAATAACGTCCAGCGAGTTTCCCAGAACTGGAGAGCTTTGGCCTTGGTCCCATTCGACGCCCGCAGTATCTCGGGTACCACAACCGCATTCGCAAAGCTCTCATGCCCTCCCTTGTACCTCAAGGACCATACCATTTGACAACATGGGAGTGAGGTAACCTGCTAGATTCCTGTCTCCAGATATGTCTCTAGGGTCATTAAAAATATTTTCAAGATTTGTTTTGTTAAGTTATAGGATGGGGTGGGGAGTGGCGGAGGGCTCCCAAGGGTCGGGGAGTACTCTGGAGGGTATGAGAGGGTATGAGAATTTTAGGAATGCGGCTATATCTCATGATTGTCCTCCTCACTCCAATCTAATTCGTCAAACCAAATCCCAGTTTCATTGACACTTGAACCATAGATTATTGAGTGGTGACAAAAGTCTTACGTACTGAATGGTCCGGTTCTATTCCCGCTCCCCCCAGCGCCAATATTGACCCCTTCCAAACCTAGATTAAGCTGCAGTTCACAGCTGAGTAAACAGTATGGTTTGATGGGATAGCATAACCCCCTTTGAAATCCCTCAAACCGTACGAATGTTTCACCGTGCTTCTGGTAAGGCTCACCGTAGTGTTTAACACTTGGGGATCGGCTGGGAAGTAGGGGCTTAGGTCACGCCCATTCAAAAAGCCCGACTCCCCCACAGCTCAATCCAGTTTCTTGGTGTACGTACCCCTGTAACCCATTTCGTGCGAAATTTGGGAACGCTTGTCGGTTATTTTACCCCCAGTTCATTACCACAAAACCAAATATGGGGTGCGGCCCCTTGCCCTCTCCTCTCTCCTATTCACCGTCATGTTGAAAGAAAAACCGAAAAAAGCCATATTCAATTTCCCAAGCACATCTGTGACGAGGTATGCAGCGATAATAAATGTGGCTGCGATATGCTCCGCTCAGTCCGCCTATAGTGATAGTTTGCAGAGGCATTACAGAGAGGTGAGCTACCACACATCTTGCATTTGGTACTGTCCGGGCAAGCAGGGGCCACCCGAGCATGGAACTCAGGTGTTCTACAAGCGATCCAAGACCCAAACTTGCGATAGCGGTGAGTAGGATTAATGGTATATTGAAGGACCGTTGCTACCACTTGTTCAACAGCGGCTTTATGGAAAGAGCCAAAAACAGATCACCAGGAGGATGAGGGCGAGAAAGATTATCGAGAATCCCAGAGCGAGTAAGATGCGGTTCTAGCAGGGCTGGTCATCACTGCTGAATGGCTTCGGTGGCTTCTTCTTAGAGCCTTCCACCAAGGACTCTCTTGCAGCGTATCCACCGGGGAGGCGTGCGCGGTGTCAAAGTGCTTTGATAGGATTCTGCTAAACAGCACTATAAGAAGTGAAGAGATCTACGGAGATATATTATCATAATATTATTATGTAATAATATTATTATGATAAAGCGTCACCAATACAAGTATCATAATATGATCATTGATTTCACAAAAAAAGAAAAGAGAAATACTCGATTATGTCAATGACATAAGCTAAATTTCATACAAAGAGCAGTAGGCAAGACCTATTTGAGAAATGTCTTAAGTCGTGAATCGTGGCGCCTCCTCAGCTAGCGAACTGGTGGAAGATGCTGCACCGACCCTATCAGTATTGGCGGCGGGGTGGGCTAAGGGCGTGTTTAGATTCAACCATTCAGTTTCGTTGCCCAAGACAAAGCGGCCATTTCAAAACTGAAGGCAAACATTTTTGAACAGGAAACGGTCGCACAGCAGAATGGTTGTAGCCTTGCCAAACAATCCCTAAAAGTAAACTATTTGGGGGTCTCACACTAGTGGTTCGGGACCGGGATGCGTACGCTGTTCTAGTAGGTTCAGCGCGGTATGGTTTAGGATGCCCTACAGGAAGAACTCGAACAAACGACCCTTGTGCTAGGTAGTCCAAAATTCTTCCTCTAGAAAGGAGGCTCAAAACGCACCAAAAGACCTACCTTCTGAGACAAATAAAAAGAAAAAAACACCAGACCTTACTAAGAGAGAAAAGTGCAGCGTCCTAGCACAAGGATCATTTCTCGAGTTCTTGCGGTAGTACAGATTAAATGTTTACCACCCATTTGAATCTTGGTTATACGAAGAAACCTTTTTTACGATAATAAGATTTTCACCACTAGTGGCTGGTGACTTTTCCTTCTTTTGCGCAAATCAGCGGTGTACCACCACCCTCTAAACCTCCAAAACGTCATGAGTACCACCTCCAAAGCTGGTAATAGTATGTACTACGGTTCGTTTTTCCAGTCCGTGGTGCATGAACTGCAAACCCCCTTATTGAACTATGGTGAACTAGGGGTGTGAGATTCCTTATTGGGCACTAGCATTTCAGATAAGGTAACCATCACTGGTGGTTTACCCGTAGGTGAATAGTATTATAGCCAACCGTAGCGCCATGGACCGTGATACTCAAGTAAAAACTGTCGTCAAGAATCGGGAAACTTACCGTGAACCTAAAGATATACCGGGAGTGATGGCTACCATATCCAAAACCTTACCATGCCAGTATCATACCCAGCAGTATTTCAGCCTGCCCGCCCAAGCACGGCGAAGGGAGGTCCGGTGTGTTAAACAGAACCCATAACCACACTCAGAGAAAAAGCTTCCATCATATCACACCATACTGTAGAAACCGGAATAGTTAGGATTCTCCCTTTCTTTCCAGGGTATCGGAGCCACCAATTCTACAAAAACACAAAGGTCTAACTTACCATATCTTTATTTTTCCCATGTTTTATCTCCCCCCTATATTTACCTTCTATACGCCCTGGACCTCGGTCCCGCCCAATGTCTTCCCTCTCGAGCCAATCCATTTTGAAATTGTCGGAGTTGCTGGAAGCACCTTGGTTGGCGTTAATTCAACGAAGTCCCCTCAGGCTTCGGGGATATGGAAGGCCATTCCTTTTTTCCTGGAGGTATCGTGACAGATGACCTTCGGATAATTGTTGGCCTGACCGCGGCTGAGATTTACCGCCTTTTCTATTGAATTATAACTTATCGTTAAACTTTTGTGCCAAAACCTCCGTCTTATGAACTAAAAGTGTGAAATCTGATACCAGAAGAAGGGACCTGGCTCCCCCCACTCTGCCATGCTAGCAAAATGTTGGCTGTCTAGCCGAGTTTCCAAACATCCCCCGAGAGTTTCGAATTGTCTTATCAATACAATCTGCCAACCCCTCATCACCCAACCCCACAAAGTCTGATGACTCCAACACTGTGGCTCTAGGATCTCTTAACCAGTGTTCCTGAGAAATCGCCGTTTCCGCGGGAATGGTGGGAATTTAGCATCCAAGCCACTTGCAAGGTCCACCTCCGGCGGGCCGCCATCTTGACCCCTCCTAGTCCCATAACTAACTGGTGCTTTTAGGGCGTCATCGAGAGAAGCTGACAACTCCTCCCCCGTCATCAACTTCCCTTCATCGAATCTGGTTATAACTGTTTTCAATAGCTCTGCAGTCACCAGGTGGCTATCGTCTCGGGTGTAGACGTCATTGCAGTAGTAGAGGACAGCAAGGGCCGCCAGGATTTGGCCGCCGGTAATGCTAATTGCTATGAGGACAACTCTAAGCCAGTCTACCTCCAAGGTTGAATGTAGGTATGCGGTGCCAGAAGTCTGGTTAGGGTGTGGACCTCGCGCGAACTGGGGTAATTCGGTATTTGCGTACGTTATGGCGAGGATCGGAAGTCGAGCTACTAGGCCGGCTACCCAAAGGCGATAACCATTCCAAACCGTCTCATTTGGAGACTTAAATAAATCAGGACGGCAAAGGTAGGACATTCCGCTGTCGGCTACCATTCCACTCATCGAGCCACTAAAACTGCTCCGATAGACACGACCCCCATCGGCCTGATGAGTGAAGCCACGGTTGCCCACTGTCAACAGCCGATATAGGTCTGTGGGATGAAAGAATTTTTCGTGAGGTTGAATTTGGCGTGACTCCCCGCCACCGGCGGTTTCGGTTAGAGTTGGCCAACATTCCCAAGCAATATTCTCGCATAGAATATCTAGAGACATCACGACGTTAATGCTCCGAGGCCTTATATGGCCATGGGTAAATATTACTGACAAATCTGGGGATATACACCGCCCCCACCCTGGCGGTCTAGGAATGACATCCAGCGGGTTCCAGAGGCTACGCGTACCTCGGTCTTATTCGATAGTCTTAGTATCTCGGGTACTACCTCAATATCCTCCTCGCTACCCCAACCTAACCCGCCAAACCAAAATTTAGTTTCACTGACACTTGGACCATGGATTATTGAGCGGTGACACAAAAAAAGTCTTACGCACTGAATGGTCCAGTTCTATTTCCGTTGCCCCAGCGCCAATATTGACCCTCACCAATCTGGATTAAGCTGCAGTTCACAGCGGAGTGAACAGTGTGGTTTGACGGTATAGCATAACCCTCCTTGAAATCCTTCAAATTGTACGAATATTCAACTGTGTTTCCGGTAAGATTCAACGTAGTGTTTAAAATTCGGAGATCGGCTGGTAAGTAGGGGGTTATGTCATCTCCAATATTGAAGCCACCAGTAGCATTCTTGCTATAAGCCCAATTTGGGGGCTTGGCGTACTTCTGTAACCCACTCCATGCCAAATTCATGAAAGCTTGTCAGGGATGTTAGTCCCAGTTCATGCCACAAAGCTGAGTCTGGAGTGCGGTATCCTTGCCTTCTCCGCTCTCAGATATGTCCCTCCTATCATCTGCGGTCCCGTCGGAGAAAATCCGGCCAGTCCATGAGGCTGATGTCCAATTTGTCGCAAGGATTGGATACTCAATCCCTGTTGTATCCGTCATGTTGTAAGCTAAGCCGAAAATGGCCACGCTCAATCTCCCAATCACATTTGTGGCGAGGTATGCAGTGACAATAAAGGTGGTTCGCGATATCCTCCGCTCTCGAATGTGTCTCCAAATGAGTCGGAGTGAGCCAGTTGGTGGCGACATGCCTAGTATTGAGTCCACCTATAGTGATAGTTAACAGAGGCGTTACAGAGAGATGGGCTGCCACACATCTTGCATTTAATATACTATTCGGGCAAGTATGGGCCACCTGAGCATGGAACCCAAGTGCCCTAAGAGCGATCCAAGGCCCAAACTGGCGATTGCGGTGAGTAGGATTGATAGTGTATTGAAGGACCGTTGCTCCCACTTGCTCATCGGGTGCTTTTTAGAAAACGTCCAAAGACAGATCGCAAGGAGGACAAAGGCGAGAAAAGTCATCGAGAATCCCCGAGCCAGTAAGATGCGGTTCCGGCGGGGCTGGTCACCACTGCTGAATGGCTTCCGTGGCCCCTCCTTAGAGCCCTTTATCAACGACCCCCTTCCACTGTATCCGTCAGGGGAAGCTCGTGCTGTGTCTGGGGGGTTTGATAGTATTTGGCTACACGGCATTGTAAGAAGTGGGGAGAGCGGTAGAAATAACTCTAAAGATAGAGTTTAAAGTGTTCTGAGAAACTTGGATCCTAGACGTTGTGCAGCGTTTATAAGTAGTGGCCCAAAAGGTGTCATTTAACTAACTCCCAGCATTGTCCGTGGATGTAGAATGGAATACTGCTGCCTGGTAGGTAACTTCGCACAAGCGTTTCGCATATATCCAATAACGGTAACGGAACATACGAAGAATACCCCATTTCCGGTGGAGTAGGCCCCAGTCACTACGGTGGCAAGTTCAACTAACTAGACTAGAGCACCGCACTACGGCGAAATTTGCCCCCGGGATCGGCCAAAAGTGCACTTATAATACCGGTACGAGTATTTTCGAGTGCGACACAGGTAAATGACATACCGTGGGAACTCTTGCGATTGGCTTTCTGTCTTTCTGCGTCATGTCAAGGATATCCCTGCCGATCGCCGCACACGACCAAGATGGGTTTAGCTTTGAAATTCTCCTGAATTGCGAAACCGATCTACTTTTCCTAGGCCATAATTATCCCAAAAGAAATTTCTTAGGAAAAGTGTAAGTACGAGTACAGTACTCGGATGCCGGGATTAAGAGATACTGTATGTGACGAGACATCCCTCTGAACGCCAATACAAGTATCGCGATCATTGATCCTGTAAAAAAACAAACAAAAAAAGGTACAAACACTGCCACCCCTACCTCCAACAGCACCAATGAGGTACGCTGAACCTCATCCACAGGGAAACAGGCTGAGCTTGCGCGAGATACTGTACTGTATCTCTCATGTCGTGGATTCTGGAATCCCCTCAGTTGGCGAACAGGTGGAAGATGTTGCCCCGCTCCTGTCAGACAAGGCTGACTAAGGAACTATTGGGCACTAGCGTCTTGGGTGGGGTAACCGCCACCCCCGGTTCAGCCGCAGGTAAACCGCAGCAAGCTGAGGTAGATTTAGTAAACACCGTGCTCGTATTCAAGAACTGGAGTCTTACCGTGAGCCAAGAGATATATCATACCAAAAGTGATGGTTCGCCCACCCGAGACCCCATGACTCTAGTACTAGTGCATTAGCAGCATACCAGGCTGCCTTGCCCAAGCATAGAGAAGGGAGATTCGGCATGTCCAACAAAATCCATGACCATACTCGGCGGGGAAACTTCCGTCGTGCCACACCATACAGGAGAAACTAGAATAATTGGACCTCTCCGTCTCTCTGGGGGATCGAGGTTACCAATTCTACTAAAACCTAAGATCCATCGTATTTTTTATCTTCCTTCCATATTTGTCTAGGGTTATCGTCAGTTACTTACGAAGGCCCCGAGAAACGCGCTCCCCTTGCCTCCGCCAAATCATACCGGGGATCAGAGACAAGTCCGGAGGTATAGAGAAATCTTTGGAGATCCTTGAACTCGACATGCTTTTTTACGCTTTTTATATTAAACTCCCGTTTCTCCATTACCACCGGTCTTGTAGTGCTCATGTCGCCATAATTAGGCACAGACCACCTAACTCCCATTCAGGGAGAGCGAGTGCCGGGTTAGACCGGGCAGTCTACGGCTAATTCCGACAACGTGAGTACATGCAGAGTTTCGAACAAAAGAACAAAGATCATGATCTCCCTTCCCTTCCCTTTCTTCCAAGCTCTATCTTAGCCTACTCTCTCTACCGCTGTGCTATTTGCTAGATACTATAATAGTAAAATTTTATGCGGAAGTTCTGGAGTCTTAGCCAGAGTCGCCTTTCTTGCGTGGAGTAAAAAACCTGTGGAGAGTTTGTCTTGTCGAGTGAGATCTCATGACTACACTTATACCGCTTTGCCTGTACTGTACAGTACTTTATAGTACACGATCATGCTTAGAGGCCCAAATGGGAGGAAATGTGCTACTATAGGACGTTGCAGTTGTCGGTGTTACCCTGATTTTATAACAACCGAGGGCTGAGTTTGCGTTGTTCTTCCCCCCACGCAGCCGAAAAGGTGAATTCCAAGGCCATAGCTCAATCTTCTCCTATTCGAGATCTCGCAGTTCGGCGGTACAAGTACCAGGATAATAAATTATATTGAATCACAATACCCATATAATACATGGTATCACACCTACCTAAATTTGTGAAACTACCGCACGAAACCGCAGCGTAATTACAGTATCCTAATTTGACTGCTCCTCCGAGAAAATCCACGCAACAACACAGCAGAAGAATCACCCCCCTCGATTAAGACGCCCAGAAGGTTCGGGCTGGTATCTATTTCAAAGAGTTGATTAAGTAGCCTCTTAATCAGTTGGGATACAACGCAGGTAAATCTACACTTCGGACAACAAGAGACAAACGAAGCGGTTGGCAGATAGGTATTATTAGTAGGTATGGTAAGCGCCATTGTACGACACTATAAAAAACTAACACAGAAGAAAAAATGGGCCACGATTAATGATACCGGTACTGTGCGTAGACACCCCCCTACCAAACTTTCCTTGACCTGGCCTGGGAATCCATCAGTCCACTAATCTGCAATCAGCGGTCCGCAAGAAAACCGGTATCAAACAGTGGATCAAACCGCTACAAGAGAAGAGGGGAAAAAGCATTACCACACGCAAGCCCTCCTTCATCCCGCGACCCTCAAAAGAAAATCTTTAGTATGACTACTATGTTAACATCATTGAAGAGAAAAAGAAAAACATTCACTCAAAAGAGCCCCCTAGTAACAAACAACCACGTTGGCACAACACGTGCCAAGGTTGTGGCGCCTAGACACAGCCTTGGCACGAGTCGGCCAAATAACCCCCGACTAAAGAAAGCCAATCAATCGATTAATCCCTCTTCCCCGGAGCGAATATGTACGTGGGGAAACGCTCGTTCGTCCGTTTTGAAACGGTCACTTTGTATGGGACAATTAAACGGAGCGGTTGTACTCAAACAGGCTGTAAGCGTGAGGATGCATAGAGAGCCCTTGCTAGGTACCGTAAGCCGCGGACGAATGGCTCATTGAACTCATGTGAAATACATGAGGCTCCTTTTTGCATGCAACGCTTCCGTTTTCTCTACAGTACAAAAATGATCTTCAAGGGGAGGAAATCGAGCAAATTTTATGGGGCAACAGAATGGAATCCTTGTACTCGAGCACCGTATTTGTATCCAAACAGAGCTCGAGGGTGGGCCGGTACTCGGTACTCACTATCTTACGGGTACGAGTACTCGAGTAATGCCTACCAGGGTGCTGTTGTATCGACAACTACCGTAGGGGGGGAGCGTTTCTGACACGCATGGTAACTTATCCAGCAACAAACAATGAGGAAAAGTCTGTCTTTTTTTTTTTTTTTGAAAAGTAGTTTGATCCAATGACTCATAGTTAAATGTCAGGCAACAGGAATTTTTCAAAAAGAAAAAAAAAACTGAAGTCTGAGTTCTGAAATGGGGGTCAAACCCAAAACCTAGACCACCAACTTGTCATGGGAAGTTGGGTGTCAACAAAGTGGGTCAATTTCATATCTCTGTATCAGAATTTGGGACTGTCAATAAAAATTAAAAAAATTATAATACTAAACCCTCTATGGACGCCCCTCTTATTATCAGAGTCGTTATCAGAGTTTGGAGAATATACCATATTGTGGTTGTTTCTTGGGGGTAATCGAAAAGCGTAATTTCGTATGGAAACCTGTGGGGGGGGCTCCTTTCTTGCTAAGATTGCACGATAGGGGAAGAACCCAAATATTCCTGGTTAGCCAGATTGACTGAGATACGCTAGTAGAGCCTCCACTCAACGAATTAGTGTCTTGCAAAAGACACCAGAGCAGGGCTGGGGGTTTAACTTAATGTTCTGTTGAACAAACTATCAAACAGGCCAGATTGTCACGTGACCCAGTCCTTCGAAGCCCGGTTTCCCAAAGACTCCAGTATCATAATATTATTATTATCATAATTGCGCCTAGGATGCTTATCCACTGGTATGACCCTCTTCGAGGAGGTGAATCTCATTCAACAGAAGATGCATTTCGCGCGAGTTTTGCTCTCTAAAGGAGAATTAATTTCTCCTAGCAAGTCATTGTGTGTGAAAAGGCTGCTTCGTAGAAGGTCGCCGAGGAGGAGAGAACAAGACAACTATTGATCCATTCAAATTTGCCTTCTCTCTTTCTAACTAATATGGGTAGGTGGTTGATTGTAGGATGAGAAAGGGGCAAAGGAGAGAGGTTATGGGAGGCGATTATTTGGGGGCTAGAGCTATGCTTCGATAACTCATATCCATTTTTTGATATCATATCTCATATAGTTAATCGCAATAGCGAGCGCTCAAGTTCAGCATCCTAACTCCGGGCAAGAATAACAAAAAGGTTTCAGAGATCCACCGCTCCAATCGTTGCCTAAACCCCGGGTATGGAGAGGAGCCACGATGAGTGGAGGTGGAAGTATATCTAGAGGTTGGATATCCCCGGCCGTGCCAAGAGCATGTGAAGGCGAGTGTAGAGTGCAAACTCTTATGGGTCTTTAATTTTATTTCATCATAACCTTCCCAATTTTGTGCATGATTGCTCGCGCAAATCTTATATACTCTTACCTACTACCTCCATATAGCTCTGCCCAAAGCGTGACATCTGCGGAAATCCGCCTCAAACCTTCAGTTGTATGATTGAGGCTCTCCCATCATTTAAGAGTTAGAAGTAGGGCATATGGACCTAGGGATCTTCAACATACCCGCGGACTCGGGGTTATGGAAAGAGAGCGAGAGATTGAACGCACTGCTTAAAAGTTTTGTTTCCTTTATTGTTGAGTGTAGGATAAAGTTTCCCGTTTGGCTGGATGTTTTTCCCTGTACGAGAGGGTCTGTTTTAGGATCTTAAACTTGTTGAAGGTCAACATGGTTATGATTGGTGATTTGATAACATAGCTATCCTTTTTCTGCTATGGGATGGGGCCTAAAGTTTTTTCTGTTTTGGGGGGTTTCAAGACACCCAAGGGTGCTCGCTATTGGCCTCCATGTATGATCCAAAAATCTGCAGATTTAGGAAAAATCCCCCCATCTAGCTCCAGTTCTACCTTTTTACCGAAACTTCTAGATCGATGTTAGTCGATTTGGACAGATCGCGGAGGTTTCGGGAGTCTGGCGAAGAGTTCAAAGGTACAACGGATCGGTGTGGAGGTTCAGAGATTGACAAGAGATTCTCCAGACATGTCTTTCCTTTGTTATCACGGGAGTTTATGGAGGAAAGGGTAGCATGCTTGGAGAGATACGGATAGGTGTGGTGATTCATGGAATGGTGAGGATACATAATCATATATTGTTTATGTTTTACTTACACACCTGTCATTACCGTTAGTTTAGAGAAGAGACGAACGAAGTTGTTTTTCCTTACCTTACGCTCTTGTCCACGTCCTGCCACAGTTCCCACATCGTCCTTTAGTTTTTTCTCTACCGCTGTGCGAGTCAGTCATCGACTACTATACCCATCCGTAAGAGAAGGTGGTAAATTGTGCGATGTGGAGATAACTAAACAACTTAAAAATCCCTAATATCGTGACAGATTCTCTTCAACTAATTGTTGGCTAGGCCTCAGAAAAGAACTACGGCATTTCCTATTAGGTTTATCACTAAATTTTCGTGCCAAAACCTCCGTCTTCTGTACTAGAAGTGTGAAGTCTGGTGCTGGAAGCAGGGACTTGGTCTTCCCCCCACTCTACCATTGTTAGTAAAGTTTTTGCCGTCTAGCCAAACTTCAAAACTTCTTCCAAGCGTTTCGAGTTATCTTATGAATACAATCTACCAGACCCCCCTCACCCAAACGCCCATCAAGTCCGATAAATCCAACACTGAAACTCTAGGATCTCTTAGCTAGTGTTCCTCCTAAATCTCCGTTACCGCGGGAATGGTGGGAAGATGGCATCCAAGCAACTCGCCAGATCCACCTCGGGTGGGCCACCATCTTTGCCCTTCCTAGTGCCATAGCTAACTGGTGCCCCCAATACATCATCAAGAGAGGCTGCTAATTCCTCCCCTGTCATCAATTTCCCATCATCGAATTTGGTTATGATTGTTTTCAATAGCTCTGCAGTCGCCAGGTGGCTATCGTCTCGGGTGCAGACACCATTGCAGTAGGAGAGGACAATCAGAATCGCCAGGATTTGGCCACCGGTAATGCTAATCGCTTTGAGGGCAACGAGGAACCAGTCTACCTCCAAGGTTGTATGTAGGTATGCAGTGCCAGAGGTCTGATCTGGGTGTGGGCCTCGTGCAAACTGGGGTAACTCAGTATTTTCATGCATTATGGCGACAATCGCTGCGTGAGATACGTAGCCTGCCACCCAAAAGCGATAACCATTCCAGACCGTCTCATTCCCAGATGAAAAAAAAGCATTATCACAAAGAAGACCGAATGCGTCACCGTGTCCATTCAGTGAGCCTCCAGGGCCGCCCATATAGATATAACGCTCATCTCTCGAATCGGTGTAAAAACCGTTGCCCACCGTCAGCAGCCGATATAAGTCCGAGGGAGGAAAGAATTTTTTTTTTGGAGTTGAATTGGTGATTCCTTGTCACCAATGGTTTCGGTCAGGGTTAGCCAACATTCCCAAGCAATATTTTCGCATATAGTATCTAGAGACATTGGGAAGTTAACGCTCTGAGGCCTGATGTGGCCATGGATAAATAGTACTGACAAATCTGGGGATATATGCTGCTTCCACCCTGGCGGTCTAGGAGTGACATCCAGGGGATTTCCGGGAGCAGTGGGTCCCTGGCCCTGGTCTCATTCAACACCCGCAGTATCTCGGATACTACCTCAGTATTGTTCTTCTCGCTCCGACCTAATTCGCTAAATCAAAATTATGTTTCATTGCCATTTAAGCTGCGGATTATTGAGAGGTGACAAAAGTCTTACGCACTGAATGGTCCAGTCCTATTCCCGTTGCCCCACCGCCAATATTGACCCTCGCCAACCTGGATTAAGTCTGCAGTTTACAGCGGAGTGAACAGTATGCTTTGATGTTACGGCGTAACCCTCCTTGAAATCCTTCAAACCGTACGAATATTTAACTGTGTTTCCTCCAGCCAGGTTCAGCGTAGTGTTTAACACTTGGAGATCAGATGGGAGGATGGGGCTTATGTCATCCCCAATACTAAAGCTAGCGCTCTCATCATAAGCCCAGTCCAGGAGCTCGGCGTACTCCTGTAATCCGTTCCGTACCGAATTCAACACTTGTCTGAGATGTTAGTCCCAGTTCATTATCACAACACCAAGTCTAGGGTGCAGCTCCCTGCCTTCTATGCCCTCATATTTGGTCCGGTTGGAGAAAATCTTGCCAGTCCATGAGGCTGGTGTCCAATTTGCCGCAAGGATTGGATATGATACTCAAACCTTGTTTTATCCACCACGTTGTAAGCCAAGCCGAAAATCGCCACGCTCAATCTCCCAACCTCATTTGCGACGAGATATGCAGTGACAATAAAGGTAGTTCGCGATATCCTCGGCTCTTGGATGTGTCTCCAGATGAGTCGTAAAGAGCCAGCTGGTGGAAACACGCCCAGTATTGAATCCACCTATCTTGATAGTCAACCGAGGCTTCACAGAGAGGTGAGTAAATACACAACTTGCATTTGATATACTATCCGGGAAAGTAGGGGCCACCTGAGCATTGAACCCAGGTGTCCTACGAGCGATCCAAGGCCCAAACTGGCCATGGCGGTGGGTAGAATTGATAGTGTATTGAAGGACCGTTGCTCCCACTTGCTTACCGGCTACTCTTTAGAAACATCCAAAGACAAAACACTAGAAGGGCGAGGGCGAAAAAAACCACCGAGAATCCCCGTGCAAGTAAAATATGATTCCGGCGGGGCTAACCATCGCCTCTGAATGGACATCCCCTTCTTAGTGCCTTTTATCAGCGACTCCCCTGCACTGTATCCGTCACGGGAAATTTCTGTAGTGTCGAGAGGTTTCAATAGGATTTGGCTATACGGCATTGTAAGAAGTGAGGGGAGCTCTAGAAATAGCTCCCAAGATGGAGTTTGGGGTGTTCGCAGAAACCCAAATCCTAGACGTCGGGCAGCGTTTATAAATATATAAAATCGGGACCTACAAGATCATTTAAGCTAACTCCGAGCACCGTCCGTGGACTTGGAATGCCAACACGGGTATGACGCTGGCTGGTAGGTGACTTCACACAAACGCATTGAAAGCATCCAAATAGCGGAACGCGTGAGGAAGGCTTGTTTCTGATAGAGTAAGCTCCAGTCACTACGATAGCAAGTTCAACCAACTCGACCCGGTTACGATGGTGCAGTCAATCTCCGCAATCGGCCGAAGGTGCACCTAGAATATATGCTCGAGTTCAACTCTGGTTCAAATAGCATGCTCAACCATCAACACCGAAAGTCTATTCCGATGACATCCTACCACACTCACAACCCATCGAAGCGGGGGAAGGTCTTTACAGTCTACAAAACTCTGTCGTATTGGCCAAACCACCATAAAAACCTTTCGCGGTAAACACTGCTCTAAAGTGCCTTTCCCCATAGTGTAACGACCACAGAGAAAAAGGCAAAAATCGTAAAACCAGACTCTATAACTCGGTAACCAGACGAAAGTCGCACTATCATATCATAGATGAAAATAAAATCACCGCCGATAAGCAACCACCTAACTCAGGATGTTGCCAAATACCGGCAGTAAGCCCCCCAATGTTATAAAATATGTTGCTGTATTAACTCACTCAATTGGGCCACGCCAGTCTGTTAAAATAAAGTGAGGCGTGCCAAAGGAATTGCCCAATCCAAACTGTAATATCAGTTCGGTCACAGCTGGGAGGAGAGGTTAGTGTAATTGGGAGGGTAATTGGAAGAATAACTGGGCTACTTGGTTTATTTACACGTTTTCGCTTCGGTCAACTTGAGGGGAGGTTAGAAATTGTGGGCTTAAGCATTCATTTCGTATCCCCCGCAATGTTTTTCCTCTCAAGTCAATCCATTTTGGAGTCGTCGGGGTTGCCGGAAGTACTGTTGGGGGGGATTTCAAATTCATGTCTTCTCTAATTTGGATAACTCTGTTTGTATCATGGTGGAGGTTTTGTTCACGATGTAAGGGCTTGTTTGAGACTTGAGAGAGGGAAATCTTTCTTGCTGTACTTAGGGGATTTTTCCCACCGTTCCTTTCTTTAGTTTTCAACAACGCGCGAAACCACGAGAATACGAACAAACCACAACGACGAAACCTGAACGCTACGAAAATGAGTATACGAGCGAATTGAAAGTGAATTCAAACAACCCTGTGATTGCGGACGTGGGAATAAGCCAAAGGGCCGTGCTATTCCAAACTATCGTGGACCATTGTTTGATTTTACACATTTCTGTTTTTGTTTGTCTACTGCTCCATTCGAATCCTCATTGATCAACCACGTTTACGCATTGCCGATCCGACCGGATATCGTTCTTTCAGTACCCCCTTCATTGATGCCGATTTGGTAAACCCCTCCACGTTTCGGGGATATTGAAGGCCATTTCTTCTGTTCCGGAACCATCACCAATTACTTGCGATGAAGGCCCCCCTGACACGCCACCACGGGAGAGTGTAGGAAAAGAGATATCTGTGGTGATCCGCGAAAGGCCCAAGGTGCTCTTCTTACTCTTTGTATATTATACTCCTGCCCCCCCCCCCCCAATTCCCACCGGTATTCCAGCGCTTCTCTTTTGTCGAACAGAACTAAGTTATGACCACCCCCCCCTCATCTCCCTCCCAAATTATAACCCAGCCCGTTTACTTCACCGGTGCCCTTTCCACTAGATTCTACGCTAGCAAAATTCCGTGGGGGGTTCTAGTGTCTTAACCTTAGTCACCTTTGCACCGGACTTGTCGATCATGCAAATATATTGCCCTGTCGAGTGAGATCCCATGACAATCCTCACACCATTCTACTATCATTGTACAGTACAATATCATATCTCAAAAACTCAAATAGAATAAAATTTTACTATGACGGGAAGCCGCAGTCGCGCACCGGTATTCTCTCTCAACTAAGGGCTGAGTTTGATGTGTCTTCCCCTCGCGCGGCCAAAAAGGGGAATTTCAACGCGGTAGTTCATCTCCATCATACCCGAGTTCTTAAGGTATCAACATAGTAGAAGATATGCCATAAATTTATGACACAAACAGCGCAACAAACAACTCACCACGGTGCAATTACAGAATCCTAATTTAGATAATCAGCGCCGCAGCAGGAGAACCACCCTAGGGATTAAGATGCGCACAAGCTTCAGGTTGATATATACTTC
Organism: Tuber indicum; assembly: GCA_006112555.1. NCBI lineage: Eukaryota > Fungi > Ascomycota > Pezizomycetes > Pezizales > Tuberaceae > Tuber > Tuber indicum. Next base: position 1,637,494 of record VBSK01000394.1, on the reverse strand, counting down.
AAAGAGCAATAAAGTAGCTTCTTAATAATTTGCACTATAACGCACGTAAATCTACACCCGACAAGGAAGGACGAGCAGAGTAGTTGGCAGATAAGCATCATAAGAAGGACTATAATTGATGCTAGGTAGACACCATTCTACCAGTCTCTGCTTGCCCTTCCCTAACAATCCATCAGTCCATCAATCCGTAGTCCGCAAGTAAATTGATATCAAACAGTCGATCGAGCCCTTACAGGGGTGGGAAAGGGGGGGGTTTATTACAACACAAGCCTTCCTTCATCTCTCACTAGCCTAACGCTCGAAAGAAAAGATTTAGTATGATACCACCAAAGAAAAAATAATGGTAAAAAAAGGTAAAAAAACAGTCCACCAAAAATAGCCCTTATTACGGGTAACAAATCAACAGAATTCTGATATAGACCAAAAGAAACCTCGATTAAACCAAGCCAATCACCCACATATCATACAAGCGCGTTAGCACCATAGCCATAATAACGGCAAGTGGAAGGGTGGGCAGAGTGCCCTTGCTGAGTAAGCGAAGGAGGTATGGCTTCTTGACACATGTGAAATATATGAGGGTGTGCTCAAAACCCACCAGGCCCATCATGGAATCTGTGGGTGTTGATGGTGGGCCGTGAGGCTGTAGATTCCGAACGGCACATTTCATACGAGCCCGGTAACCGGAGGAACGCACCCTCCCCTAGTTTTCCACACGATACTAGTACTGTACAAAAGGCCAATTTTTGCTACGCACCTGTTGTTGGACGAAAACCTTTCTTGGCTGCTCACCGCATATTTCCCTTCTGGCAACGACTTCACAACCCTAACCCTCTTGGCCTATCAACTACTCCAACGCCTCTATGTTTGACTACCGGTTAGTCCTACACATCAAACAACACCTGCAACAACACCTGCGACGACTCCATGTGAAGGCCTTACCCCTATCATATGGAAATACCGAATGTCCTCGGTCATACTCTGAACCTTATCCTCGGTCAGAACATAGCCTCGGTCGAATCCTCTTATCCTCGGCTGAAGCAGAACAATGGGCGGTAGTGGAATTGAGCATGACAGAGAACACGGCATACGCTGGAAGTATGTGGAAGTGGATCAGGATGATCCAGAGAAGGATAAAAGGCAGCTTGTTTTCCCTTTGTTAGTTGTTTTCGTTCATCATCCAATCTGTCTCTCTTTCTTCCGTTACCCGTATTTGGGTTTTTATTCCCTATTATCTTCGTGAGGATGTTTCTCCGGTTAGGATATTCAAAATTCAATCTTTGCATCTTTGTCCAGCCATTCAATTTGAGTCAACAGTGTCCAAATCGCTGACGTAAAAAAACCTTGTTGTTGAAAACCTGTGACCTATCTAGCAACAAAGAACAAGAAAAAGTGGGTAATTTTGTTAAAAGAGAGCTTTAACCCAAAGACTTCCATATTTAAATATCAGGCTACAGGAATTTTTCTATAAAAAACTAAAAGTATGAGTTCTAAAGGGGAGATCAAAATCCACGCCTATACCGCAATTTTTGTGTGGAATTTCTAATAAAGTGGGCCAACTTCACGTCTCTTTATGAAAAAACTCACAATGCTAAACTCGCTGTGAACACCAGTCCTATCATCCGAATTTGCAGTATTTTTTGTGGTCGTTTCTGGTGGCTACTCGAAAATTGTAATTTTGTATGGAAAACGGGGGCGGCGCACCTCTTTTGTTCCTAAGATTGAATGATGCTGTACTGTACCATGGGAGAAGCCCAAATATTCCTTATTAGCAGGATTAACTAAGATACAGTAGCAGAGCCTTCGCTCAGCGAGTTAGAAGCGTGCCTTTCAAAAGTATCCGGAACAGAGCAGAGCTTTAATACCCAGCGAGCAGACTATCAGAAAGGCCAGTAGCCACGTTGCCCTCTGTCCTGCGCTTCCAAGTCCAATTGCCCAAAGGCTCCAGTAATTGTGCCTAGGGTGTTTATCTGCCTGTATGATCCTCCTGGAGGAGGTGAATCACATTCAACAAAAGATACATTCCGCGAGAGAGTTGCTCTTTAAAGAATCGATCCCCCAGTAATTGCTTGTGAGCGAAAAAAGCTGTGTTCCAGAAGGCCGCCTCGGGGTGAAGAAAAAGAAAAATAGGACAGCTATTAAACCATTCAAATTTGCCTCTCCAATTATTCTGGGTAGTCGGTTAATTGGTCGGCGGTACGGTGCGAAGGAGGGAAATGGAAGGGGTAGGGAGACGAGGCTTTGGGGGCTAGAACTATGCTTCAACGCCTCATATTCTTTTTCGATATCTCGTGTGCTTAATTGTAACCTATAGCGAGCATTCAAGTTGATTATCCCCACACCGGGCAAGAATAACGAAAGAGATTTTAGAGGACCGGTACCCCCATATTCGTCTAAATCTTAGGTATGGAGGAGTCACGAGCAGTGGAGGTGGACGTACTTGTATATCTAGGGGTTCGGTACACCCGGGAGTGCCAAGACCCTGTCAATGCAAGTGCAGCAACAACTCTCACGGATCCATAATTTAACCTCATCATAGTCTAACGTTTCTGATCCCGTGCATGATTGCTCGTGCACATGTCATATAATCTTGCTTACTAATACAGCTCCGCCCACAGCGTGACAGCTGCAGAACTACGCCTCAAAGCTTCTGTCATATGATTGTGGAATGCCCGTCATTAAATGTTTAGGAACAGTGCATAGACCCAGGGATGTCTAACATAACTGCGACCTCAAGTCTAAATATATCCTCCCTCTTTTGTAAAAAATGTGTATAATCTGCTGCCTGAAGAAGGGACTTGCCCCCCCCCCAACTCTACCATTGCCAGTAAAATTTGGCCGTTAGCTGAACTTCTAAACTTCCTCCAAGCGTTTCGAATTGTCTTATCAATACAATCTACTAAGCCCCCGTCACTCAAACCGATGAATCCTGCACTGCGACTCTAGGACCTTTAACCAGCGTTCCTCCAAAGTCGCCGTTTCAGCGGGAATGGCGGGAAATTGGCATCCAAGCCGCTTGCAAGGTCCACCTCCGGCGGGCCACCATCTTGGCCCTTCCTAGTCCCATAACTAACCGGTGCTTCCAAGGCGCCATCAAAAGACGTTGCCAATTCCTCACCCGTCATCAACTTGCCATCATCGAATTTGGTTATAACTGTTTTCAATAGCTCTGCAGTCGCCAGGTGGCTATCGTCCCGGGTGTAGACGCCATTGCAATAGTAGAGAACGGCTAGGATCGCTAGGATCTCGCCACTTGTAATGATGACTGCGACGAGGACAACGCGGGGCTAGTTTATCTCCAAAGTTGTATGTAGGTATGCGGTGCCAGAGGTCTGGTTAGGGTGTGGGCCTCGTGCGAACATGGAGAGCTCAGGATTTGCCTGCATTATGGCGAGGATCGGTAGCCGAGCTACTAGGCCAGCCATCCAAAGTTGGTAACCACTCAAAACTGTCTCGCTCAGATTGTCAAAGAGAGCAGAATCGCAAAACACTCCATCGGTGGCGGACGCTCTATTTGGTGAATTGCTAGAAGTTCTCAGATAAACACGATGGTCAAAGCTCGCATATGTAGAATCACTGCTTCCCACTGTCAACAGCCGATATAAGTCCTTGGGGTGGAAAAATTTTTTATCAGGCTGAATTTGGTCAGTTTCTGTTAGGGCTGGCCAACATTCCCAAGCAGCTTGATCGCAAAGAATGTCTAGAGACATCATGACGTTAATACCCCGAGATCTTGTATGGCCATGGACAGATAGTACTGACAAATTTGAGGAGTTACACGGCTTTTGTTCGAACGGTCCAGGAATGAAGACCATTTAGTTGTCCCTAATGGGGTGACCCCGGTTTCATTCGATATCCGCAGTATCTCGGGTACTACCTCAGCGTTGTCCTCCTTACCCCAACCTAATTTGTCAAATCCAAATTCAGTTTCATTGACACCTGGGCCATTGATTATGGAGTCGAGACAAAAGTCTTACATACTGAATGGCCCGGTTCTATTCCCGTTGCCCCAGCGCCAATATTGACCCTCGCCAACCTGGACCAAGCTACAATTTGCAGCGGAGTGAACAGTATGGTTTGATGGCATAGCATAACCCTCCTTGAAATCCTTCAATTCGAATGAATATTCAACCGCGTTTGTGCCTATATTCAGCGTAGTGTTTGATATTAGAAGATCGGATGGCAAGTAGAGGTTTATGTCCTCTCCGGTACTAAACGTAGAGTTCGACGCATAAGCCCATTCAGGAGACTTGGCGTACTTTCCTAACCCACCCCATGCCGCATTCAACAACGCTTATCATAGATGTTAGTCCTAGTTCATGCGCTAACACCAAGTCGGGGGTGGTATCCTTGCCTTCACCACTCATATATTCGTCCGCCTCGGGACTGCCACTCCCCTCGGGGAAAACCAGTCCAGTCCATAAAGCAGATGTCCAATTTGTCGCAAGGATTGGATACTCAATCCCTGTTTTATCCGCCATGTTGTAAGCCAAGCCGAAAATGGCCACGCTCAATCTCCCAACCACATTTGTGATGAGGTATGCAGTGACAATAAAGGTGGTTCGCGATATCCTCCGCTCCTGAACGTGTCTTTTGATCAGTCGCACCGAGCCGGTTGGTGCGACATGCCCAGTATTGAGTCCACCTATCTTGATAGTTAACAAAGGCCTTTACGGAGAGGTGAGCTACCACACATCTTGCATTTGATATACCGTCCGGGCGAGTAGGGGCCACCTGAGCATGGAGCCCAGGTGTCCTAAGAGCGATCCAAGACCCAAACTCGCGATGGCGGTGAGTAGGATTGATAGTGTATTGAAGGACCGCTGCTCCCACTTGCTCATCGGCTGCTTTTTGGAAAAGGCCCAAAGACAGATCACAAGGAGGACAAGGGCGAGAAAGGTCATCGAGAACCCCCGAGCGAGTAAGATGTGGTTCCGGCGAGGCTGGTCATCACTACTGAATTGTTTTGTCGGCTGCCTCTTAGAGCCTTTTAACAACGACTCCGTTGCATCGCCTGGAGTGGAGGAAGGTTGTGAGGCGTCTAAGCGGTCTGATATGATTTGGCGATCGGACATTGCATGAAGTAGGAAGGACTCCCGAGGTAATTAGAGAAATGTAGTTTGGGGTATTCACCAGGACCCAAATCCTTGGTGTGGGCAGCGTTTAAGTAGGGGCCTACAAGATCATATACGGTAAGTTAACCTCTGCGCCCGCCCGAGGGCGCGGGGTGCCAACATGGGTATGCTGCCGGCTAGCTGGTGGCTTGACAGCATCGGAATAACAGATCATATGCAGAAGGTCTGTTCCTGGCAGAGTAGGCTGGACCCGGCGGCCAAGCTTGATTAATCGGCCTGGAGTACAAGTACGAGTACTAGTACAGTGGTGCAATTGTTCCCAACCGGCCGAAAGCGGATCTCTATACTCGAGCACGACACTAGTCCAAATGATATCCAACCACCGACGCCGGAAAACCACTTGAGCGGTGCAGTATCCTGCCACGCTCACAACCCGCCGAAGCAGAGGCTACAATCATAACAGTATCCACCACGAAACCGGGGCAGTGACGAACAGGGGTGTTTTTTTGGCCAAAATGGGAATGGTCAAAGTAGGGTAACAAAAAATTGCTTATGATGCTGATCCCTACCGTATTAGGCACCAGTCCAGTTTCTTCACGGGTACGGTTAAGACTACGAGTACGGGTAGAGTATCGCAGTCCACCAAACTACAAATACTCGAGTACAGTTGCAAGATACCTTGCCCCGTGGGGGACTGCAGAAATGGAAACCAAAAGCCAGAAATCACAAACCAGGGCCGAAGATCGGAACCCAGACGCCGTATCATAGCAACCGGACCTGAAGCCACATCGAACAAAAGCAAATGATCGGCAATAATAACCATCTGACCTCCCAAGCCGTTGCCTAAGAGTCAGACCCCAACTTAACCGTGCCAAGGCTACAGATTTGGATTCTCAACAGGTGGAAACCTCGCGGAGTACGGTAGCCTATGGTCAACAATATTCGAAGGTTAACTCAGAGCAAGATCAAAACATGATATATATCTCTACTTCCAATAAGATATCAGCACTTCCTCGGTATGGTATCACGGGGAAATATGACTGTGTTGGCTATGCCCCTGGGTGCACAAAGTTGACCCCTCAATTATTTTGGGCGCATGGTGGGGGACCCCTGGGATCCACCTACCCTACCGGTACCTCTGCGCCCCAAGATCACCCCCCCGATACTTTGAATCGCGAAGACTCCCGAACAACCTATCCCAAATACCGGTAGAACGCTATTGAATCATAGACTAGAATCCAGAGGACAAGACAATAGAAGTAGATTTAATATCATACCGTATGAACTTTCGATTGAGCTATTGGGGTTTGAAACAAAATGGCAGTTAATACACCTGTCAATATGCCAAGACCTTGAGTTAACCGGCCGGTAATCGGGAACATGGCCAGCCAACCAAGATCTAACTCACCAATAGCAAGCCAGGGCCAATGTCGCTGTCCAAAGAATCCCCCACCATAGGGTGATTGTGACTTGTGATAGACCCGCATACAGGCATCCTATCAAAACATACATATAAAACAACACCGCTAATATTGCCATCACTACCGTACTCGTACTCGAGTAAGTTACTCGCCAATGGCACCAATGAGATACGCTAAATCTCATGCAATTCTGGCATCTCCCGGACCGGCGATCAGGTGGGGGATGGTGTGCCTGCCCTTGTCAGCACCAGAAACAGATATGACTAAGAATCTGTTTAGCAGCAAAGTTGGACTCTTTGACGGCGCAACTGTCGCCTCTACGAGTACCGTAGCTTGTCATAAATATCTTGAGGTATCATACCGCAGTTGACCGCAGTAAACGCTTTACCCTACCGGTATCACACCCGAGCACGGAACAACTAACTCATCACCACCCGAGGCCAATCCACCTAAGCATGGAGAAGGGAAATCCCGGTCCAAACGAAACAACTCATCACCGCGCTCGACAAAAACCCTTTCACCGTATCACACCGTACCGTAGGCACCCGAAAAATCACACACACACCCCCTTGTTGGAGTGCCTATAGGGCATGCGGTTAGGTTGTTATGGTTATGTGGTGTTCGAGTGAAGTTAGGTTTTTGGGTTGATGTTCGTTGCCGTTGTGCATCGGGTATTTGGTTTTCTTGGTGTTTCTTTCACACCATATGCCATTCGGCATATGGTAGCTGGCATAGGGCATGCGGTATAGGCTTTAGGGTGTGTGGAGGATCATGGATTGTGATGATGGTTCCAGATTGCTGAGGATGGCCGGAGATGTTTGTCTAGAGTGTTCGTTGAGTTTCTTTGAGGTTGCGGTGTTTGGGAGATATATGTCTCCTGGTATGTTCTTAGCTAGTGGGATAGAGAGCGTTTTCAGTCATCATTCTTCCTCCCATATTCTTTAGTTTTTCTGCTGCGTTTTTGAGTTGCGCTTTCAGGTTATGAGCCTTTGCGTGAGAGGCATTATTCGTTTGATCATAGCAGTTGAGCTATTGCGTTAACCCCTATCGAAAATAACACATCCAACCCCCCCCCCTACTACAATCTACCTTCGTGCCAGTTTGTCACATTGCTGATACGATGGCGTCCACTACGATTAGCTTCGAAAAGCTTACAGAGTCCAACTACCAGAAATGGGTCGTGCAGATGAAGTCAACACTGCAACGGGATGGTGTTTGGAGGATTGTTGAGGGACAGGAAGTTAAGCCTAGTTCCCCGATCCCTAGTGATGATGATAACACAAAACGTGCAATTGAGCGTGAGATTCGAGGTTATTGGACACGGTATGACCGAGCGACCGGAACAATCCGCCTTGGTATATCGGAGGACCTACTACTCGAATACATGTCGATCGATGATCCTAAAGAGTTGTGGGATACGATTAGAGACAAGTATAAGTACTTGGTTAAAGAAAGAGGACGGAATATTCGTGGACAGCTAGCCCGGGTATCGTTGAGAGATTCCGGAACGGTAAAGGACTATTTTCTACAAATAGAAGCCCTATGTGCAGATTTGGCCATCGTGCAAGGTACACCAGTCTCTGAGGAAGAGAAGATTACTGCTGCTATGCAGGGGGTACCAGAAGAATGGAATCCGGTAAAGACCGTGATTCGAGGAAATGTTGACTACACATATGCAGACATGAAGCGTCAGTTGAAAGAATACGAAGCCGATTTGCGGAATTCGCTTGGAGTTAGTACCGATGCTGCCCTCTACGTACACAGACAGCCAATTCGCCGGAACCACTACCTAGACCAACGTAGGGTACCAGTAGCTTTCGGTTTGTCGTCGGTAAAGACTACGGAAAAGAATGTAGGTGTTAGGGATAATACGATGGAAGCAGGAAAAAGGAGGAGTGATAGGGAGACGGTGCAGTGTTACAACTGTAATAAAAGAGGTCACAAAAAGTCAGAGTGTTGGTCAAGAGGTGGAGGAGCCTATAGGGGCCCCAGAGTTATGCAGGAGCAATCGAATATGCAGAGTTCTTGCACGTCACGCCACGAAACGGGAAACTCTGCTGTTACCGATGTACACAATTCAGTTGTCTTTGATAGTCAATCGAGCGAGACAGCATGGGTTACAAAGGAAAGGGTTGGTGACTTCCAGCCCGGACCAAGTACATCTATTCATGGCTGCTTTATTGATACCGGATGTTCGCGGCATATGACCTGGAACCGGAACCTGTTTATGGAGTACACAAAGTTAGAACCGGGGGAGTGCCAAGTTGAGGTAGCGGATAATCGATCAGTCTTTGCGGAAGGCATTGGAAAGATAGTTCTACAGTTGTCAGTTTTTGGAGCTGTTATCCGAGCAACTATTCGAAATGTGCTCCATGTTCCCTCCCTTGCAACAACCTTGATTTCGCATGCTCAGCTTGGAAAGGTTGGAATATATGTAGAGCATGTGAAGGATTATGGTTTCTATCTTCGAGAAGGTGGACCAGCTGGCAAGATAGTTGGGCTGGCACCAGAGGTGAACCACCTTTACCCCCTCCAGCAAGCTGATAATGTAGTTGGTAAGGAGGTACAGAAGCATTCGGAATGCGATTATAAGTCCTCCACAGCGTACCGAGCAGCTCCATCAAATTCCATTCACTTATAGCACCAGAGACTCGCTCATCTGGGTCTTGCGGCTACAAAATTACTTCCAAAATATAGTACGGGAATGCCAGACCAGCTTACAGGCAGCTGTGATTGTTTGGACTGCTTGTATGGAAAGCAGACACGGAAGCCCTTTGCACCCCTAACTGCCGCCTCGCGAGCCACTAGGCCAATGGAATTGGTACATTCTGATTTGTCTGGTCGACTGCCAACCCCCTCACTTTCTGGAAGTGAATACTACATCATATTCATTGACGACTTTACCCGGTTTACGGTAGTCTATTTTCTGAAAAAGAAGTCTGAGGCTTTTCGGGCATTTTTGGACTATGAGACTGCAGTAGTAAAACATTGGACCATAAGAGCAGCAGATCCTGTTGATCCTACTCCTTCTGACCTACCGCTTTTTATCTCCAAGCTCCGGACAGACGGTGGAGGTGAGTATACATGCCATGAGTTTACCAGCTATCTCCGGAAGTGTGGAATTCAGGCTCAGACTACTACCCCCTATACACCCCAATCGAATGGCATAAGCGAAAGGGCAAATCGTACGATTGGAGGTAGAATGAGGAGTATGATGAGTTGGGCTGGTCTTCCAGGAGAGTTTTGGGCTGAGGCAGTCTCAACAGCAATATACCTTAAGAACCGGACTCCTACTCGAGGATACGAGGGATTGAAGCGCGGATTTTCTACTCCATTTGAGGGATGGTTTGGAAAGATACCTGCTTTAGGACATTTGCGGGTATGGGGCTGTGTGGCAATGGTCCATATACCAGCGGAAAAGGTAAAGAAGTTGGATGAAAGAAGTGAGAAGTGTATCTTTATGGGCTATTGCTTGACGGAGAAGCAATATAAAGTATACAATCCTGTTACCAGGAGGATGTATACCTCCCGGGATGTGGTGTTTAGAGAGCAGGAGAAGTTTGGACCACTTCCGGGAATGGTGAGTAAGGTGGATTTACAGATGTTCTCACATGAGTTTGAGGCATTTGCACAATTACCGGAGGAAGTGGATATTGATCCATTGCGTCCAAGTCAATTATCACGGCCTAGGTTTAACAGCTCAGAGTTACGGGATTCTCCACTACCAGGTTCACAAGATAGAAGAAACCCAAGCGTAGAAAGGGAGTCCACCGGTGAGGCAATAGTGGCCGGTAGTCCGGGGTCTATCACTTATCACAACAGTCCTCTTGCCGATACTCCAGTGCATAGTCCGGAGTTTGAAGTGCCTGGAACTTCACTTCCGGTGGTCACAACCAGAGGTCGGGGGAGTCGGGAGCTCAATGCTTTACGGCAGAGTTCGGGATACGTGACACCAGATCCAGATGAGCCAAGGCAGATGCGAACTCGGCCGAACCCTCCAGCACGTGGATTCCTCACTCGAGTGATCCTGGAGCCTAAGTCGTATGGCCAGGTTCTCCAGTCAGAGGAGAAAGATGCTTGGCTAAGTTCAATGCAGTTGGAGATAGATGCCGTCAACTGCAATGAAATAGGGGAGCTGGTAGAAATTCCCAAAGAAAGAAAGGCCATAGGAAGCAAATGGGTCTACAGGGTTAAGACTACTGCTTCGGGGGAGCTTGATAAACTGAAAAGTCGTTTAGTTGCTTTAGGTAATCGTCAAATCCACGGTATCGACTACACGGATACGTACGCTCCCGTCGCACGGCATGAGACAGTCAATCTTGTCTTAACTCTTATTGCCGGTTTCGATTGGGAGGCTGAGTGCTTGGATGTGTGTAGTGCTTTTCTAGGGAGTCCATTGGAGGACGGATTGACGGTTTATCTGCGGATGCCGGATGGAGTTACTTTTGATTTCAAAAGAAGGATTATAAGACTTGTTAAAGATGGTGAGGAAGAGGCAGCAAAGGAGCATAGGCGGAGATGGGGATTGTTGTTGAAGAGGAGTATTTATGGGTTGAAGCAGTCCCCGCGCCAGTGGTATAAGACTGTTACTTCATACCTTAATGCTTTGGGCTTTAAGGCTACATCTTTTGATGCCGGTCTTTTATACCAGCATGATGGTGATTCGGTCATGCTCATACTGTTGTTTGTTGATGACCTGCTACTGGCGAGTAGTAGTATATCACGTTTGGCTATGGTCAAGTCTAAGTTTTGTGGGCACTTTAAGGTGACAGAAACAGGGGACTTGACAAGCTATATTGGGCTAAAGATTCAGCGGTATCGGACCAAGAGACTGATATCAGTTAGCCAGCGGTCGTATTTGGAGTCTATTCTTCAGCGATTTGGGTTTCTTGAGAGCCATGCAGTTTTTACTCCAATGGAGGCCGGGAGTGTCCTACGACCAATTGATCTCACAGCCGGTGAGAGTTCTTGTGATAGGCAGCTTTACCAGGAGGCTATTGGATCCTTGATGTATGCCACCACTACCACCCGACCAGACCTTGCCTATACAGTGGGTATATTAGCACGCTTTTCTCATACCCCCTCTCAACATCACTGGACTGCGGTAAAGCGGGTATTCCGCTACGTGAAGGGTTCCCTGGATCTAGTTCTGGTTTTTGGGGGAGACCTTACACAGCTAGAGGGGTATTCCGGTGCTCAATTTCGCGGAGGTGTCTTGGTTGGATTTGCGGATTCGGATTGGGGAGGTGATCCCGCTACATTGAAGTCTACAAGTGGATTTGCTGCAAGGCTTGGTACGAAGGGTATATACTCTTGGAGATCAATTCGCCAGCCAACATGTGCCCAGTCTACGGCAGAGGCTGAGTATATTGCTTGTGCACATGCTGCAACACAATTGGAATGGACAAGAGGTTTGCTTCATGAGATTGGAATGGGGCACTTGAGTGGATCCCCGGCAATGTCACCCTCGAAACCAGTATGCGATATTCATTCCCGTTACTTCGATGTAACACCTCCTAAGTACACAACCACTTTGTACTGTGATAACCGCGCCTGTATCACGAATGTTGGGGATGGAAGCATCAAGACTAGTCATAAGTCTATTGGTATTAAGTACCATGGGATACGGGATCGTGTTGCAAGAGGAGAGATTGGTTTGGAGTACTGTGAGACAGGGAGGATGATAGCGGATGGATTTACGAAAGCTTTGGCAAGAGTTGGACATATCAGGTTTTTGGAGATGATCGGGATGGAGCGGGAGTCAATGATGTTGGAGGCATAGTGGATGTGCGTTGTGTTTTTCCGTTGGTTGTTTTGGCATGCCCATCGGCAGGGGGAGTGTTGGAGTGCCTATAGGGCATGCGGTTAGGTTGTTATGGATATGTGGTGTTCGAGTGGAGTTAGGTTTTTGGGTTGATGTTCGTTGCCGTTGTGCATCGGGTATTTGGTTTCTTGGTGTTTCTTTCACACCATATGTCATTCGGCATATGGTAGCTGGCATAGGGCATGCGGCATAGGCCTTAGGGTGTGTGGAGGATCATGGATTGTGATGATGGTTCCAGATTGCTGAGGATGGCCGGAGATGTTTGTCTAGAGTGTTCGTTGAGTTTCTTTGAGGTTGCGGTGTTTGGGAGATATATGTATCCCGGTATGTTCTTAGCTAGTGGGAGAGAGAGCGTTTTCAGTCATCATTCTTCCTCCCATATTCTTTAGTTTTTCTGCTGCGTTTTTGAGTTGCGCTTTCACCCCTGTCTAGGAGATCGAAGATGCCTCTCCCACAAAACCCAATATAATAATAATATTATAATATTATTATCCATCTCTCTTTCACTCACCACCCACAAGCCCTGCACGCCATCACTCCGCCCACCGAGTTAACCCACGTTGAAGTTGCCGAAGGTATGATAACCCCTCCGCTAGTATCGACCACCGAAGCTTCCCCATGTTTCGGGAATACCGGTACGATAGATAGTAAAGGCCCCTCCCTCGCCACTCCAAAAGTGTGACGATGCGTAAAAAGGCCTAAGGCACTTTCAATATGTTTTGTATATTAAATTATACCCCTCTCTTTTCCATGACTACTGGTATCACAGTACTCTTAGTGAAAAAAAAAAAATCAAAGTTTATGACCACCCTTCCCTCACCTCCCTTCCAAGTTCTGATTTCACCAGTTCACTCTAGCGCCGCACTATTTACCAGGTACTCTTTATTAAAAATCCACGCGGATTCAAGAAGTCAACCCAAGTCGCCATTCTCGTTCTATTGTGTCTAAAACTCTTCACCAAAACTCCCTACTGAATTCTCCATTCACTTCACTAAGAAAGAGCATTTGTCTTATCGAGTGAGATCCCATGACCACTCTATACCTCTTCTCGGTAAACAAGCCTTGAGATTCTTCACCTCCGGTGCGCCACTAACCACCCGGTTTAAAGACAGAAGCCCTTGTGAAAGTTACCGCTTTGCATCTGCAGCACAATATCACCCCTCGGACGCGCTGCATCTCTTGAACCGATTCACGCAATCCCCCCAACCTAACCACCCGGGTAGACGCAGATATCGTAGCAAATCTCAAGTGCCCTTGCGGAACTGGCACGCTACCCCCCAAAAAAACCAAGTAGGCGAAAAACGTGCCATGATAGGACGTCGTAGCCCCCCCCCACTCCCAGTAAGTCGCTGCGCATACCAGTATCCCTTTTACACCTTCTCAACAGGGTTCCGAATTTGTGATGTTTTTCCGGTAACTAGTGGATACGGAAAATTGCATAAAGTTTCATTATGGTGTTGGCGGAGTAGTGTCCTCTCATTTTGGGTAGCGTATTTGAATGCACCGGGCTGACTGGAGGAGAGGCAATGTGCAAGTGGGTTTTCGCGGGGGAAAGTGGACGGTTAATTTCAATTCTTCCTCTTGCATCATGTATCACCCATAAGTTCTGGTTGAGCCCTATTAAGCAAGATTCTGTGACAATTGGGGACCCTTTAACCACCGTATCTACTTGAAAAAAACCCCCCCCGAGTATTGTGCCTTCTTCAATCCCTATTTTATAAGGCCCGCGAGTCCTGACTTTCAAACACACTATAGTATCAAATACTATAAATCTTATGAAAGTTGGCTCGTAAAATAGTGTTTTGGACTATCATACTTGGCTGTTTAGTCTAGGTTTGGCACGCACAGGAAAAGTTAACTTTCAATTGCTCTACCTTACTATACCAGTAATCGTATGTAAATATAATGGTGCTTTTTCTTTTCATTTTCGGATAGGACATGGGTAACGAGGCAGACAGGTATTACAGAGCCCCAATCGTTCTACCCTCATAGGGAATAAAAGGATGGGTTTGACACGTAAATTGCAAGAAGCTTTGGTACCATACTGTACCACCGGTCCCTAGCTGTTCGGTCACCACCACACCCGAACGCGTGATATCATACTCGCCAAAATTTAAGATACATACTCGGGTACCTCACGACACCACAGCGCAATTATAGTATCTTAATTCGACAACCTCGTAGAGATAATCTACGCCGTAGTAGAACGACTCCTGCGATTGAGACGTGCAGAAGCTTTGGGTGGAAATCTATTTCGGAGAGTGAATTAAGTAGCCTCTCAATCAGGTACCCTGCGATGCATGTAAATCTAGACATCAGACAAGAAAGGGTGATTAGTGGTGGGTAAGAAGGCAAGCACCATTGCACCGCGCAAAACTATGATAACAAAAGAAGGGCGATTAATGCTACGTAGACACCCCTCTACCGCACTCTCCTTGCTAACCATCAATCTATCAACCCACAGCCCGCAATTCCGACCGCATATCAAACAGTAGATCAAACCCTCACGAGAAGAGAAGAAGGAAAAAAAGATATTACAACACAAACCTTCCTCCGCTCCGCACTCGCTCATTCAACACTAACTAACCCACCCTCAACAGATGAAAGAGCTTTAGTAGGACAGGATATCACAGGAGAAAGAAAAAAAGGAAAAATAATTGTTCACGATAAAGAGCCCCCTGCTAACAAACCAACACGCGGAGACAGGATTCTGATATAGACCTAAGAAATTCCGACCAAACTAAGCCAACCGATCGATCATAACCTCTTCCCCGGCACAAACACATACAAGCACGTCAGCGCCGCGACCATGAGGATAGTAAGCATAAGGATCCACAAAGAGCGCTTGCTGAGTAAACGACGGACGAAAGGTTCCTTGACGCGAGTGAAAGACATGAGGGTGTATTCGCTAATGCCTATCAGGCCCATTATGGGATCTAGGGAGTACTGGTGGGCCATGAGACAGTAGATGCCGATTGAGAAAGGGAGGATAAGCTGCAATTATTTAATGTATTAGTTTGTGATGGTGATACGGAGGTTTGGATTGGGAAATCTATGACAAACCCATAATCTAGTGCTCTTCGGCTTGATGTCCAAGAAGATGAGTGCAAAAGCTGCCCAGAAACCACCAAACATGGCTAGGAGGCCTACGATCAAACGTAGGGTAGCACTAGGGGGTACGAGATTTCCAAGGGCTTTTGCTCTCAAAAATCCTGGAAAGGCGTCCCGCTCCATTGCCTGGAAAACATAGTCCTTTGCTTCATCAAATATGGCGGGATCGTCCCGCGCCTCCACTTCAATCGCATTAGCAATAGATTGTAAGATAACTTCCGGTAGGACAATCTCGCGCTCAGCGCCCCGCAAAAGGAAAGTGTATAGGATCTTTTCAGCAGAAGCGCGTAGATCATTCCTTGTAACCGTGTGGCCAGGAGAAGTTGAGTCTGTATTGGGATCAAGGGCGGAGGAGGACATGAGCGATGGGCGACCTGTTCCTGGAGTTTCCAGCGTGTCGCCCACGGAGCGGCGGACGGGAGTCTCGGACGTGCCTTCGGAGCGGAGGAAAGCGGAGAGCCGTTGGTCATCACTCTTCTGTTCATAATTCTCATCAACTAAGAGGTCTTCGGGAGCTCCGGAAGACCTCTTGCTGCCTTTGTCCAGATCGGGCGTAGAGACCAGTACACTTCGGCGGAGTTCACGGACATAGTGTCGGCAGAGCGAAATGTGTTGGGCGACGTCGAGCCTGGAAGACAAAGCATACGTTAGCGAGAATCCCAAGCCACCGTCCCAATCAACAGCCGAACATCAGGACATCTCCTCCTGCCTTCTCACAGGTGACATACCAGAAATCTAGATAATCCACAGAGCGTTGCTGATCCCTCATGTAAATGTAAAACGAGAACAAATCCACGGGCGGCAAAGTTCTCCTGCTGAGAACCTCGAACAAAGTGGGAAGACGATTACGCTCACTCACAGTGCCCATTATGACCCACTGAACGAGCGTGAAATATATGTTTCCGAGGAGCTGTAGAATTCTCAGCGTGGTGCAACTATACGCTAACACTGTCAGACGTCTGACGATGGTGGAACGAGGTTGAGTGAGGGGAAGGTTTGTTCGTTGGAGCTGCGAGTCGAGTGTGTCGATGGTTGGGAGCGACGAAAAAGGTGGTCGCAACGCAGGAACGAGAATGGAAAGCCAGCAAGCAAGCGAGGGCAACACAGACAACACGGACAGGGCAAGAATGGAGACCAGCAAAGGGCAAAGCGGAAGAGGGAGGAAAAATGGCGAAACAAAAAAAAAATTTAATGAGTAGAGATCGACGGATCAATCAATCAATAGATTGATTATGAGCAGAGGAATATTGGAATATTGGTTTCAATTCTCCTCGTCAACGATCCGATGAAGGTGAAAAAGGGGAGGAGAAAAAGGAAGCAGCAAGCCGGGGAGGGGAATCTGACCCCAGTCAAGACAAAGCCTCACCAAACAAAAAGCCTCCAACTCAGCGTCTCTCTCTCATAGAATTCACGACAGTCTGACTACCTACTCGAGCACAATGCGTCATCACATCTTCACCCCAATTTTGAAAAATGCGTCAGGACGGTAGAATCCCTCCCACATAGTACCGTGTGATACCGGTGCACGAGTTCGGTGCCCAAATACCGGCACAATCCCGCATAACAAGGACAGACAATAAAACGGGTTACGGTAGATCTCACCACCGTTGCACAGTGCCCAACGCCATCCCCGCCTTCAAGATCAGGGCGTTCGAGATCAAGGGCCCCCGTTTCTAACAGTCAAGAACAAAAGAAAAAGGAAAATTTGCCTAGCCTTGTCATGTGACTTAGTCCGTGAGAGTTTATTCGAGTCCATTGCTTGTCGGATTTGAGCAGCGAAGACACAAGACTAAACGATTGATGCTTATTTACACGGTACGATGCTGGACAGCTAGAACCTAGTATCCACTTAGGGCGAACAAAGTTCTTGGAGAATCTTTTATGAGTATTACTTGTATTGAATCACCTGGTTCTCGGCCAGTTCTATGGAGAATCTCTTTTCGAACCTTCCCCCTTAACGATATTTGTCCTACGGTGTTTCTATTCTATCAACCTCCCCAAAAGCCACCAACCAAACCACGTTGCAGGTGGCCAACTGATAGCCTAAAGATGCTAGGGACGACGTCCCCCAACCACGGTACCGTAGTGCCAGGAGCAACGGTCTACGGCAGGGGGGAAAGTGTGTAACCCCCATTACTATGGAGTGGCTTGCGCGCATATATGATACCGGTATTAAATCTATTGCGGTTCTATACTACAAAATAGCCTCGTTGAAGTCCTTCACCCAATTCAGGGGATCGCAGTGGGGGCTTACAGTACACGCTCCCCCCCGCGGCTTCTAGTAATGACATCCTGTACGGTATGCTCTTCAGGGAAAAATCCCCCCATATTAATCGAATACTTACATTGCACCTGCGCGACAGAAAATTGAAGATACTTTCACACAGAAGCCACTACCAATTCCCAAATCCAGGCCAATCCAGGGCCGTGCTCGAGCACTATCATACCCACGAGGTGCCACGATAGTAAGTATAGATTCTGGCAGCAGACTTGCCCCTTCTGTTACTAGAATGCAGTCAGCCTGCTATTACATGCCCGTCTTTGGTCGCGGTCACTGCAGTGCCAAAGGGCACAATGTGTATTGCGGCACAGTGCCACGCTCGGACCAGGCATGAACCTGGTAGACAAACTGCCGGTGAACTGTTCCGAAGTTTAAAGGTGCACTAGTACTAGTACTTGTATTGTACTCGTACTGGTATTCTTGTGCGAGATAATAGTGCACTTTGACATGATAACCGACAAGTATTTGTGCCCGGATGACTACTACTAGTACTTGTACTGTACTGTACTGTACCGGCACTGTAATGTACCAGCACAGTGCAAAAAACATTTACCTCTAACTCGGACACTCAGCTACTCAGCTACTCGAAGTCAAAATATCTTTTATCATCATCACCATCAAGTCTCCTGATATTCTCTATTCATGTACAGTACATAAATCATTGATCCAACCTTTATTTTTTCTTGTTGTTTCTATCCATTCATGTTTGCTCCTTTCCAAATTACTGAAAAGGTAAAGAAAAAGAAAAAGAAAAATAAAGGACGACTTTTTCCCTTAAGCGACATGAAGAGGCGCACATCCGCAAGCCCCGGGAATGGTGCGCCCCATGTCACGCTTGACACGTTTGGAGGTGGTACCCTTGGGAATGGTTTTTGTGGATCTAGCGTATGTCGCGATTGCGTGGGCAGCCGCCTTGGTGTTCTGGATCCAAGCGCCCAGATTCAAGTTATCGATATTGTCGCCGGCTTTGTGGTAGTTTCTGTCGTCTGTATATCAAGTTTGTTAGTTCGTGAGCAGAAAACTGCCAGGTTTCACATTGACTTACAAGCAACACCAATCTCTCCGCCCCAGAGCGCTGCCTCCTCAGCAGTCTTGTTTCCCTCGGCTCCTGTGAAGATACCGCCAATGGGGATTCCAACTTCCATGAACGGGGCGTAGTCCGAGCGGCCGTCAAAATCGCTGGCCCGGGTTGGGAGTCCGAGCTTCTGGAAGTAGTCCTCAAAGAGGTGCTCAATGGCGTCAGATCCTGGGGGCCCAGTAGTGTTGAAGGAAGACCCATCGCCGTCGTAAAGGAAGTATCCAAAGTTGGGTGATGCAATCATGTCGAAGTTGAGGTACAGGGCAACCTTGGCAAGTTCGGCTTCAGGAAGGGTCTCAACGTAGTATCTAGATCCGATGAGGCTGCGAGTTTATGTTAATTTGGGGTACGTCTGCAGGACCCAAATAATTTGTACGTACCCGAATTCCTCAGCAGACCAAAAACCGAAGCGCACAGCGTTGTTGACGGACCACTTGGTCAGTTGTAGCGCAATCTCGAGATTTCCGATAGATCCGGATCCGTTGTCATTGATACCGGGGCCAGCAGTAACAGAATCTGTGTGACCTCCAGACATGACGATGTTGTTCTGATCCCCCCCCTTGGTAGTAGCGAGGACATTGCTGGTGTATCTGACTTCATTGATAGAGTTGACAAGCAAACTACCTTTGACAGGTCCAGCCCCAATAGCAGCGACCAAAGCAGCTCCGTCGGCCCCTGAGATAGCTGCTACGGGAACATAAGGGCCTTCTGGGCGGGTGAGCTCGCCGAGAGTAGAACCACCAATCAGGTCAGGTGAGTTGTTATAGATGACAGCCCCGGCGGCTCCGGCGGCTCCTGCACGGGCAACCTTCAAACCGAATTCGCAGTCCCCACGAGAGATCAGAGCAATCTTTCCCTTAAGCTTAGGGTAGTCGCTCTATTTTCTCCGGTTAGTGCGAGAATTATCACAATGAGAAAATCTTTAAACACACCTCGTCACAACCAAGATTTGCTACCTTAACCAACTGGGCCGTTAGAGTAGATCCTCCGGTTGACGGGGAGTAGGTCATGAATTCCGAGGGGTATGTCGTCGACAGGGCAGAGAACGAAGTATTCCCCTCGGAGAAGACATAAGTAAAGGGTTGCTTCTCGACGTTATAGTACCCAGTGGCCACAAGAGTATCATAAAGATAATCCACAGTCAAGTTATGGCCCGCGGAGCCAGCAACACGATTCCGAATAGGTGTGGAGTCCGCAAAACCCTGAAACTCTTTCGCATGCTCATACAGGGCCTTCTTGTTCAAAACGCGCCTCAATTTCTTCGACTCCACAAGACTAACATTGTGGGTGGGGGCAGGAGCCAGAGGAGTGGCCACTGCTGCGCCGGCGAGCGAGAAAATGAGGAAGATACCGGTAGACAACTTCATCGTAAGGAATTGAGGGGGCGACGATAGCACTGGGGGGGGGTTGGGTAGAAACGTCGGTGGGGATCAAGAAACCCTGGTGGGGACCAAGAAACCCTAGTGGGGACCACTGCCCCCGCCCTTTTTATAAGGTATGATAAGTTGAGTGATCAGCGGTCTCGACCTACAACGACCAGCGGAGGGTTGCGTCCAACTCAGTACCAGTAGCCAAACATCTCGCCGTGCCATCCGAGTGATTTCGCCTGATGGTGGGGTATCTACGCAATACCAGGGCCTATATTGGACACCTTCGTTGCGGGGAACAGCTTTCCTTGCCAATCCAGGTGCCGGCACCATGTAGCTCTCCGGTGAATCGTTGCACAGTAAAGTGTGCGAGGATATTGATTTTAGCGGTAGTGTGTGTGTCAATTGAGCGAGCAAGAAAATAACGTGAAAATAAAGTAGATTCGATATGTTCAACCAGCATGTGGCGGACCACACCTTTCGTATACCGGCGGTAGTGCAGGTCACCCGTTGTACCTGCGTCTGCCTGCCTTGCTGTTTTTCCCTCTGGGCAGGGAAACGGCGGTCCCTGCAAATGCTTCATTCATTCTCCCCCCCTTTCAATTCTTTCTGGCATGCGGGAATCGGGCCAGAGATCTCCGAGCCAGTGAGCATCCACCCATCTCGAGAATGTCGAGAATGGTTTCCTGGTTTGCTTATCCCACGCCGGTACCATATGCTTTGCTTGTCCCAGCATTCGCAAGAACGGTATTCAAGGACTGGCAAGATTGAGAGGTGAGGAATGCTGAACACCTCCCTTCCCCCCATAGTGTAGATACCTTAAAATTCGCCGGACAAGCCAACCGAGAGAGGTTGAGTTGTCCAATAACTGTGCGCACTGTACCCGTGACAGCACTGCAGGTATAATCCCTCCACAGAGATAAAACTCCCGTTGGCGCCAAGGCTCTGAGAGTTGGGTCCCTGCGGAATTCTGGCGGAATCGAATGAGTTTGGCTTTTGAACCGGAAATGGAAGGGATATCGAAGATTCGCTCCACCGGTGAGGTGGTTGCAGGGAAGGCTGGAAATTATTGGATGCCCTTACAGCATCATCAAAAAAAATTTATCACAATCACAATTCATATGATTATCTTTCGGTAAAACTTCTATGATATTATCTATGATATCTCCAAGCAATTCACATCAAAATATGAGGCGGCGTTGCGGTCCAGATTTGGGGCAGGTAGGAACTATTCAGATAAGATCTGCATCAAGGGCACAGATTTCTGAAGAAATCTATTGCATCGCTGAATACCAATTTTTCTAAACGGAATATATTCCATTATTACAAGTAGCTGCGGTTGCGATATTTCTGGGTTTGTCACTTATAGTAACTTACTGTGCTGAACTGTGCATGCCCGACATGGCCTAAACTTTTTCCGCAATTTCTGAGTCCCATGGTGAGGGTCTCAGCGATTTCCTTGGAATTCTTGGTGTGATTCCCCGCCCAAAACACACCGCTTTTAAGTGAGGCCAGAAAACACTCAGGTATTTTCTGACGGTGAAAAAATTAAAAACCTAGATGGTCATTACATTTGTCTCTCCCTTCTTCACCTTATTTTTTGAATTTCCCTTCGCCGTTTTAAAAAAGGGCAGAAGGTGAGAGAATTCTTTGCCAAGGTTTAACTTTTTTCGGTGGTTATTCCCCTGATGGAATTCGAATGGTTTATGGTATTGCCAAGCACACTGTACGAGTACGGTGATGAAAATTTCGACCCCTCGAATTATCAGTGGGAAATTACGGCATTAGACCTCGATGACTTTGGTTTGGTAAATTTGACGGAATTGCGAAAACCAGTCAATGAGACCCGGCAGCACCGTGCCGAGAAAGCGCTAATCCTTTTCAAGAGCTTGTGTCTCTGAACCCGGAGATTAGACTCTTTCCGGGGATAGCGAATCAACGGGGTTCTCACGATACTCAACGGGAGACATTGATACATGTCGTCCTTTGGCCCCTGCCCAAGGTACAATGTTCCCGGACGCGATCACCCCATAGGACGTGCTCGAAGAAGGTTACTGGATAAAACTTACCTTAAATGAAATCTTGCATTATTGTAAAGTACTATCGGTACGGCGTATTATGCGGACTTTGTGAAAGTGCCATACTCGGTGAAGGTAGGAATTGTCCCCTGGGGTATGATATGTTGGCCTTAGTTACTGAGTTCATATCTGGGGCCTGTTCGGGGGACTCATGGGTCTGAGGTTCGAGGGCAGAAATCCGATGTTTCTACTATTCCCTATACTTATATGATAGTATCAAACCTGTATGGTACTTTCTGCTGTACCTGCACTAGGGCAGAGACACTAAAAAATCACCATTCCCACACTAGTATAATTCCATTACACGATACCACATTCGGGCAGCGCTAGGAATATTAGGGGGCTCAAATGTCTAGCCTTAACCCTCTTGCATATTGCCTCAAGCCACCAGAGCAACATCTATCATAATTTGGTTCCAGCTTTCGTATCAGTACAGGACTACTCGTACGATACTATACTTGAATACGGCAATTTAACTACCAGTCGCTATAAGCTTAAACTCACAGCGGCAGTCAAAACACTGGCATGCACCCCGCAACTTTAGTGTATCATTGAGCAGCGGGCAGCCACCTTAAATTAACTACTCCGAGCCATCATACCCACCGTTGGTCCCGCCCACGAGAGAACGCGAGTATCCGGGGGTCACAAGAGTAGTTGAGGCATTAGGGTACATACAGTGCCTGCCCTCAGGGTATTTAGGCGATATAGTAGAAATATAACTGAGCGGAACGGCCGACGGCCTGTCTCAACGAGCGTTACAGGAACGATTGCCACGATGCTCTTGCCGGGCTCGCTAGCTCGCCGGGCTAGCTAGGAGAGGGGACGAAGGGAAAAGGCGGTAAATGGGAGCTAATTGGCGGCTGTGCTCGGGCGGTTTGGTGCTGCTCGCGGTTTAATTTGGGTATTTCAGAATGTCGGAAGGAAGCCGACAGTTTGTGGGAGGAGGTTGTGTTTGCGGATGGTGGTGAAAGTGAGAGCACGGCAATAGTACAAGTATGGGTGAGTGGGTGAGCACCATACAGTGGAAATGTTCCTCCATCCTGACGAGTATAGTCGGGTTATACGAAGGGCCACATTTGCATCTGCGAGGATACCGTATTGTTAGAGAGTTCCTTCCCGGCGTCACTATCAAGCACGCTGGCGAAAACATAACGAGGGGGATATATCATATCAGGCGATTTCTTCCCCCCACTAGAGCCTAGAGAAGGGGCAGGGACCTTCGATCTTCAGGTCACGTGAAGTCAATAAAAATATGGGCCGGTATTGTAGCAGCACAGTAACAACACCGATGGCCCATCACCAACCGCGTGTGCTACTTGTTCAAAATACCACGCCCAGGTCCTACTACCCAGGACTGTAGCCGCCCTTCGCAATTTCCTACATTGGCAATTGGGAGATTAAAACGTCCGTGAATGGCAAAGCGGGACACAAAACATCGCGATTCCGCTTTCTCACAAATCATGACATAACACTAGTCCACCGGTGATCACAGCTGGCAGCGGAACCGCATTGGTTCCCAAATTTTCACGGAAACCTCTGTATGGTAAATGACCCTCCAACATTTTGCCGCCGTTCCTCTCCTACCAAACAAATAGCCGAATAAACAAATGGTTGAAATAACCCCAGCTAATGGTTAGTCCATATAGGTACAGGTTGGACCTGCCTTGCCGCACAAGACCGCACTCGTCACATTCCGGTAGTATCGTACTAGCACAGTACAGTAACCTACCTTATTGCCGGCAAACGCTCCTCGCGGCTAAATTTAGAATACAAGCAGCAACTCGGGATACCGAAAATGACACCGGCCTCACTATAATACTTCATCAGGGGCAACCCCGGGAAGTCTATAACAATAAATTGCGCAGTAAACATTCCGGTCCTACCACCACTGAAACCAGCCCGGGGAACCACTTCTTTAGTGAACAACGGAAAAATGGACTGCGGTACCCCCCACGTAGTCCACAACGTCCACCCAGCAGACAGAGATCTCTCAGGACCACACACAGTAATCATAGAAAATCGGCAGTATAACCTCAGTCACCACTTCTCTTTCCCCGTCCTCCACATCTTGACAACCGTACGAGTCTAACATCAACGGGAACCATAGCGTGCTGTTCGCCAGCTTTCGCCATTCATATCTTCACATTGGTAAATGCTACTCCATGCGCCAGTGCTCGTCCGCTATCACGGGGGGTTATGAGGGGGCCATATAAATTACCCTATGTGCTATGTTCCTCACCGCCGAGGAGTTTTATGCGAGGGGTGAGAGGTTGGTTGAGGAGAGTGCGAGCTATGAGGCTACGGCTATGAGGGTGTTTGTGGAGGTGGATGTCTTTGTGGAGCTGAAGTGGGATGAGTGGAGATTGCGGTTTTAGAAGGGGTGTGGGGATGAGGGGAGCGGTGTTTGGGACAACCAACTTACTAGTGAGTATTGGGCCGTCCGGGCAGAGGGGTACTGTAAGTTGTGGATGGTGGTTGATTTAGTAGTTTTTTACGAGGAACCGGTGTTCGCTGAAGATGATGGTGGGGGCGTGGCCGCGAGGGAGGTTGTAATTTTAGGCGTCTGATATGGAAGGGGCTCACGCTCTTGGGAGTGCGCCATATGCGGAGGCTTTGTAGATCACTTTGCAGCAGAATATTGGGTCTAATTGGATCGTTGATCTTGGTTCCTTTCCCCTCTTTATCCTCTCCCTACTAGTCACTCTCCAGGTAACGAGCAATAGACATGCTCCACCAAAAACATCTAGATCCTCAAATCAACGCACAACCGTCCCTATCCCCACCACCTATTATACCCAAAACCTAAAATTTCCAGTACGTACAATCTCTAAAACATCTGCCTCTCTAAACTGCCTAACGCTTCCAAACCTTGAGAAACCTATGGCTGGAAAACTCTCATGTCCCATGTCCTCCACGCCTTCGTATAACCTTTTTCTATTGCATCTACCTCTCTGTCCCCACATCCTACAACTTAACCACCACATCCGGGAAGGCACTATCCCGATTATTGCCGGTACACTTCGTAGGTGAGCGACCTGTACATGATGGGTCGGCCTGAATCCTAGTGCTCTTTCGAGGGCGGTGGATTCCCCCCTCGTGTGACCATTTCACTATTAGACTGGATAAAGTGGTACTTCATGAATTTCTCTGTAGTTGTGAATAACGTGATGGGTGAGCTTACGCCTTTCGGGGGAGCTGGTTTGCTAGGTGGCTTGTCACGGGTTGGTGAGTGTATCAGGTAGGGTCTTGAAGTAGATATTTTGACTTTGCTAGTATTTTGCCTCGCACTTGCTGGGGGTTTAAAAAAGCTAACTTTTGGCGTCTATGAATGCACAACTACCAAGGCGAGGGCTGTAATCGGACTTGATGAAGGGTGGGATAGATTTGGAGTAGAAGTCAAGGTTAGAGGTAAGGCGGATCTAATGGCAGTTGGATGGGAAGCAGAGATATTGGGACTCCTGGGTTGATAGCCGAACCTGGATGTGAGAGAATTTTAATTAAGAATGATAGAGCCATGGCGAGGAGGACTGTTGAGAGATGGATTTCACAGGAGGCAAATCGGTATTGTTGTGTCAATGGATAGATAATATCATAGGTTATTGTACTGAGTTGAGGATGTCGATGCTAATGTCATTGGTTTATCACTCCCCTTGTCTGCGGACGCAGATGCAGTACAGTCTAGGGAATGAATATTCACAGTAATTGGCTCCTGAGAAGATATCTTAACTTAAGAGAGTAACCAAACCTCACACTAACATGTCGGAGTTGCCTCTCCTAGTGAGGTCTAATGTAGCGTACAATATTTTTTCATTTTATTTGTCCCAGCGGAGGGTGGAAAGCCTGTTTTCCTTTTCGAGGTGTTTCCCCCGTATCCAAAAGGGGGGATTCTAGACTTCCTATTGTAAAGCTAAGTATGATAAGGTTCAATCATTCTAGTTCTGACGATAATGTAAATTCTCTTCCTCTAGGGGTCAAATTAGTCATGAAATACCTTAGATGGACATACTCTTCAAATAGAGTAGTCATTTTGAGAGATAGGGTATAGTACAGCGCAATCGCGCAACTGCAGGCAATGGGTGGTGGATCTGGTCACCACCCAATTTTCCGCAAGAAGTATCTTTATGGGTGTTTATCGATATGAATAAAAACATATTGGTGATTGAAATCAGAGTACCGGAATCATGGGGGTTTGTCCCCTTACAATTTTTTTTGTATTAAAAAAAAGTTGTCAATAACGTTCCACGAATGTTTGGCCATTGGGTAATTGATACATCTAATTTATAGTATGAGAGCTTTATGTTAAGAAAGATACAATTATAATAATATTATTATAATGGCAATTGCGCTACCGGTATATCTACAAGAACTTTTCACCAATGCGGTTTAAGAGTGCAAAGGAGAGGAGATACAACCAGATTCCGTGTAAAGTTTCTGCTATCTGTAAGAATTTCCCCTATTGTTTGTTCTGTAAAACACGTTAATTGGGTTGGTGAAGTGAGATACCTACGTTGGTGCGAGATGGGGGGTGCAAGATGGGAGGGTGCCAAGATCTTCTACCTTCTATATCGTATACAGACTTTTTCTTCGCTGACCGTACTCATAGTATATCACTCGTACTCGGACACGCCCCTTTTCATAAGCTCTTTCCCGAGTTCTTTTCCGAAGTGGACCCGACTTTTTGCCGACGCCAAAAATACTCACCAGTTATCACTCGAATTTCCTAACCTGGTTTAGTTTACATATAAATATCGTACCACATCTCCTTTCGGCAATGGACCCGACTATTGTCCACCCCTGATCGTGGGGAGAGTATCATAATTTACGTGTGGTCTGGTTGCCATCCGGGTAGCATCAACCTTAAGCCTCAACACTGCCGGTCATCCAATCGCAGCGCGCATCCTACAGTACGAGCACAAGTAAATTTCTACTGTAGCGCCAACTCATCCATCTGGCAGTCCCATCGCCAATTGAACCCGAGCCAAATCTCACAACCAAACAGAAAACAACTCCAAGTGGTTTCAACCAAACAAGATGCCGACTCCGCTCGATGCCATACGCACTGACACTACCATCGACTCGTACAAAGTCGGCAACCTCCTATTCGACCCGGGCTACCGCGAGACCCGAATCCGCGTAGCAAGTATCCTCAGCAACGACAGGATATTCGACAAGTCCTTACGACCACACCTCAACCACCGTCAACTCCTTCATCTATCTCTGCGCATCTTCAAACGGTTGCTGGAGCTCCGCGACGCGCATGGATGGTCCGATCTCGAGTTTACCCTCGCCTGTCGTTTGCAGGATGAGTCTCTCCCGACCAGTCTTCACGACGCGGCTTTCGTCCCGGTTATCGCAAGTCAAGGAACGCAGGAGCAGCAAGCCTATTGGCTACCAAGATGTAAACGCTACGAAGTCATCGGCTGCTATGCACAGACGGAGTTGGCGCATGGGAGTAACGTACAGGAGCTAGAAACAGCTGCGAGGTTCGATGTCACCTCAGGAGAATTTGTGATTTCCTCACCAAGGCTGGAGAGTACAAAGTGGTGGATTGGAGGATTGGGAGTCGTGGCGAATCATGCAATTGTGCAGGCCGTGCTATACTTGCCGTTGCCTTCGAACCCACTGGAATACAAATCGTACGGGCCGCACTTGTTCATTGTCCCGGTTCGCTCGCTGAGGACGCACGAGCCGTTACCGGGAATAACGATTGGAGATATTGGGCCGAAGGCGTATGGGGGGTTTGGCATGGTGGATAACGGTTATGTGCAATTCCGGGAGATCCGGATTCCCCGGGAGAACATGCTTATGCGACATGCGCAAGTCACGCTCACGGGGGAGTACGTCCGACCGGCACACGACAAGCTTTCCTTCGGCAGCATGGTTGCGCTGCGGGCTGGCATTCCAGTGAACCTGGGGTGGTCTTTAGCGAGAGCTGTAACAATTGCTCTGAGATATTGCATTCACAGGCGGCAGTTCGCAACCACTCCTGGTGGACCGGAGCAGCCGGTTATTACGTATGCTAGTGTTAAGCATAGATTGTACCCGCTGCTAGCGTCGAGCTATGCATACATTATCGCTGGGAGGGAACTGTGGGCCATGTATCAGAAGATGCTAGAGGAGGTTGTTCAACGGGGAAATGTGGAGTCGTTAGCGGAGATGCATAGTTTGTCTACTGCTTTGAAGGTCAAGAGCTCAACGGACTGTGTAAAGGGGCTGGAAGAGGCAAGGAAATGCATGGGTGGTCATGGATACTCTCATATGGGTGGTATTGGCCCACTATTCGCAAACGCTACTGCTTCTCAAACATATGAAGGTTTGTCCTAGACCCTCACATCACCACCCCTCACTCCCCCATCCCACTATCCTAACATGGAACAAAAGGCGACAACTACGTAATATCCCAACAAACTACTCGCTCCCTCCTAAAGCATGTCTCCGCCTTACGCCCTTCCTCTTCGTCCCCCACATCCCTCACCTCCTCCCGCTCCTCCCGCTCCTCTTCTTCCTCTCGCTCTTCAGCCTCCTCCCGCTCGTCCTCATCGTCAGCACCAACAGAACACCACCTCCCCCCAAGTAGCTCCTACCTCCTAAACACCCTCCTAGCCCCGGCCCAATTCTACACCCAACGCTCAAACGTAAACACTTCCGGCGATTGGTACTCCCCAACCTACCAACTCTCGGCACTAGAGCATCGCGCAGCCTACCTAGTTCTCGAACTCTCCACCTCCCTCTCATCAACCTCTACCCCTCAGAACTGGTCCTTACACACACACACCACGCACCGAATCGCCTCCGCACATGCGGACGTCTTCGTAGCGACCACCTTCCGGAAATGCGTAACCCGTGCCAGCTCTTCCAACCACTTACCTGACGACTGTGCGTACGCCCTGTGCCTGCTCTGCGACATCTTCTGTTTGAGTACGCTCGTAGCTGGCTTGCCGGAGCTATTCGAGAGTGGGTTCATCAATGCTACGCAGGCAAGATTGCTCAGGCGAGCGTTGGACGAAGCACTTTTGGTCAGGATGGATGTTGGCAGCGCGGTCTCGCTGACGGACGCATTCGCATTTACCAGGTTCGAGATGGCGGGGAGTATACTTGGGCGGGAGGATGGGCGGATGTACGAGGGGATGTGGAAGACTGTTCGTGAGGGGGAGAGTGGGAGGGAGAGGGAGTTTTTGGAGGAGTGTTTGGAGATTACGGGGCATTCTCGTAGGAGGAGGGGGAGTGCGAAGTTGTAGGTATGATGGGCCGGTGTGATGGGGGCGGGATGTATTTAGAGGAGCTTGGCCGGGTGGTGCTTTGGGGATTTTGCTTATTCATTTCACTATGGGCTGGACTGGGGAGGTTTGTTATTTATTTTGGATTGCCCTTAATTGCTGAGCCATAAGATAAGATAGCTAAGTATTGCGGCCTGTTATGTTAGTTTGGGCGTAAGAAAGTTAATGTTAAATACCTGCAAATCTCTTGCTTTGCTTTGCTGTAGGGGTCTAGATAAGAATTCTGTATGAACTTGAATCACCCAAGCTTTATAAATCTCATTCGACGGCGTAGTATGATAACTAATCTCATTCTACTAGGTTTTCAACAAGGATACAGAGCGGTCTCTAAAACGTCAATGGAGACCATATTCAGCCTGTACAACAATGATCAAGACCGTTCAGGGAGTAACAGTCACTGCTATCATAATGACCGCCTACAGGGCGAGAGCTAGATACCTAATTTTTAAGAATTAAAGGTTAATTTAATCGGTTATCTCCCCAACATTGAGCGCAGAGTACCATAAACTATGCGATCTATGAGGCGCCCTAAGTATTATATACAAGAGAGTTTGTCGAATCCCCCCTCGTAGAACACCCACCACCTTCACAGCCACCAAGCGCATCCCCTCCACCGATATTCCAACTCCCCCTTGCGATAAACGATCTAGAGCGCGCCTGAGCAGAGGTAGCTTTCCTGGCTCTGGCAGGCGCTCATCCAAAACACTCCTCAACCGATTTCCCCTTCCGAATCTTGCCCACCTCTAAATGCCGCCTTTTTAGTAGCGGCCCAACCGCATCTTCGCGTCCCCCCTTAGCCGCAATATGCAACACCGTTTCCAGTCTGGCCCACACAGGTTCAGATCTCTCCCATAGGATGACCGCCCGGTTTGTCCGCGGTGCCATGGCTGAAGGCGTTCAGCTGGGCTCTCTCGTCCTGGCGGAGCACTCGCACAACATCCACCGATCCGGTCTTTGCTGCAGAATATACCGGTAGTGGGGGGATCTCGTGGGTTCTCCCCTGTTAATTGATATCTCGGCGCTAAGAGTGGATTTATACAGTTTAGTAGGATGCTGATGGCATCGGCGCCATTTTTGTACTGCAAGATGCAGGGGTTCCCGGGCGCGGCATTTCGCGCTCGTTCTTGACGCGCTTGCTGTGCTTGGGGAGTTTTGTTACGGGTTTGTGTTCGTTCAGGGCTGCAAGGTAGGGGGCATTGGAATATCCTTTTCCCTCACCCGGTTGACTTGCACCGGTCCGTTGGCTTGTAGGATTCGCACGGCACTTTTGCAACCCGCCTATGCGGCGGCGTGGAGTGGGTTGTAGCCTTTCTGGTTGATGGTTTGGATCAAGTCGACGTGGCAAGACAGGAGGTGTATTGTGATTGTGCTGTCGTTGTGTTTTTATGGCTATGCGTTTATCTCCCTACATACTCGAGTATCAAGCCGCAGATCCCGCAGGGGATGAGAGGGCAGAATGCCATGCCGCTGTAGAGCTTTGGCCTGATGTGGAGTATGCTTTCGGTTGGGATGGGGGCAGAAGACAGGAGAACCCCAAAGCGCCGGGGGGGTTTCTTTTTTTTCTGAAAGGGGTTCACATGTGGCGGGTGGTGCAGTTCTCTAGCTATTTCGGAGGTGGTTTCGCCCGGGGAGTGTAAAGACCTATTGTCTCTATTTTGTGCATTGGGGGGGCGGAGAGGTTAAAGCCTGACTTTCGTGAACCCTCGTGGTGGAGTACCTGTTCAAGGATTTTAATCGACCTGGATAAGTGCGTATGGTACTACAGGGGATGCTAGTGATCGAACCGGGACCGGGCCCGCGGGAGCCCACGGCTGGCGAATAACGTGAGGACGGTAATGTACGGGTGTGGATCGCCTAGAGAGCCAGTCACTCCTCTCCGGTTGTTGTGCTCTCCCAATTGTGGATAACGCTCTTGCACTGGAATTGCACGGTGGTTCCCAGGAGGGGGAAGGCAACTCGGAAATTGAACCTGGAAGCATGACGAAAACAAATTTAAAATAGCTGGGGTCGGGGATATATATATAGTCATGTCGTGTCACTCGTCGATTGCTGTGAAAAGGAAGGAGCGAGGTGTATCTGGCTTGGCCAAGAAGCCATTGGACAGGGTAAAAGGTATCATTAAATTTTGGAGTAAAGCGCTTAAGGCGTGTATCGTACAAAGCCTGTTGCATTGTAAAGTGCCCATATTTATGGTGGAAGTAAAAGATTATAAATATTTTCTGAATGCCAGGAATTTGATTCTGCAGCCTATTGGATTTCTCCACCTAATTCCCAAGTTTGGTGTATCGTGCCATAAATACTGGTTCGATAGTGTACTAGCATAGTGTTTGGCCACTTCTGTGTTCCGGTAGCAATCGCCTACCACTTCAGTAACTCCTCTTCCATAATGGAGCCCTACGAGGATTGGAATCGCCTAACAGAACACCGGTGACATATGTGCATCGGCGGAATATGGGAGAGTTATGAGATGAAGGCAAAAACTCCACCGGGGGTATAGAATATGTGAGAAAATCATCGGGGTATATGAACTCTTTTCAGTTTTGTGCCGGAAATGTTATTGTAGAGTGAAGTGTGGAATGGGGGGAGGAGGATCAGAAAAAATAAATAGAAAATTGGTAGGGATTGAGCATGGGCGTTTCAAAAAATCGTTTTGCTTGTTTAATACCCCTTGCTCTTACAAATAGAGACATTGCACAATGCAAGAGGCTTGGTAGGTGCTTTGAGAGGTTTGCGCCATACTCGAGCGCATATAGGTACACCTTTGCCCAACTGTGGAGATAAATTGTGCCATTGTACTCTGGTATAGTTGATTGAACTTGACCGTGGCAGTCACTGGAGGCTACTCGATTAGAAGCTAGCCTTCTGCCTGCGTTTCATTATTTTCATTTTTTTAATAGGTTTGTGTGAAGCCCCCTAGCAGCCAGTAGTATTCGGGAGTTTGTATTCCACATCCTCCGTCAGGTTCAGAGATTAACTTATATGGCCTTGGGGCCACCATTTATAAAAGCTGCCAAATCTAGGATTTGGGCTCTGAGGGCACCCGGAACCCATCTATTCAGTGATTTCGGAAGCTCCCCTCACTTCGCACAATGTTCTATCGCCGGGTACTATCAACGCGCTCTGACAGCTTAAGATCTTCGTCTGATAGCAACAACAAAGTGGAGTCGGTAATAACAGGCTCCGAGAAACTGCGACTAAAACCATTTAGCAGTGATGACCAGCCCCGCCGGAACCGCATCTTACTCGCTCGGAGATTCTTCCTGATCCTTTTCTCACTGATCCTCCTTGCGATTTGTCTCGGGTATTTTCCCAGTTACAGTCTTTGAGCAAATGGGAGCAGCGGTCCTTCAATGCACTATCAATCCTGCTCACCGCCATCGCCAGTTTGGGTCTTGGATCGCTGCTAGGGCATTTGGGCTCCATGCTCAGGTGGCCCCTACTCGCCCGGACGGTATATAAAATGCAAGATGTGCGGTATCCTTCCCCCCCGTAAAGGCTTTTGTTGACTGTCTAGATAGGTGGACTCAATACTAGGAATGTCACCACCAGCTGGCTCGCTGCGGCTCATCAGGAGACACATTCGAGAGTGGAGGATATCGCGAACTACTCTCATTGTTGCTGCATACCTTGTCACAAATGTGGTCGGAAGATTGAGCGTGGCGATTTTCGGTTTGGCTTACAACATGGCGGATAAAACAGGGATTGAGTATCCAATCCTTGCGACAAATTGGAAATCAGCTTTATGGACTGACCCGATATTCCCCAACGTGACCAAAGGTATCACGGTAAACAAGGAAACCGCGACCTAGACTCGGTGTTGTGGCAAACCGCGACTAACATCTCTGATAAGTGTTCTTGAGGTAGGCATGGAGTGGATTACAGAAGTACGCCAAGTCTCCGAAGTGGGCTAATAGCAAGGAAGCTAGCTTTAGTATTGGAGATGATATAAACCCCTACTTATCATCCGATCTCCTAGTGTGAAATACTACGCTGAATGTGAGCGGAAACACAGTTATATATTCGTACAACTTGAAGGATTTCAAGGAAGGTTATGCCATGCTGTCAAACCACACTGTTCACTCCACTGCGAATTGCAGCTTGATCGAGATTGGCGATGGCCAATATTGGCGTTGGGGTAACGGGAATAGAACCGGGCCATTCAGTAAGTAAGGTTTTTCTCACTACTCAATAATTCATTGTACAAATGTCGCTAAAGCTGAGTTTTGATTTGGTGGATTAGCTTGGGGTGGTAGAGAGAATCCTGGGCTAGTGCTTCAGGTGTTATCGCTATCCGATTATACCCGGGTTCGCAAGCCTAGTGAAGCTTACTGGGCGTCATCCTGGACCTTTTGAATGGAAGCCGTGTATTTCCCCAGATTTGTCGGTACTATTTATCCTGCCCGATGGTCTCGGAGAATTAACGTCATATCTCTAGATATTGTGTGCTCGAATATTGCTTGGGAATGTTGGCCAACTCTAACGGAAACCACTGGTAACAATAAATCGTACCAACTTCTACCTCATGAAAAGCTCTTTCGCCTCGCAAACTTATATCAGATGTTGACAGTGAGCACCGCGGATTATAGTGGCTATAACGGTGAGTCTTACACCACTTTGGGCACCTTTGCTAGGTCATCGATTGGGGTGGAGGCCAACGATGGAACATCATCCCTTTGCGTTGATGGTTTCTTTGAGTTATCGAATGAGACAGCTCGGAATGGTTATTCCCTTTGGGTGGCCGGCCTAGTAGCTCGGCGAGTGATAGCCGCCATAATGCATGCAAATACCGAATTACCCCAGTTCGCACGAGGACCGCATCCTACTCAGACCTCCGGCACCGCATACCTACATACAACCTTGGAGGTAAACTGGCCTCGTGTCGTCACCATAGCGGTTAGCATTACGAGCGGTATGACCCTGGCTATCCTGGCTATCCTGTACTACTGCAATGGCGTCTACACCCGAGACGATTCCCACCTTGCGACTGCGGAGCTATTGAAAACCGTTATAAACAAGTTTGATGATGGAAAGTTGATGACGGGGGAGGAATTGGCGGCATCTCTTGATGATGTCTTAGGAGTATCAGTTAGCTATGGGACTAGGAAAGGTCGGGATGGTGGGCCGCCAGAGGTCGACCTTGCAAGTGGCTTGGATTCCAACTTCTCACCATTCCCACGAAAGTAACAACTCTGGGGGAAGAGTGGTTGGAGATCCTAGAGTCGCAGCGGCAGATTAATCAGACGTGGTCAAGGTTTGGGTAACGGGGGTTTCGCCGATCGTATAAATGAGATCATTGGAAATAGTTTGGGAATGGTTGGATGCTTGGCCTGTAAAAACTTCTCTAGAGGCGGGGGGGTGGGAAGCAAGATATGATATTTTCTTTTTTGAGAAATAAGGGCTATTACATGGAGTTTCTTGTATTACTGTAACCCTCGGTACTAGTTTTGAATGTCGAGTGATTTACTGTACTGAACAATTTGCACCCGCCCGTTGGCTGTTGGGCTTTGTAGAGCGCATTTAAACCCTCTAATGCGGGGGAGAAGGTTGTAGAGAAAAGAAGGTTGTAGCCTTTCGAGTTTATGACATGGATCAAGTCGAAGTCGCTAAGATAGACAGACAAGCGGTGTATTGTGATTGCATTGTCGTATTTTTATCGCTTGGCGGGTTATCTCCCTACTTTCGAAGCTGCGGATTCCGCGATCGATCAGGGGTTTGCCCCCGAATGGTAGAGGGGGGAGCAGAATGCCCTGCTTTTATAGAGCTTGGCCCGCGGCGCAATATGCCGCCGATTAGGATATGGGCGGCGGATAGGAGAACCGCAAGGCACCAGCATTTTTTTATATAGAAGGGGTCCACATACGGCGGGTGATGTTGCTCTCTTGCTATCTCGAGAAATGCTTCTCTGAGGGGATGTAGGCCCCTATTGTCTCTATTTCGTGCATTATAAGGAAGGAAGGGTTAGAGTTTTATACATGTGAACGGTGGTGGTGGAGGACGTACATGCTTAAGAGTTTTATTAAATAGGTTCGTGTGGTACTGCGGGGGGTGCTGGTGGTGGGGCCGGGACCAACAGGAACCCACGGGCAACTAATAACGTGAGGACGGTATAATACGAGTGGGGATCCCTGGAGAGCCATGAACTCCTCTCCCGTGGTGTTCTCCTAATTGTGGATAATATTCTTGGACTGTACGAGCACAGTAGCTCCCAGGAGGGGGGAGGCAACTGGGAAATTGAATATGAGAGCATCACGAAAACCGGGAAGCTAATCTGGAACGGCAAGTGCCAGTATTGCCAATCATGTCGTGTCACTCGTCTGGAGCGGTGGAAAAGAAGGGGCTGACTGTGCCTGGCTTGGCACAGGAGCCTGCGGGCATGGTGCAAGGTATCGTTCGGAGTAAAGCGCTTAAAGCCTGTCTCGTACGAAGGCTGTTGCATTGTGTACGGAGGTACCGTACAGCGCCTAAATTTTTGTATGTTACACTAGCAGTGGGTGTTTTTTTGTGAGTGACTCGTGTAACATACAAAACTTAGGTGATATACCTTCGTAATGCCTCTATTTGTGAAGGCAAAGTTTATAAATAGACCAAGTTTTCTGAAGCCTACGAGTTCAATTCTGCAACCTGTTGGATTTCTACACCTGGTTCTCAGGCTCGATGCATCAAAAATACTGGGTCAATAATGCATTAGCAAAGTGCTTGGCTGCTTCCGTTGGTAAATATTCCGATGGCAGTAGCCTCCTACTTCGGTGACATCTCTTCCGCAACGGGACCTACAATAATGAGATCGTCTATCAAGATTCCTGTGACACATGTGCTAGGTGGAATATAGGAGAATTGTGAGTTGGGGGCACAAATGCCACCGTATGGAATATGTGAGGAAATAATTAAAGTGTTTGAACTCTTTTCAGTTTTGTACAGGAAATACTATTGTAGGTTGCATGATGTGAGGGGAGGAGGGAAAGAAAAAGATAGAACATTGATAGGGATTGAGCGGGCGCGTTTCAAAATTTTATTTTTCTTATTTAATACCTCTTGCTCTTACAAATAGGGGCATTACACAATGCAAGAGGCCTGGTAAATGTTTTGGAAGCTTAGCACTGTGCTCGAGCACATATAGATGCGGTTTTTCCCAGCTGTGGGGGCAAATTAAGCAATTGTACTCTAGTCCAGTTGATTGAACTTGGTCACATAACAGCATCTGGAGGCCACTCCACCAGAAACCAGCTTTCTGCGCTTGTTTTATTGTTATTATTTTCAATACCTTTGCGCGGGCACCTACCAGCAGTATACCGGTGTTTGCACCCCACGTCCTCTGTCAAGTTCAGAGATTAACTTATATGGCCTTGGGGGCCACCGCTTATAAAAACCGCAGACTTCTAGGATCCGAGTTTCCGCGGACAGCCCGAACTCCGCCTATTCAGTTATTTCTAAAGCTCCCCTCTGTAAAATGTTAAATCGCCGGGTACTATCAAGGCGCTCTGGAATCTTAAAATCTTTGCCTGACCGTCACGGTGGAGGGGAGTCAGCAGTAATAAGCTCTGAGAAGAGGCAGCTAAAGCTGTTTAGCAGAGATGGCCAGTTCCGCAGGAACCTCATTGTACTCGTACGAGGATTCTTGCTGGCCTTTTTCGCCCTCGCCCTCCTTGTAATCTGTCTTCGGGTGTTTTCCAAAATGCAGCCATTGAGTAAGTGGGAGCAGCGACTCTTCAATACGCTATCAATTCTTCTCACCGCCATCGCCAGTTTGGGCCTTGGATCACTCTTAGGGCATTTGGGTTCCATGCTCAGGTGGCCCCTACTTACCCGAACGGTATATCAAATGCAAGATGTGTGGTAGCTTAACCTCCCAGTAACGAATTTTGTTAACTGTCTAGATAGGTGGACTCAATACTTGGCATGGCACCACCAGCTGGCTCGCTGCGGCTCATCAAGAGACACATTCGAGAGTGGAGGATATCGCGAACCACATTTATTGTCACTGCGTACCTTATCACAAATGTGATTGGGAGATTGAGCGTGGCGATGTTTGGTTTAGCTTACAACATGCCTAATAAAACAGGGATTGAGTATCCAATCCTTGCGACAAATTGGACATCAGCTTTATGGACCGACCCGATATTCCCCAACGTGATCACTGGTATCACGGTAAACAACACTATCGGGGAAGG
The DNA here is from genome assembly GCA_006112555.1 of Tuber indicum. NCBI lineage: Eukaryota > Fungi > Ascomycota > Pezizomycetes > Pezizales > Tuberaceae > Tuber > Tuber indicum. The sequence goes on along the minus strand of VBSK01000394.1, from coordinate 1,599,817 downwards.
TAAGGAAACCGCGACCTAGAGAATTGGTGTTGTGGCAAGTAACCGAGACTAACATCTCCCATAAGCGCTCTTGAGTTCGGCATGGAGTGGATTACAGAAGTACGCCAAGTCCCCGGACTGGGCTGATGGAAGGAAATCGGTTTTTAGGATTGGAGATGACATAACTCCCTACCTGTCATCGGATCTCCAAGTATCAAACACTACCCTGAACTTGGGCAGGGACAATGTTGAGTATTCGTACACTTTGAAGGATTTCAAGGAAGGGTATGCTATACCGTCAAACCATACAGTTCACTCCGCTGCAAACTGTAGTTTAATCGAGATTAGAAATGGTCGATATTGGCGCTGGGGGAACGGGAATAGAACTGGACCATTCAGTATGCTCGACTTTTACCACCACTCAATTACTCATTGCACAAGTGTCGGTAAAGCTGAATCTTGATTTTGTGAATTAGATCTAGGTGGGGAGGGCAATACTGAGGCAGTACCGGAGATGCTACGGATTTCGAACGCCACCGATCCTACCCTAGACCTTGAAGCCAACTGGGTATCAATCCTGGACCTTTTGAATGGAAGCACTGTATTTCCCCAGATTTGTCGGTACTATCTATCCATGGCGAGATTGTCTCGGCTCATTAACGTCATATCTCTCTAGATATTGTATGCTCGAAGATGGCTTGGGAATGTTGGCCGACCATAACGGAAACCATTGGTGGCAATAAGTCACACCAAATTCTTCCTCATGAAAGGCTCTTTCACCCCACAAAGTTATATCAGCTGTTTACAATGAGCGGCCGGGGATCCCGTGTTCGGAGTGATCAATATTACATCTCCATGAGCAGCTTTAGTAGCTCATCGATTGGAGTGGAAGCCGACGATGGAACATCCTCCCTTTGCGATTACGGTTTATTTAGATCTCCGAATGAGTCGGTTTGGAAAGGATACCGCCTTTGGATGGCCGCCCTGGTAGCTCGGCGACTGATCGCCGCCATAATATATGCAAATACGGATTTACCCAAGTTCGCACGAGGTCCACATCCTAATCAGACCTCTGGCACTGCATACCTACATACAACCTTGGAGGTAAACTGGCCTCGTGTCGTCGTGATTACGGTTAGCATTGCGGGCGGTACAATCCTGGCGATCCTAGCTACCTTCTACTACTGCAATGGTGTCTACACTCGGGACGATTCCCACCTTGCGACCGCGGAGATATTGAAAACAGTTATCAACAGATTCGATGATGGAAAGTTGATGACGGGGGAGGAATTGGCAGCGTCTCTCGATGACGCTTTGAAAGCATCAGTTAGCTATGGGACTAGGAAGGGTCGGGATGGTGGCCCGCCGGAGGTGGACCTGGCAAGTGGCTTGGATGTCAACTTCTCACCATTCCCAAAAAAGTAAAAATTCTAGAGGAGCCGTAGCCAAGAGATCTTAGTATGGCCGCGATAGACTCAGCGGGTCTGGTGGAGGTTTGGGAACGGGGTTTTGATTGGTTGTGTACATGATACGGTGGGAAATAGTTGGGGGATATTTGGATACTTGGTTTCTTGCTGAAATCTCACTAGTGGCGGTGGTGTGGTGGGCAACAATGTCATAATATTATCATTTTTTTTAAAAAAAAAACAATAAAATAAAATAAGGGTTAGTAAATGGTGTTTCTGGTTTTGGTATTTCCGCGTTTGATATTGGTTTTTGTTGTCGAGTAATTTGCTGAAATGAGCGATTTGTACCAGTCCGTTAGCTGGTAGTATTCGTAAGTCGTTTTAGAAATCCTAGTCATAGAACTGGGTCTAAGATCACAGGGACTCACTGGTCGCTAATATCGCGAGGACGGTATAGTCTGGATAACGTTCCTGTATTGCACAGTAGCTCCCGAAAGGGGGGGTCAACTTAAAATAGAATATGAGAGCATCACGGGGACGAAAAAAATTGACCTAGTGTTCTGGGTATGCAATCATGTCATATCGCTCGTCGGGTGATATGAAAACGAAGGAGCTGGGTGTAGGTGGCTTGGTGAAGAAATCGTCTGACAGGGTACAAGGTTTCATCATTTGGCGCAGAGCGCTTTAAGCGTGCATTATGTAAAGTTTGTTACATTGTTTAATACTCATATTTGTAGAGGTAAAGGATTGCAAACAGCCAAAACGTATTTTAAATGCCCGGAATTCCATTTAGTAGCGTAGTGGATTTCTCCACCCAGTTCCCAAGTTCAATGTATCATAGATACCTGTTCTATGATATATTAGTATTGTGCTTGGATACTTCTATGGGCATTCCGATAGCAATAGCCACTCCAGCATTTTCTTTTCTATAATGGAGCCCTAAGAGAATTGGAATAGCCCAATAGAATATTAGAATTACGGTGAAACAAGTGCTTCAGCAGAATATAGAAGAATCTTGAACTGAAGGCACAAGTATGAATATGTAAAAAGTCATCAGAGTATCATATTTGAGCTCTTTTCGGTTATTTGCAGGAAATGTTATTGCAGAGGGTGATGTGGTGTGAGGGGAGGAGGGGAATAAAAAATTAGTTAGAACATTGATAGGAGCTGAGCGCGAGAGTTTCAAAACCCTATTTTTCTTATTCAATACCATTACTCTTACAAAATTAATAGAGGCATTACACAATGCAAGAGGCTAAATCGATGCTTTGAGAGCCTTTTCGAGGATATATAGATACACTTTTGCCCGACTGTGGAGACGAATTATGCCATGGAACTCCAACCCAATTTTTTGAGCTTAGCCACGGCAGCGTCTGAAGACTATTCGACCAGAAGCCGGCCTTTTGCACGTGTTTCATTGTTTTTGTTATTTTCAATAAACTTTTGTGTGGAGCGGGGTACCAACCAGCAGTATAATGGTGTTCGCATCTTAAGTCCTAGGCAATTTCAGCGAATAACCTGATGACCCTGAGTGCGGCCACTTATATAAGCTGCCAAAATATTGGATTTGGGCTCTGCGGGCACTCCGAACCCCGTCTATCGAGTTATTTCGGAATCTCCCCTAACTCCGTACAGTTTTCCATCGCCAGGTCCTGTCGGGTCCCTCTAGCGGTTTAAGATATTTGTCTGATAACAGAAGTAAACAGGAGTTAGTAGTAACGAGCTTTGAGAAGCGGCGAGTAAGTTAAAACCATTTAGTAGCGATAACTAGCACAGCCGGAACCACATCTTACTCGCTCGGGAATTCTCTCCGAACTTTTTCTCACTGGTCCTCCCTGTGATCTGCATTGGTGCATTTTCCCAATTTCTGCCATTGAGAAAATTGGAGCAGCGGTTCTTTGATACACTATCAATCCTTCTCACCGCTATTGCCGGTTTGGGTCTTGGATTACTCTTTGGGCATTTGGGTTCCATGCTCAGGTGGCCCCTACTCGCCCGGACAGTATATAAAATGCAGGATGTGGATAAATTTCCCACACATAAAGGTTTTTGTTGACAGTCCAGATAGGTGGGCTCAATACTGGACATGGCAAGCTCGCTGCGATTGATCAAAAAGACATTCGAGAGCGGACGATATCGTGAACCACCCTCATTGTCACTGTATACCTCGTCACAAATGTGGTTGGGAGATTGAGTGTGGCGATCTTCTGATTAGCTTATTGTTGGAAATACGTTATCCACCCTATGAGTCATGGGTATGAGTCATGGAATTGACTCATACATGTGACGAGATATGAAAAGGGGGTTTCCTTGGCAGGAGAACCATGTTATCACGTGATGGAATATGTCTATATAAGACCAAGTGTATTTCCCTCTATTACCATGTACTTTGCTAGTGCAAGCGTGGAATGTTATCTTTATATCTAAACTATACTGCATTCAACTCTCAGTGCCGCCTTAGTATCTAAGAGACAGCCTCAGAGACTGCAATATTTTCAGGTTATGAGCCCAGCTAGCAACCCTTTCTGCTACCAAGTATCATATACCGCATAGATAAAAGAAAGACACCTAAGCGAGACGCTATTACCGTTACCTCTTCCACACTTCCATCCCTCATATCTGACCACACGGTCAACGAATACCTCTATACACACTATTTATCCCACTACAACACCACATGCCACGTACCTACCACAACGCCCTTGAGTACACAATTGAAGAACACATCGAAAGAGTCAATCAAACCATCGCTCAAAAGAACCTCGAAATTATCGACTATAACGATCGCCTTCAAGCCATTCAGACTAGGTACGGTGAACAGTTGGACACACCTCTGATACCCACCATACCAGAACTGACTCTCACCGACTTCGAACACCTACAATACGATCGTGAAAACGATAGCTACCAAGGTTACTTCGATCCAGAAACTCTGATCAAGTGTACAGGCTGTCTCAGGTTGAGACCCTTTCCCATCTTCTCCGGAAACGTACCGAAACCCTGTTGCGAGTCATTTGAAATAAAAACTAGGGATTTCGCACTTCTGAAGTTACGGGAAACAAGACGTGTCGCATACTGGAAACCTCTGTCAATTGGTAATACCAAACTACGACAACTCCAGTAAACATGTCAGACTCCACATCACCTGAACAACCCTTCGGCAAGTTGTCCTTGTCCTTCAACAAATATCCCACGCTACAAGGACAACAAAATTATCGATCATGGGCAACAATGTGGAAAACAGCCTTTAGGGTCTGTGGTGTATGGGAATTCGTAGACGGAACAATACAACAACCAGTCACATCGGATGAAGGCTCCTCCTCTCAATCAACAGCAGTCACGGAATGGGAAACAAAGAACGAACAAGCAAAGTTCCTTCTGTTCCAAGCAGTAGGCGATCACTATGAGACCGTTACATGCTACCCTGCAGTTAGTGACGCTTGGAAAGCCCTCAAAGACAAATTCGACAAAGAGACACCCTCAACAAACCTAGTCCTACTTGAAGATATATTCAAGAAACTTCCTCCCAATAAAAACATTACCGAACACGTCACGAGTTTCGAAAATGCATGGAACTGACTCTCCCAAAGATGTGCGAACGCGAAAGGAAAGACAAACGACGACTTCCTATCAACAATGAAACTGGTCACGCAATCCGAAGCTGTCAAAGGGGCCTTCTTCATGTTATCCATAAAGGAACAACATAAAGACCGTTGTGATATACTCGCAGCAAGAGGGGATGACCAGTATACTGATATAGGGGAGTTCTTCATCAGTCGAGCTGCGGAAAAGTCGGAAACAGAGGAAAAGGTACTGTTCGTACCAAAGAAGAAGGACACGAAGGAATGTTCCTGGTGCAAGAGCAGAGGGAACAAAGGGTTTAAGAGTCATCATGTCAAAGATTGTCGAGGCCTGAAGAGAGAAAAGGAGAAACGAAACAAGGAAAATCCGAAGGGACAAAGAACCGCCAACCTCACTGATGCCACTGTAACTGTGCTTATGACCAAAGCCAAACCGAATGAGGAAAGATCAATAGACTGGTTATGTGACTCTGGGGCGTCAGATCACATATCACCAAACATAGAAAACATTACGCAACAGGAACTGGAGATGTGCAGATCCCTGTGCGGTTGTTGGACGGATCCCATCATACGATTCAGCTCAGATGAGTACTGTATGTCCCGACATTTAGGTACTCCTTGGTGTCCGAATCAAGACTGGATGATGTCGGAATTAGGATAGAAATTGAGAAAGGAAGGAGAGAATATAAAAAAGGAGGAAGAGAGATCATGATTGCAGATAAGAAAGACGGTCTGTGGTATGTTAGGACAAACAAAACAAGAATACTTGTATCCACCTACGAAGAGAGACACCAAGCACTTGGACATCCGAGCGTGATCAAGGATTGTTATCAAGATGCAAAACCAATACCCCGTCCAAACGACTTCAGTTGTGAAACATGTAGATTACAAAAGTCTACACACCATGTTCCCTTAGGAAAAGAAATAGAGACAAGGAAACCGTTTGACAAGATCCATTCCGACTTAAGTGGACGAATCTCTACACCAACTCTGGGTAAAAACGAATACTACATGACATTCGTCGATGATTATACCAGATACTGTTGGTTGTACCTACTGAAAACAAAAGATGGAGCTGAAACGGCAATAAAGGACTTCTGGGAACTCATCCATACCCAACATGAAGCTAAAATCAAACGACTTCATAGTGACAATGGAACCGAGTACATCAACCAAGAAGTATCCAAATTCCTAAAAGGAAAAGGTGCTCTCCATACCACATCACCAGCCTACAATCCTGAATCAAACGGTGTCGCCGAAAGGATGAACCGTACCTTAACCACGATGGTACGATGCATGTTACCAACCAACAAGAAGTTTCTATGGGGGGAAGCCTATGCGACAGCAGCCTACCTATACAATAGACGTTGGCAGTCAACAATAAAAACAACACCTTTCGAGCAACTACATGGAACGAAACCCACTATCAACCATCTACGACCTTGGTTCACGAATACAATTGTGCACATACCTTCGGAAAAGAGAGGCAAACTTGACCCTACAGCCGAAGAAGGTCACCTAGTAGGATACACTTCCAGTCCTACAGTATATCGTATATACATACCCAAACGACATACAGTGACAGAAGCAAGAGACGTAAGATTTGGTACAATAGAAGAAGTATCGTTCGAATATCATCTAGACCAACCAGCAACACGAAACGATGAACAGAATCTACCACCCCTACCCGAAGACATCCCATTACCTGAAGAATCAGAAAAAGAAGAAGAATCTGAAGTAGTACCTGGCACGTTTCCAGTATCGCCTGAGCAAACTAAACCAACAAGGAGGTCAACTCGTCAAAGAAAACACACCGAGAAAGGAGCTGGTTACCGAAAAGACCTAGCTCAGTCAAAGCTTAAAGATCTCAACAACAAGCTAAGACAAGCGAATGAAGCCTTCAGAACCTACATAAGAGGGGAAGGTGGATCCGGCAGTGTACAACAAGTTGGTTTACAACATCAGCTACGTATCGAAGAACTTCAGGAAAAGATTCGCAGACAACAGGTAGCCATTGATAAGGAATCCTTCGTTGGATTATCCTATCACATACCAGACCCTGAAAGCTATCGGGAAGCCATCGAATCACTTGAACGTGATGAATGGCAAGTGGCAATGGATGAGGAGATGAAAGTCTTAAATGAACACGGAGTAGGGGAAGTGGTTGACAAACCACAAGGTAGAAAGGTTCTGAGAGGACGATGGGTGTTCAAGGCAAAAGTAAAAAAAGATGGTACGTTGGAAAGAAGAAAAGCAAGATATTGCGCGAAGGGTTTCAGTCAAATCCCAGGAGTGGACTTTGAAGAAGTATACGCACCGGTAGCACGACTAGAGTCACTTCGAGTGTTACTGAGCATCTCAATTATCCGCGGCTACACTATGCGACAACTTGACATTAAAAGTGCATTCCTATATGGCGACATAGACTACGAATCCTACTTAGAAATGCCAGAAGGATACCGAAAACCAGGCAAAGTATGGAAATTACGGAAAGCCATTTACGGACTACAACAGTCACCTCTCCTATGGTACAAACATCTCACAAATACTCTTGAAGATATAAGCTTCAAAGAAGGCACCTTCGACCCATGCATCCTCATCGCGAAAGACCTGTATTGCTGCATATACGTCGATGATATCTTAATAACAGGCAAACAACACTTAGTGAACAAGTGTGTCAAACAGCTCAAATCCCGTTTCCAATGTACAGATTCTGGGGAACCATCGCTTCTACTCGGCATGCAGTTAGAGAGAACTGAAAATGGACTCCGAATAAATCAACACAGATACATTACGGAGATCCTCACGAAATACAAACTCGAAAACGCCAACGAAGCCAAAACCCCTATCGAAGCACACTCACCACTCGTCGTAGCCACAGACTCTGAGACAACTTGCGACATAAAATTATACCAGTCTATAATAGGTTCTCTCATGTATGCAGCATGTGCAACAAGACCTGATATAGCCCATTCAGTTGCCTTCCTCAGCCAGTTCTCAGCTATGCCTACCGAAACTCATCTATCAGCAGCCAAAAGAGTACTCCGATACCTTAAAGGAACAAGGACAATGGGACTAGTCTATCGTGCGAATACAGAGAAAACACCTATAGAGATCTATAGTGATAGTTCCTATGCGTCCAACCTTACCGATAGGAAGTCCTTCTCTGGTATCATACTCCAAACCTATGGTAATACAGTATTCTGGCGCTCCCGAAAACAACGAACCGTGGCTCAGTCCACAACCGAGGCAGAATACGTGGCATTGGGATTCGCAGCGAATCAAGGAGTTTGGGTCACCAGAGGACTCAAACAAATGGGCATCACAACAACACCAGTTGTGTACTGTGACAATACTGCTGCAGTAAGCCTAACCGAAAACCACGGTGTCTCCGATAGGACCAAACACATCGATGTACGATATCACTGTGTGAGAGAGTTACAGGCAAGAGGAGAGATAGAAATCAAACGAGTGGAGTTGGAAAAGAATCTAGCGGACATATGTACAAAGGGATTAGTTAGAGTTACGTTTGAGAAACTGTTATGTTACATCGGGATGGAAACGTAGGGGAAGTGTTGGAAATACGTTATCCACCCTATGAGTCATGGGTATGAGTCATGGAATTGACTCATACATGTGACGAGATATGAAAAGGGGGTTTCCTTGGCAGGAGAACCATGTTATCACGTGATGGAATATGTCTATATAAGACCAAGTGTATTTCCCTCTGTTACCACGTACTTTGCTAGTGCAAGCGTGGAATCTTATCTTTATATCTAAACTATACTGCGTTCAACTCTCAGTGCCGCCTTAGTATCTAAGAGACAGCCTCAGAGACTGCAATATTTTCACTTATAACATGACGGATAAATCAGGGATTGAATATCCAATCCTTGCGACAAATTGGACATCAGCTTCATGGACTGGCTAGATTTTCTCTAGTGGGACGCAGCTGCTGGCTGGGACGAATATGAACGCGGAGAAGGCAAGGAGACCTCACCCCAGACTCAACTTTATGGCAAACTAGGACTAACATCTCTGACAAGTGTTCATGAATTCGGCATGGAATGGATTACGGGAGTACGCCAAGCTCCCATAATGGGCTTCTGGCAAGAACACTAACTTTAGTATTGGTGATGCCACAACCCCCGCTACTACCATCTAATCTCTGTGTTAAACACTACCCTGTTTTCAACAACGAGGCTTGCCGCGGCAATTGGACACTGTTGACTAGAATTGGGTGGCTGGACAATGATGCAAAGATTGTATCGAATATCCTAACCGGGGAAATATTCTCACGAAGAAAATAGGTGATAAAAAGAAAGAAAAAGACTGATTTGACCCAAATACTGGTAACGAAGGGAAGAGAGAGACAAATTTGATGATAAACGAAAACAACTAACAAAGGGAAAACAGGCTGCCCTTTTATCCTTTTCTGTATCATCCTGATTCCTTCCCACATACTGCCTGCCAGCATATGCCGTGTTCTCCGATGTGCTCAATCTCACTGCCTCCCGTTTTGCTATTTCGGCCGAGGATGAGAACATTCGGCCGAGGGGAAGTTCTGACAGAGGATAAGGGTATGACCGAGGATATTCGGTATCCCCACATAATAGGAGTGAGACCTCCAAACGGATTTGTCGCAGGTGTTGTCGCGGTGTTGTTTGATGTGTAGGACTAACCTGTAGTCAAACATAGCGGCGTCTGAGTAGTTGATATATGCCAAGAAGGTTAGGGATGGACTCATGAAAATGGGCAGACCCTCCTTGGTTGGCGTATATGGGTTGGGGTTGTTGAGTCTTTGCCGTAGGGGAAATATGCTGTGAGCAGAGAAGAAAGATTTCCGTCCAACACCCTGAACCTGGCCAGAAACACAGTTGAATATTCGCACAATTTGGAGGATTTCATGGAGGGATATGCTATACCATCAAGCTATGCTGTTTACTCCGCTATAAACTGCAGCTTAATTAAGATTGGCAAAGGTCGGTATCGACGTTGGAGGAACGGGAGTATAACTGGACCATTCAGTAAGTAAGGGTTTTGTCACCACAATGATACATGGCCCAAGAATCAATAAAACGGAATTTTTATTCTGTGAATTAGATTGGGGTAAGGGGGGCAGTATTGAGGTAGTGCCCGAGATACTGCGGGTCTTGACCAAGGGCCATACTTTTTATCCATGGCCATATAACGTCTCGGGGTATTAACGTCGTGGTGTCTCGAGATATTCTATGCAAAAATATTGCTTGGGGATATTGGCCAGCCCTAACAGAAACCGCTGGTGAAAATGAATTTCGCCGAATTCAACCTCATGAAAAGTTCTTTCACCCCACAGACATATATAGGCTGTTGGCAGCGAGCAGCGGTAGTTATGGTGATTCGAGAGATGAGATTAAATCTATCTGTGCGGCCCTAAAGTTAGACGTTCATTGAGGGGAGCTGGGGCCGTCGATGGATGGACTAACCTACTTTTGCGATGGTTTTTTTTAGATCTCAGAATGAGAGGGCTAGGAATGGGAATCACCTTTGGATGACCGACCTGGTAGCCCGGCTTCCGATCCTTGTTATCTAATGTACGCAAATACCGAGCTACTACAGTTTGTGCGAGGCAGACAACCTACTCGAGGAATATCAAACCTCTAGTACCAGATACCAGTATACAACCCAGGAGGTAGACTGGTCCCGCGCTCTCCTTACGGTAATTGGTATCACTGGTGGCCAAATTCTGACAGTCCTCTCTGCCCACGGTTACTGCACTCTCATCTACGCCTGAGACGATAGTCACCTTGCAAGCACGGAGCTATTGTAGTTTTAACGGGTTTGGTAATGGGAGGTTGGTGATAGGGGAATAATTGGAAATGCCTCTTGATCACATCTTGGAGGCATCAGTTAGCTATGGGACTAGGAAAGGTCGGGATTGTGGCCCGCCGGGGGTGGATCTGGCAAGTTGCTTGGGTGTCGAACTCTCACCATCCCCACAAAACCAACAATTTTAGAGGCAAAGTGGCCAAGAAATATTAGAGTGGTAGTAATGGATTCACCAGGCTTGGTGGAGGGTTGGGTGACCGGGGTTTGAACGATTGTGTATATGGGGGGGGGTTGGAAAATGCTAGAGAATGTTTGGATGCTTGGCCTTCTAAAATTTCGCTAGAGATGTCAGGGTGGGAGGCAAGATATTATAATTTTTTAAAAATATGGGTCAGTAAATAGAGTTTTCTGTTTTAGTATTGAAATTACTCCATTTGATACTAGTTTTGATTATCGAGCGATTTACTGCAACTCGCAACTCCCCACCACCCGTTCGCCGATAGGATTCACACGGCGCTTCCTCAAACCTCTTATGCTGCAGTGTTGAGTAGATTGTAGGCTTTCAAGGTGATAACTTGGATCGAGTCGTAATCGCTGAGTTAGACCTGAGGTGAATTGTGACTGCATCATCGCCGCGCGCCCCTACCGCTTTGTAGTTTATCTCCCTACTTATGGAGCTTCAATTATGTGGTCGACCAGGGATTTGCTTCTAGGAGATAGGAAGGGGCAGAATGCCTTGCTGCTGTAGCAAGCCTTCAAATGTTTGGGCCTTCGTTGGGTTAACCCGGGCCCGGTTCGTTGGGCTGGGCCAGCCTAATAGCTTCCATGGGCCGGGTCGGGTCTAGGGGGGGCCAGGCCCGGGTCACCCAACGAACCCGATGAATGTTTCACTTCAATTTTAAGGTTTTGATCGTCACTTTAGGTTCGTATCACCGGGGAAACTATAGTCCGAGCACCTTGAGCACTAGAACCACAATACCGGTAGTGGTAAGGTCAAAGTGGAATGCTCTCCAAATCAAGATAGTGTGGTAAAAAAAGCTATCACTGATGGAGATTGGAGCGCTCTTGAACTCTCTGGGTGTCTCAGTTTGCCGGTGGAAGTTTAGAATATATTTTGAGTACCCCTTTTTGAACGCAGGATCTTTCTTCCAACCCTCACCGTTTTCCTTTGCTTCTCACTTTACTTACTCGATTACTTGAACTCCCCGGCGCTTATCCAAATTCAAAAAGATGAGTTTCTCTTCGAATACTGGGAGTTACCTCTCTAGTCCACCGGCTATACTACGAACTCCAAGTCCATTGCCGGAATTTACTCACGCCACTCTCTAACAATCCCGAGACAATCCAGTCAACCGAGTGTCTCCGCAGTTGGCAAACCTCATAAACATTTACCTTGAAGTTGAAGAAAGCACCCTTTGCCCCTACCATGTATTTTTCTACTCACGATTTCGGCGGTTCCTAGATCTCTTTATTTATTCTGTATTGTAATTGTTTAGTATTAATATATCATGATTTATTCCTGTTGGTCCACTTCTCCGGTGTCTTAGCTCAATGGGTTCGTTGGGTTCGTTGGGTTAACCCGGGTTATCCTTTGTTGGGTTGGGCCGGGTCAGCCATTTTTGGACCCGGGTTAACCCATTGGAAGGCTTGTGATGTAGAGTTTTGGCCCGCAGTGTAATATGCCGTCGATTAGGATGATGGCGGGGGATAGGAGAACCGCAAAGCACTAGCATTTCTTTATGGAAGGGTTCCATAAATGACGGGTGATGTTGCTCTCTAGATGTTTTGAGAATGGCTTCGCTTGAGAGGGTGTGAATTCCCATTGTCTCTGTTTTTTCCTGGATTTGAGAGAATGTGGGGTTGGAGCTTTTTTTTACTTTTCAACGATGGTAGTGTAGGGGTACCTATTTAAGAATTCAACTGACCTGGATGAGCTCAAGTAGCACTACGGGTAGTGCTAGTGATGTAACTGGGACCAAGCTCGCAGGGACTCACGGGTCACCAATACCGTGAGGACGGTATAGCACATATGGGAATTCCCTTATGGGGCCAAGCACTCTTCTCCAATGGCGGTGCCCTTGAAATTGTGTATAACCTTCTTGGATTGTGCAGTAGCTCTCGAAAGGGGGGAGAAACTTGGAAATTGAATATGAGAGAATCATGAAACGAACAAATTAATCTAGGGCCTGGATGTGCAATCATGTCGCATCACTCGTTAGGAGAGAGAAAAGCGAAGAAGCTGGGTGTGTGTGGTGTGATGAAGAAATCGAGGGACAGAGTACAATGTATCATTTGGTGTAGAGCGCTTAAAGCGTGTATCATATAAGTTTGCTGCCTTGTGTAATACTGATATTTGTAGCGTAAAGGGTTATAAATAGGCAAAATTATTTTTGAATGATAGGAATTCGATTCTATAGTCTAATGGATTTCTCCATCCTGCTCCTAGGTTTAATGAACTATAAATACTGGTTTTATAATATATTAGCCTTGTGCTTGTACACTTCTGTGGGTATTCCGATAGTAATATCCTTCCACTTTAGTAACTTCTCTTCCGTAAGGCCTTACGAGAATCGGAATTGCCTAATAGAGTTATGGTGACACATTTACTTTAGTAGAATGTGGGAGAAATTTGAACTGAAGGCACAAGTATAAATATATATCAAAAGGTCATCAAAGTATTTGTTATATAGGAATATTATTTTGGAGTATAGTTAAGTGTGGAGGGAGGAGGGAAAGAGGAAGTAGAACATGGATAAGGACTGAGTGTGAGTGTTTCAAAAATCCATTTCCCTTATTTAATACTCCTCACTCTTACAAATAGAGGCATTACACAATGCAAGAGGCTTGGTAAATTCTTCGAGAGCTTTACAATATGCTCGAGCACATATAAATACGTTTTTTCTCGACTCTGGAGGCAAATTGTGCCATTGTACTCCAGTCCAGTTGATTGAGCTTGGCCACAGCCGCAACCGGAGGCTACTCGACTAAGCCAGCTAGCTGTCTCCACGCGTTTCATCGTTTTTATTATTTTTAATACGCTTGTGTGAAGCCACCTACCGGTTTACCAGGGTTTGCACCCCACATTCTTTGTCAAGCTCGGAGATTAAATTATATGACTTTGAGGGCCGCCACCAATAAAACCTACCAACACCTAGGATTTCGGCCGCTGCGGGCACCCGAATTCCGTCAATTCAGTTACCTCGAAAGATTCCTTCACTTGGTACAATGTTCCATCGCCAGGTCCTATCAGGGACGGAATCTCTGCCTGACAGCAACAGTGAAGGAGAGTCGGTGATAGCGGGTTCTGAAAGACTACGACAAAAACCATTCAGCAGCGATAATCAATCACGCCGGAACCACATCTTACTCGCTCGGGGATTCTCGCTCACCTTTTTCTCGCTGGTTCTTCTTGTGATCTGTCTTAGGGCGTTTTCCCAGTTGCGGCCATTGAGCAAATGGGAGCAGCGGTCCTTCAATGCACTATCAATCCTTCTCACCGCCATCTCCAGTTTGGGTCTTGGATCACTCTTGGGGAATTTGGGTTCCATGCTCAGGTGGCCCCTACTCGCCCGGACGGTATATAAAATGCAAGATGTGCGGTACCCTTCCTCCCCGTAGACTTTTGTTAACTGTCAAGATAGGTGGACTCAATACTCGGCATGTCACCACCAGCCGGCTCGCTGCGGCTCATCAAAAGACATGTTCGAGAGCGGAGGATATCGCGAACCACATTTATTGTCGTTGCATACCTCGTCGCAAATATGGTTGGGAGATTGAGTGTGGCGATTTTCGGCTTGGCTTACAACATGACGGATAACACAGGGATTGAGTACCCAATTCTTGCGACAAATTGGACATCAGCTTTATGGACTGACCGGATATTCCCCAACGGGACCGCTTACACCGGAGTTGACAAAAGTGTTAGGGAAGGTAAGGGCACCAAACCCTAGATCAGGCATTGCCTAGTCAACTAAGACTAACATGTCTGATAAGGGTTCTTGAATTCGGCATTGAATGGAACACAGAAATATGCCAAGTCCCCTGTCTGGGTCCATGGCAAGAACTTTAGCATCGGAGATGACATAAGCCCCTACTTGTCATCTGATCTCCTATTATCAAACACCACGCTAAGCTTGATCGAAAACAACGTTGAATATTCGTATGATTTGAAGGATTTCAAGGAAGGTTATGCTATACCTTCAAACCATACTATTCACTCCGCTGCGAATTGTAGCTTAATCGAGGTTGGCGAGGGCCAATATTGGCGCTGGGGGAACGGGAATAGAACTGGACCATTTGGTACGTGAGGCTTTTGTCACCACCAGGAAACTCATGGAACAAGTGTCGGTGAAGCTGAACTTAGATTTGGTTAATTAGATTGGGGTAAGGAAGGTGATATTGGGATAGCACCCTTGGCACTGAGGCTATCTAATTCCACCGGGGTCACCCAGTCCTCAGAGGCCTACTGGGTGTCAATCTTTGACCTTTTGAATGGGCCTAGTTTGATGCCCCAGCTTTGTGGGTACCATCCACCCATGCATAGATTGTCTCGAAGCATTAACGTCATATCTCTCTAGATATTGTATGCTCGAATATTGCTTGGGAATGTTGGCCAACTCTGATGGAAACCATTGGTGACAATAAATCACATGAAATCCCACCTCATGAGAAGCTCTTTCACCCCACAAACCTATATCCTCTGGTTAAACTAAGCACCCGGAAATCCTATCTCCGGAGCGATGAGTATTTCGTCTCTCTGAGCAGTTTTACTAGCTCATCCATGGGTGTGGGACCCTTCAATGGGGCGTCAGACCTTTGCAGTGATCAACTATTCCAGTCTCCGAATGAGACGGTGTGGAAGGGTTATGGCATTTGGATGGCCGGTCTAATAGCTCGGCGGGTGGTCGCAGCCATAATGTACGCAAATAGCGATTTACCCAAGTTCGCACGAGGCCCACATCCTAATCAAACCTCCGGCACCGCATACCTCCATACAACCTTGGAGGTAAACTGGTTCCGTGTTGTCCTCATAGCAGCTAGTATTACGGGAGGCCAAATCCTGGCGATTTTAGCTACCTTGTACTACTGTAATGGCGTCTATACCCGAGACGATAGCCACCTTGCGACTGCGGAGCTATTGAAAACAGTTATAAACAGATTCGATGATGGCAAGTTCATGACAGGGGAGGAATTGGCAGCATCTCTCGATGACGCCTTGAAAGTATCAGTTAGCTATGGGACTAGGAAGGGTCGAGATGATGACCCGCCAGATGTGGACCTTGCAAGTGGCCTGGATGCCAAATTCCCATCATTCCCAAAAAAGTAGCAATTCTAGAGGCACGGTGGTTAAGAGATCTTGGAATCTTGGAGTAGCCGTGGTTGATTCATTGGGCTTGGTGTAGGTTTGGGTGCGGGGGTTTGGCCAATTGTATACAAGAGATGATTGGAAGCATTTAGGGAATATTTGGTTACTTGGTTGCCTACTGAAATTTCACTAAAAGTGATAGTGCGGGAGGCAAGATATTTTTTAAATAAGAGCCAGTACATGGAGTTTTTCGGTTCGGTATTGCTCGATTAATTCTACCATTGAATATCGAGTAATTGACTGCATTGGCTAGTAGGATTCGCAAGGCGCTTCTGCAACTCTCATACGAGGCTGCCTTGAGGTTGCAGCCTTTTGAGCCTTGACTTGGATCCAGTCAAAGTCGCTGAATTAGACCAAAGGTGTATTTTAATTGCATTGTCGCTCCACGTTGTTACCACCCCAGCTGTTTATATCCCCACCCACGAATCTACAGATTCTGCGGTCAGTCAGAGGTTTGCCTCCAAGAGATAGGAGGAGCAGAATTCCTTGCCGCCGTAGAGGTTTGGTCTATTCTGGAATACGCTGCCGATTAGGATAAGGGCGCAGGATAGGAGAACCGCAAGACACGAGCATTTCCCCCACAGGAGGGTGTTGGAAATCATGGATGCTGCTCGGCATGCTCAAGGCTTTGTTTCCCGGTCCGCCGGTATATCCTTTCGCCGACACCGCTACCCGTCCGTCCGCCGGCACCAACTACCCGCCCATCCATCCGCTATCAGTTTTTTTGTCGCCCGTTCGTTTGCCTATCTGCATATTTGATGTGCATTCCCGGAGCCGGCCGTTAGTCCGTTCCCGCCTGTTCACTACCCTCCCGCCACTTGCTTTGTTGTGGTGGACGTTCTTGTTATGCGCCTTAGAAAAGTGCTTCCGGCGGAGAAGGATATGAAAGTCAAGGGAGTTCTAGCCCATCGGAAGTCTTTGTTTCTGTATTTCTTTTGTTAGCAATGGGAGCGTGGGAGACGGGAGGAATACGGAAGGCATTGGGGGCGCGGAAGGCAGTGGGAGCGCGGAAGTCTAAGGGGAGCGTGGAAGGAAATTGAAAAGTCTCTTAGGAGTCTATTGTTTGTTCTCTCTTTTGTTAGCATGAGGAGCGCACAGAGGAGATGGGAGATGGGTGTGGGAGATATTAGAGATCTTGGTATGAAAGTGATCGCAGGAAGGATTGGATTGGTAATTGTTGTCGTTTATTTATACTCCTGTCTTTTCCTGTTAGTTTAGTAAGAGTTGAGGAGTCGTGGATTGACAGAGTTGTGGTAGAGTTGTCGAATAGAGAGTTGTGGAACGATTTTGGTGACCTTCCCCGCCTTTAGTTGTGCAGAGTTTTCACAGCGCATTAGTGATTGTCTTTCCGCTTCATCGTGTCTCGTTCGGTATGTTCTAGCTCCGGTGAGCCTGTGGATTTCTATTAGAGGGGTCCAAATATGGCCAGTATTACCGATCTCTAGCTGTTTCGAGAATGACTTCGCTCGGGAGGATGTAAACCCACTTTGTCTATATATTGCTTATTGGAAAGACCGAACCACCGGAGTTTGATACCTGTGAATGGTGGTAATGGGGTAGTACCAATTTAAAAACTCAATTAACCTGGATAAACTCAGATGGCCCTACAGAGAATGCTAGTGATGGAATTGGGACCAAGCCCGCAGCGACTCATGGGTCACCAATACCGTGAGGACGGTATAGCACGTATGGGAATCCCCTTTTGGGTTCAAGCACTCTTCTCCGATGGTGGTGCTCTTGAAATTGTGTATAACATTCTTGGATTGTACAGTGGCTCCCGAGAGGGATCAACTTGGAAATTGAATATAATAGAAATCCACGGGCTCACCGGAGCTAGAACTATACCGAACAAGCGACCATGAAGCGAAACTACAATCACCAAATGCGCTGTGAAAACTCTGCACAACTAAAGGCAGGGAAGGTCACCAAAATCGCTCCACAACTCTCTCTATTCGACGACTCTACCTCTCGCTCCACAACCCTGCTGATCCACGACTCTTCAACTCTAACTAACAGGAAAAGACAAGAGTGTAAATAAACGACCAAGATCACGTTTCCTATCCTTCCTGCGATCACTTTCATACCAAGATCTCTAACATCTCCCACACCCATCTCCCATCTCCTCTGTGCGCTCCTCATACTAACAAAAGAGAGAACAAACAATAGACTCCCCAAAGACTCTCCAATTTGCCTCCCATGCTGCAATTGCCTTCCACACTCCAATTGCCTTCCTTATTCCTCCCGTCTCCCACGCTCCCATTGCTAACAAAAGAAATACAGAAACAAAGACTCCCGATGGACCATAACTCCCGTGACGTTCATATCCTTCTCCGCCGGAAGCGCTTTTCCAAAGCGCATAACAAGAACGTCCTCCACAACAAAGCAAGTGGCGGGAGGGTAGTGAACAGGCGGGAACGGACTAACGGCCGGCCCCGGGAATGCACATCAAATATGCGGATAGGCAAACGAACGGGCGACAAAGAACCGATAGCGGATGGACGGGCGGGTAGTGGTGCCGGCGAACGGATGCCGGCGGACGGGAGAACAAAGCCGTGAGCATGCCGAGCAGCATCCATGATTTCCAACAGAATATGAGAGCATCACGAAAATGAACAAATTAATTTGGTGTTCTCGGTGTGCAATCATGTCGTGTCACTCGTTCCGGGAGATAAAAAACTGTTGTAATATGACTTCCGAATATGCATCAGTCATGTCACCGAATACGACGGAATATTTTTGGTATGAGTTCATCACTAGTTGGGCTTTACACGGTTGGCTACAGTAGAGTTTCCTCGAGAACTCTATCGTAGTACTTGTTTGGTTTCCTCACTCACGTTTCTTTTCTCTTTACTACTACGTTGTGTAGTATCGTTGTCATTGACTTTCTTTTTCTCTTGAACAAAGCGCATGTCATAGATGATTTTAGCGCGCTCTCCTGTAGGATAAATAGGGCCCGATAGCCCCCCGGTAGAGCTTCAAATAAGAAATACAACTTCAAACAAGAATTACAAAAAAAAAAAAAAGGTACTGGGTGTATGTGGTATGGTGAAGAAATCGTGGGACAGGGTACAAGGTATCATTTGGTGCAGAGCGCTTACAGCGTGTATCATAATTATCAAGTTTGTCGCATTGCGTAATACTCATATTTGTAAAGGTATAGTTATAAATAGCCAAAATGTATTACAAATACTAGTTGGATAACACATTAGCATTGTGTTTGGGCATCTCTGTGGGTATTCGATAGCAATAGCCTACCACTTGAATAACTTCTCCTCTATAATGTAACCTCGCAAGAATCGGGATCGCCTAATATAATTACGGCGACACCCGCGCATCAAAAGAATATGATAGAATTTGAACTAAAAGCACGAGTATAAATATGTAAAAAAAGTCATCAAAGTATTCGAACCATTTTCAGTTTTGTACAGGAAATATTATCGCGGAAGTGTGGTGTGGTGTGGGGGGGAGGAAAATGGAAGAAAATACAAGCATGACAGTAATTAAGCGCGGGCCCCTCAAAAATCCATTTCCCTTACGATATTTAATACCCATTACTCTTATCATACAAATAGAGACGTTACACATTTCAGGGGGGTTTGTAAATGCTTTGAGAGCCCCGCACCATAGTCAAGCACATATAAATACACTTTTGCTGGACTGTGGAGACAAATTGTGCCATTGTACTCCAGTCCAGTTGATTGAGCTCGGCCACAGCCGCGACTGGAGGCATTTCGACCAGAAGCCAGGCTTCTGCACGTGCTTCGTTATTTTGATTATTTTCAATACGTCTGTGTGAAGCCAGATAAGTTACCAGTCAACAGTATACCGGCTTTTGAACCCCGTATCCGTCGCCAAGCTTGGATATTGAATTATATGACCTTGAGGGCCACCACTAATAAAAGCTACCAACACCTAAGTTAGTATTTGGGTCACTGCGGGCACCCCGAACTCCGTCAATCCAGTTACTTTGGGAAGATTTCCTAACTTCGTACAATGTCCTATCACCAGGCCCTATCAGGGCGCTCTGGAAGCACTCAATCTTTGCCTGATAGCAACAATGAAGGGGAGTCGGTAGTAGAAGGCTCTAAAAAGCTGCGACTAAAACCATTCAGCAGCAGTGACCAACCCCGCCGGAACCACATCTTACTCGCTCGGGGATTCTGGCTCACCTTTTTCTCACTGGTCCTCCTTGTGATCTGCCTTCGGGCATTTTCCAAATTGGGGCCGTTGAGCAAATGGGAGCAGCGGTCCTTCAATACACTATCAATCCTTCACACCGCAATCGCCAGTTTTGGTGTCACTCTTGGGGAATTTGGGTTCCATGCTCAGGTGGCCCCTACTCGCCCGGACGGTATATAAAATGCAAGATGTGAAGTAACCTTCCCCCCCGTAACTTAAAGACTTTTGTTAACTGTCAAGATAGGTGGACTCAATACTTGGCATGTCACCACCAGCCGGCTCTCTGCGGCTCATCAAAAGACATGTTCGAGAGCGGAGGATATCTCGAACCACCCTTATCGTCACTGCATACCTCGTCGTAAATGTGGTTGGGAGATTGAGTGTGGCGATTTTCGGTCTGGCTTACAACATGACGGATAAAACAGGGATTGAGTATCCAATTCTTGCGACAAATTGGACATCAGCTTTATGGACTGACCGGATATTCCCCAACGGGACCGCTAACACCGGAGTTAACAAAAATGTTAGGGAAGGTAAGGGCACCACACCCTAGACCTTGTGTGGGGCCAACGAACTGGGACTAACATCTCTGATAAGGGTTCTTGAATTCGGCATGGAGTGGAACACAGAAGTATGCCAAGTCTCCTGTCTGGGCCCATGGCAAGAACTTTAACATCGGAGATGACATAAACCCCTACTTGTCATCCGATCTCCTAGTATCAAACACTACGTTAAACTTGAGCGGAAATACTGTTGAATATTCGTATAATTTGAAGGATTCCAAGGAAGGCTGTTCTATACCTTCAAACCATACTGTTCACTCCGCTGCGAATTGTAGCTTAATCGAGGTTGGCGAGGGCCAATATTGGCGCTGGGGGAACGGGAATAGAACTGGACCATTTGGTATGTGAGGCTTCTGTCACCGCCAGGAAATTCATGGAACAAGTGTCGGTGAAGCTGAACTTAGATTTGGTGAATTAGATTGGGGTAAGGAGGGTGATATTGGAATAGCGCCCTTGGTACTGAGGCTATCGAATTCCACCGGGGTCACTCAGTCCTTAGAAGCCAATTGGGTGTCAATCCTGGATCTCTCAAATGAGAGCGCTGTAATTCCACAGATTTGTCGGTGATATCTATCCATGGCAGGATTGTCTCGAAGCATTAACATGGTATCTCTCTAGATATCGTATGCTCGAATATTGCTTGGGAATGTTGGCCAACCCTAACAGAAACCGTTAGTGACAATGAATCACATCAGATTCTACCTCACGAAAATATTTTTCACCCCACAAACCTTTATCCGCTATTTACAATCGTCGGCCAGAAATCCTATCTCCGGAACGATGAGTATTTCGTCTCTCTGAGCAGTTTTACTAGCTCATCCATTGGAGTGGAACCCTTCAATGGAGTATCGGACCTTTGCAGTGATCATTTTTTCCAGTCTCCGAATGAGACGGTATGGAATGGTTATGGCATTTGGATGGCCGGTCTAATAGCTCGGCGGGTGATCGCAGCCATAATGTATGCAAACACCGATTTACCCCAGTTCGCACGAGGCCCACACCCTAATCAGACCTCCGGAACCGCATACCTTCATACAACCTTGGAGGTAAACTGGCCCCGTGTCGTCATCATAGTGGTTAGCATTACGGGCGGTATTATCTTGGCCAGCCTAGCAGTCCTCCACTACTGCAATGGCGTATACACCCGAGACGATAGCCACCTTGCGACCGCAGAGCTATTGAAAACAGTTATCAATAGGTTCGATGATGGCAAGTTGATGACGGGGGAGGAGTTAGCAGCATCTCTCGATGACGCCTTGAAGGTATCGGTTAGCTATGGGACTAGGAAAGGTCGGGGTAGTGGCCCGCCGGATGTGGACCTTGCAAGTGGCTTGGATGCCAAATTCTCATCAGTCCCACAAAAGTAGCAATTCTAGAGGCACGGTGGTTAAGAGATCCCAGTGTCGGGGTGATGGATTCATCGAACTTGTTAGAGGTTTGGGCACGGGGATTTGACCCATTGTGTACATGAGGCTATCATATTATTTGAAAAAGTTTGTGGATATTTGGATGCTTGGGGTGCTAAAATTTCACTATAGATGGTAATGTGGGGGGGGCAAGATCTTTTTTAAAAACCATCAAAAATACAAGCCATGGGTTTGCCCGGTCCCCCGTATCCGCATTGACCTTTTTCAATATACTCGAGTACTTTATATTTTGCCAACACCTGTTTTCGAATACCGGAGTAGCCGTGCCTCCCTATCCCGGATGGACAAAGTCCAAAGAACTTGTCCGTGACAGCGGGTTATCCGGGACAGCAGGATAGGTTTTGGTGCAAAAAAAAATTAGAATTCAGAGTCATTTCATCCCGGACAGCGAATAATCCAGTAGAGTGAGGTCCAGGACAACGGGGTGCGACTGCACCGTATGATACAAGTACTTCTTGCCTGGGAGGAGTAGCGGTTAACGTATCTGGTGTTGTCACAACCCGTATTATAATTACACCCCCGTTGTCGACTATCCGGGACAGTGAAATGGCTGACGAGAGTATGATAGCCTTTGAAGAAACGGGACTCGAGTGATAATTGAATAGTAACGACTACTGACAACTATCATACTGTATTCCATATAAGGTCTAGATGAGGGGCAGGAGTGGAAAATACATGACACAAAATCAAGGAGAATTTTGAGCAAAGCCTCTCTATACTCTCAATATACAGTTTCTACTTCAAATTATCATCTCGGTATCCTCCTAATGCCACCTGCAAATCTTATATAAGGGAACAAAGGGGGGGGGGGGGCCATCAGGAGGAAGACCAAGAGGGGGGGGGACCTTTGATATGCGTTCCCACTATGTGGGCCATCCACAGGAACAGTCAGTCTTCTGACAAACTGAAATATTAGATTTTAAGCTAATATATGGGGAAAATCCGGGATAGTGGTGTGTACAGTATTTCCATGTATTTTGGGTAAATGTTGAGAAATTGTCGGGGACATCGAAAAACCCGGTAGGGTAGGGTCCGGGACAGCTTTGTGCAAGTGAAGCTTAATAGGACGCTAGCAACGTTAGGGTGCCCTTCCCGCGCCGCAGGGGTTCTCGGCTGCAAAATGTCGTGCTGGTTTTTCTTGGCACGCTTGTTGTGCATAAGGAGTTTCGGCACGGACTTGTATCCGCTCAGGGCGGCGAGGTGGGGGGCGTTAGAATATCCATGTCCCTCACTCCGCTAACTTGTACGTCCCCGTTCGCTAGTAATATTCACATGGCCCTCTCGCAACCCTATTATGCGGCGGCGTGGGGTATGTTGTAGTCATTCGAGTTGATGACTTTGATCGAGTCGAACTCGCTAGACAGGAGTTGTATCTTGATTGCATCGTCGTTGGGTGACTTATCGCTTCGAGGCTCATCTCCCTTCTTATGAAGTTGCAGATTCCGTGGCCGTTCAGGGACCTACCCCCGTAGCATAGCAAGGGGCAGGATTCCCGGCAGCCGTAGAGCTCTAGCCTCCCGTATAGTGTGCTGTCTACTAGGGTAGAGGTGGAGGATGAGAGAACGGCAAAGCGCCGGGTTTTCTCTTGTAGGAGTTCACGTATGACGGGTGGTGCAGTTCTCCGGCTGTTTGAAGCATGGCTTCTTTCAGGAGGGTGTGAAGATCCATTGTCTATTCCACGCATTGGAAAGAAAATTTACAGTTTGATATTCATGAACAGTAGTGTTGAGGGAAGTATTGTACGGTACTTGTATCTATTCAAGAATTTTAATTAACTCGGACAAGTTAACTAGATCATACTACGGAGAATACTAGTAGTTGAACCAGGGCCAAGCCCGTAGGAACCCACGGGTAACGAATTACGTGAGTACAATATCATTGTACGAGTGGGAATGCCCTCGAGAGCCGAGCACTCCACTCACCTTGGCCGCTCTTTCCCAAATGTGGAACACGGTCTCGGATTATACGATAACCCCTGGAAGGAGGAAAGCAACGCGGAAATTGGATAAGAGAGCATCACGAAAACGAAAATTAATCTAAAAAATTGATGGGTGTTCCGGAGGCGCAATCATTTGGTATCACTCGTGGAGAGTGATGAAAACGAAGGAGCCGAGTGAATGTAAGAAACCGCGAGACAGAGTACGATACTGTACTGTATCATGCGAGGGCAGATCATGAATTCAAGGTATCGTACGCTGCAGGAGTCAGAGGTTAGATAGCACTGGTGCAGCGCTTATAAGGTGTGACCAACAACCCCGCCCAAATCAGAGCTATTGAACCCAACAAAGTAACTGAACCAAACATATCGCTCCCAAAGCCAACCGCTAACTTACCGGTTATTATGTTTTCCCCTTTAACTTTCTCATTATTCATTCATAAGCCAGGGTTGGAGCACATGCTTTTACCGTCTCGAAATTACCTCCATGCAGGAGGATTACTACTAAGTACTGTACTGTACCCCTGCTTGGTATCATATAGCATAAATAACCGAATATTTGACCCCCGCAATGTTCAAACACGCGACCTCACAACTCCTCCCCCCAACCCCACCATACTTTTACCACAACAAAAAACTATTATTGAGGCAGATTGATGGTATACAAGATAGTAATTAAGATTGTGTATTTATTTTATTTTTTTAAACATTTTTTAGTTGTAGTTTTAGTCATTTGTTGAGAGGTCGGGTATTGGGAAAGTGAATCCCATTGTATCGCGATGTTCGGTTACCTATGCAAACCTTTCGTACCCTTGTTCGAGGTGTCATTGGTGCAAAGCGCTTAAATGGTGCATCATACAAATCTTGTCGCATTGTGTAAAACCTCTATTTGTAAAGGTAAAGGGTTATAAATAGACAAAATATTTTCCCGCACGCCAGGAGTTCGATTCTGCAACCCGTGGCTTTCTACACCCAATTCCGAAGTTCAATGTATCATAAATGCTGGTTCGGTAATGCGTTAGCATAAGTTAAATTAGTGCTTGGCCACTTCCGTCGGTATGATATCATATGATATCATACCCCGACATCTGTAGATTGCCTTTCCGGCAACACCTCTTCCATAGCGGAGCCCTACAAGAATCGGAATCGTCTAAGAGAGTTACGGTAACACATGTGCTTTAGCAGAATATGGGAAAGGTGTGAACTAAAGGGACAAATCCAACCTCGGGTATAAAATAAGTGAAAAATTGTCAAAGTGCTTGACCTCTTTTCAATTTCCGCAAGGAGTATTATTGTAGGGAAATTGGAAATTGTGGCCCGAAGGCACAAACGCCACCGGGGTATATAATATGCGAAAAAATAGTTAAAGTTTTTGACCTCTTCTCAGTCCTGTGCAGGAAATCTTATTGTATGATAGGGAAGTGTTGTGTGTGGGAGGAGGAAAGGAAAAGGAAAGAAAGAACACCGCCGATAGGAACGAACATTGGCGTTTCAAAAACCCATGTTCCTCACTAACTTTAATTACCCCCAACTCTTACTAATAGACATTACAACATTGTAGGAGGCTTGATACACGCATTGAGAGCTTTGTGCTATACTCGAGCACATATAGATACACTTCTATCCGACTGTGGAGGCAAATCTCCCCATTGTGCTCCAGTCCAGCTCGTTGAACTTGACCACCACAGCAGCGACTGGAGCCTGCTTGACCAGAAGCCAACCTTCTGCGACCCTTTTACCACACTGATTTTTTTCCCCAATAGGTTCGTGTGAAGCCACCTACCAGCCAGTAGTATACCGGTGTTTGCACCCTGCGTCTTCGGTCAGATTCGGAAATTCACCTACATGGCCTTGAGGTCCACCACTTATAAACGGTGCAAACATCAAAGATTTGGGTCTACGAACACTTCAAACTCCGTCTGCCCAGTTATTTCGGGAGCTTCCCTCACTTCGTACAATGTTCCATCGCCAGATCCTATCAGCGCGCTCTGGCGGCTTACAATCTTTGTCCGATAGCAAAAGTGGAGGGGAATCGGTAATAACAAGCTCTGAGAGGCGGCGACTAAGACCATTCAGCAGCAATGACCAGCCCCGCCGGGACAACATCTTACTTGCCCGGAGATTCTCCCTGACCTTTCTCTCAATGGTCCTCCTCGTGATTTGTCTTCGGGCATTTTCCCAATTGCGGCCAATGAGCAAGTGGGAGCAGCGGATCTTCAATACACTATCAATCCTTCTCACTGCAATCGCTAGTTTGGGTCTTGGCTCGCTCTTAGGGCATCTGGGTTCCATGCTCAGATGGCCCCTACTTGCCCGAACCGTATATCGAATGCAAGATGTGTGATAGCTTACTTCTCCGTCAAGACTTTTGTTAACTGACTTTCCAGATAGGTGGACTCAATACTGGGCATGTCACCACCAGCCGGCTCGCTGCGACTTATTGAAAGACACATTCGGGAGTGGAGGATATCACGAACCACCCTCATTGTCTCTGCATACCTCGTCACAAATGTGGTTGGAAGATTGAGCGTGGCGATTTTCGGTCTGGCTTACAACATGACGGATAAAACGGGGATCGAGTATCCAATCCTTGCGACAAATTGGACATCAGCCATATGGGCTAGTGGGATATCCCCCCATAGGACCGACAATGCCAGAGTGGACAAATATGCGAGCGGGGAAAGTAAGGATACCTCACTCCAGACTTTGTGTTGGGGCAATGAATTGGGCTAAGACTCTGATTAAGCGTTCTCGAATTTGGCATGGAATGGATTACAGAGGCACGCCAAGCTCCCGGACTGGGCTTATGGCGATGACTTGAGCTTTAAAATAGGAGATGACATAAACCAGCATTTGCAATCCGATCTTGAAATGTCAAACACTACTCTCAACCTAAGCGCAAGCACAGTTGAATATTCGTATAATTTGAAGGATTTCAAGGAAGGTTATGCTAGACCATCAAACCGCATGGTTCACTCCGCTGCAAACTGCAGCTTAATCGAGGTTGGCGAGGGTCAATATTGGCGCTGGAGCAACGGGAGTAGAATCGGACCGTTCGGTACGTAAGGTTTTTTGTCACCACTCAATCACTCACAGCACAAGTGTCAGTGAAGCTGAATTTAGTTTTGGAGAATTAGGATGGGGTGGTGAGAGCAATGCTGAGGTAGTGCCGGAGATACTGCGGATTTCCAATACCACCCGGATTGACAGGCCCGTGGAATCCTTCTGGATGTCATTCCAGGACCTTTTGAATGGAAGCAATCCAGTTCCCCAGATTTGTCAGTACTATTTACTCCATGGCCAGATGGTCTCGGAGCATTAACGTCACATGTCTCTAGATATTCTATGCTGGAATATTGCTTGGGAATGTTGGCCAACCCTTACGGAAACCATCGGAGACAATAAGACACACCAAACCTTACCCCATGAAAGTTTCTTTCACCCCACAGAATTATATCGGCTGGCGACAGTGGGGAACGGGGAACACGATGATGGGAACGATGAGTATTACGTCTCTCAGCACAGCTTTACTAGCTCATCGACTGGAGTCGAGGCAGACGATGGGGCAGCAGCTCTTTGCGATAATCGCTTATTTGACTCTCCGAATGAAATAGTTTGGAACGGGTATGGTCTTTGGATGGCCGGCCTAGTAGCTCGGCTACCGATCGCCGCCATAATGTACGCAAATACCGAATTACCCAAGTTCGCACGAGGCCCACACCCTAATCAGACCTCCGGCACCGCATACCTCCATACAACCCTGGAGGTGGACTGGTTCCGCGTTGTCCTCATAGCGGTTAGCATTACGGGAGGCCAAATCCTGGCTATCATAGCTGTCCTCTACTACTGCAATGGAATTTATACCCGCGACGATAGCCACCTTGCGACCGCGGAGTTATTGAAAACGGTTATAACCAAATTCGATGATGGCAAGCTGATGACAGGTGAAGAATTGGCAGCATCCCTTGATGACGCCTTGAAAGTATCGGTTAGTTATGGGACTAGGAAGGGTCGGGATGGTGGCCCACCGGAGGTGGACCTGGCAAGCGGCTTGGATGCCAAATTCTTGCCATTCCCACAAAAGCAGCAATGCTAGAGGAACAGTGGTTAAGAGATCCTAGAGTCGCAGTGATAGATTCATCGGACTTAGTGGGGATTTGGGTGGCCGGGATTCACCGATTGTATAGATAGGATGGTTGGAAATAGTTGGGGGATGCTGGAATTCTTGGTTACCCACTAAACTTTACTAGAGGGGTGGGAAGCAAGATATTGTTAAAAATAATAAGGGCCAGTAAATAGAGTCTCTTGTTTTAGTATTACTCCATTTGATACTAGTTTTGAATATCAAGTAATTTACCGAAATGAGCAACCCGAATCCGCGTGTTGGATGGTAGGAATTAGCAAGGCGCTTTTGCAACCCTCATATGCGGCGGCGCTGAGTAGGCTCTAGCCATCCGAGTTGATACCTTAGATCTAGCCGAAACCCCTAAGTTAGACAGGAGATGTATTGTGATTGCATCGTCGTTGTGCGTTTTTAGTGCTATGCGGTTCATCTCCCTACCTATGAGGCTCTAGACTCTGAAACCGATCAGGGTTTCTCCCCCATGGGGTAGGGAGGGGCAGAATTCCCTGCTTCCATAAAGCTTTCGCCTGCTGTAGAATATGCTGTAGATTAGGATGAAGGTGGAGAATAGGAGAACCACAAGGCACCAGCATTTTT
Source organism: Tuber indicum (assembly GCA_006112555.1). Taxonomy (NCBI): domain Eukaryota; kingdom Fungi; phylum Ascomycota; class Pezizomycetes; order Pezizales; family Tuberaceae; genus Tuber; species Tuber indicum. The sequence continues at coordinate 1,570,853 of VBSK01000394.1, read as the reverse complement.
TTATAGAAGGGGTCCACACATGGTCGGTGGTGTCGAGAACGGGTTCGCTCTAACGGTTGTGAACCCCCATTATCTCCATCTCGTGCAATTGGGAAGGAAGAAAAAAGGAAGGGTTGGAGTTTTATACTTGTGAGCGGTGGTAGCGGGGGGAGCACCTATTGAATAATTTAATTGACATACATAAGCTCAAATAGTGCTACAAAGAATGCTAGTGATGGTATTGGGACCAAGCTCGCAGGGACCCACGGATCGCGAATACAGTGTGGACGGTATAGTACGTGTGGGAACCCCCCCACAAGGCCAAGCACTCTCCTCCGATGGCGGTGCTCTTGGAATTGTGTATAAAGTTCTTGGATTGTACAGTAGCTCCCGAAAGGAGAGCATCACGAAAACGAACAAATCAATCTGGTGTCCTGGATGTGAAATCATCTCATATCACTCATCGGGAGCGGTAAAAGCCAAGGAGCTGGGTGTACGCGGCGTGATGAAGAAATCGTGGGGCAGAGCACAAGGTACCATTTGGTGCAGAGCGCTTAAAATGTCTATCCTATTATAAAGTTTGCTGCAATGCGTAATACTCATATTTGTAAAAGGTAAAAGGGTTTCAAATAGGCAAAATGTTTTCTGAATGACAGGAATTCGATTCCGTAGTCTAATGGATTTCTCCACCCAGTTCCCAAGTTCAATGTATCATAAATGCCGATTTGGCGATGCATTAGGCCCTGTGCTTGGACACTTCTGTGGGTATTCCGATAACGATAGCCTCCCACTTCAGTGACTTCTCTTCCATAATGGGGCACTACGAGAATCCGCATCGCCCAATAGAACTACGGTGACACATTTGCTCCAGCAGAATATGGGGGAATTTCGAACCGAAGACACGAGTATAAATATGTAACAAAGTATTTGGACTCTTTTCGGTTTTGCGCAAGATTATTGTAGAGTATGATGTGAGGGAGATTAAAATAGAACACTTATAGTAACTATTCGTGGGCGTTTCAAAAATCAATTTTCCTCATTTAATACCGACCACTCCCACAACTAGAGGTACCACGCAATGCAAGAGGGCTAGTGGACGCTTCGAGAGCTTTGCGCAATACTAGAGCACATATAGATACACCTTTTGCCCGTCTGTAGAGACAAATAGCGCCATTGCACTCCAGTCCACTTTATCGAGTTTGGCCACAGCAACGACTGGAGACCGCTCGACCAGAGGCGGGCCCTCTGCACCCCCTCCTGTTGTTTTCATCATATTCAATACGTTTATGTGAAACCGGCTACCAACCAGCAGTATGCTGGTGTTTGCATTCTACGTCTCGGTCAAGTTCGGGATCAATTTGTATGGCCTTGAGGGCTGCCATTTATAAAGGCTACAAATATCTAGAATTTGAGTCTCTGCGGGCACTCCAAACTCGGGATATTCAGTCATTTCGGAAGATCCCCTAACTTTGTACAATGTTCCATAGTCAGGTCCTTTCAAGGCACTCTCGCAGCTTTCAATATTTGCCTAGTAGCAATAGTGAGGGGGAGTCGGTAATAGCAGGCTCCGAAAAGCTGCGAATAAAACCATTCCGCAGTGGTGAACAGTTCCGCCAGAATCACATCTTACTCGCTTGCAGGTTCTCGACGGCCCTTTTCTTAATTGTCCTCCTGGTGATCTGCCTTCGGGCATTTTCCCAATTGAAGTCATTGAGAAAACGGGAGCAGCAGTCCCCCAATACACTATCAATCCCTCCCCAGTTTGGGTCTTGGATCACTCTTAGCGCATCTGTGTTCCATGCTCAGGTGGTTCCTTCTTGCCCGGGTTGTATATAAATACAAAATGTGCAATAGCTTACCCCCCCGTAAAGGCCCTAGTGAACTGTGCAGATAGGTGGGCTCGATACTAGGCATGTCACTACCAGCCAGCTCGCTGCGATTGATCAAAAAACACACTCGAGAGTGGAGGATATAGCGAAACCACCTTTATTGTCACTACATATCATACCTCGTCACAAATGTGAATGGAAGATTGAGCCTGGCGATTCCCGGTTCGGCCTACAACACGACGGACAAAACAGGGATTGAGTATCTATGCAATTCTGGCTACAGACCGGAAATCAGCTGTATGAGCCAGTGGAATATCTCCCAATGGGACCGACGACACCAAGGTGAACAAATATGCGAGCGGGGGAGGTAAGTATTTAATGGAGGTGGGCGAGGACCAATATTGACGCGGGGGGAACGGGAATGGAGCCAAACCATTCTGTATGTTAGGCTTTTCTCACAACTCAATAATTCATTACACAAGTGTCGGGAAAGCTGAATTTTGATTTGGTGAGTTAGATTGGGCTGATGAAGAGAATTCTGGGCTAGTACCTCAGGTATTGCAGCTATCGAATTATACCCGGTTTGGCCAGCCTAGTGAAGCTCACTGGGCGTCTATCCCGGACCTTATGAATAGAAGCCGTGTATTTCCTCAAATTTGTCGGTACTGTTTACCCGGCCTGGTGGTCTCGAAGCATTAACGTCACAGGATGCTAGATATCCTATGTTGGAAAATTGCTTGGGAATGTTGGCCAGACAATAAGACACACCAAATTTTACTTCATGAAAGATTCTTTCACCCCACACAATTACATCGGCTGTCGGCGGTGGGGACCGGGGAATGCAGTGATGGAAACAATGAGTATTGTCACTCAGCACAGCTTCAGTAGACCATCGAGTGGAGTTCAAGCACACGATGGGGCAACACCTCTTTGCGATAATCGTTTGAGTCCCCGAATGAGACGGTTTGGAATGACTATTCTTTGAATGGCCCGCCTAGTAGCTCGGCTACCGATCGCGGCCATAATTTGTGCAAATTCCGATTTGCCCCGGTTCCCACGAGGCCCACACCCTGATCAAACCTCCGGCACAGCATACATTCATACAACCTCAGAGGTAGAGTGGTTCCGCATTGTCCTCATAGCGGTTAGTATTACGGGAGGCCAAATCTTCACTATCCTAGCTGTCCTCTACTACTGCGATGGAGTTTATACCCGAGATAATAGCCACCCTGGGACCGCGAAGCTGTTAAAAACGGTTATAACCAAATTCGACGATGGCAAGCTGATGACAGGGGAGGGATTGACAGCGTCTCTTGATGACGCCTCGAAAGTGTCGGTTAGCTATGAGACCAGGAAATTTCAGGATGGCGGCCCGCCGGAAGTGGACCTGGCAAGTGACCTGGATGCCCAACTTCCCACAATTCCTACAAAAATAACAATTCTACAGAAGCGAGTCGCAGTGATCAATTTATCTGCCTTGGAAGACGTATGGGTGCGGAGGTTCGGCCGATCGTTTAGATGAGACGATCCGAAACAGTCGGGGGATGCCTGGATTCTTGGCTGACCAATATTTCACTAGAGATGGTACCGTAGGGTGGGAAGCAAGCTATTTCTTTTTTAAAAAAAAAAATAGGGGCCAGTTAATGGAGCTTCTTGTCCCAGCACGATATTACCCCATCAGATATCATATTACTTTTGATTATCGGGCGATTCACTGCGACAAGTATCATACCAGTGGGCAGTGGCAGTCTTGGTTAACCTACCCGGTGTTGTCACAACCCGTGCTCCTTGTGTTTTCCCCACCCCTCACAATTTACTCCCTTCCACATAACCCATCCCTCATGTCCAATTACCTATGGTAACTGGGTACATCGTTCACGTCCACAATACAAAAGTCCCTACTCGCAATATCCCCAGTTGCTACTCTCCCACCTAGAGTTATGCATCTACCGGATAGTGGCTATGGGAGAGGAGTTTATGATCTCCGTAAAGCGAAAAAATACCTTTCTCAGCAGAGTAATCTATGAATATCGGGGTAATATATATCTTTCGGGGAACGAAAGTGAAGCTAGTAGAAACCGAACGTTTCAGAGCGAATATTGAAGGTATATGTGCGCTAAAAGGAGCGACTGAGCGGGGTGGGGGGGGGTAGCATACAGAGAGCAGCGGGAGAGAGGGAACAGGTCCTTATTTAACCTCTCCGGCTCCTATTCCCTCTTCTAGCAGGTATAATATGATATCAGTTATGTCCAAACTACCACAATCACCCAAGCTCACTCGCATCATTCTGCCGTCCCCCCCTAACGACGCTAATGTGCTCGTGACCTAATAGCCAAGCACTTGCGGTATGCGGCATGGATGTCAAACACAATGCCCTGACTGCCACGATCAGTAATCCCGGTTAGGTAATCGCAGGAATCAGAGTCAAAAAAAACAAATAGACTGCATTTCAATAACTACCTAGCGCACAGTAACCTGCAGATACAACAATTGAAAACAGTGACAAACGAAACACCGGAAAGAAATAGAAATCTTGGATAGGCAGATAAACTTGAATAATTGGGCACAGCGGGACTCGGGGGTTACGCTGGTAGAAGGGATACCGGTAGTGGGTTTTCAAGTTACATGAGTGCTGACGGCAGGTGAAGACTAAATTGGAGCGGATCAGAGGCCAGCTCGCTTTTAAGGAAGGAACCGATCAAAGTTGTTCGTGAGTATAAGAGAATCTCGGAGCGGTGTTGGCGGTTGAGCAAAACATACGGATGTATTTATAGAGATACCGAAAGGAAGGTCTGAGTTTGTGAACTATGATATCACACTAGTTGCCACTTAAGCCAATCATTTACCAGGTGATGATCACTTGCCCAGTGAATTACGATAGGTACCTAATTTAGATTCTACTCGTACTTGAAGTAAACTCCCCACCACAGACCAAACAAACCTCGAAACTACCTCACTATTTACACTAATTACAATGAAAATGAAAAAAAAATCTGAAAAAAAAAAATCCCATTTCAGCACCTCACCCGTCACTCAAAAACAAGATCCTCCCTCGCCACCAACTCCACAAGAACCGGTGCCAGGCCATGGATCGTCGCCAACTCGTACGCCGTATTCCCCATATTCGTCTTCAAGTTGACCAAAATCTCCGGCCGCCCAAGCAGGCACTGAGCGATCCCATTGCACCCCCTCTGGACAGCTAGGTGTAGCGGTGTCTCCGCATTCCACCCGCGCGGGTTGACGTCGACCCTGCGGTCTTCGAGTAGCACCTTCACCACCTCCTCCCGCATCTTGAGCACCGCCACATGAAGCGGGGTCCACAGGGAATTATTGAGGGGGTTAGGGTCGATCCGAGGGTCTCCCAGTAGGCACCGCACACTCACCACGTCCCAGCCGCGCGCGGCAATGTGTAGTGGCGTATCCCCGTCCTGGTTTACCTGGTTCACGTCTATGCGAGGGTCGTTTAGAAGGATGCGGGCTATGTCGGCACGGCGGTGGCGGATGGCTAGGTGCAGTGGCGTGCTTCCGTGATGACTAGTGAGAGACAGGTCGAGTCTACTGTCCTTCAGGAGGTCCCTAGCAATATCTCCCCTGCCTGCGTGTGCTGCAGCGTGCATGGGTGTCCAACCGGTGTTCGCCCTACTATTTATATCAACCCTGCGATCGTTCATCAAGGCTCTCGCGACGGATTCTTCGCCCTCCTTTATTGCGAGGTAGAGTGCTGTGCGGCCGTTGTAGTCCTTGATATTGACGTCTATTCTACTATCCTCAAGTAGAGTCATTACAGCCGCTTCACTACCCGAAAGAGCGCCAACGTGCAAAGGTGTGATGTTGAGTTCGTTCCGGGAATTAACGTCCACTCTGCTGCTGCTCACCAGGAGCTTCGCAATCGCCTCCCACCGGGGGTCCTTTGATGACATATGTAATGCGGATCTGCCCACGTAGTCCAAGGCGTTGACGTCGGTCTTCTCGTCCTCCAGCAGCAATTTCACCACATTGACGTGCAGTCTTCTCGCAGCGAGGTATAGCGGAGTCTTCCTTTTCGGGTCCATAACATTGACATTAGCCCCTTCCTTCTCAACCAACAATCTCACAACTTCCACACGCCCGATCTCAGCCGCTATGTGCAGCGGTGTGCGGAAGTTCAGGTTCCTTGCTTCCGTATCAACTCCACAAGCCAGCAGCGTACTGACCACGCTCACACTCTGCGTCGCAATGGCGTCGTGCAAAAGACCCCCGTTACCGACGAATTCGATAATTTCGAGAATTCCTTTGTCTAGCAAGTTCCTAACGGCGGACTTGTCGCCCCGTTCAGCGGCAGAGTAGAGGGCTCTTCGGCCATATCTGTTCGAGCGCATGCGGAATACGGCGTCCACCAAAGAGCGCTCGAGGAGGACTGCTAAACGGCGATTCGCACGCACGAGGGAGTTTAGGTCCGGTGGGGATTGCTCTTCAGAGATTTGGAGGATTATTTCGTTTGGGAGGTCTAGGAATGGCATTTTGGTATCGTTTTTTCTCTTATCAAAAGGGCAAGTGATGGTAGCGGTGACTTTGGATAGGTCGTTTCGATGGTGAGAGATGGAGAGAGAGAACTGGAGGGAGTCAACTGAAATACTCGAGTAGAAAGGGCGGAGGGTATTTTATTATTCCAGTCATATTGGAATTCTAACTGAGTTGTGCTGTTGAGCTTATCTACCGAAGTTTAATTGGTTGGTATCACGTGCCTTGATGCCCAAGACGAAGATCTTGAGCTCGTGATGCAAGGATGTGGTTCAATTGGGTATGGTAACAGTACGAGTAGAGATTGCTACCTGTATTAGGGTAAGAGTAGCTAAGGAATATCGTAGCCAAAATGATATGATATCATATTCTTACTGGTAACAGGTTTCCGTAATATTTTCGCAGGGAGTAAGCAGTAAAAAAAACAATCCCATGATCTAAGTAACCCAACCGTTAGCATAAGGTTGACTTATACTTTCCGGAGGCTAAATTCCCCCGTCCATGTAATGTGCGAGTACTACAAAAAACTTGATATTCAGCGGTGATCTTTACTCATCCCGTAATTCTCCGTGCACCTGCAGCGCCGATCATCTGCTCTAGCACAGCAACATAGTATAGAATATCTAAATTCTGTAAGAACTACGCCCCCCCCTACGTACACCCCAGAAGATTCGCCCCAGATCGATAATAATTCTCCATTAGTAGAAGCGATTGACGCCATAGCTCCAAGAATTCTCGTTTGAACAGAAATCGTACCAGCGCTGTACCATAGAAAGTCATGAATAAAAGCTATGATAGATCCCCTCCACACCGGAGCCCCCTACCAGAAACACCGCCCGTCACACATTTCACCGGAAATTGCCAGCACAGCCCAGCAGGTTAGTGGGTAAGGACTACTCCATGAGAACGCTGAAAAACTCCGCCTGTAGATTTAGTATCTTTGCTATCCGAGTACAGTACCGTACTCATACCCCAATAACTTGTACAAACACGACACCCACATCAGGCGCTTCTTCCCCAGTGAGGAAACAAAACTGCGTTACCTATCTCCCTAACTACGCTATACTGTACTCGTGCACCACCCGCACTAGTGCATACACAGTATGATGACAAAAAACACTCGGGCCACAGGCTATTTTACACCAAACCAGCTATTTGCATCGTTCGCTCGTCGCATTGGAGGAGATAGATGCTTTGGACAAATCTCTATAATTAAAGTATAAAGCCTGGTAATTGATAACTTGTATTTTATCCCATGCCGTGGTAAGATCCAAAAGTGGCTCGACGCTCCCCATGAGGCTGGATATACGGAAGATATCATACATGGCAAAAACCTTTGCCCCAAGTTATCAGCGGCTCCTCAATCCCATACCGGTGGTACCCGGCTCCGCTCCGACAACCAAGCACACGTCCACCGGCATGTCCCATCCACAGATTCCCCAAGGGAAAAGGAACAGCACTTCAAAGCAGAGGAAAATCAGAGCGACAGTGCTCCCGACCACTACTTAAAGAAACTGTCGTGACGAAAACACCTCATGACGACAAAACCCTAACCCTCCACCAGTGTCTGACTAGTGGCCGTTCAGTTTCCGATAGGCTCCGAATCCTATGGTTCTAACTGAACTCAAGCCAATATCGATCCTTTAGTTGGCAGTATGATACGTACTGAGAGAAGTGGTGAGCATAAGTTAAGCCGGCCTATCATCGGAACACACATTCTGTGTTCGGTGGGTGGGTAAACAAAGCAGTGTGCTAATTACTAAGAGAGATGTTGAGCCCACAGAGGAAACAAGTTGCGGCCAGTCATGGAAGTTACCCAAATGTCGCCCGAGGTTTCTTTAATTTTCGAGTTATGGTGATTCACAGCGACGGCATTCCAGAGGTGTGCCTTTCTTTTACTATCACAGGAGTACTGCAGGGGGATATGGCGACGACAGTGCTGGGAAAAGCCAATATGTGTCGGTAATTCGTGGAAGAATCAAGATGATTGCGCTATGTTTTATAATACTATATTCCCCCGACCCAACTATTAGTTTGGTTAATGGGCAAGAAGAGAGCAAAGTGTACGGCCATACCCTTCCTACCTTGCATACAGTTACTCCAGAGTGGCCAATTCTCATTCTATCCTGCTCACTCTACCGTGGCACCGTTTCTTAGTTATCATACCTCCAAGAAAGAGATATGTTTTAATCACACTACTATCAAGGGCTGCGGAGTACTGGAGTTGATTGCCCAGGTTGACCACATCATATCAGGCAATTGGGATCATAGTTAGTCCGGCCCAGCCCCCGGGCAACCAGGCATAGTCCAGGCACTCAAAAAAAAAAAAAATCTAGACTATGGGCCATAATATCTCCGCCCAATCATACCTCTAACATAGACTAACTGGATCAGTGGAGACACTGCAGCCCTGTCTTCCCGCAAGATCTCCAAATTGCCAAGATCTAGGTGTCATGGACTACGGTAATGATCTCAACAGACAAGCTTCAAAACAAGCAAATAACCTCCCACCCACTCAAGGTCTCGAGGTGCCTACGATCCCTGAGGTTGGAGTAATACAGTATATTCCCACTTTTTACTCCCTTGAGCTTCACCCATTGTTTGGCCTACTCTCCAGCCAACTGTATATGATGGACGGACTATGAGCCAATTAATTTTGCTGTAATTATATAGGATCTCCTACACTTCTATCCCTACGGTGGTACATCATTCTTTAGGCATCATTGATCTAACATGAAGTACTGTACGTCTCTCCAGGCCTAGAGGTAGTTTTTGCTACTCGTACAATACTAGTACGCCTGACGGCAGCTGTTAGATTTACGGTAAGTTGTCGCGCTACGTCGTATTGCATCGTATCCTACGTTATGTCAACTTACTGTTCGAACCGTAAAGTGTTGCGAGTGATTGGGCGTGCCTTTGAGCAGTCTGCGATAATTTTTATCATAACATTATTAAAGGGTGTTTGGCGGCCGCGATTTTGTTTTGAGATCATTCAAAGTCATGTCCTGGCAATTTTAACCTAGATTATTACCCATAAATCCAAGCAGGTATCAATTAATAGTAGAGATAATTTAAGTTAATATTACCAAGACATGATCTCAAATAGTTGTTAACACTGAGTTCGCCTTAGGCTAAAGGAAGGTACGGAGGATACAATAGAGTGGTGTTCTCAAGTTAGCGTCAACAAAAACACCCTGGAGCGATCACTTCAAAAAAAAAAAAAAAAAAAAAAAAAAAAGTGACACATTAACTCAGTCATACGGTATCCAATCCTTATATCTAACCGCTTCCATTCTCTATCAAGGGCAAAATTCACCTTCAAGTATGATACTTGTAACATATTATCTACTCCCCCCTAACTGCGTTAAGCGTCTCCCCCAACTTCTTCAACAATCTCCCAACCTCCGCCTCGGTGCCAACTGTAATCCTAAGACAACCTGTGCACCCGGCCTCCCCGCCACGGTACCTAACAATAACCCCATGCTCCTCCGCAAGTTGCTCATACACCTTCTTCGCGACCCCACTATTCGGAACCGCGTTATTATCAAGAATCTCAACCAGCAAAAAGTTACTATCAAACCCGCCCAAAAACCTCCCGATCCCCGGCAACTCTGGAAGTTCAGAAATAATCCTATCGCGCTGCACCAACAATCTACGCACATTCTCGTTCTTGACGGCCAATCCTGCGGGGGAAAGTGCGGCCATGGCGAGAGAAGAGGTTGTAGAGGAAACAGAGTAGGGAGCTTTGAGGTTGTTTAACAACCGCGCTATCTCCGGAGCCGTGAATGCCGCGCCGAGTCTAATTCCTGCGAGTCCGAAGGCTTTAGATAGAGTTTGCATAACGACGAGGTTTGGGTGGTCGACGACCCATGGGGCGAGACTGCTTCCTTCGGGTGCAAAGTCGATGTATGCTTCGTCGACGACGATAACGCCGTTCCATGTCGGGTGCGCGAGGACCTTACGTACCGCTTCCGGATCGACGGTCCCTGCAGTAGGGTTTCCGGGGGAGCATATGTAGACGAGTTTAATAGTGGGATCCTGCGAAAGACGTTTGTTGATTGCTTCCGGACGAAGCTCGAATCTGCCGCTGGTTAGGTCCAATGGCTCCCTTACAACTTCGACATCATTGACCTGCGCACTAACGCTGTACATTCCGTAAGTTGGCGGACATGTTAGGATTTTGTCCCTGCCAGGAATACAGAAGCACCGGAGGACCGCGTCGATAGCCTCGTCTGAGCCGACGCCAAGGAACAGGTTCGCCGGGGTCAGCGGCTTAGTGGGGTTTTCATTACGGTAGTTGCAGAAGAGCCTTTTGAGGTCTTCTTGGTGGCTATAGACATTTGGTCAACCGAATCGGTCAACTAAAATTTGAAGAGGGGAGGAAGTATTACGGATCGGGGTATCTATTTAGATGGGTGTAGTCGTAACCTATCCCCACCTCTGACTCGTCAGGACCGTTGAAGGGTAGGCTGGGACCGTAGGCGTTCTCGTTTGCGTCCAAGAGGATGTTGCTGCCGTCGTCTTTGTAGTCACTGCAAGTCCGGTCGTTAGCTAAAACTTCTCTTAAGAAAACTCGGAGGAGTAGATCACTCTCGAGCGCATCGGTAGGGGATCAATTGGAGGATATTCTTGCGTGCGCAAGTCTGGAGGTTGAAAGCACTGGTGGGCGCCATGACGATATCCTCCGAGCAAAGTTGTTGAAAGGGTGGCGGTGTTTGTTGAAAGAGTCGTTGGAACTGAGCTTGACTCAACCAAAAAGATTGGACAAAAGGTGGGGCTCGTCGTTCGGGCTTCTTATGGTTCCTGACTAGGCTCAGTTAGTGTTAACTGCTAGTCCAGAACCAGGTACAAGCAAATTACAGCGCCACTACTCGAGTACGGTACCACAGGTTAGGATCATAAAAATACTTGAATCATTGCCAATTCCACCGCATCAAGCGATCCATTCAGAGAGTTCAATTTCTATTAATTGTATCGCAAAGACTCCAGAGCATGCAATCACGATATAAATGCTATCGTATGATACAAAACCAACAAAATTAAAATAAAAAGAATATCATAAAAAAAAAGCCACACTGGCTACCCGCCACAATAGCTCGACACCATGCACATCGCTCATAATTCAGCCCGAGAAGTTATGTGAGATCCCCTCCTTTAAAATACCCATAATTAGGGAAAGCGCCCCCAAGCATTCAAAGTAACATAAACCATTTAGCTCATTGAAGTGATCACAAAAAGACAAAAAAGAGGGAAGAAAGTGTGAGAAATATCAAGCGCCATTCTAATCCCTTAAGTGCTCGGTCACCATAAAATCGTACACTCCCCTGAAGATGACCGAAATAGATAAGCAAGCCAGTCGACTCGCTTTGCCAACTACTCGCCACCAAGTTCATCCATATCTGGACGATTTCTCCGAGTTAGCATTTGACACGAATTTTCAGGATAGTAGATTGCTAGCATACTCTCCGCAAGGATATTGGATTCTAACCCTATTGACTCGTTAGTCGATCCCTGAGACAGCTACACGGGTTTTTATACCAGCATGTGTAAATTTGCCCTCGTATGTCTGCCTGCGCCATCCGCAGGGCTCAGAAGGGTCCTTTATGAATTCCATGGTGGGGAACTAGGACAAGCAGAACGTGAGCAGCTGCGTCCTTCCAGACAGGCGGAGCTGTTAAAGACTTACATAATGTTCGTTCTTCTTGATAGTAATCACGAATGGAATATTATCAAAGGTAATGATTCTCAGTCTCAAATCTGTAATACATTTGATTAGCCAAAGGAAATCTTGGGGGTCGGGTAATTTGGCATTACAGGTATTATCTGGTATCTTCGAGACCTCGTGCAAGAAAGAATCAAGATCAGAAGTCTTGACTCCGTTGACACCGACAATAAAATTTGTCGGCACAAGCTGGTATTGATATGCCGGGGAACCCCGAGTCCGTGCCGAAACATAGATCTCAGAGTGCAGGGTACTTATTTGTTGGCGTACAGCGTGATGAGGGCGATGCAAAACAGCACCACAGAATATGACAGCGCGATCGGTCTCCAAATCGTCGGTCGGGACAGTGGGCACTCTCAATATCATCTCTTCGCAGTTCCTCACCACAACCATGTCCAGGTACTCATGATCGTACATAACGTCTAGCTCTGTTATTCTTGTCATCACTTTCCCGTTAATACTCAAGATGACATCCCCTTCTTCCAGAGTCTGAGAATGGCCGCATTCGACCTTTCGGACCATGAACAACTGGTGGCGCTCGGGGTTATCCTGCTCAACTCTGCGGATCCAGTCTTCCGAGACACCCATAATCCGAACTTGGCTCATGTGCACCAAGTGCAGTTCAACATTAAGCATTCTTAGCTTGGGTATTATGCCATTCTGTAACTGACGAATGACCGGAAGCAGGGAAGGTGTAGCCAAGCCAAGATGGTACTCGACATCCTTGTTACTATGAGTTCGCTCCCCAAGGTAAGTAAGCCACAGCGCCTGGACAGTTCCACCTGCATCAGCAAGGACGCCGCTTCCACACTGGCCGCTAAGGCTAGTGTCGACTGTGATCGCATCAACATTGATCGCTCGGTAACGGGGCGCAGAACTGTTGGCAGGAACCGCAACGGTAGTGATATCGGTAACAGAAGTCTTGGCAACAACTACCCTGAGGTTTTGGTTAAAGCCCAAGAACATTGCCGATGCACCTATTGTAAAGTCAGTGGCCACCTTAATGTATTCCCCAAAGGAATCGTATCATACCTTGAGTGATATGTTCACCGCTGAGCTTAGCGGATTGAACGGGTGCCTTCACCAGTGTTGGATCATACTGCACAACCGCATAATTCTGCAGAGGATGCAAAAACAGGACTTTGCCCTCCACGACAATTGACTCGGCAACGGTGATAGAGATGTCACATAAATCGTAGGGCACTACAGCTCTGGATACAACTACCAACCCTTTCTCGGCGTCCACGACCAAGCCAAACCCAGTCTAATTCATTAGCGGAAGACAAAAGAGGAGCAAGAGAATCCCACCTTTCTCGCTCGAGGAAATCCGTCCAACTTTATTGGCATGACACACGAGATCCGAACGAAACTACGCACCAGGTCACTAGCTGCTGGGTAGCCCACATTATCCAACCTTATAAACTGGGCTGAGCTTGGAGCGAGGGGAACAGGAGGCTTAGGATCCGCAATATCCGAAAAGTCCCACAGCCCAGCGATATCTAAACACGATCCAGTCAGTTCAAGTAATAATATTACGTCTTCAGAACATCAACAAACCGTTACGGACAGCCATCCTCATTTTGGTAGTCCAGTGACGGTCAATATAGAGAATTGAGGTGTGCATGGTGTGAAGGTCACGCAGGTGGCGATAAGTTGCGACAACTCTAGACCGATCTGGTATACTCTTCACTACTTCTATAAACCCATTAAGATTTGGGGTTTTTTTGTTGTCAAGGGACTAGAGAAGGTTAGCTTGTATTCACGGCAGCGCAAAACAATAGGATGCACCTCAATAATCCACCCTTTGTCCATCCCGTCAAACCGGAACGAACCCGCCGGCTCACAAACGTAGACTCCCCGCACCGGAATGGCATAAAGCCTAGCGGATTGGTAAGATAGATCATGGAAGGAGGCCCCGCAGACGGTAAGAAAGCGATCGGGGGTGATAGCATGAAGATCCCCGACATCGAGTTCAATATCCATAGCTTTTCCTCCCCGCTCCACCAGCATCTTGACCTTCCTTCCGACAGAGTTGTCCAATATCTCATCTAGGTCAACAAACTTGGTGATCAAAGCTCCATTGACTTTGATCAAGATGTCGCCCTCCTATGACAACATGTTAGGATAATCGCAACAAAAATTCTCATAATCAAGGGGCACATACTTCGATATGGCCATGAGCAGGGCCCTCGGGGAGAACGACTTCAGCTACAAGCATCCCAATCTCTTTCGGGAACCCCTTCCTCACAGCAGCCTCCCATTCAGGGCTCAGCCCAACCCTACGGCACTCATCAAAGGGTTTTGTTAGCCATTGTGTTTGTATGGTTCCACGAGTAACAGGTCTGCCACCCCGGATACATTCAAGGGCACGAAGAGGCCTATCAAGGGGCAAGAAGTAGTCGGTCGCGGCTAATTCATATCAGTGCAAGCGTAGCAATAAGTGACGGGTGAGACATGCCCTCTATACTACCCCCAGCCTGTAGAGCTACGGCATACCCATCGATGTTAACGACCGGACTCCCAGAGCTCCCACCGCTAGCCGAAGCGGCAGCCTGAATGTAATTTGTGTCTGATAAATCTCGTCAATAAAATGTACCCCGCCCGAACCCAGCCGCCCCACTCACTAAAGTCATTGTAGCCATCACCGTAATCGGGTGCATTCCTATCCACTCGGCTGATTACTCCCGACAAGATGCTAAGCTTCTCCCCGGCATCATTGCCGACAACTCGAATTTCAGCGCCGACCCCTGAACCTCTATTAGTGGCTGCCAACGCGATAGAGCAGGGATGTGAGATGCATACGCGCAAGATCAGGCCGAAGCTGAAGAGCGCCAACGGGCATGTACTTGATGGCCTTCGGATCAAATCTAAGAATACCGAAATCGTGAATAGGATCTCTATAGACGGGATAAACGTCGCACTAAACAGCTTAGCCATAGTCGGTCAAGATAGCCGGCCGGCGCGAACATACCTCTTCATGATTATCAAAGACACAGTATCCCCAAAAAGGCCCGGCGCACACAACATGACGATTCGTCAAGATGTAACCTCTCTCAGCGTCGACAATAAAGCCCGTAGCTTCGCTAGTGATGGCAGATTCCGTATCAAACGAGCACGTTTGACAGAATCGTATGCTTACCACGTTTCTGACAACCTCCTCAATAGTCTTTTGCCATTCCGCGGAATCATGGGTCGCCACCGTGGGCGGCAGAAGTCTAGTCTCCAGGGCAACAAAGGCCTGCTCCTCATCCCCAGGCAAGTGGATGTCGTCTTGGTCAGTTCCAAAGGAGTCATCGCGAAGATGTTTGGTAGGCCGGTCGGTAGGCGGAGATCCGGGGTGCTTCCGCTTTGCCCTTGAATCGCCGTTCGTTTCCATGACGGGTTATGTGTGGGTTGGATCGATGGATTCGGGGAGAGGGAAGGAGGGAAAAAAATTCTGGAGATTTTCTCAATAGGAGCTGACCACTAGCTTATTATGATGCTATGGATGGCACACTTTCAAGCACGTTGGTCCGGGCAAGGCTGGTGCCTGAAGTGGCGAGCAAGAGAGGGAAGGGAGGCTCTGGGCAGGGAGAGAACGCGCAGTAAGTTAAAGCAAAGATCAGGAAAGGCGAGGGAGGAAACAAAGCGGCTTAGCTCAATGCGCGCAAATACAAGTGTACCAACGCGAAACAGAAAGACCCCCAGGGTATTGAAGTGTCTCCCTTTTTATCCTTTCGCTCTTCTTCTCTTTTTTTTTTTTTTTTCCCCCTTCTTCTCGTTTTATTATTATTATTATTATTATGTTTTTTTTATATATTTTTTCTTTTTCTTTCTTCCCTGCGTGGTCTCGAAGAGGTGCAAGTTCCAAGCCCTGAAATATCCTGAACTTTCGGGACCCCAGAAAGCTCGAGAGAGTGCTGGTGCAAATATCATACTCGTATTATTCGTACAAGCACGGTAGCGGCAGCAGGGTAACCCCAGCATGTCCACTGTAACAATACCGGGCAGGAAAGGTTGGACTACCGTACCGGTACCGGCCATTTGAATTGCCCTTCCGTTCTTCAGGGATCCATGGAGTCTGTCTACCCATGCCATGTCCCAATAAGTTTCCTTACCCGTACTGTACTCGTACGCACTCGAGCAGTCACCGCCCCCGCCCGCTTCCTCCATGATAGTGTAGAACAGAGCGAGGGTTATGGGAAGTCATCACCGCTCGACGCTCAATCACTGCGTCTGCTCGTGCGTAGTATTTCATAGTCTATGTGATGCGAGTAAGTCTTGAGCATCCGTCCTTGCATTCTACTCGAGTACCGGTACCCATCTGTCGATTACGGCACCAATTTCCCCGAATGAGAAAGCTTACCCCGCGCTCCAAGCGAGATGCAGATGTGGGAGCAAAAGTCACCTATTCCGGGACCCTCCAGCCACAACATGGGCAGCGGAAAGGTCCTGGGTCTCCCTGCAGCACTCGAGTGCCGCATTTTTCTCCTTTGGCGATGGGAGCCACAAGGTCACGTGGAACTTGATGCAACCTCGCATATGCATCGGCATTGTACACGAGCACCGCACCGCACCACCAGCACAGCCGGCAAGGGGGCAGCAACACCAGGAGTCAATCATTCAAAACTCGAGTGACCTTTACGAGTAGTCCTCTGCAGAATTTGATGCGCATCCCTCCATCACCCTGGGCCATTTCAATGCCACCTTGGGAGTGCCGCATCATGCTGTAAATCATTCCCCGTCCACCCTATCCAGACAAGAGAGAACCGAACACCTACCGTACTCGAGTGCTGGTGCCGGTACTGTACTCGTACTCGTACAGTACTTGTATGATACGGCGGTATTCAATGAACACCGGTATGATACAATACCCTGCCCACAAAACAAACACCTGACGGCCACACATCCAGAGAACCTTACCCGCTCTTGCGGTCAATTACTCACCCGTCTCAGTCGTCCATGGCATTCATGATACCCTTAAACTTACTCGTCCTTCAAAAACCAATGGAAGCGCCCGAACCAATTTGCCGGCATGTCGCGCATACAGCAGCACTCCCCCCCCCCATCTCCCCACTGCGGCGCTACTACCGACAGCCTGCACAATACAGTAGTTCAATATACTCGAGCAGACCACAAGACACACTCAACTCCAATCCCCTCTGCCCCACATACAGCACCATACAACATTCCCCACCCGTGATACGGTAGTAATTTACAGTAATCAATTCCCCTCATCATGATACGTTCCGTACTCCGCCGCCCATCCGTCAAACGATCGTCTTCGCTGCCGCCACTTGGAGTCACCACCGGTAGTCATGTGAGGCACTACACGCCCATCATGGACACAACCAACTTTACGGATTCGCAATTGACCGTCCGTGAAGCTGTCCTCAAGATATGCTCAAAGTTCCCAGATGTAACAAAAACCCCTCCCGCAACAAACAGCCGCCTACACAAAATTTGTCAATGGATGGATGGGTGACTAATTTGCCTTCTCCGTACCGTACCTATTTTTGCAGGAATATTGGGCCGAAAGAGATGAAACGGGAACATATCCGCACGATTTTCATGCCGCTTTGGCGAGGGACGGATGGATCGGCATTGCCCTGCAAACGGAACTTGGGGGCGCGGGGTTGGGCATCTCGGAAGCTACCATGATGTTGCAGGCTATATCCGAGTAATGGAGATTTCCATTGGTATCCTGTTCTCAAACATGGTCCCTCCAATGCTAAAATTCTCGGAAACTACAGGAGCGGAGCGGGCATAGCAGGAGCGCAGTCGGTTCATGCGAATATATATGCAACTCAGGTAAGTTACACTTTGGATCCCCCCCCACGCACACAAATCGTGAGTTCGCTAAGTTTAAAGAGCCCGTAAGCAAATTCGCAACCGGAGAGCAAAAAAGTAAAATGCTTCCGAAGCTCATTACGGGGGAATGGAGAACCTGTTTTGGAGTGTAAACATTCCCTCAGCCCTCAGGACGCCACAAATCAGAGCCTCTGATGACGTCTTCTAGCACTGAGCCAAACACCGGCCTTGATACCCTCAAATTGACAACCAAAGCCGTTCGCCAAGGAGATCACTATGCAATTTCCGGACAAAAAATGTAAGAAATCACACAAGATTCCACTTACCGTAAGATACAGTTGCCTAGACAAGCTCACCCAATTCCTAACAAATAAACGATACAATTCTAGCTGGATCTCATCAGCTCAGGTAGCCAACAAAATGGTCCTCCTAGCGCGCACGACTCCCCTCTCCGCGATCAAGAAACCCAGTGAAGGCCTCTCACTATTCTTCATCCCGTTCGATAAATCCTCGCCAGGCCTGACCCTCCGTAAAATCAAGAAAATGGGTGGTAAAGCTATTGACGCCAACGAGGTCTTCTTCGACAACTACCTTATCCCAGTCGATAGTCTGATCGGTGCCGAAGGTCAAGGGTTTAAAATTGTACTCCCTCCCTTCATCTCACCTTATACTATACCCATCCCTAAGAAGGCAAAATCGAACTAAGCTCCCACATCCAGCTCCTTCACGGCCTGAACGCAGAGCGCTGTCTACTAGCCGGCGAGGCCCTAGGCTTAGGATACCTTGCCCTCTCCCGTGCAACCAAGTATGCTAAGGAAAGGATAGTCTTTGGCCGCGCGATCGGGCAAAACCAAGCTATCCAGCATGCGCTTGCAGCGGCGTACATGGACCTCGAAGCCGCAAAGTTGTCGACATACCACGCGGCGAAGCTGTACGATGAGACCTCCTTAAGCACAGCTAATAGTAGCAATGAGACTCCATCCCACATAAGCGTTGGTGCGGCATGTAATTCAGCAAAATACCTGGCCGCAGAGGCGGGGTACGCTGCCTGCGAACGAGCTGTAACCCCCCCTTACTTCGTTTCATATCATTTACTCGAGTATTGGAATGCCGTTTGGTTGGATCCGGATGGTCAGTCAGCTAATCTTCGAGAAATACACCGCTTGTACTACAGATCCTCGTCCACGGAGGAATGGGCTACGCGCAGGACTTTCACGTAGAACGCTACCTGCGCGAGAGCTGGGTTCCACGCCTCGCCCCGGTGTCACGGGAGATGGTACTTAATTTCATTGGAGAGAAAGTGCTTAAGCTTCCTAAGAGTTATTAGCCTCCCGTAACTAGCCCCACATCCCTTTTGTAATATGCTTGCGAAAATTGCAACAGGGGTTACCATCATATCATACACCGGGCACTCGAATAGCTTAAACCTTTCTCACTTATTCTCACTCGATATCATGTTCATATCACGTCACTCGTCCTCGAGCTATTTGTAGAGGCTTAAAATTTTTTGAGCATTTCCGTTACCCGGCAAGCCTCGACTTCACTCGTGCATCAAATTTTAACCCCACCATAGGCCCCACTACCGTATAATGTAAAGGAAGCGTAGAGTAAAAGGGGGGAGCATTGCAAATGAAAACATCAACTACCGTAAAGGGCACATTCAACAACAATTGAACCGAATTTTTTCCTCTTCCCCTCTTACTCCATCCCCTCCCTCCCTCGCTGTGACGGTAACGATGTCCAGATCCCGGGCTCCAGACCCACCCACCGATACGGAACAAGACAGCATTCCCAACGACTCGGACGAAGAGGGCTGGGAAGACGCGGAAGCGGACGGCGAAGAGGTTTCCATTGTCTGTTTGTTCTGCGCACAGACTTTCCCTTTATCGGAGGGCGTGTTCGAGCATTGTGCTGCGGTGCATGGGTTTGAGTACAAGGTTGTTAGAAGGGAACTTGGTTTGTCCTCTTCCTCCGTTCCACGGCAGGTTTATGGGTAATAATGGTGGAGATGGGTTTTAGGACTCGACTTCTACGGCTGCATAAAACTGATAAACTACATCCGCTCTGAAATCGCACAATCGCGTGTCCCGGACTTTACCACCCCTGCAGCATTCCTGCAGGACGAGAAGTACCTGCGGCCAGTGCTTGAGGATGATGCGTTACTATTTGGTCTTGACGGCGAAGAAGGAGAAAATATGAAAGAAGAGGACGGGGGGCTCACCGAGGATCAGAAGAGGATACGCGAGCTCGAGGAGAGGTTGAAAAAGTTGGAGTTGGTGTATTCAGAGTATAGGGAGGCGGTCAATCGGAGTCTTGAGGTGCGGTTGGAGGAGGAGGATAGGGATGTTAAAAAGGGGGGGAGTGAGGATGATAGTCATTACTTTGAGAGTTATTCCGGGAATGGTAGGTCATTTTTTGGGGGAATGGGGGGGGGGGGGTGAGGGCTAATGAGGGGTAGATATTCACGAAATTATGCTGAAGGATAGTGTCAGGACGGATGCTTATCGGGACTTTATTTATGGGAATAAGCACTTGTTTAAAGACAAGGTATGGGCCTTGCTTTTATTTCTATTGGAATTGGTAGTACTGGTACGAGCTGGCATCTTAGGTGGTTCTAGACGTTGGCTGCGGAACCGGTGTTCTTTCAATGTTCTGCGCAAAGGCTGGGGCAAAGAAGGTCATTGCGGTGGACAACTCGGCAATCATAAATAAAGCTGCAGCAAACGTTTTCGAGAACAGCTTGGACGGCGTCATAACGTACTGATTAATCCTTAGGTTTTCCTATTTTTTAAATGGTCAGTAGCGAACTAACGTTTGGTAGCTGCATACGTGGAAAGATTGAGGAAGTAACATTGCCTGTCAAGCAAGTAGATGTCATTGTTTCCGAATGGATGGGTTATGTTCTCCTTTACGAAGCGATGTTGGACTCGGTCCTCTTCGCTCGGGATAAGTATCTTGCTCCTGATGGCCTGAGTTAGCAGTCTCGATCTCCGCGATCCCCAACATCTAATCTCTAACATTTCGGTAATTATTAGTGGTCCCGTCCGGATGCAAGATCTTGATTGCGGCAATGCACGATTCCGAGTACATGAATGACAGCGTCAACTTCTGGAACCACGTATACGGCTTCTCCATGACGGCTATGAAAGAGAAGATCCGAGAGGATGTAGCAATAACCGGGCTTAATTCCTCATCCCTCGCTTCGGAGCCGGTCGCTTTTTGCCATCTGCCATTGCACACAATCAGGACCTCTGACCTCACCTTCACCGAGCCTTTCCAACTTAGCATCAAGCAGAACGTTGAAAGTTTGGATGCTTTCGTCATCTATTTCGATACATTCTTCACTACTTCTCGAAATCAATTGGTTCCGGAGGATGCCAGGGCAGAGTCATGGAAACATGGTGAGGGGGGTGTGGCATTTACTACTGGGCCGTTTGGCAAGTTGACCCATTGGAAACAAGGGGTGCTGTTGGTTGAGAAGAAGAGTGGACTGCTGAAGGAAGGTGAAGTAATCAATGGTGAGGTTACTTATAAAAAACGATCTGGGAACTCCCGAGAGGTTGAGGTTGAGATTGAGTGGAAGACGGAGAACAGGAAGGATAAACAGATGTGGTACATGAGGTGATGAATGTGAGAAGGGGGTTTTTTTTTTTGTTAATTATTAATTACTACAAATTCAAACTTCAGACTACCAGTAACCAGTGGCGGCATTAGCTACCGTATACGATCATACCTATGATACGCACATCATCACTGAACAATACCAAGGCAGCGCCTTAGCCATCTCTATCTTAGACACTGATAGGGATGGCATAGAATTTTCCACGGTTGTAGTGGTCTAGGAGATAGTGGGTTGGCAGCGTATCGGATATTTTGCATAATTATCTTGCGGTTTGGGAACAAAAGATTTTTGAACTTGAAGGGATCTGCTGTAGCTTTCACGTATAGTGGGTATCATACTTGTACTCGTATGATAGGTGCGCATGGAGAGGTTATCAAGAGTGAGAAGGAGGTCGTCATGGGAGGTTTTTCTTTGACTCCACACGCCTTAGAGGTCACGGGAGGGACGCGAACTGGAAGGGCTGGCCAATAGGGCGCGTAGGCCCGGAGTTACTTTAGCGCGTTTTAGCCATCAAAACAAAGCTTTCCCCCCCACCCAACAATTTTCCTCCCGTCGTCTCCTTCATCCATTCATTCACCCCATCTCAACTTTCCGCACCCCCCCCTCCACCACAGCAGCGCCTCATTACGAAATTTTTTCAACCTCTTAAATATCATCTCGGATTGATAGCACTGGAGAACACAAAAAAATTCAGCAAAGAAGGGAAAGGCATTTATAATTTTCTTGTCATCTTTTCTTTCCCTCTTTGTTTGTTTGCCGCCCGGTTTGTTTGTTTTGATTTCGACAGAGCATCATGGCCGGTCGCCCAATCTCGAAAATAGCCCCCGTCGGCTCTATGACCTGGATCACGAATGAGCGTACGACAATGCGTCAACTCGGCGGACAGGATTTTGAGGATTTCACTTTCTCGGCTCGGGGAGAGCTAGAATGGCTCAACGAGCATATGGCCGATATTTTCGAGCGCAGTCAGGTGTATGTTGGAGAAAATACCCCCTGTTTGGTCCATCGGTGAGGTTAGTGCTAATGGGGGGAAATCAGGGATATGACTGAGCTGCTTAAGACTCCGGGAAGATTGAGAGGGAAAACACCTCGAACTGCCCGACAGCAGTTGAGACAGGTAGAGGTTTGTCGCCATCAGTGTCAATCTGTAGCCTTTAATCTCCGTTAACGCGTTGTGATGTAGCCTTTCGGCGATGTATTTGGTGCCAATAAGCCAGCTGCGGTTCTGCCCGCTGGAGATAGTAGATTTCACAATGCGCTTTCACAACTCCCTAGTAATGGCAGCCGCGTGAGCCCAGCACGCGAGAAGAGCTCAGGCTCGAAATCCCCCAATCGATTGTTACGGAAACAACAAGATGTCGCTCCTCCTCCTCCTCAGGTAGACGGTACGATGCGTGATAGTGGTATCGAGTTTAGTCAGGTAGAGGGTCCGGCGGCCCAGGTTAATGATAGTGGGATTTGGAGTGCTTCATCAGAATATGCATCACAACAGTCTGTGTATCCGTCACGACGGAAGTCAACGCCGGTGGATGTCCCAGTACAAGAGGAGGCTGCTTTGCCCTCGCCTGCGCCTCCATCAGCGCCCAAGAGTGAATCAGATGGGAGGACTACTCGACAATCGTTCCGCACGGCACACGAAGATGAGGCTTCATCTGAACGACCTCATTCACCAATACAAAAAGCGCCCAAGTCGCCGAAGAAGAGCCCAGGAAAGCCAAAATCTCGGCGGGTATCCCCGGTCAAGACGATATCTCACTCACCTGAGAGGGATGCTGCTCCAGCTCCCGAACCTCGGCGGTCTGGACGTATACGCAGCGGAGGTGGCTCTACCGGTTCCGAATTGTCTAATAACGAGAATGAGGTTCCACCCCCATCATCACCTCCGGCTACACGACTGGCCCCATCACAAAAAAAGGCAGAGTCATTCACAGAAAAGACAGCAGATGATGGATATCCTCAACTGCCCAGTGAGCCAGCGCAAGCACCAGAACCAGGGTCAGCACCAGCTGGAACTCCTATACGCCATGCTGAGGAGGCCGAGAAGCCACCGCAAGCAGAATCTCAGATGACCCCTGCCAGTGAGAGATCTGGCTCAGGATCACCTGAGCCTGTTATTAGAAAGAGCATTCTCAACTTTGCATCTCTCCCTGCAAGAGAGCCGTTAACCAGCAAGAAGAAGAGTTTGGGTGTCAGGGCTACTCGTGAGAGCCATCTCGAACAGCTTCGTGCTAACGGCACAAGCAGAGCTAGCTGGATGAACCGGGGGGGCAATGGCAAGAGTTTGGGAGCTGCAAATCGGTCTGTTGATGCGGTGGCGAATAGTATTGAAGATAGGGACGAAGATGGGCCGGTGCTAGTTGAGAAGTCTCTGAAACGCAAGAGCGAGCAGCAGGAAACTACGAGATCACGAAAAAAATCAAAAAGCATCAACCCAGTTGAAGTGGCGGCGCGGGGGGAGGATTCAAATGGGGAGACTGAAAAAGATAAGGCTCTCCATAACAAGATTTCGACTCAACGTCTTCACGAAAAGATCCAACAACTTGGGAAGGTCAAAGCTCCCCGTGAGACTCACTCAGTATCTGTTCTTGCGGCGGAGCCAGCGTACCCAGATTTGTCTCAGCTTAGGCAAGATCAACCTCCTGCTCCAACGAGGCGGCCTAACAGCATTCATCAGGGTGAATCTACTCGTCCGATTGCCGATGAATTGCCGCAAGAGCGAGAGAAAGTTGGGGAAAAGACACGTTCGGAGTCGTTTACTAAGCCTGGCCTGGCGAGAAGCCATACCGAACCAAGATTAGGCGTTGAGGAGGAACCTATTCGACGCCCGGATTCACCTAAGAAGACCCAAACAGCACGCGTGGCGACACTTACAAGAACGATGAGTGATGTTTCTGCCCCCCCTCCGCGATCCCCTGCGGCACGTCCTAGGCTTTCAAAGTCATTTTCAGAGGTGCAACATCGAGAGCCGGATCTACAATCGCCGCTCTCCCCGGGAGGTGAAGGTGCTATATCGGCGGTCAAGACTCACACTGCGAGTGTGTTCAAGAGGGCCAAGGAGATGTTACTTAAGAGTTCAGTTTCGAGCGCCTCGGCCAAGATTGAATCACTCAGCCCGGCCCCTAAGTGGCAGGGTATCAATGCTATGAAGCAATCGACGAAGACCGATACAGAGGCAGAACGTTCTCAACATTCAGCCAAATCTCCAGTGGAGCGGCTATATCCGGATCTTAACTCAGTCACTGTGGCTCAGCAATTGTTGGAGGAGGTATCTGTGGAGAACCCGGTTGAGAAACCCGTTTTGGTGGAGGAGGCCCGGCAATCGAGGAATTCACGATCTAAAGAGGTAGCCAAGGAGGAGGCTAAAAAGGCCGGAAAGGCAGAGGAGAGGGTGGCAGAAGAAGTGGCTCTTAATGAGGCTGCTGCCGTTGAACCTGTCATGGAGAGTCGTCAGACTAGGAACTCGAGATCACGCGAAACGCCCCAAGAGGAGGTAACAGAACCAGCGCCACCTTTGATGAAATCTCCACGAAAGCTCAAGAATGCAGCCCGGGAAGAGGAGCTTAGACAGGTCCGAGAACTGAGGCGCAAGCACCAAGAGGAGATGCTCAGAAAGGAGAAAGAGGAACTTAGAAGGCGCCAACAAGCCGAGCAGCAACGGGAGAAGGAAGAACAACGGAGGAAAGTGATAGAAGTCTCTTCCGATTCCTCATCCTCCTCAGAAGGCGGGGAGGAAGAAGGGGCTGTGGATCGTGAAGTAAATCGTCGGCGTTTTGGCTCTTCCTCGGAACCAGAGCGTCCTCCCTCGCGTCTCCGGGGGGCTGGTGGCGGATTTCGGAAACCTGCAGAGAACAAGCGTCCGTCTAGACCTGCTAAGGAAGCGCCAAAGTCCAAGCCGGCACCTGTTAACATTCGGATTGGCACTGCTAGTCAGAGAGAGATGCAGGATCAACGTAGCAAGATGACTGCCCCAACAGGTTCTTCGTTGATATCAGCTCTTAAGAGCAGCTTTGAGCCCTCTCTCAACGCCAGCGCCAGTCAGAATAGTCTTCAGTCGATTCCTTCTAACTCTAGTATGCGGAGTGGCTCTAATACAGGAACTTCGAAGCAGTTGAAGTCCTTGACTGCTGCTGCTAACCAGCTGAAGAAGGTTAGTTGTACCTATCTGTTTACTTCCTGTGCCAGTCTAGTTTGGGTGCTAATTCGGTGTTTGATATCTAGGAACAAGAGGAACGGGAGCGAAAAATGGCGGCAAAGCGGGAGATTGAACGTCGCAGACAAGAGAACCAAAGACGACAAATTCAAGAGGAAGAGCAGAAAAAGATGAGACAAAGGCCTGCGCAAGCTGTTCCTCCTTCTGCGAAGACGTTATCGAGGATACAGTCTGTCGCCAATGTAGGTTCCAGACTTGAACGTTTGTACGTTCGGATAGCTAACAAAATGAAGCTGCGTCAAAAGTCTGAAGAGCCCGAAAACAAGAGACTCGAGTATCAGACTAAAGCTGCCAGCTTCCAGAAGTCAAATGCCAGCAAACGCGCTCTACAGCAGGAGTCATCGTCGGATGATCTCCAGAATGCACGCCTTGCTCCACCCAAGCCTGGTGGTCCGGCGTATCAACAGGAGGGTGCTAAGAAACGTCGTACTGGAGAGTTTGAGGAGGAGCGTCCTAGACCTGCAAAGGAAATGGCGCCTCCGATCAGACAGTCAGCTGTTAGAGGTCTCGGTCAGAAGAGTGGACTTCCCCATGGCTATATACCGGCGGGCCAGCCCGCATCTTCGTCCACTGCTCCGTCTATGCTTAGACCTCCTACGAAGCCTGGCAGCGTACCCCATGTTGAGGGTGTCAAGTTCTCTAAGGAAAAGCTCAGGTTCGCACCTGCGGAAGCGCCTGCTTCCGCCTCCGGACCTTCCTCTTCCGATCCCCCTCCGAATCCTACCTCTCATTCCACAGCGTTTAAGACTCCCGGGACGTCCAAATCAATGAGGCCTACCAAGACCCCCGCTGGCGTGAAGGAGTCGCCGATCTACCAAAATGGCGAGCTCATCGAATTACCCGAAATCCCTACAGAGTATGTTTTCCCCCTCCCCCCTCTCCATACATCTTCCAGTGCAATTGCTAACCCCCGCTCCAGCTCCGAAGACGAAGATGACGACGACGACTACGCCCCGAAAGACGCCTTCCGCGTCCCAGACTGGGCCGAATCCCCCGAACTCCGCGCACAACTACAACGCCAGCAGACGATGAACCCAGAGGAGGTCTTCGGGCCCATGGCACGCCTGGACATGGAGGCCATCTTCACCAACAGGAACGAGCGACAAATGGCGCGCTTCAGAGCGCGCACCTCGTCCGCTAATTGGAATGGCGCGGATAGGCTCACGCCCGCCGAGATTGCGGCGGATCATGAAGCGAGGTTGAGAATGATTGAGCAGGGAGGATGGGTGTATCAGCCTGCTCCATGATGCGGTTTTACGTTTCTTATTGGGCTGTGCTGTTTGCGGTGTAAAAATCTGGCGGTGGGCGGGGGGGACTTTGTCGTTTTGATTGCTTTTTTGTTGGTTCGTTCCTTTTTCTTTCTTTCTTGTATTGATTTATTGTTTGGTCGTGGAGGGGTTATATTGTATCATCGCGGGTGCTTGTGTGAGTCGCAACATACACTACTACGGTGTGGGCGGCAGCGGGCGCGGGAATCCATTCATTCATCCATGCAAGGTATAAGCGTACAAAAGAAGCTCTCGGGGATGAGTTGCTCTATGGGAGTTGCGGTGCTGGTTATGAATTAGGCTTGGAAATGATTCTCATATAGTAGTACTTTTCTTTGCTTTGTGTTGGTGTTATACCTTTTACTACTACTCTAGTATTACTATGGTGCTCGTAAGTACGGTCTGGGACTGGGAGTTTTTTTCTTTTCTTTTCTTTCTCTTCTGCCGTATTTAAATATATATATATGTGCTTTCTTTCTTATTCCGCAGTTTTTTTCTTTTTTTTCTTATTTTTTCGTTTCGCTTGGTATCATAATTATTGTATTGTTTTTTTTTTTTTTTTTTTTTTTTTATTTTTTTTTTTTGTGGGTCGGGGTTATGACGTTTTGCTTTGTATTTGATGAGTAGTACTCGAGTAGTTGGGTACGAATAAAAGTTCTAATAGAGCTAAGCTCAGCTTGACGGGTTAAATGTGTTGAGGGGGGCGTGAACGGGATGGGATGGTATCATAATTATAATCACTATTTAATTTATTAGTCTATGTTATTATCATTGGGTCCACAACCCCCCCCCCCCCTTCTTTTTTTTGATAACTATGATATTATGATACCTCCTACTTTCCCATCCTCCTCTTCCAATCCTCCAAAAACGCACCAACCTCTCCCTTCGGCACGACCAAAAACTTGACAAGCCCATCCACAACCTCCACCTTCCCGCCATTCCCCAGCACACTCCCAAGCGCAGCCTTCTTCCCAACCCTTACTAACCCACCAGTCCTGGTCTCGACGAAAACCTCTACCTTCCCGGGCGGCGAATAAGCCTTCTCATGATCCCACTCGGGAAACTCGGCAAGCACAACTCCCAACTGCATCCCCACCTCCGAACTAACGGGGAAGGCCTTAACAAAATCCGACTGCCCTTGTAGCGGATACAGGAATATCGCGGGAAAGTACAATTCACTAGTTGGATCCAGCGGATCTTCGAGGTGGACCTGAACGTCCTCCATGTCGGGCGGGTGCGGGGTCCTCGTAACTGTGATGCTGCGGGCAGCGAGTGCCGCGGCGAGGGTTTTTTCAATGGCGAGCTGACGCTGGACACGCTGCTGCCGCGCGGTTTCGAGGGAGGAGAGGTGGGATTGGCGGGAGAGGGCTTGCTCCTGCAGGGTTATCAAGGGCTGGTTGGTGGGGGAGGTGCTGAGGCCGTTGTCGATGCATTGGAGGGACTCGGGAAGTTTGTCGAGCGCCAGGAGAGCCCGCGCACTGCGGTACCAGGCCTTTGTATTGCGCGGATTTAGTTGTAGGGCGGATTTAGTGTCCGCTATTACTTTACGGAAGTTTTCTGCACCTCGTCAGTGGCCTGCAGAGCGCCGCGGGGGGGGGGGGGGATATACTCAATTCGAGATTCGCAGCAGCACGGTTGACATAACACGCCTCCTCGATCTCCGCCACGCCACACTTCAGGGCGAGCGCTTTAGTATAGTACTCCACCGCGTCACGCCACGCCCTAGCACGGTAACAGTCGTTCCCCTGGTTGCGGAAGTTCTGAGCCACCTCATGTGGCTCCCCCTCGTATGCAAGCGCCTTCAGGGCCTCAAGCTCCAAATTCTCACCCGTACCATCCTCGTTCGATTCGTCCAGCTCTGTCATGAAGAGGGGCATTTTGTTCATTGCCTTGAGGAATTCTTCTGTTGTGGTGTTTTTTACTCCGGCTATGGCGGGGGGCAGGGCAGCGCCGGAGGTTGTCTGTGTGGGGGTGGGGATGGCATGTCGGGCGGTGGCTTCCTCGACGAGGCGGGGCATGTCCAGGTTCTCATTATCGACACCTGTGGGGAGTTCGGTCACTGTGGCCATTGGGGTGGAAGGTATGATAGATATTAAACTGTAGTAGTGTTGAGCACTTGTGGTGGCGGTTGTAGTGGGTGGGTGTGGTGGGGCTGTTATGAGGCTCTTCTGGGGAGGTTGGCTTGGCAGTTGCGACTGTGTGATGATTATCAATTCGGGATTGGGGTGTGATTTACCGGTATCGTACTTGTACAGTACAGTAAATTACCGTGCTCTCGAAAGTCTCCCTTCCCCCGGAGGTCCACATGGTGGCAAACTGTAGAAGGAGTATTTATTTTCGGATTTCGTGACACAGTGAATTGCTCGCATCGGGTGTCGCGAAGGCGATGGGATGATATGATACTGTACGGTAGTCTACAAGTATCATACTTGGAGCTCCAGGAGTTGTAAAAAGTCAACAACCACTTCCGTCTGCCACGGCGATGCCTGTGGAATCCAGAACACCCATCCCTTTTTCCAAAGGGATCAACCTCCGAACGATCTTTTACTCCTACTGTAGTCTAAGTACAGCGAGAGCAAAGTGAACTCGCAGTAATGGCCGTACTTTTTTTCACTCTATAAATGCGGAGGGAGGCAGACCAGGGGGTAGATTATATAACAATGGGGTGATATTTGATGGTATCATAGATAACTTACCGGTATTCCAAGATGCCGGATAGGTTGCGACGGTGTTGCCCGCCGCGACAAGGCATTGACCGGACAAGGTGGGATAGACCAAACGGTTTACCCTTTTGTCCTATCTATCACACCCTTCTTCTTCTTACCTTGCCGTGACTGCACACACACACACCTGCCTGCCACATTCCGAGCAAAATAACGCAACAAGCTGGAGCTCCCGGGCGTCCTCCCAATTTCTCTCCCAACACAGCGACAACCCAGGAAAGGAAAAGTTCCCGTTGGATCCGGGTACTGGCACTGTATCCAATTCAGTCGATTGGTGGAATAAAAAGGTCTTGGCGGTTGCGGGGGAGTTGGTGTAATTACAAGCTTATCGATTGGTCCGAAATAGTACTGTACAGTACGAGTACAGTATTCCAACGGGCTTGGTTGATCTCGTCATTTGTGCTCATTCTGTCACTCGCCTTCCGCCCCTCCCCTCCTTCTATCGCTCCCTCCCTCCCTCCTCCCCTCCTCCGTCTCGTTTCTGTGATTTTGGAAATAAGAAGAGGACGTCTCGAGTACAATTCTTACATCTACCGCGTGTTTGCTCGGTGATTATTCTCGGCTTTATCTATCGTTGATTTCGTTAGGTTCGGTTGTTTTGATTGAGTGTTTTGTTGGGAGTCGTTTGTCTTGTTCTGTACTGACGAGCTCACTTCAAGCACACTGCTTTGAAGAACCATCATGAGTTGTATGTTCTCTTCCCTCCCCTTCCTCCTATCTAGCATTACGCTCACCTGTCTAGCCCAGGATACGACCCAGGCTGCGGCAGCTGATCCCGCCTCCGAGCAAGAGCCGCTTTTAGGCAGACCCGGGGATGTTGCGCAAGGCGAGGGCGAGGGTTTGCTTCGTAATCTTGTTGCTGGTTAGCCGCCTCTCCCTCTGCCCCTTCCGGGAGTGGGGGAATTGTAAACTGATAGGTTACTTACTGTACTCTAGGCACCGCACCACTCGCACAAATTGGGGGTTTGGTCGTGAGTCTTCCGAATCCCAAATCCCTTGAGAAACCCTCTTGAGGTCTTCCTGACCATTGTTGTATAGCTCGTGGCCCTGGTCTGGGGAGCTGTGTTTACGCATCGGATTCTCGTACCCTTTTCATTACACCCGTTGCTTAATTCGGTGAGTTATTGACGAGCTTAAACCGGGCTTTGTGACCCACCCCTCTTGGGAGTTGGTTGGTTAATGTTTGGTTTTGCTTTGTTTGTTTAGCTGGCGATATTGTTTGCTCTTGAGGCGATATTAGTCTTGCAGCCCACGCATACACCGGACCAGAGACAGAAAGTGAGTTCTTTTTCCGTGTTGGCGATGCGGTTGACTGAGGAGGAGAGGCTCTTATTTGCTAATGCGCGAAGGGTACCTATACGCACGCCAGTTTCGTGGGCCTCGCTGCGCTGTGCTTTTATGGTGCTCTTGCTGCTGTCCTTGTGCACAAGAAACGGGCTGGGCGTATGTTATCCTATCGTTTCCTCCGTCTCCGGGAGTCTTGTTTTAACGCTTCATAGTACCTCACTTTGAATCACCGCACGCCATCCTTGGTGTGATCATATACTCGCTTCTCCTTGTTCAGGCATTCATCGGATTTACACAATACTTTGTTCCGGGCCTCTATGGTGGCGTTGGTAATGCGAAAGTTCTTGTAATTCACCTCAATTGCCTTTCCGATATTGCATTACACTGACTTATTGGGTCAGTACAAATATCATCGTATCTCCGGATATCTCCTCTTGACTTTATTCTTGGTCAACCTTATACTTGCTAGTTTGATCGATTATGGGAGACTGGTTTTGAATCTGAAGACTTGGGGTGTGGCCATAGTTAGCGTGTTGATTGTCGCCGGTGCGCCTTCCATTCGAGTGCTATATATAATAAACGAAACTGACACCAGCTTGCAGGCGTCTTCCCGCGTATCAAGAAACAGAAGATCCGGATATTCTAAATCGCGGACGTCAGACACACTCGCGTAAATTGTAGTACTTCCTTGTCGCGTCTTTCAGGGACTAGCCTTGGTTAGCTCGAAAACCACACCGAACCCCCCCGTCTGGAATACGGCGGGGAAAACAAACAATTTAATTTATCAAAAATGTGGAACGAGCCGTATTCTCGCGCACACACTCTCATTCCTTAATTGCCTTAATCGGCTGGACTCTTGTTTGATTTCCTGCTTGTTTACTTGCGGATCTGGGAAACACAGGCTTGCGCGCTACGGGATACTGGAATGGCGTATACTGGAACGGGAGGGGGACAAACAGCCTTTTTATTTTTGTTTTTTCTCAATTTTTTCGTTCTCACATTCTTTCATTACCAGATCTTGCCTATACTGTAACGCGTCTTTTTCGAATTTGATTCAAGTTTTTGCCTAATCTATACACTGATATATGAAGAGTGAAGGACCACGTATAGCTAGTGAGGGATCATGAACTATCACTCGGCAGAGGTTGTTGCTCGAACGATAGTTTACACAGCGTACTCGTACAATATGGTGATAGGAAGCGATAGGTGGAAAACGTATAACCCCCCTGGCCGCAGAGAGGATTCTGTGCAAATATTGGATCCAGCGCGGTCCCAAACTTCAAAATAGTGTAGTCGGCCGCCTTCCACCAGTTTAAAAAATATCCAAGCGCGGGGGGGGGACGTCACACATCCCCCCCCTCCTTAGCTTCCGGAACCACACAATGCGGCGCAGTACGATAACTTACCGCAAACTTACCAAACACCATTAGCCGGGCGAGTGTAAAAGACAATATAGATCTCGGGATGTAAGAGAGTGGGGGGGGGAGGAGGAGTTTCCACATAGCCTACATCCAGTGGAGGGGGGGGAAAGAACACCCAATTTAAGGTCTCTGAAAAACACTCTCAACCCCCTCCCTGCACTGTAGATGAGAACATCACGGATCACAACCAAACAATTCCTCATCAGCGTCCTCCTTCCTACACACACTGTCCATCCTCCTCGTACGCTACCAAAAAGACCCACGTTCAAAAAGTCTGCCTAAAAATCCCGCAAGTTACCCCCTCCGATCGGCCACATGCTGCGGATGAAACCGGCGCGCTGCAAAGCCAGCATTTTCAGCAGGACGAGCCCCCCCGCCAGAAAGTCACCGCCGCCGCCCAGCTCCAAATCTCGGTGCGGGATGTGGATTTCGAAAACGATGTGGTGCCTTACTACCGAACCGCTGCGATTTACGGTGTTGAGCGGATTGTCGGAGCACGGCAGTGTCCCGCCTAGGGCGAAATGGTGCTCCGCCTGCCGGATGCGTTGGGAGGAAAGTGGCCGAGCACGAGGAGGAGTGTCTGTTTGGGTCGCTCTGGGCGGGTTGGGGTGGGTACCGTGCCGACTTGGGGGAACTCGCTGTTTACGGTACGATACGTGGGTGTGCGGGTAGGGTGTATTTGAGCCCTGCGCTGGCGGCCGAGCGGGGTGGTAGCTGTTGGGATCTGTTCGGAGAGGGGAATGCTGGAAGCGTGTTCCGGGATGGGGTGGGTGTGGGGTATGAGATATTAGCATGGTTTATTGGGAAGGGATGTCCAAATCGTGTTCTGTGCGGACGGCCTGTGTCGTGGGCCGCATGGGGGGTTTGGGTGTGTAATTGGATTTTCGGGTTTAGACTATGATATCCCAAGTTCATCATCTGGCTCACAGGGGGGGGGGGGTGTATTGGGGTGCGGGCGCGGTCTTCGCGGAAAAGTGCACTGTAAACAGTAGAGGCCGATCAATACCGTGCATTCACTGACGGCTAGTTTTTATCTCGCTTTTCACGGGCGTCAGGGATTCTTACACTTTGTATTAAATTTTATTCTATATTATAAATTATTATCTAAACAAAGATCATGACCATCTACATTCCATAGGGGAGGAAGGCGGTAAAGGAGAATTAGAGGAAAAATAAAGGAAGAGTAAAATGTACAGAGGGGATTGACAGCCTGGGGAGGGCAAAAAATGTAGATTTGATGAGAGTTTAAGGGACACCGTCTTATCTCGATAACGTGAATAGCCTTCCTTCCATAAACACAAAACTTGAGATTACAAGCAGAAACTGACGAATACTGACAGGACTGTATAGGATGTGGATAGGAGTTTGGGCGGGTATGTGATGGATATCTGCATTCCGATTGCGTATGGTTTTCTTCGACCAAAAAAATAATAATATTCAAGCTGGGTTTCTGTGGTGGACAGATTCTGGGAGGAAGGGAAGGGCGGCAAGTACCACAACCACAAAGCAACGTTATAGGAAGTTGGGGGAGGTGAGAGGAGGAATTCAATGACGGCGACAGACATGTTTATGGAGTGGTTGTAGTCCTAGTAGGAATGGCGCATAGATTATCGGTAGTCGGGAGGCGGGAGGGAGGGCGATGCCCCGGTCTCAGGATGTGCTGGGGTTGGCGGATCCTTGGGGCTGGAGTAGCGCTTCCACTACCTGATGCCCGTTGAAAGCAGCCCACCAGAGTGGTGTTAGGCCGTTGTTATCTGGTTTGTCGGGGTTGACGTCGTCCCGCCTGAGTAGTATTTTTACCACCTCATCGTGCCCATTGTAAGCAGCACACAGGAGTGGTGTTAGGCCGTTGTTATCTGGTTTGTCGGGGTTGACACTGTCTAGTCCCAGTAGTGTTTTCACTATCCTCTCATGCCCTATGCAAGCAGCCCACCAGAGTGGTGTTTGGCCGTTGTTATCTGGTTTGTCGGGGTTGACGTCGTCCCGGCCGAGTAGTATTTTCACCACTCCCTCGTGCTCATTGCGAGTAGCCCACAAGAGTGGTGTTCGGCCGCCGTTATCTGGTTTGTCGGGGTTGATGTCGTCCCGGCCGAGTAGTATTTTCACCACTCCCCCGTGCCCATTACAAGCAGCCCACACGAGAGGTGTGTTACCCGTGTGGTCTTTCTGGTTAATATCACAACCTTCCATCTCTACCAAACTAGCTACAATCTCCACAATCCCGAAGAAGGATGCGCAGTGTAGACCGCTGAATAGGGAGGGTGTATCACCGCCAAATAAACACAAATACGGTTTATATGTTTTTAAAAGAATTTTAGTGGATATGTGGTTGCTGTAGTCGTCAAATAGCTTCAGCGCAAGCAATTTCGCGCGATCTGAGAGGTCTCTTTTTGCGTGCATTCCCCAAAAAAGAGAAGAATATTCAAGAAACGGTGTGCCTTGGAGACCGGGAGAGGGACTGGTTGAAAGAGCCTTGACCTGCTGGGAATTCAGATAGCTTAAGCAGGTTTCTGCCATTATCGAGTGAGCTGCGCCAAAAAGCTCGGGATGAGCCTGGAGGTACTCTTGAAGGGTAAAGTGGATTAATCGGACCGTGGAAGTCTCCTTGTCCACGACAAGGAGTCCTTGGCAACAGGTTAGCAATGTCCCTGTCGAAGGGACGTTGTCCATGTTGAGATTCGGTGACCCAATTTCGACTGCTAGGGCGTGGCACAGCTCATCGGCCTTCAAGGGCCGCTCCGAGTAAGAGATCCACATCAAAGCTGCCACGCCGAGCCTCGATTTCTCCCCACCTTGTCCTTTTATCCGATCTATCGTTGCACCATAAGCACCCCCCAGCCCTAATCCATCGGTCATTGCGCTTAGCTTTTGTCGCCTGCGATGGATCGTAGTTTCTTGTAGGATCGCATCGATATTGAGCGAGACTAGTAGGAATCTAGATATGTATCTGTCAGTGGATAATTTCAAGTAGCTTCCATAGTGTCATTATTTTTACCTACATTTCAGATATATCTTCAGGAATCTTCTTGAGGATGTCTGCCTCCAGGCTACTGTCCATCGCATCTGGGTTTGTGTCCTCGGCTAGCCTACTGTGGAGATATCTGATGATATCATTTCTCTTGGGATTTATGCGTACGCTCGCTACTCTTCCCGAGAGACGTCTTCCGATCTCGGGCCGAATGTGAGGTCTCCTAGTTACGAATATTCGGGTGCCTGGAGACCCTTGGAGAATTTGATTCAGGGAATCGAGGAGCTTGACTCGATGTTCTGCCGCACATTCATCTAGAGCGTCGATGCAAATGAACGTGCGCTTTTTGGAGGAGGTAGTCTCCAGCATCCTCACAATATCGGAAAGCCGCAACCCCCGCCCACCAATAGCATTTTTTTGGTCTTTGTATGCTCGTGATATCTCCTCCGGGATCTCCTCCAGCCCGCAAACCAGCTGTTTCAGCAAGGCGCTCAGCGTGATCGTGGAGGACTGCTCTTTTTGGACTGCGAAGTCAAAATAAAAGCAAGCAACGGTCGCATTTTGTCCTCTAGCCTGATCACACAAACTGTCTATCACTAATGAGCTAACATTGTTGTTTGTTAGCACTTGTCCTTTTTTTTTCCATTCCTCGAGGTTTGTCCTTGTTATAGTACCTAATATAAGTTTTGCCGGCTCCCGGATCTCCATAGCAGGACAAAACCGCGCTATCGGATTCACCTCCCCTGCGACCGGCGTGCCAACCTCTGAATTCCTCTGTTTGCAAGACCCATTCTCCCACCTTTTCCACTCGGCGGTCTTGGATATCCTGGTGCCGTAACCTGGGATCTAGTGGCGATAGCCAGGCTAAGATATTAGATCGGTCATCGGTAACGGTAAAGTTATTCGTAACGGTGGAGTTATTTGTAACAGTATTCAAAGAGTTGATATTATTACTGAATGATTGCGACATTTTCTGTTTTTGCTGCTTAGGATATCGTAGATGGGGATGATGGGCGATGGGGTTGAGTTAGTCGACAAACTTCAACCGAAGAAAAGCGGGGTCTTTTGTGGAACCTTATGGATACCTCAGTTGCATCAACTCACCCCGGTTCTATCTACGACATCAGCCGCAAGAAATGCCACACTTGTTGAAGTGCTATTCTATTACGGCACTCCGATGAACGAGCACCCCAAAGCCCCTGCCGTGGAAGCGGCTAGCTTGGTATGACACTACAATATATTATAAAAGTACATCAAGCCTGATGAATTAACCGATCGGAAACCTTGCATATCGCCTAACTCAAAGCACCGCGGCATCGTTCTTCGTAATGTCAATACAAGCCGGGAGCTTCTTCCCGCGAACACGCGCCCAGTTCTGTGGAGATAGACGCTGTGCTTTTTGGTATTCATCGAGGCCGCCAAGTGCTCGAGCACGCTACTCGCACAGTGCCAGCGTAGTTCAGTGCAGGAACATGTCACGGTAGGCGGCTGCATTTACCATACTGTATTCGGCTCTATATTTTTAGCGATCCAGGAGCAAGTTCGTCAGGACAGAATACCATTCGACGGTCCACCCAATTTTTAATTCGAAGAGTTGTTGAATATCCTAATGAATTGTCTTCTATCGGAACCTGGGGTAATCCCGGATGCGGGATCTACCTCTGAACTAGTCGACCGGGGCGGCGGGGTAAATCTCTCCGGTGAACAACTCTTGAAGCAACTTTCTATATGGACGACACCCCTCGTATACTGTACCCAAAAACAAGTAAAGCAATTTTCGTGATCAGTACAGAGCACGCAGAGAAGAGTTCAACTCTCCTTCAGTCTATCCACGCACTGAGCGCTATTATCTCCAAGCGGGTAACCAAGTTACCCTACCTTGTCTAGGGTTCTTTTTTAATCCCATCACAAACCGTCACTCGTTTTATTCAACCTGGCTTCAGCTAACATACGTGGACGGTTGTGCCTCAGGGCCTTGTGTAGACATTCTTGGATTGTCTGTAGGGCATACAGGTAGGATAGTATGTGGTGTGCATTTATGGGGTCTTTGGTCGATACCCATTTGCTATTGTGCGTAAGGTATCGGATATTTGGCTTCCCGATGTTTCTCTCACACCATCTTTAATTGGGTATATGGTAGTCGGTGCAGGGCGTAGGCCTTAGGTAATAGGGGGGATAATGCGGTATCACAATGGTTCCAGATTACTTGAGATCGCAGAGGATCAAGATATGTCTGGTTGGTGTTTTTTTTTTTTAGAGTACGTTGCGTTTCTTTGAGTTTCTGGAGTTGCCAGTTTGGGGGAGATATATCTCCCGGTCCGCAGGGTTCCCAATAGTCCGACCGGTCAGGTCTTGGAGGCAGGACCGGACTGGCCAGTCCTGAGCGATGCCCTAACCGGACTCGACTAACTCGGGTGGTCCGGTCTGGTCTGGACTGGTCCCAGACCGGTCTTTATAAAGTGTGTTGCATAGTCATGTAATATCACTCATCTAATGCTCCGAAAAAAATTGATACTCTTGAATCTTGCCCCTAATCTAAGCGAGGCACTATTTCCATTCTGACTCTCCTGAGACTCTGCAGTATAACCCACGAAAACAATGGGTTTAATCAAGAAAATCTTTATTTGAACGTAATAAACTGTGATAAAAATAGTAAAAAGCAAAATATTATGCTAATTCGGCCAATGGGCCGTGAATATCCAATTGCTTGGCGGGCCTGGTCAGACCAGTCCTAGCCTAGTCAGTTCCATAATCCGGACTGTCCAAGTCGGTCTAATTTCCACCATTAGACTAGACTTGACTTCCCACCGGACTAGCGGTCCAGTCCAGTCTTCCGCGGACCATTCTGAACCCTGCCGGTCCGTCCTTAGATGGCAGGATCCATAGCTTAGCTATTCCACTTTTCCTCCACCACTCTCCGTGCTTCATTCACGGTGATCCCAGTCCAGCCGCTGCGTTGCCGAGTTGTCTCTTTAGACATGGGCATACATGGGCTGTTACGCACTAGAGCATGCAAGAGTTGAATACGTTTTACCATATTTGTCCTCCTCGTTTCTTTCCTTAGTCGTTTGGCTCCTTACATCATTTACACAAATTTCCTCAGGTTTGATGGTATGATACGCGTTGTGTATCTACTTGTTGTACTCAACTCCTCTCGCCAAACTTAGCCCACCCTACTCTGTGAGGTCTCCCTTTCCATCATCATCGCCATCCCGCAAAACGTTCCCGGCATGCTGACCCTAATTTCGCAGAGCTCACGACGTGATTCGGTGCGATTAGATGCTATATTGCTCGATGAGGTAAAAGCCGGTTGCACAAAATGTACAGAAGGACAGCGTTACGCCATTGAGAGATAAGGGAGGGTACAGTAGGAGCTCCCGCATTTTACTACTAGGGTTCCAGTGCCCATATTATATGAATTCATTTTATCACCTGGATAAAACCACCACGGGGTTTGTACCAATAGAACAGGAAGGTTTGCGAAGTGATTAGCCACTTATACCCTGCCAACTCTGGGGAAAGACACAGGAGCATAATCTTTTCCAAAAGAAATCTCGTAGTGTAGAGATATAGCCGCCTAAAATTCGGGGGTACAGTTTTTTTTTTGAGAAAAGAAATGTCTCAGGATATGGAAGTTAATTCAATAGTCCACTCTCCGTCTGGCAACTCTCTCACCTCGACCATATTTTCCCCCTAATTTTGGAGATTATCTATTACTAAGTCATCAACTAAAGTCAGCATGATGGGTTAGATACTTTGGATCTCGTGGGTTCAAGCTCCGTGTGGTAGGCACATAGGGAACCACTGACACGGAACGGTATAGTATCATAACTTGCAGTTAACTCACCGGGTGCCATTAGCCTGGCCAAGATGAAAAGCACTTTGAATCTCGAGGGGGGTGAGAGAGGGGAGGGCTTACC
Source organism: Tuber indicum (assembly GCA_006112555.1). Lineage (NCBI taxonomy): Eukaryota > Fungi > Ascomycota > Pezizomycetes > Pezizales > Tuberaceae > Tuber > Tuber indicum. The sequence continues at coordinate 1,531,614 of VBSK01000394.1, read as the reverse complement.
CATGGTATAAAGGGTAGGGAAAGAAACCCCAATTTGGGATTGTGAGCACACAGTTAACACCAAGATTATAGAGAAGGATATCATCGATACAATCTGGGTCTTCCCTGTACACTACCAAAGCCTCCTATAAGTCTTTTGTCTAACAATCCTCTATCCCTCAAGGTCGGCCATCTGCTGCGAAACCCATTTGTTTCAAGGAGGCTCAATTTCTGAGTGCTTTCCATCTCATGAACTCCTCCGGAAAAACACTCTATTATCCGGGATTAAGTTTATAGCGCAAGATATGATTTTCGGGTATTGCGTTTTACAGCTGTAATTTATGGTAATGTATAAACTGTTGGAGAACCGCAGCGTACTGTACCTTACAAGTATTATCCGAATACTTAGGGGCCCCGGGACATGGCGATCTCCTCTCTGCCAACGGTATCGGGACGAAGGTCACTGAGAAGATGAAAATTGCGGTGGGCAAAGGGGGACCAAGGGGGAGACGAAATATCCCCCTCAACCTGCTCACAAATCGATTCTGCAAAGTGCTTGATCGCTCGTGGCGGGTCGGGGTGGTGGATACGGCATAACCCCAAAGAGCCCTCGATGCATGTGGGCGCATGGATAGAGAGTATTTGGGCTTGCACTGGCCACTAAGAGGGTGGGGAATAGCGACAGATGTGGAGACCTGTTTGGAGAGAGAATGCTGGCAGCGCGTCCCGGGATAATATGGGTGTGGGCGAGCTCTCCAAATGGTATACAATGCAGATGGTCAGTGTCTGAGACTGCGTGGAGGGTTTGCCAGGCGTAATGGGATTTTCGAGTTTAGATTACTGGTATAGTGCTCACAGAATGGGGGTCAATTTGTGGTTTGCTGGGAGTCCTTGCTGTATTGATTTCGCTTGATGAGGGAGGCTATGAGGTTTGGGTAGTATCTTAAAGTCATCATTTGTCTCACAAGGGAGTAGTGGGGTGTAATCGTGGTCTTCATGAAAATAGTACACATACTAGAAGCCGATTGATATTATTGGTTAGTAAATGGCTTGTTTTTATGTCACTTTTTACGAGTGATAGGATACGTGCATCTTGTATTTTTTCTCTATAATATCTAAACAAGGATCATATTTTACACTTCGCAAAGGAACAAAGGGGGAGAAAGGAATTGGAGAAAAAATAAATGCGCCAAGGAGATTTACAATCTAAGGATAACGAAAAGAGGTAGATTTTATGCAAATTTGGAGGGACATCGGGGTATCTCGAAAACGCAAATAGCACTCCGAAAAAGCCAAACTTAAGATAATAAATAGGGACTGATGAAGCCTGACATGGCTGTGAGGGTCCGGAGAGGGGTTTGGGCGGGCATAGGATAGATATGTGCATTCCGGTTATGTATGGTTTCCTTCGGTCGAAAATAAATGCTTGGGCTGGGTTTCTGTGGTAGGCTTGCTTAGGGAGGGGGGATGTCAGTTATCGCAGCCGCAGGGCGGCGCTTTAGGGGCTTGGGCGAGGACAAGAGGAGGGAGGCAGTGTGGCGGGGGGCATGCTAATGGAGTGGTTGCAGTCCTAGTATTATAGGAATGGCGCATAGGTTATCGGTATTTGGGAGGGGGTAAGGAGGGCGATGTCTTGGCCTCAGGATGTGCTGGGGTTGGCGGATTCTTGGGGTTGGAGTAGCGCTATCACTCCCTGATGCCCATTGCGGGTAGCCCACAAGAGTGGTGTTCGGCTGTCGCTATCTGATTTGCCGGGGTTGACGTCGCCCCGCCCGAGTAGTATTTTCACCACTCCTTTGTGCCCATTGTGAGAAGCCCACCAGAATGGTGTTTGGCCGTCGTTATCTGATTTGTCGGGGTTGTTGGTGCTAGTATTAGAGATGGGATGGTGTCGATTGGAGGAAGGCTTAAGCTTGGTCAGCAAGGTGACACCGCTGATCTATAGCCAGGGAGGTCTCTCATTGTAAAGGATGACGAAGAAAAAGACAACACCAACGAAGATCGAAAACAAAACAGCAATCAATCTAAAACCTCATCTCCAATTCCCAAGTTCTTGCTCTTCTCATTGTATCCGTTTTGCAATTCATTTCTTCAAAACCTCTCTTTCTTTTTACTCTGTTTCTAACAGGGGCTGACGTCGTCCCGCTCGAAGATGGGTGTGGCCGAGTGAGAAGACATTCCCCTGGAGCGCTGTTAGCAGAAAGAAGCCCGTCGACCTCGAGCAGAAAACTCGCATTTAGTATGGCTGAGAAATCAATGAGCATGTGAGAACTCTTTTCGGGATGACAGACAATGTATAGGCAACAGACAATGACAAATTGTGTTTTGCGATCTCCGTTGAAGTTGCGCGTAATGGATAAAGTGAACCATCGTTGGGCGTGATCTTCTAAGCGTTCCGGTCAATTGATAAGCATTTCGATAAAATATTGAGTTTGAGGCTCAAAGACCTGTCCCCCGGATGCCCTGGTTTTTCTGAATAGGTGAAAATAAATGTCAGTTAATCCGAGTGATATATTGTGCAATTACGTATTGCACATAATGGCAATCGAGAAATATGTAAGAAACAGGTAACCCAGATTGCTAGGGCCAACCTAGGATTGCATTACCATTAACGCTCGTGCCCCCCCAGTTGTAATCTCAATAGACTCGTAAGCGCAAGGGAAATGTATGCAGGAGGGCATATTTGTAGGGCCTCTCTTCTCCCGCTGCATAGTGTTGTTCACGAGCAGGCTCGAGCGTACTAGCCGATTTCATAGGTATCCGGACACCTTGGCGCCAAGCATCATACAAAGTCGCGCCAAAGTGTCTGAATATCATACTTTTTTTTTTTTTTTTTTTTTTTTTTTCAAACTTTTCGAGTATGATACATTACTATATACTACTAGGGTTTTCTGTATGCAACACGGGTGTCTACCCTGAGCCTCCATCGTTCCCCCATACATGCCGCTACCTAGAGCGGCCAAGTCATCTGTTTGTTTCCTGAATCCTGCTCTTTAGAGAACAGTCCTGTTACTAACTCCTTGTCAACAGGTTTTACTAGTACTGCTAGGGAACCCGAGAAACCGTTTTTCTAAAATAATCAACACAAAGAGCAATACCCATATCGATTACCACACAAAGCCTGACAGAAGACAAATACGTCTTATTGGTACATGTTTTGCCGGGGCCTACGTTGCAATGAAATTTCTGATCAACTGTCTCGGTTCGAATAAGGATGGGTCTGGTGGTTGCGGAAATTTTTTTTTTTTTTTTTTTTTATTCATTTTTTTATTGTTTGTTTTCAGGATATCAGTATTCGGCAACGGAGTTTATGGTAAAGGTTTATGAACAGGAGGTGTTGCTACATCTAGCACACCCTAAAGACACTTATTCGATATGACTTTCATGATTTGATTGTGATGAAAATTTTACCTATGAATAGTTGTAATGGCTTATATCAACAAGCAGAAAGCTTTTCCACCTGAATCCTGATAATAAAGCTAAAACCTCGGCCACAGTACTAAGGCTTGAATAAACTCGGGCCCACTTTCGAAGTGAGATGTGTTATTTATATACATTATATGGTAGACCAAACCAGATGAAGTAATTCATGTGATAGTTGGTATCATAACTATTTTTTAGTATTGGCAAGGAGTCTGGGCCACTTCCATAATAGGTGGTACCCAGGTACTACGAGTGATATTCTGTGAGAATGGTCTGCAAAGAAAAAATGCCTACAATTATTAAACAAACCACTGAGATTAGAATTAAATTGTTTTATTGGACCAATATTTGAAGATACTGAAAAGTGGCAATTGCTGACTTTCACAATACACAACCCCAGAACATGTGACTCTACAACACAGCTCCAGAATACACGACTCTAGAATGCACAACTCTAGAACGAACAACTCTAGAATGTACAACTCTAGAACGTAATGGCCTAGCTGTTATGAGATACTTGTATGTGCTCGGAGGTGGGCCTAGAAGCTATCGTCAATGTGGAGCAACTTCCAAATGTGAGGCTCCTTATGCTAAGACTAACATTACTCGTACCCTGCCTCATCCTAACCATCCCAGAAGCCTCTTTCAACCTTACTTAGTTCGAGTACCTAACCTAAGGAAAGACAGAACTTTCATAAGAAAAGAAAAGAGGTTTTGTACCATCTATCCAGGCCAATGCTGACACCTCCCTAGAGATACTCTCCGGCCAAGACCATTCGCCTGTGGCATGGTATTTATTCATTCACGGAAGGAAGTGCCAAAAAATATTATCAGAGTTAGGCTAGCATGGTTCTAGTTCTGGAAGGGAAAATGGATGCCTGGAGTTGTACAAAGCATGATAGGTTGAGTGATTAGGGGTGTTTTTGTTATCGAGGCTCGGCCTCTATGGAATATTCCTAAGTTAGGGAGGGCAAAGTTGACTAGAGACTTTGCGGTGGATGTATCCAGGATCCCTGCATGTCAAGAACTCTGATTTTGCAGCTGGATACAGGCATGACTTTGCGGTGGATCACTCTTGAGCCATGTCCACAGCATGTTGCTATCCACTGATGTACTCTGATAAATCTCCAGCTCGGTAAGCTCTAGCTCAAACTCAAACAGCGCGAGGTCAACATGGCTCATTCTGTGGCTCCTCAGGTTTCAACAATGAAAGGAATTTTCAAAAACGGGGCGGCATTGGTGGTGTTACGGGGGGTCAAAGTCGTAGAGGTCAAATTGGTTGAATTTGCTCTTGTCATGGAGTCAAATCAAGGTCTGGATATATCAGGGCTTGGCCTATGCACGCCAAGATCGGTAAAAATGACTCTGGATGTGTCCACCGCAAAGTCTCTACTGTCTTCCAACCGCCTGTGCGGTGTACTTGTACTAGTACAACCAATGACTGACTCAGCATCTCCCTATTCGGGTTTAGGAGCGGGAATCAGATTGCTTCTTAGGTGGTTTCATGGTGTAGTAACCAACTACACCACGTTGCATGTGAAGAACATAGACATCTCACCAACTAAACCCAACTTAGCCACTATTCGTGGGGGCCGAGGTGCACACCCTCCCCTCCCAGGACTGCTGCTCTACTTTTTCTCGCCCCAGGAAACCCGGTACGTTCTCCCAGAGCCCGAAAGCAACCCTGTAAGTTAGAACCCAATGGAAAGTGTAGACAGGATCCGAACCTTGGTGTTAGAGGCCGCAGCGCAAGTTCCCATAAATTACAATGGACCATTCCTACTGCCTGGAATAACATTTGTGGCCTTCGAGGGGAACGGATAATCCCCCACTCATCGTGTTCATTCAGCAGTGAATTTGGATGCCCTATGGGAGAGCACAGTATCTATCGCCAGGACCACTCCTTCCTTATGTTCGTAGCTATATTTATCAAGATCATAGGATATCACTTGACAAAGACCCATTTTCTAACCATGCACCGAGAAGACACACTGTGACGGCTCTGGTCAGGTGGGTGACAGCACTTGCATGCGAATTCCTCCAGAGCACGAGTGCCGTCAACGCACCGGTATATGTCCCCTCGTTTTCACAGCTACCGGGCGGGTAATGGAAGAGGTTAGTGGATTCATGAATGGTGGTGGTACTTTTTCGCCATCAATCACTCGACTTTTGTGAATAGTAGCCCCCATTGGCTGCTGGGGATAACACCTTTTGGAGCTAGGTAAACAATTTACAAAAATTGAGAAGCCCCATATATATATACTCCACCCACCGGCGGCCTACGCTCCAGATATGGAAATATGGTTACATTGTAAGCGCAAAACTGCCATTACACCCCCCTCCCCCCCTTTCATTGCCTCCTCTTTTTCCATGTTTCCACCCCCAGCTGCGTTATTCCCCACCTTTCTCTGCACATCCTAATCATTTCTTCCAGCATGTCCTCGGTCCCCTTCCCTCTCATCTCCTTCTCCTGCAGCCCCCTCCCCGTCCTCTCCATTTACACCCAAACCTTACAAGATGCCACTTCCTAGCATCCGGCTTCCTTTGAAGACTTACGGCCTTCTTCACCTTCCGGAAGGTAGTTGTCTTGTCCATGACAATAGCCCTCACCACATAACATTGGGAGCCCTTGATGCGGAGAAACTTTGGATCAGTCTTCCTGTTACCACCATCAATCTTGAGTTACAGATTTTGCGAGCTTTGTCTCCAAGCGCCCTGCGATCATCCATTCTGCTCTTCCACGTATCACTGTACCCCAATTTTCTACAGCTCTTACGGAAAACCCGGTATTTGATGGAGCCTATAGAAGTGCATCGGTCGGGTATAACGTGCGATTCGTGTTTGTATAGGTTGGGCTATGGTGCACGTGAGGGTCAAACTGTAATTGTGGAGTTTTCGCGGTGTGTACTGGCTCTGAATTGGAGTGTTGAGCTCGCCATCAAATAGAGATATGCCAAAGTCGACTATTGTTGGGTTAATATTGTTCCTTTTCCCGACGCGGCGGTGGATGCCACAATGGAAGGCCAGATATAACTACGCGAGATCTTCTGAGTTTTTTTTGTTTTTTCTACATGACCCACATGTGAGTCTCTGCAGATGTCTGGGGCGCTCATAGCGCCGTGAGAAGTGACAGTAGTCTTTGTGGTTGGTGCCATCTGTGGGGCCGACAGGGAACATGCGGCATCTTTATTGGTTCGTGCAAGGGTCGATTAGAGTAATGTTATCCTTTTTGATATGGGGTTGGCCAAGCCACCGGCAATCCTGGTCGGGAGGAGATTGTGAAACTTTACCAGAGTTCCTGATGTAGTGGTCTAAGATGGGGAGCAATCGTAGGTGATAGCCAAGAAGCTCATTCCCGTGATGATTTCAATCATTGCAGGGACACTACCTTTCGAATTTAGGTGTAATCACAGTTGCTCAATAGGTTGGTAGCAAAAAAACAAATCCCTATTAGGAGAATTCTGTTTGTAGAAATGATTGGGTCGTATAGCTATCTCGACCGAGCCTGATTCCTCTCCGTAAGGGCACCTGTCGTGTAGTGTTCGTTTTCAATAAAGCTGTCCGGTACTCGAGAGATAAACAAAGTGTTGTCCAAGAGCCGCGACGATAACTGCCTTCAATCTGCTCCTCTCCCTCACCATCGCGAGCGCCTTCCCACCCCAGCTAGGTGGCCGCTTCACTGTCTTCTCTGACAACCAATACTTCCTTTTTTCCTCTTCTGCTTCGACAATATTGTGCCAAGCTAGTAGCTGTGCCCTCCTCTCACATCAAGCATATTCTTAACATCATGCCTCCCCATCCCAGCTGAGCACCCAATTGCCGCCCAATAGTTTCCACACCTTGGTCAATGAACCTAAGAACTACGTTAGACAATTGAGCGGCTACAGTATGAACTTCATTGACGCACCGAAAACGGCCTTCGAGTTCAGTCAGAACAGGGCGTGAAATATCCTCACAGGTTCCCCGTGCCACATCCTCCACTTCTACAACTAGCCCGGTCGCCAAATACTAAAGCTGGGAAGGAAGCTCGGGGACCGAGGATGGCTCTTCGCCGAGAGCAAATTCGTTTGTAGGAGGTGGCAATTGGAACGCAAGGCGCCGGCGAAGCTTGGTGGAATGAGAAGGAATGGATATCGGGACGAGTAGGGAGTGCTCGAGTGGCCTGCTATTATGAACGAGAAGCCGGAGAGGTGATGTAGAATGTGTTGGGGTAGAGACCCCAGTGGTGGTTCCTGGAGCATCGTATATGAGCTCTTCCGGTAAAAGGGAATTGGTTCGTCTCTATGGCAATTCTTTATAATTATTAATAATTACAGCTCACTTAGAATTTAGTATGGAGGAGGGAAATTGGGATATTGTAGACAGAGGGCTAAGATGGAAGTGGTGAGGGGAGAAATGAAGGAGGCTCCGCTAGGGGCTCTCGATTGGGATGAATGAGGTTGCCCCAAACTTATTACTATTTTGTAAGGAAGGAGCGAAGGGGGTGAGTAAAGAAGGCAATAGCGGAGAAAACAAGAGGGAGTGAAATTCGGAATGGGTAGGAGGGAATTCTAGAGGTACCGGTAGGTCGTGAATAATGTGATTAAGGAAGATAGCTTGAGGATGTGAGGGTGATGATGGGAGGGGTATGATAGGTAATAAAATTATCATAGAAAATGATTGGGGCCAGCAGGGAGAAGATTGTGAATTGATAAGATATCGAGGTTGACCAAGTAATCAATTATGACTGAGTATACACTAGTACTATCAGCCTTATCCGAGTATCATAGAGTTTTACTCCTGATCAAGCAATAATCTGACAGGGGAACCCCTGATGGCCGAGGCTGCCGAGTAAATGGATCACGATCGTGTCCGTAAGGACCGTAACTAATTCAGACAGACATCATTGTTAAAAACGTGCATCCATTATCATGGTATTCATTAGCTCAACCAGGGACGACGAAAAGGATAGCGTATGATACCAAGATGCTGGCAATCGAGCCCTCATTTCCATCTCCACACGGTCGGTGGGTCGGGTGAGGCCGAACACATCTAAAGAATTGCCCCTGCAGGCGAATAAGGAGCCTCAGGACATCCAAACCATATCTATCTCTTCGTCACCCTTCCACCAAGCTCCAGCCGCCGCGCTCTGAGAACCAAGTTGTCCAGTAGGATACTAATAAAAGATGAAGCAGCAAAAGTGTGGATAGGAAGTACTATGAGCAAGAAAAAACAAGGGCGCAGCTCGTCCCAGTCCCGCTAGGCTCTGCGATTAGTTTTGCCAACTTCTACATCTCGCCATTCACTCTGTTTCCATCCTCGACATATTGCGGGATCCTGGACTGGCCGATCCCTCTCCATTCTTCTTGGTTTCCTGCTCACTAACTAAACCCTGCACGACAGAGATACTGGTCCTTCCAAACATTTTCGGGACTGACGGACGTATACGGGAGTAAAGTACAAGTGATTTGGCAGGTCAACATAATTGCGAATAAAGAACCGTAGGCTACAATAGGGGTGGGTATGATGAAAACTGGCTAGCATACAGTAAGTGGATAGCATTATATTACCATACTATATCCCCCGCGATTACCACTAAAACTTCCTCTAAAACTTCCTCCAACTCCCGTAATATACTGAACATAAAACTGACAATCTGCCCCCATTCCCTCTCCCATGCATACGTAACCAATAACCTATCAATTCACAAAACCCCCTCTGACTTCCGCCAGAGAGTGCACAACCACACCGACGACACAAACTTCGGCTTGACAATTGAGCAACGAGTGACGTTTATCCGCGGCCGAGCGAGGAAACGCATCCAAGACCTGCCAATTCACAGTGTGATCCGAACAACAGCTTCCTCCCTCAGGGCGGGGCAGGTCTAGTGCCTGAATTGTGAAATCGAGCTCAAAACTAGAGGCACAGCCCATCTCTTGTCTCCGCCGTTACCATGGTCCTACTTCTCCCCACACCCCTAGGGCACAACCGGTCCACAATTCGAATGAAAGCTTACACCACTCTAAACGGATTTGAGATCCATAAACTTCACTGTTCCCCTCCCCCTCAGCCCCTTGGACCCCACGACCCCATGACCTCACCCCCGTGATTAAAGAGGAACTGGTAAGGATCCAGATAACCAACAAACCCAGACCCGGCACCCCCGACACCAGAAACCGATTCAAGTACTCGGCTACTAAATTGGCCAACTAGTGAACCCGCATCAAGATCAAGTCCCACAGAGGGGTGATATTCGACCTAAAAAGTCGGGCGGGACCGCTGTAAGTTTAGGTCAGGACCATGGAGGAAGAGCACCATGGGGGAGGGGCGGAGTATGCCCGATGTCTATTAGAAGCCCTGGGTGGTTTCGTAGTGCAAGGCTTGCGCTGGCTTTTGGTGGCCGGATATTTTATATTTTGCGTAGAGTTTGCGGAGGGTGTTTCGTACCGGACTTAGAATTCCAAAGGAGGCGGACTTGGTAGTTATTATGCGGGGTCCATTAAGAATTTATCCATTTGCGGCACTTTGAAGACGGGCAGAGGAGGTGATGTTAAAGTCTTATTTTGTAATCAGTGAGTTGGTAAACTGGGTGGTTTTTCCCTGCTCATCCGGCGAAGAGGTGAGAAAGCCGGCGAAGGAGATGGGATAGACAGTGGAGTTAGAAATGCTCGATATATTGGTTGGGGACGAGAAGGCGAGAGTAAGGAAAATGCCGAACCTACAGAATGTGTGGATGTGGGAGCAGGCCATCTGGCGGAAGATTAATAAATGCCGCCTATTCACCACTGACTACTAGATGGAAAGGATAATGAAAGACCTCTCTCCAAGAGGCCTCGCGGACAGGAATGGTAAATGCCGACCTTCATGATTGACCGATCTTTTCTCACCGGAATTTCACATCCGGCAGAAGCATACTTTCCTGACAGCGCAAGAGCTACGTGACTCATAAGACACGTATCTCCAAGAGAAGGAAAAACAACTTTAAAAATACCTCCAGAACCGTCAATAGAAACCTCTGCCAGCACATATTCAATGAGATTCATGATTCTCATAGTTTTGGTGGGAAAATAAACTTTTGATTTAGGAAGGGGGATTAATCTGTAGGGCTTATAACACAAAGGCTAGAGTTCAGTCTGACATGTTGGGTGCTGGGGTACGCTGACCAGGCTGTGGTAGTGAAGATTAGATTAGATTGTGCAAGATCTTCCCCACACCTAGCTCTGCTCATGCCCTATTACGCACCATGTTCTCCATCTTAAACCCTCCACCTAACCTGAGGAAAGTTTTACCAGCAAAACCAAAACCATTATTCCCTACCACTGAAGCTGTGGAACAACTTCCCGCCGCCACCACAAGATTCTCAAAATGGTTAAACCAGGTAAGTTGTTGGGCACCAAGAGATAGCAGAAATTCCATAACACGTTCAAGTTCTAGGTGAGGAGTCCGCGCAGGATTCAGTTCTGAGTTGTCTCCAATATAAGCTCGCAAAGCGTTCTACTGCACGCAAACAACGACAGGAGAAGATAAAGCACTTGCAACACCACCAAAAATACAAGAAGAGTGAACTCCATATCCTAGATTGCTTTTGGTAATAGGATTGCTGACTTGTTGGAATTGTAGAGCAAAGGCGGTCGAAAGCAAGCGAGCAATTACAAAACACAGAACCTGGGGATCAGGAAAAGGAGAAGGTGGATGGGGATGGGACAGAAGAGCATACTACGCATATTCCGGAAGAAGGGGGCAGGAGTTCTCGCTCATTCGACTACAATGCCATTGATCAATATGATGCCAACTTAGGGGTATGTTCTACCTTCCGTGACCAATGCTCATTTATTTTTTCAAACCAATTACTAAATAAGCATAGACTGTTGGTTCTGAGACCGCCGCAATCCTGGCTTTTGGAAGGCCTTTTGCTCACCCATTAGCGGGCAACCCTGGCACAATGTCTACAGAACTGAGTGGTGCACAGGATGTGCAGACCAGGCCACTGGCACCCAAGCCACCTGGTAATCCCGGTGATATAACTGCCATGTCCACGTTTCCAACTACCGGGGTTTCAAGACACGCTTCTCCTGCAGCAGACCTTCTAATAGTAGGAAAAATGTTTCGAGAAATGGAGGCTGAATGGTATCAGCGTGTGAGGGATCTGGAAGCTGATCTGCATCGACACTATGCTGATCAGGCAGCTGAACTGCATCGACAGCATGAGAAGACCACAAAAAAGCTCTATAAAGGAATGGAAGAGCGATCTGTAGAAATTACCCGGCTTACTGTCAGTTGCCCACTCCTCATTTTCCTTCAATGTCTAACATCTATCCTGCATAGTGTCTGGCATTAGCCTGGGAAACCGAGAAAATGAAGATGGAGGAGAATTTCAATCTCCGGGGGGCCTTGGGTATACCATTACACAGTCTACCTATCAGCTTGTGACTAACATTTGGCTATAGAAAGAATCGCCTTTCATGGGAGATTGATAAAAAAAATCGAATGCCCTCAACATCTAGGCGTTCAGGCCGCATTGGACGAACTCGCAAAGACAAAAAGATTCCAGACTCGTCTGGCTGCCGAAGTTAGGACCCGCCGCCTTGTCAAAAAGGATGTTACCCGTTGCATTGCCGGCGTATATCACGAAGCCTCCCGATTGGCACATGGAAATTCGGGTACAATTACTATTTTTGAGGAGGACCATACTGCCAATGAACGTGCCGCGCTGGCTACGTTTCAGCGGGTTCAGGGTGAGTGGGAGGATTGCCTCGAGTGGAAGGAGGTGAAAAGGGGGGAGTAGACCAGGAACTGTGAACATAATTGTTCCTTTTTTGTAATTTTAATATTAAAGCAATGGCTCCAAAACGTGATCAAGACTTTTAACATGCTCTTTATATCATATCGTCCTTAAATCTACATTTTGCTTCCATTACTATCACTGTTATCACTATTGTCATTGAATATGTATATAATCTCCAGGTATTCACAATCCTACCAACCTGCCAAATAAAACCTCTTGTGGGTTGGTAGTGTGGTTGACGTAGATTAGAGGTCTGGTGCAGATGGTGGATTCAGTGCATTAATTTGGGAACAAGTGCCCCCAGATCCCTCACATCTATTCCCAATGGCATATGAGTGCGGGTTCAGATTTGAGTCATAGGGGAAAAGAAACGGAGAGTGAGGAAGGAGCGAGGGGTGGGGGTGGATGGTTAAAGGGTGGTATATGCACCAGGTTGCATCTTGAAAATCATCGACCACTCACCTATCAAACCCGAGGTGCGCACTATTCATGGCGGGCCGAGCAGTGTACCCTTCCTCCCAGGACTACTGCCCAACTTTTACTCGTGCCCTAAAATCCAGTATATCTCCCCAGAGGCCAAAACCAACACCATAAATTAGAGAGCCCAATTGAAGCATAGACGGGATCTGAACCTGGGTATTAGAGGCATCCGTGCAAGTTCAAAAAAATTGCGGTGCCCCATTTCGTCTAGAATAACATTTGTGGCCGTCGATAAGGAAGGATAATCCTCCACTCATCAGGTCCATTCAGGAATGAATTTGGATGCCATATGGGAGAGCACGGTATCTATTACCAGGACCACACCTGCTTAGTGTTTCTAGCTATATTCAATAAGATAACAAAGTATAACGTGAAATTGACTCATTTTTCCAGCCACACACCATGAAGAAACACATTAACGGCTCCGGTCTGGTGGATCCCACCGACTGCATTTCAGTTCCGCCGTAGCAAGAGGGCCGTCAATGCACTGGTACTATACTCGTACCTCCGAGCCAAGAGTTGGTACCTCTTTTGGAATAGCCCCCATGGACTGAATAAATACACAAATACAACATAATCTAGCTTAGCAAGTTTCTTAGTTTGTTCACAAACTCTACCAGTTGTGAAAAGTCCCTCGTACAAATTACATATTATAATCATTTTCAGCTAGCGTTTCCAACCATAGAGCCTCTCTTATGTTCGTGGTTGCTACTTAAGAGGAAGCCTCGTGGCAGTCATCCGGAGTAGATACGCCCATCGCCTTCATATTCATAATCATAACACCGAGCAAGCCCTTCGCCAGATGCAACTGTTGGATTATTGGTCCCCGTCACTTGAGTTTTCCTTCAAACACTTGGTAGTCTCCTTACTTGTTTCAATATTGCGAAGTTAGGAGATTGGGATATCTCCAAGCCATTTGTTTCATTTGTTTCTTTGAAACTCTTCCCCCCTTACTGGTGAAAACTCTTTTCTTTAGCGGGAGAAAATATTTCTCTCCCTTACTTGGAGATGAAAATGTTCACCCACACGGACTTGATATTGGAGGGAAACAGATCCTATTAAGAAGGACCTGATCATGTAGTTAGAAAGTTATGCGAACCGGACAATCTGCAAATATCCTATGAACTTGAATCTCTCTCTATCTGTCTCTTTACACAATTCCTCCGCTCTTATCAGTATGTTTATTCTACAGCAACGTAACGTAATTTACGGGGTAACGGCTCTCTACCGGGATGCGGCTCACCCATGGCAACCAGCGGAAAAATCAATATCTGCCTTATTATCTCAACCAATATTATTGATACAACTTTGCAACTCCATGATCACATACATTTAGATATGGAGAATCAGAATAGGTAATTATTATTTTATAATTCAAAGTTATTGCTTTTTTGTGATATTTTTAAGAGTCCTTAGACTTAACTGCCAACCCTTTGACTTTGAACTATGTGAGAACCGAAAGCATATACCCAGTGTCTCTGTAACTTACTGGTGTACTTCTATAGGTCTTATATAATTAGTAATAAGACCTTTTATGTTGATTCATAGCATTTCTTTGAAATTACAGGACCACATAAAGATATGAAAAAGTGGATCAAAAGATGTACAAAATCAAGCAATTTAACTAGATGATATCTACTCACACAGATGTGCTATCCGGTTCCTTACTTGCAATAAGGTTTAATATCATGGTTAAAGTAGATGTAAACAGTATTAGGTTATTGTGATAAGTTTACTATATTCTATCCTTCAGTTATAATCACTAGTTAGAAGACATGTTTATATAGTTAAAATCAGAGTAATTGTACTTGAAATAAAAATTCCCAATGAATATAACTTTCCTGATGGCTTCATTGCATTCAGTAGGCCTAGTTTATTGATTTTTGACTCTGTTCTAGTTGAATTGTATACTATACTAAAATGTATGTACCATATGTCTTTTTAATTAAAGACTTTTTTCCCATAGTAATCCTGCCTAACTATCAAATTTGTAGCAATATAGATTATGTATCCAACTAACACGCAATGCTAGGAAAATGGAAAGAAAGGTTTCTGAAGGCCAAGCAGGTTTTATTGGTTAATTTCATTGTAAAATAAAAACTTATGTTTTACTTCAGACTCTTGACTAAACATGTGAATTCTAACACTGAAAAGATATCATTGAACTTCAAACTCCATATTCCTACTTTCTGGGTATCACTGAAGGTAATTACAAAGAATGAAATCTCCAGGTCTGCTGTGTAAGCAGATATTATCTAAACAAATTGCCCCATTTTGTTTGTATTTTGACAGATATTTTCCAGTTTTTATTGGATTCTGTGATTTCAAAGAATTGTTATGAAATAGGATAAAAAGTCTTACTACTTATTATATAAGACCTATAGAAGTATACCAGTAAGTTACAGAGACACTGGGTATATGCTTTTGGTTCTCATATATCTCAAAGTTGTGGGGTTGGCAGTTCAGTGTAAGGACTCTTAAAAATATTACAAAAAAGCAATAACTTTGAATTATTAAATATTAATTACATATTCTGATTCTCCATATCTAAATGTATGTGCTCATGCAGTTGCAAAGTTGTATCAATAATATTGGTTGAGATAATAGGGCAGATGTTGATTTTTCCGCTGGTTGCCATGTGTGAGCCGCATCCCGGTAGAGAGCCGTTACCCCGTAAATTACGTTAACGCGAAGACAAACTCTTCGCCTGGCAGAACCGAGTAGTCTTCACAAGTAAGGCTTAAAGGCTCCCGAATAATCTGCCATTTCCAGCCTGGTCAGAATGCCGGTTACTACGGCGCTGGCCTTTGTCTTTTTAGTTTGATTAGGGGATGACAGAATCAGCGAGAGTGGGTGTTTAATGGGTTGCGCTTGCGATGGGGAGGTTTTACGTTTTCCACAATAGTCATAACTTAAAAATAAATACAAATCCTGACTGTGACACTTGTAGTGGGGTTGGGGTGGTGCATTATTCACAAATATTTGGTAGAAGTGTGCACTACCGGTAGCCTGTAGAAACAGTCCTTCACCAAAAGCGAGGGTTTGTTCTCCAGTCAATCCAAACTCCCTGGTTCTGACACCACTGCGACATGCTAAATTCCCTCCAAAACAAGCACTCGCCTATAATAGTCGGGGAAAGCAAGTGTGACTGGAAAGCAAGTGTGACTCTCAGCTTTTTTTTTTTTTATGGGATAGGCTAACAAAATACAGGTTCATAACTGTAAATTATTTAGTATAGTAACCTGTATTATGTAAGCTTATCTTACTAAAAGAGAAGAAAAAGTTAGGGGTCACATACTTGCTTTTCCGTCACATTTACTTTCGCCGACTATTATTATAACCACGAGATGATAATGAAATCTCAGAAGAAGATTGTATCCTAAATGTTCGGGATGGGTGATAGGGGTTATAGTCAATTTTAGGAATGGGAGGAGACCTGTATATTGGAGGCACATGAGGAGGAATCGGGATGGTCCTTGTGGCAAAGATGTATTGGGATTCTGCGATTACATAAGGCTGATAAAGAACTATAATGAGGTGGCGTGTTTTAGTTGGTTGATACACCATGAAACCGCCCCCCTAATTCATCACACACTCCCCGTTAACCCGAATCGGAAATGATCAGTCAGCCATTAGTTGAACACAGCATTTGCGATTGGGAAGCAAAAACGAGCGACTTCTCTGCACATTGTGGGTGAAAAACATTGTCTTCTCACCTAATAAACGCAACTTAGCCGCTATTCATGGGGGCCGAGTCAAGTCCCCCCCCCTTTCCAAGAACCGCGGCTCCACTTTTGCTCACGCTGGGAAACCCATGACGTTCTCCCAGTCCCTAAAAGCAACCCGGCAAGTTAGACTAGAGCCCAATGGAAAGTTTAGATGAGATCCGAACCTTGGTATTTAGAGGCCCCAGCGTAAATCCCAAAACTTAGAGTGGACCATTCCTACTGCCTAGAATAACATTTGTGGCCATTGAGGCGGTCGGATAATTTAGTCCTCCACTCATCAGGTTCATTCAGGAATGAATTTGGATGCCCTATAGGAGAGCACAGTATGTAATACCGGGACCTCCACCCCCCTTGCATTTATAGTTATATTCATCAAGATCACAATACATCACTTGACAAAGACTCATTTTCCAAGCCACGCAACGCGAACATACACTTCACCGGTTCAGGTAGGTTGGGTGGACGACAGCCCTTGCACGCAAATTCCTTGATATCCCAAGTGCCGTCAACATACCGGTAGATGTGCTCCGGTTCTCGCAGCGGCTGGGTGGGTAATGGAAGGGGGTTAGTGGATTCGTGAATGGTGCTGTGGTGGTACTTTTTCAACAACAATCGCTCAACTTTTTCGAATCGTAATCACATCAGCTGCTGGGGATAATAAATTTTGGAACTAGGTAAGCGGTTTGCGAGAATTGAGAAGCCCCATATATACACTGCACCCACCGGCAGCCTACGCTCCAGATATGAGAATATGGTTTCATTGCAAGCGCAAAACTGCCATTACGCCTCGCACACCTTTCATTGCCTCCCTCCTCTTTTTTCCGTGTTCGCACCCCCAGCTGTGGTATTCCCCACCTTTCTCTTCACATCCTAATTATTTCTTCTAGCATGTCCTCGGTCCACTTCCCTGTCATCTCCTTCTCCTGGAGCCCCCTCCCCGTCCTCTCCATTTGCACCCCAACCGCTACAAGATACCACTCCCTAGCATCTGGCTTCCTTTGAAGACTTATGGCCTTCTTCACCTTCAGGAAGGTAGTTGTCTTGTCCTTGACAATAGCGCTCACCCCATAACCGTGGGAGCTCTAGATGGCAAGAAACATTGGATCAGTCTTCCTGTTACCGCCATCAATCTTGAGTTCCAGATTATACGATCTTTGTCTCCAAGCACCCTGCGATCACCCATTCTGCTCTTCAATGTATCACTGTACCCTAAATTTCGACAGCTCTTACGGAAAACCCAGTATTTGATGGAGCCTATAGAAGTGCATCGGTCGGGTATAACGTGCGATTCGTGTTTGTATTGGTTGGGCTATGGTGCACGTGAGGGTCAAACTGTAATTGTGGAGTTTTTGCAATGTGTACTGGCTCTGAATTGGAGTGTTGAGCTCGCCATCAAATAGAGATATGCCAAAGTCGACTATTGTTGGGTTAATATCGTTCCTTTTCCCGACGCGGTGGTGGATCCCACAATTGAAGGCCAGATATTACTACTTGAGATCTTCCGAGTTTTTTTAGTTTTCTATGGATGACCCACATGTGAGTCTCTGCATATATAGGGGTGCTCATAGCGCCGCGCGAAGTGACAGTAGTCTTTGTTGTTGGTGCCATCTGTGGGGCCGACAGGGAACACGGGGCATTGTTCTTGGTTCGTTCAAGGGTCGATTACAGTAATATTATCTTTTTCGATATGGGGTTGGCAAAGCCACCGGCAATCCTGGTTGTGGGGAGCTTGAAAATTTTTACCAGCGTTCCTGATGTAGTGCTCTAAGATGGAGAGCAATCGTAGGTGATAGCCACGAAGATCATTTGCGTGCTGATTTCGATTATCGTAGGGACACCACCATTCGAATTTAGGTGCAATCAGAGTTGTTCAATAGGTTGGCAGCGAAAAAACAAATCCTTATTAGGAGGATTCTGTTTGTAGAAATGATTGGGTTGTAGAGCTATCTCGACCGAGCCTGATTCCCCTCCGTAAGGGCACCTGGTGTCTAGTGTAGGTTTTCAATAAAGATGTCCGGTACTGGAGAGATAAACAGAGTGTTATCCAAGAGCTGCGACGATAACTGCCTTCAATCCGCTCCTCTCGCTCCCCATCACCAGCCCCTTCCCACTCCAGCCGGGTGGCCGCTTCACTGTCCACTCTGAAAACCCATACTTCCTTCTTTCCTCTTCTGCTTCGACAATACTCTGCCAAGCTAGTACCCGAGCCCTCCTCTCACATCAAGCACATTCTTAATATCATGCCCCCCCATCCCAGCTGAGCACCCAATCACCGCCCAATGGTTTTCACACCTCGATCAACCAACCTAACACCTACGGTAGACAATTGAGCGGCTGTAGTATGAACTACATTGACACAACGACAACGGCCTTCAAATTCAGTCAGAACAGGGCGTGAAATATCCTCATAGGTTCCCTGTACCACATCCTCCACTTCCACAACTAGCCTGGTCACCAAATACTAAAGCCGTGAAGGAAGCTCGGGGACCGAGGATGGCTCTTTGTTGAGAGCAAATTCGTTTGTAGGGGGTGGCAACTTGAACACAAGGTGCGGGTGAAGCTTGGTGGAAGGAGAAGGAATGGAAATCGGGACAGGTAGGGGGTGCTCAAGTGACCAACTATTATGAACGAGAAGCCGGAGAGGTGATGTAGAATGTGTTGGGGTAGAGACCCCAGTGGTGGTTCCTGGAGCATCGTATATGAGCTCTTCCGGTAAAAGGGAATTGGTTCGTCTCTATGGCAATTCTTTATAATTAGCAATCGGTACAGCTCACTTAGAATTTAATACGGAGGAGGGAAATTGGGATATTGTAGACAGCGGGGTAAGATGGAAGTGGTGATGGGAGAAACTAAGGAGGCTCCGCTGGGGGCTCTCGATTGGGATGAATGAGGTTGCCCCAAACTTATTACTATTTTGTAAGGAAGGAGCGAAGGGGGTGAGTAAAGAAGGCAATAGCGGAGAAAACAAGAGGGAGTGAAATTCGGAATGGGTAGGAGGGA
The DNA here is from genome assembly GCA_006112555.1 of Tuber indicum. Lineage (NCBI taxonomy): Eukaryota > Fungi > Ascomycota > Pezizomycetes > Pezizales > Tuberaceae > Tuber > Tuber indicum. Next base: position 1,512,241 of record VBSK01000394.1, on the reverse strand, counting down.
ATTCTAGAGGTACCGGTAGGTCGTGAATAATGTGATTAAGGAAGATAGCTTGAGGATGTGAGGGTGATGATGGGAGGGGTATGATAGGTAATAAAATTATCATAGAAAATGATTGGGGCCAGCAGGGAGAAGATTGTGAATCGAGAAGATATAGATGTTGACCAAGTGATCGATTATGACTGTGCATACGCTAGCACAATCAACCTTATCCGAGTATCATAGAGTTTTACCCCTGATCGAGCAACGATCTGACTGGGGAACCCCCGATGGCCGAGGCTGCCGAGTAAATGGATCACGATCGTGTCCGTAAGGACCGTAACTAATTCAGACAGACATCATTGTTAAAAACGTGCATCCATTATCATGGTATTCATTAGCTCAACCAGGGACGACGAAAAGGATAGCGTATGATACCAAGATGCTGGCAATCGAGCCCTCATTTCCATCTCCACACGGTCGGTGGGTCGGGTGAGGCCGAACACATCTAAAGAATTGCCCCTGCAGGCGAATAAGGAGCCTCAGGACATCCAAACCATATCTATCTCTTCGTCACCCTTCCACCAAGCTCCAGCCGCCGCGCTCTGAGAACCAAGTTGTCCAGTAGGATACTGATAAAAGACGAAGCAGCAAAAGCGTGGATCGCAAGCACTATAAGCAAGAAAAAAGAAATGCGCAGCTCGCCCCAATCCCTCTAGGCTCTGCCATTAGTTTCACTAACTTCTACACCTCGCCGTCCACTCTTTTTCCATCCTCGACATATTGCGGGTTCCTGGACTGGCCGATCCCTCTCCATACTTTTTTGTTTCCTGCTCACTAACTTAACCCTGCACGACAAAGATACTGGTCCGTACAAACCTTTTCAGGACTGACCGACGGACAGGCAAGTAAAGTAGAAGTCATTTGACAGGTCATTATAATTGAGAATACAGTACCGTAGGCTACAATAGGGGTGGGCATGATGAAAACTGGCTAGCTTACAGTGAGCAGATACCATTAAATTACCATACAATATCCCCTGCGATGACCACTGAAACTTCCTCTAAAACCCTCTCCGACCCCCGCAATATACTGAACATAAAACTGACAATGCGCCCCCATTCCCTCTCCCATGCATATTTAACCAATAACCTATCAATTCACAAAACCTCCCTTGACTTCCGCCAGAGAGTGCACAACTGCACCGACAACACAAACTTCAGCTTGACAATCAAGCAACCAGTAACATTTGTCCGCGGCAGAGGGAGGAAACACATCCAAGACCTACTAATTCTCAGTGTGATCCCAACAACCGCTTCCTCTCTCAGGGCTGGGCAGGTCTAGTGCCTGAATTGTGAAATCGAGCTCAAAACTAGAGGCACAGCCCGTCTCTTGTCCCCGCCATTACCATGGTCCTGCTTCCCCCCCACCCCTGGGGCACAACCGGTCCACAATTCGAATGAAAGCTTACACCACTCTAAACGGATTTGAGATCCATAAACTTCACTGTTCCCCTCCCACTCAGGCCCTCGTACCCCACGACCCCATGACCTCACCCCCGTGATTAAAGAGGAACTGGTAAGGATCCAGATAACCAACAAACCCAGACCCGGCACCCCCGACCCTGGAAACCGATTCCCGTACCTGGCTACTAAATTGGCCAACTATTGAACCCGGGTCAAGATCATGTGCCCCAGAGAGGTGATTTTTGACCTAGACAGTGGGGCGGGACGATTCTACGTTTAGGTCAGGGCCATGGAGGAAGAGTACAGGGGGGGGGGCGGAGTATGCCGGATTTCTATAAGAATCCCAGGGTGGTTTCACAGTGCGAGGCTTGCGCTGGCTTTGGGTGGTCAGATATTTTATTCTTTTCGCAGAGTTTACGGAGGGTGTTTCGTACCCGACTTAGAATTGCACAGGAGGCGGACATGGTAGTTATTATGCGGGGTCCATTGAGAATTTATCCATTTGCGGCACTTTGAAGACGGGCAGAGGAGGTGATGTTAAAGTCTTGTTTTGTAATCAGCGAGTAGGTAGACTGGGTGGTTTTTCCCTGCTCATCCGGCGAAGAGGTGAGAAAGCCGGCGAAGGAGATGGGATAGACAGCGGAGTTGGAAATGCTCGATATATTGGTTGGGGACGAGAAGGCGAGAGTAAGGAAAATGCCGAACCTACAGAATGTGTGGATGTGGGAGCAGGCCATCTGGCGGAAGATTAATAAATGCCGCCTATTCACCACTGACTACTGGATGGAAAGGATAATGAAAGACCTCTCTCCAAGAGGCCTCGCGGACAGGAATGGTAAATGCCGACCTTCATGATTGACCGATCTTTTCTCACCGGAATTTCACATCCGGCAGAAGCATACTTTCCGGACCGCGCAAGATCTACATGACTTATAAGACACGAATCTCCAGGAGAAGGAAAAACAACTTTAAAAATACCTCCAGAACCGTCAATAGAAACCTCCGCCAGCACATATTCAATGAGATTCATGATTCTCATAGTTGTGGTGGGAAAATAACATTTTGATTTAGAAAGAGGGATTAATCTGTAGGGCTTATAACACAAACGCTAGAGTTCAGTCTGACATGTTAGGTGCTGGGGTACGCTGACTAGGCTGTGGTAGTGAAGATTAGATTAGATTGTGCAAGATCTTCCCTACACCTAGCTCTGCTCATGCCCTATTACGCACCACGTTCTCCATCTTAAACCCTCCACCTAACCTGACAAAGGTTTTGCCAGCAAAACCAAAACCATTATTCCCTACCACTGAAGCTGTGGAACAACTTCCCGCCGCCACCACGATATTCTCACAATGGACAAACCAGGTAAGTTGTTGGGCACCTAGAGATAGCAGAAATTCCATAACAAGTTCAAGTTCTAGGTGAGGAGTCCATGCTGGATTCAATTCTGAGTCGTCTTCAATAAAAGCTCGCAAAGCGTTCTACTGCACGCAAACAACGACAGGAGAAGACAAAGCACTTGCAACACCACCAAAAATATAAGAAGAGTGAACTCCATATCCCAGATTGCTTTCGGTACCATGATTGCTGACTTCTTGGAATTGTAGAGCAAAGGCGGTCGCAAGCAAGCGAGCAATTACAAAACATAGAACCTGGTGATCAGGACAAGGAGAAGGTGGATGGGGATGGGACAGAAGAGCATACTACCCATATTCTGGAAGAAGGAGGCAGGAGTTCTCGCACATCCGACTACAATGCCATTGATCAATATGATGCCAACTTAGGGGTATGTTCTACCTTCCGTGACCAATGCTCATTTATCTTTTCCAACCAATTACTAAATAAGCATAGACTGTTGGTTCTGAGACCGCCGCAACCGTGGCTTTAGGAAGGCCTTCTGCTCACCCATTAGCGGGCAACCCTGGCACAATGTCCACTGAACTGAGTGGTGTACAGGATGTGCAGACCAGGCCACTGGCACCCAAGCCACCTAGTAATCCCGGTGATATAACTGCCATGTCCACGTTTCCAACTACAGGAGTTTCAAGACACGCTTCTCCTGTAGCAGACCTTCTAATAGTAGGAAAAATGTTCCGAGAAATGGAGGCCGAATGGTATCAGCGTGTGAGGAATCTGGAAGCTGATCTGCATCGACGCTATGCTGAGCGGGAAGCCGATCTGAATCGACAACATGCTGAACTGCATCTACAGCATACTGAGCGGGAAGCCGATCTGAATCGACAGCATGAGAAGAGCACAAAAAAGCTCTATAAAGGAATGGAAAAGGTCTATAAAGGAATGGAAGAGCGATCTGTAGAAATTACCCGGCTTACTGTCAGTTGCCCACTCCTCATTTTCCTTCAATGTCTAACATCTATCCTGCATAGTGTCTGGCATTAGCCTGGGAAACCGAGAAAATGAAGATGGAGGAGAATTTCAATCTCCTGGGGGCCTTGGGTATACCATTACACAGTCTACCTATTGGCTTGTGACTAACATTTGGCTATAGAAAGAATCGCCTTTCATGAGAGATTGATAAAAAAAATCGAATGCCCTCAACATCTAGGCGTTCAGGCCGCATTGGACGAACTCGCAAAGACAAAAAGATTCCAGACTCGTCTGGCTGCCGAAGTTAGGACCCGCCGCCTTGTCAAAACGGATGTTACCCGTTGCATTGCCGGCGTACATCACCAAGCCTCCCGATTGGCACATGGAAATTCGGGTACAATTACTATTTTTGAGGAGGACCATACTGCCAATGAACGTGCCGCGCTGGCTACGTTTCAGCGGGTTCAGGGTGAGTGGGAGGATTGCCTCGAGTGGAAGGAGGTGAAAAGGGGGGAGTAGACCAGGAACTGTGAACATAATTGTTCCTTTTTTGTAATTTTAATATTAAAGCAATGGCCCCAAAATGTGATCAAGACTTTTAACATGCTCTTTATATCATATCGTCCTTAAATCTACATTGTGCTTCCATTACTATCGCTGTTATCACTATTGTCATTGAATATATATATAATCTCCAGGTATTCACAATCCTACCAACCTGCCATATAAAACCTCTTGTTGGCTGGTAGTGTGGTTGACGTAGATTAGAGGTCTGGTGCAGATGGTGAATTCAGTGCATTAATTTGGGAACAAGTGCCCCCAGATCCCTCACATCTATTCCCAATGGCATATGAGTACGGGTTCAGATTTGAGTCATAGGGGAAAAGAAACGGAGAGTGAGGAAGGAGCGAGGGGTGGGGGTGGATGGTTAAAGGGTGGTATATGCACCAGGTTGCATTTTGAAATTCATCGACCACTCACCTACCAAACCCGAGGTGCGCACTATTCACGGCGGGCCGAGCAGTGCACCCTCCCTCCCAGGACTACTGCTAAACTTTTGCTCGTGCCCTAAAATCCAGTATATCTCTCCAGAGGCCAAAGCCAACACCATAAATTAGAGAGCCCAATTGAAGCATAGACGGGATCTGAACCTGGGTATTAGAGGCATCCGTGCAAGTTTAAAAAAATTGTGGTGCCCCATTTCGCCTAGAATAACATTTGTGGCCGTCGATACGGAAGGATAATCCTCCACTCCTCAGGTCCATTCAGTAATGAATTTGGATGCCATATGGGAGAGCACGGTATCTATTACCAGGAACACACCTGCTTAGTGTTTCTAGCTATATTCAACAAAATCACAAAGTATCACGCGAAAATGACTCATCTTTCCAGCCAGGCACCGTGAAGACACACTTCACCGGCTCCAGGCCGATGGATGCCACCGACTACAGTTAAGTTCCGCTGGACTAAGAGTGCCGTCAACGCACTCGTACTATACTTGTACCTCCGAGCCAAGAGCTGGCACCACTTTTGGAATACCCCCCGTGGACTGAATAAATACACTAATACAGCATAATCTAGCTTCAAAAGTTCCATAGTTTGTTCAAAAACTCTACCACTTGTGAAATGTCCCTAGTACTAATTACATATTATAATATTTTTCAGCTGTCATTTCCAAGCATAGAGCCCCTCTTATGGTCGTCCTTGGGACTTAAGAGGAAACCTCGTGGCAGTCATCTGGAGGAGATACACCCATTAACTTCATATTCATCATCATAACACCGAGCTAGCCCTTCACCAGATGCAACATACCACGAACACGAACTCTTCACCTAGCAGAACCGAGTAGTCTTTGCCAGTAAGGCTTAAAGGCTCTGGAATAATCTGCCATTTGCTGCCTGATCAGAATGCCTGTTACTGCGGCGCTGGCCTTTGTCTTTTTAGTTTGATTAGGGGATGACAGAATCAGGGAGGGTGGGTGTTTATTGGGTTGAGCTTGCGATAAAGAGGTTTTACGTTTTCCGCGATAGTCATAACTTAAAAATAAATACAAATCCTGACCATGACACTTGTAGTGGGGTTGGGGTGGTGCATTATTCACAAATATTTGGTAGAAGTGTGCACTACCGGTAGCATGTAGAAACAGTCCTTCACCAAATGCGACTGTTTGTTCTCTGGTCAATTAAAACTCCCTTGTTCCGACACTGATACGACATACTTAATATCCTGCAAAGCGCACAGTCCCCCATGATAGTCGGGGAAAGCAAGTGTGATGGGAAAGCGAGTGTGGCGCTCAGCTTTTTTTTTTTTTTTATTGGATAGGCTAACATGATACAGGTTCATAACTGCAAATTATTTCATATAATAACCTGTATTATGTAAGCTTATCTTACGAAAAGAGAAGAAAAAGTTTGGCGTCCTGCCCTTGCTTTCCCGTCACACTTGCTTTCGCCGACTATTATTATAACCTCGAGATGATAATGAAATCCCTCAAGTAGAATGTTTCCCCAATGTCGTGGATGGGTGATAGGGGTTATAGTTGATTTTGGGAATAGGAGGAGACCTGTATATTGGAGGCACATGAGGAGGAACCGCGATGGTCCTTGTGGCAATGATGTATTAGGATTTTGCGATTACATAAGGCTAATGGAAAACAATAGTCGGGTTGCGTGGTGTAGTTGGTTACAACACCACCAAACCATCCAAAAATTGATCAAACTCTGCCGTAAGCCTGAATTGGAAGGCAACGAGTCAGTCATTGGTTGGACACCATATTTGAGGTTGAACAACAATTGACTTGTCCCCGTTACCGGAACCCCAACTGGGGAGGGACATTTCGCCGGGGCTGAGCCGCATAAGCTAAAACTACTTCAATCTCTCAACCTATCATACTTTCCACAGCTGTACTCAAGCAGGTGCCCATTTTCCTTTCCGGAACAGGAACCATACCAGCCTAACACACTAGCCCTCGCCTATTGGATCTTGGGTGGATTCAATCTTCCCCCCCCTCGAAGCTCGTTCTCAGTTGTTCTCTAAACTACATTTAGTTCCTTTTACGGTATTTCCCCAATTACGCCACCTTGGGTTGGTTAGGGCCCAATGTATCACAATCCTGTACTCTTGATGATTGACCTCAGGGGAGGTGTTGGAGCAGGTTGCGCGATTGGCTGCTCGTATACAGTAGGAGGTTGCGCGAAGGGATGGAAATATGGAAGGGAAAGAGGAAAGTGGAAAGGATGGAGGGGAGCAAGCACTTATCCTCCTCGGTGACGGGTTTGGGGTTATCAGTACCACTTGATATCATACACCATTGGGGGATGGGGGGGTGCTGGGTTGACACTTGGAGAGGAAAAATAAATAGGGTTCAGCTTGTGAAACAACAACCAGGGAGGAGTATCATATCCCTTTATCCACCGCTGCGCCCCAGAAGTCGGTGCTGAAGGTCTCCGTGTGAATTTGTTTCCGGTTTGGGAAGGGCGGTTGCCAGACGCCGGTATTTTCTTAACCTGCCCTCGTATCCTCTTAACCAGATCTCTTGGGCGCACAACCCGATGGACTAAGGGATAGGTTATACGAGAACGTGGTAGGGCGCCCGGGGCAGTATAATACAAAAGCGATTGTCAAACAGGAGGAAACGGTCACTTTATGTGGGGCAACGGAACCTGACTGTTTCATCCGAACGGAACCTATGATGTGAACGGATGTATAGGGTTATGCTTGCAGAAGATTACTCTTATGATAACTACCATAATATTATCATAGCATTTAAATAGTAGTTAGCTAGCAACTTTGAATGGAGAACACAAACCTCTACATCTCCTACTATTATCCCGTCACCACAACTGACCTATTCTTCCACCCCCATCAAGAACACCCTCCTTTGCCAATGCTCATATTGCACTCCTACCACTGCATCACTTTACCCGGTGAGAGCTTGCAGGGACTAATATTGGTATGTTCGGATATGATTTTTTTTACCGTTGCTTGGTCTCAAAATTGAATAAAATGCCATACACTAGCCTTGTACGGGCAGGGCTAAACCTCCGGCCTCTCAATTTGACGCAATTGTAAGTTTTATTTCAGCCGCTTTTTATTCCAACGTAATAGTGTCTGCCAGTTCTTTGCTGTTGATGCCGTAACTCGCTCACAGGTTTCAACTAGTACTCGACTACCACACAGGCTTTCTCTCCATGGCTTCTTCCATCTCCCATAGTTCCACAACTAAGCACTTTCCAATATAGAGAGAGTTCGTCTAACTCTCTCCACTTTCCCGGGTTGCGCTACCGTAGCCCCATGATTAACCCTTGGTTATTCGCTCGCTATCCGGCGGAACGGTCATACTATACGCCGGGCATGATTTCAAAAAAATCGAGATACCCAAAACGCTCATTGTAAGCATATCGCCAGAGCTCAACAAGCATGTCAACCATAACATGAGAGAGGGCACCGAGGGCATAATATGTTTACCAAAAGAGGGAGAAGAAACGGTCACGCTTTTTGCCGAATGGGCATACATTGGGGAATACGCCCCCGAGGACAACATACCACCCGCCAACATGGGAAACTGCGCCACACCCGAACAAAATCCTTGGCAGAACCTTCAAAGGTACCTCCATCTCTGCGTATTCTCGGAATAATTCAACATACCCATCTTAAAACGGCTCGCAGAGTCGAAATTTCAAATTGAGATCAGCCGTCTGGAGCCCGTCACCGATAATGATGTGTCCGGCCTCGTTACGGCGATAGGTTATGCCTATGATAACCTTCCAAGCTCAGATCCCACGCTTAGATTTCCGGCCCGATATGCTTCCTGGAAATGGGAGTTGCTACGCATGGCTGACTGTTTTACTCGGTTGGTTTTGGGTCGGCCGGAGCTTCTAAATGAATTTCATACGAACCTGAAAGGGCCAACCTATAGGCCCATGATTATAGCACCCCAAACGGAGCCGTTGCACCGCAGATAGTTTAACTACCGTATTCTTCTCTCCTCACTGTTGGATTGGATCTATAAATAACCAGGTTAACAAAAGGGCAAGTAGACTGCCAGATCACGACACTTTAACTGAATACCGGCAGGTGATTTGACCAACCTTCACGCGAATTTGGCTTTTGCGAAAGGATACGGTATATGGCATTGCGCGGAGACCGTGGTTATATAGTGGGAGGATTGATGAAGCAGATTCAAGGCGGGTAGTGGTTTCCCCCTACCGATCCAGTAGTATCAAACTGTCACGGCTAGTATTAACATTATCGGAATATAGAATTTTCCGCTCCTTAGAATAATACCAAGCTCATGAGATAGGACAAGTGAAATCCAAATAGAGGCGATTGTCTCCCAGTTCCGGCAGTCTAATGCTAGTATGAGGACGCATGAGAAGTAAATAGCTCTCACCCTCTATGTCCTGTTTTTCTTTCAGTTAATTCCTATCGCTTGATTTCCTCTATTATCTTTCATATTTCTATTCCTTCTGGTTCCCGACTCCACTCAATACAAACTTAATTATCTCTATTCCGAACTACTTCCTTCACTGTGCAAAACCTGCCATATCTATCACTGCCTTCGTATTGAATAGCCTGGCTATTTCCTTTATTTCCAACACGTACTAAGGTCCGCCGTGTGCTCGTATTGCCCGACATGGAAGCCAGATCGATTCTGTATCGCAATGCTAGTCTACTTTATTATATGGTTATCCTGTTGGAGTGTATAGCCCCCGCCCACCCCGCACCCTTCCCTGCGGTTGTGAAAGCCATAACATATCACTCTATCGAATCCGGCACAATCCGGGCCCTACCATAAAAACTCGAGTAATTGAATGGTATCATAGGCTATGTAGTTCAAAATCCCCCTCCCTGGGAAGGGGGGTAAAAAAAAAAAACACAGCAAAAACGCGGCCCCCTCACCACTTCCTAGTCAGAAAATAAATGAAAAGTTACTTGACCTTACTGAGAGAGAGGAAAGCCCTTTGACATAGCAGCATACTGTTCAATTATTGAAGTTTTTTCTTCTACGATATTATGATATTTTGTTTTCTTTTTTTGCTATCACCGATCCAGTACCCTAGCATATGGGCATCCCCCCACCTCCCCCTTATGGTGCAAGAAATCCATCGGTACTGGTGTGATTGTGGACGCCTTATCTGAGCACCAGATAATTTGCAACGAGGGACGACTTGGCGTGTAAAAGATGTGAAACCTATTATGAGTTACCCTACACCTCACAGCCTTTTCATTAACTGTCAAGTCTTAGAATGATTATGATACAAGGTATATCATAGGTTAATTTGCGGCAGTTACAAGAAAACAATATGAATATAAAAAGTGATAAATATTAGTGTAAACGATCATGCCTCTTAGTCATGCTAGGCATGGATAATTACTGAAAAAAGCATAAACATCAACCAACCATTTCTCTACAACGCTAAGGGTCCGCTTACCTATGGACGGCTGTCTAGAAGCTATAGATGAGCTTAACAGGAAGATCCTGACAACCCCTATCACGTTACAACAGTTATGTATTGGAAATACGTTATTCACCCTATGAGTCATGGGTATGAGTCATGGAATTGACTCATACATGTGACGAGATATGAAAAGGGGAGTTTCCTTGGCAGGAGAACCATGTTATCACGTGATGGAATATGTCTATATAAGACCAAGTGTATTTCCCTCTATTACCACGTACTTTGCTAGTGCAAGCGTGAAATCTTATCTTTATATCTAAACTATACTGCGTTCAACTCTCAGTGCCGCCTTAGTATCTAAGAGACAGCCTCAGAGACTGCAATATTTTCAGGTTATGAGCCCGGCTAGCAAGCCTTTCTGCTACCAAGTATCATATACCATATAGATAAAAGAAAGACACCTAAGCGAGACGCTACTACCGTTACCTCCTCCACATTTCCATCCTTCCTATCTGACCGTATGGTCAACGAATACCTCGATATACACAATCTATTCCATTGCAGATACTGCAACACCACTCATCCTCTTACTCCTGAATACCGGTACTTATCCTGCTGTAAAAGCAGACGCATATCGTATACAACGACAACTACATCGTCTCAGACTACTCAGACTACGAGCAGTTGCGATCCCAATACCGACGAACTCAGGAAGAAAAGAAACAAGTCTACATGCCACGCACCTACCACGACGCCCTTGAATACACTATCGAAGAAACCATCATCAGAGTCAATCAAACCATCGCTCGTAAGAACCTCGAAATTATCGACTATAACGATCGCCTTCAAGCCATTCAAAAGAAGTACGGTGAACAACTGGATATACCTCTGGAACCCGCCATACCAGAACTGACCCTTACTGACTTCGAACACCTACAATACGATCGCGAAAACGATAGCTACCGAGGTTACTTCAATCCAGAAACTCTGATCAAGTGTACTGGTTGTCTCAGGTGGAGACCCTTCCCCATCTTCTCCGGAAACGTACCAAAACCCTGTTGCCAGTCATTTGAAACAAAAACTAGGGATTTCGCACTTCTGAAGTTACGGGAAACAAGATGTGTCGCATACTGGAAACCTCTGTCAATTAGTAATACGAAATTAGGACTACTCCAGTAAACATGTCAGACTCCACATCACCTGAATAACCCTTCGGCAAGTTGTCCTTGTCCTTCAACAAATATCCCACGCTACAAGGACAACAAAATTATCGATCATGGGCAACAATTTGGAAAACAGCCTTTAAGGTCTGTGGTGTATGGGAATTCGTAGACGGAACAACACAACAACCAGTCGCATTGGATGAAGGCTCCTCCTCTCAATCAGCAGCAGTCACGGAATGGGAAACAAAGAACCAACAAGCAAAGTTCCTTCTGTTCCAAGCAGTAGGCGATCACTATGAAACCGTCACATGCTACCCCGCCGTTAGCGACGCTTGGAAAGCCCTCAAAGACAAATTTGAAAAAGAAACACCCTCAACGAACCTTGTCCTACTTGAAGACATATTCAAGAAACTTCCTCCCAATCAGAACATTACCGAACACATCACGAGTTTCGAAAATGCATGGAACCGACTCTCCCAAAGATGCGCGAACGCGAAAGGAAAGACAAATGATGACTTCCTATCAACAATGAAACTGGTCACGCAATCCGAAGCTGTCAAAGGGGCCTTCTTCATGTTATCCATAAATGAGCAACATAAAGATCTTTGTGATATACTCGCAGCAAGAGAGGATGACCAGTATACCGATATAAGGGAGTTCTTCATCAGTCGAGCTGCGGAAAAGTCGGAAACAGAGGAAAAGGTACTGTTCGTACCAAAGAAAAAGGACACGAAGGAATGTTCCTGGTTCAAAAGCAAAGGGAACAAAGGGTTTAACAGTCATCACGTCAAAGATTGTCGAGGCCTGAAGAGAGAAAAGGAGAAACGAAACAAGGAAAATCCGAAGGGACAAAGAACAGCCAACCTTACCGATGCCACTGTAACTGTGCTTATGACCAAAACCGAATCGAATGAGGAAAGATCAATAGATTAGTTATGTAACTCTGGAGCGTCAGATCATATATCACCAAATAAAGGTGACTTCCTCAACCTCCTACCAGACAATACAAGCATAGTAACGGCAGACGGCAGAAAACATTACGCAACAGGAACTGGAGATGTGCAGATCCCTGTGCGGTTGTTGGACGGATCCCATCATACGATTCAGCTCAGACGAGTACTGTATGTCCCGACATTTAGGTACTCCTTGGTGTCCGAATCAAGACTGGATGATGTTGGAGTTAGGATAGAAATTGAGAAAAGAAGAAGAGAATACAAAAAAGGAGGAAGACCGATCATGATTGCAGATAAGAGAGACGGTCTGTGGTATGTTAGGATAAACAATACAAGAATACTTATATCCACCTACGAAGAGAGACACCAAGCACTTGGACATCCGAGCGTGATAAAGGATTGTTATCAAGATGCAAAACCAATACCTCGCCCAAACGATTTCAGTTGTGAATCATGTAGATTACAGAAATCTACGCACCATGTTCCCTTAGGAAAGGAAATAGGAACGAAGAAACTTTTCGAGAAAATGCATTCTGACTTAAGCGGACGCATCTCCACAACAACACTCGGTAGAAACGAATACTACATGACATTCGTTGATGATTACACCAGATACTGTTGGCTATACCTACTGAAAACGAAAGACGGAGTAGAAACAGTGATTAAGAACTTCTGGGAGCTTGTTCTCACCCAACATGAAGCCAAGATCAAACGCCTTCATAGTGACAATGGAACCGAGTACATCAACCAAGAAGTATCCAAATTTCTGAAAGAGAAAGGTGCTCTCCATACCAAATCACCAGCCTACAATCCTGAATCAAACGGAGTCGCCGAAAGAATGAATTTTACCTTGACAACAATGGTACGTTGTATGTTACCAACCGATAAAAAGTTCCTATGGGGGGAAGCCTATGCAACAGCAGCCTACCTATACAACAGACGTTGGCAATCTACAATAAATACAACACCCTTCAAGCCCCTATACGAAACGAAACCCACTATAAACCACTTACGTCCTTGGTTCACAAACACAATTGTGCACATACCTTCGGAAAAAAGAGGCAAGCTTGACCCGACAGCCGAAGAAGGTCACCTAGTAGGCTACACTTCCAGTCCTACAATATATCGTATCTACATACCCAAACGACATACGGTGACAGAAGCAAGAGACATAAAATTTGGTTCAATAGAAGGAGTATCGTTCGAATATCATCTAGACCAACCAGCAATACGAAATAAAGAACACAAAATACCACCACTACTTGAAGACATTCCATTACCTGAAGAATCAGAAGAAGAAGAATCTGAAGTAGTACCCGGCACGTTTCCTGTATCACCTGAGCAAACTAAACCAACGAGAAGGTCAACTCGTCAAAGAAAACACACTGAGAAAGGAGCTGGTTACCGAAAAGACCTAGCTCAGTCAAAGCTTAAAGATCTCAACAACAAGCTAAGACAAGCGAATGAAGCCTTCAGAACCTACATGAGAGGGGAAGGTGGATCCGGCAGTGTACAACAAGTTGGTTTACAACATCAACTATGGATCGAGGAACTTCAGGAAAAGATTCGCAGACAACAGGCAGCCATTGATAAGGAGTCATTCTTTGGATTAACCTACCACATACCAGATCCTGAAAGCTATCGGGAAGCCATCGAATCACTTGAACGTGATGAATGGCAAGTGGCAATGGATGAGGAAATGAAAGTCTTAAATGAACAAGGAGTAGGGGAAGTGATAGACAAACCACAAGGAAGAAAGGTTCTCAGAGGACGATGGGTATTCAAAGCAAAAGTGAAGAAAGATGGTACGTTGGAAAGGAGAACAGCAAGATACTGCGCAGAGGGTTTCAGTCAAATCCCAGGAGTGGACTTTGAAGAAGTATACGCACCGGTAGCACGACTAGAGTCACTTCGAGTACTACTGAGCATCTCAGTCATCCGCGGCTACGCTATGCGACAACTCGACATTAAAAGTGCATTCCTATATGGCAACATAGACTACGAATCCTACTTAGAAATGCGAGAAGGATACCGAAAACCAGGCAAAGTATGGAAACTACGAAAAGCCATTTACGGACTACGACAGTCACCTCTCCTATGATACAAATATCTCACAAATACCCTCGAAGACATTAGTTTCAGTGAAGGGACTTTCCACCCATGCATCCTCGTTGCGAAAGACCTGTATTGCTGCATATACGTCGATGATATCTTAATAACAGGCAAACGACACTTAGTGAATAAGTGCGTCAAACAACTCAAATCCCATTTCCAATGCACAGATTCAGGGGAACCATCGCTCCTACTTGGCATGCAGTTAGAAAGAACCGAGGATGGACTTCGAATTAATCAACAAAGATACATCACGGAGATCCTTACGAAATACAAACTCAAAAACCCCAATGAAGCAAAAACCCCTATCGAAGCTCACTCACCACTCGTCATAGCTATAGACACTGAGACAATGTGCGATCAGAAATTGTATCAGTCTATACTAGGTTCTCTCATGTATGCAGCTTGTGCAACAAGACCTGATATAGCACATACGGTTGCCTTCCTCAGTCAGTTCTCAGCTAGACCTACCGAAACCCATCTATCAGCAGCCAAAAGAGTACCCCGATACCTTAAAGGAACAAAGACTATGAGACTCATCTGCCGATCAGATACAGAAAAGACGCCGACAGAAGTCTTTAGCGATAGCTCCTATGCATCCAACCTTACCGATAGGAAGTCCTTCTCTGGTATCATACTCCAAACTTATGGTAATACAGTACTCTGGCGCTCCTGAAAATAACGTACCGTAGCTCAGTCCACAACCGAAGCAGAATATGTGGCACTAGGATTTGCAGCAAATCAAGGAGTTTGGGTTAGCAGAGGACTCAAGCAAATGGGCATCACAACAACACCGGTTGTATACTGTGATAATACCGCTGCAGTCAGCCTATCCGAAAACCACGGTGTTTCCGATAGGACCAAACACATCGATGTGCGATACCACTACATGAGAGAGTCACGGGCAAAGGGAGAGATAGAAATCAAACCAGTTGAGTCGGAAAAGAATCTAGCGGACATATGTACAAAGGGATTAGTTAGAGTTACGTTTGAGATATTGCAATGTTACATCGGGATGGAAACGTAGGGGAAGTGTTGGAAATACGTTATCCACCCTATGAGTCATGGGTATGAGTCATGGAATTGACTCATACATGTGACGAGATATGAAAAGGGGGGTTTCCTTGGCAGGAGAACCATGTTATCACGTGATGGAATATGTCTATATAAGACCAAGTGTATTTCCCTCTGTTACCACGTACTTTGCTAGTGCAAGCGTGGAATCTTATCTTTATATCTAAACTATACTGCGTTCAACTCTCAGTGCCGCCTTAGTATCTAAGAGACAGCCTCAGAGACTGCAATATTTTCATTATGCGGGAGCTAAAGGATCCCGCATACTTTCTCGCAGGGTAACGGGGCCATCCTCGAAGAAATTGTGATGAAACTGTACACTCCAACATAACAAGCGCCATCGCCCGGGTAGAGGCTGTGAGATATATAACACTCTCCCAGACTCTCAGACACCACGGGATTAAAGAAGGTCCGGAGGTAGGGGTCAGGATAACCAAAACATCCCTAGATTCTATGTGTCCGTTGTTAAAAGCATGTCCCTGCAGTCGGGCATTGAGATTGTTGGCGAGTTGGTCTGGGTCCAGATCAATTCCTCTAAAGAGTCCATTTTTGGCCTGAAAAGATGAGCGAGGGGGCCGCATGAGATGTTGGTGCTTGGCTGGCAGAAGAGGAGCATATGGGAGAGAGGAGTTTGCCAGATCGCTGTAGAAAAAGCAAAGAACTGTGAATGTGCTTTGGACCACTACATGACTACAGTAGTCCAGGGGGGGGCATTCTTCAATCACCTGAAGCCATCCAATTATATACCCTTCACGAGATTGCTGCTATTGGCCTAACCGGCGTGTAGAGAAAGTGAGTTACGGAAAGGAAAATGAGTCCTCGTAGACCCAAAATACCAAGGTGTCCGAACAAACCTGGAATGGTAAAAAGAACAAAGCGTGAATCACCACGCTTTGATTAGACCCCATGTAAGCAGGTACTCTCCAACAGCCTTCCGTCCGTGTGTCATGATCTTGCTCCTATCAATGGAGATACTGAGATCTGACATATCTGGCAGAGAATGGCAAAACGTGACAAAGACATCCCCGGCAGAATTAAACACCTGCAGGATAAAATAGTGGGCTTGAGAATGTGGCTGTCCCCACTTCCGGCTCTTGTGGTCCCAAGTCTCGACGGAGAGCAGGCCTGCACGAGCCATTTGCAGGTACTCGATGTACAGCAGGTCTTCAACCTCCTTGTCAGTCGCATGGCCAAAGATGGATAGTAGGTCCTTCTCCACGCCGAGGGAGATTGCTACCAACTCCGCGCGACACTGTTCGTAGGAGGCTGCAAGGCTGCCGGGCATGCTGCCCCACGTCTCATCAGTGTTTGCAACGGGGCAGTCCGTCCGTCCTGGGCCAGGACGAGGACGGACGACATTTCGTTGCCCCGTCCCGTCTTTTTGTCAACTTGCCCGACAAGTTAGAATGAAAGACGGGGACGGACGACATTATGTCGTCCCGTCCCGTCTTTTCCTGAACTTGCCCGACAATTGTGAGCAAGGGACGGTTACCCCCGCCGTCCCCCACATAAATGTCTCACACTCCCGGGTCTAATTTCCTTTCCGCGGATTAACTAAAGACAAATAGTAATAATAGTTACCATGCTTAGAATTTATACTAGTATTGGACAATATTAGAACTACAAGCGTCATATAGGATTTGTGATATGTAGTCCACTTGTCAAAATACTAAGCGCTTGAAAAAAGCTTGATTCTAGCAGTGGGCTTTTGATCGGATTTATTTTGCCAAATAGATATCAATTTGAATTGTGTTTGGCTACTATAGTATGATCATGAACAATGACGAGCTAGTATCTTAGACAAAAAAGAAAGAGAAGAAGCTGTCAACGAAAATAAAAGAAAGAAAAAAATTTTAAATGACCGAGGAAGAATGAAGGCCTAATGAGTGTAGCTCTAACGCCTTAAGTGTACTCTCCATGCGATTCACATCTGAGTTCACCCACCATAAACAATTCCGGAAGCTTCATTCTCAAGTGACATAGAGGTAGCAACGGAAATTCAATACTGAAGTGAGCTGGGCAAGAATGTGAAGAGGCAATGAAAGTTAAAGTGTTGAATATTTTGCCCTATCTGGTCTGTTCTCCCCTCGTACTTCTCCCTTACAGCAAATCCTTTCTGCTATTTATCTTCTCCTGCCTGTCTCTATCACACTGCACTATCATTTGGTGATCTTAGAATTACTCTCAGACGGTGTAGGAACACGGCGTGGATAGGATGGATTTGATAGTACCTGGCTGTCACCCACCGTCACCCACCATCACCCGCCGTCCCCTGCCGTGCCCCGTCGTCCGCGGCCGTCCCCGGACGTCCCAACCATCCCCACCGTCCCCCACCGTCCCCTGACGTCCCCCATTCTCCCCTATCTAAAATCGCCTCAGACCGTGTTGCTTGTCGTCCTTCCTAATGACGGCTGTCCTGGAAGCTCAAGGACGGGGGCGGACGACATTTTGCGGTCCCGTCTCGTCCGGGGGTCTTGGAAGTCCCCCCGACGGGCCCTACGGGGGCCCCGGACGGGTGAGAACACTGCGTCTCATTCGGCTTGTACCAGGCCCCCACTGGCTCATCTGTGATCGCATTGATGGGTGGATTGGCATGGTCGAAGGTAAACTCGCCTGGGGAGGTTCCTGCAGGAGCTTGCCCGTGCCGTGATCCAGTAGTTCGTGGATGCCGACTTGGACTTCTAAGGCGGGCCCTTGGAGTTGAAAAAGATTATAATATGTAATTAGTAAGAGGGACATTTCACAACTGGAAGAGTACTTGAACAAACCGAGGAACTTGCTAAGCTAGATCATGCTGTGTAAGGGTATTTATTCAGTCCACGGGGGCTATTGCGAAAGAGGTGCCAACTCTTAGCTCGGGGGTACGAGTATAGTACCAGTACGTTGACGGCACTCATGCTGCGGCGGAACTTACCCGGAGGCAGTAGCATCCACCAGACTGGAGCCGGCGAAGTGTGTCTTCAAGTTGCTGGGCTGGGAAAATGGGTCTTTTTCAAGTGATACTTTGTAATCTTGATGAATATAGCTAGAAACACTACGTAGGGGTGGTCCTGGTAATAGATACCGTGCTCTCCCATACGGCATCCAAATTCATTGCTAAATTGACCTTTTGGGTGGACGATTACCCTGCCATCTCGACGGCCACAAATGTTATTCTAGGCGGACTGGTCCACCCCAATTTTTAGGAACTTGCACGGATGCCTCAAACACCCAGCTTCAGATCCTGTCTACGCTTCAATTGTGCTCTTTAATTTACGGGGTTGGTTTTGGGCTCTGTGGGCATGTAGTGGGTTTCAGGGAACAAGTAAAAGTTGAGTAGCAGTTCGCGGAGGCAGGGTGCATCGCTCGGCTTGCCCTGAATAGTGCGCACCTTGGGTTTGGTAGTTGAGAGGTCAATGTTTTTCACATGCAACCTGCCGCATTTACCATCCTTTAACCATCCACCCCGACCGCTCTCTCCTCCCTCACCCTCCGGTTCTGTTCCCCTTTGACCCGAGTCTGAACCGGCACTGATATGCCGTTCAGAATAGATGTGAGGGATCGGGTGGCACTTGTTCCCATATTAATGCACCAAATCCACCATCTGCACCAGACCTCTAATCTACGTCAACCATATCATCAGCCTACAATAGGTTTTATTTGACAGGTTGGCAGGATTGCGTATACCTAGAGATTATAGATATATTCAATGACAATAGTGAGAGCAGGGATAGTAATGGAAGCACAATGTAGATTAAAGGAAGATATGATATAGAGAGCATGTTAAAAGTCTTGATCACGCATTGCAGCCACTGTTTTAAGGTTAAAATTACGAAAAACGAACCATCATCCTCTCAGTTCCTAGCCTACTCTCCCCTTTTCACCTCCCTCCACTCGAGGCAATCCTTCCACTCACCCTGAACCCCCAGAAAAGTAGCCAGCGCAGCATGTTCATTGGGAGTATGATCAGCTTCAAAAATAGTAATCATACCAGAATTGCCATGCGCTAATCGGGAGACTTGGTGATATACACCAGCAATGGAATGGGCAACGTCCTTTCTTACAAGCTGGGGGGTCTCTACCTCTGCAGCCAGACGCGTCTGGAATCTTTTGTCCTGGCAAGTTCGTCCAGTTCGGGCTGAACGCCTAGTTGGTAGGGGCATTCGATTTTTTTTAACAATCTCCCATGAAAGGCGATACTTTCTATAACCAAATATTAGTCACAAGCTGATAGGTGGACTGTGTAATAGAATACCCAAGGCCCCCAGGAGATTGAAATTCTCTGCCATCTTCATTTTCTCGGTTTCCCTGGCTAATGCCAGACCCTGCGCAGGATAGATGTTAGACATTGTAGGAAAATGAGGAGTGCACAACTGACAGTAAGCCGTCTAATTTCTTCTGATCGCCGTTCTATTCCTTCATAGAGCTTTTTGGAGCTCTTCTCATGCCGTCGATGCAGCTCAGCTTGCAGATCCCTCACGCACTGATACCATCCGGCCTCCATTTCTCGAAATATTTTTCCAGGTATCAAAAGGTCTGCTGCAGGAGAAGCTTGTCTTGGAACTCCCGTAGTTGGAAACTTGGACATGGCGGTTATAACACCGGGATTACCAGGTGGCTTGGGTGCGAGTGGCCTGGTCTGTACATCCAGTACACCGCTCAGTTCTGTGGACATTGTGCCAGGGTTGCCCGCCAATGGGTAAGCAGAAGGCCTTCCAAAAGCCTGGGTTGCGGCGGTCTCAGATCCAACAGTCTATGCTTGTTTAGTAATTGGTTGGAAAAGATAAATGAGCATTGGTCACGGAAGGTAGAACATACCCCTAAGTTGGCATCATATTGATCAATGGCATTGTAGTCGGATGTGCGAGAACTCCCGCCCCCTTCTTCTGGCATATGCGTAGTATCCTCTTTAGTCCAAGCCCCATCCACCCTCTCCTGTGCCAGCTCCCCGGGTTCAATGTTTTGTAATTGCTCGCTGTCTTTCTACCGCCTTTGCCCTACAATTCCAAGAAGTCAGCAATCCTGGTAGGGAAAGGAATCAGGGATATGGAGTTAACTCTTCTTGTATTTTTGGTGGTGTTGCAAGTGCTTTGTACTCTCCTTTCGTTGTTTGCGTGCGGCAGAACGCTTTGCGAGCTTGTATTGGAGACGAACTGAATCCTGCGTGGACTCCTTACCTAGAACCTGTTTTGGAATTTCTGCTATCTCTGGGTGCCCAACAACTTACCTGGTTTGACCATTGTAAAATATCTTGGTGGCAGTGGGGAGTTGTTCCACAGGTTCAGTGGTAGGGAATAATGTTTCCGGTTTTGCTGGCAAATTTTTCCTCTGGTTAGGTGAAGGGTTTAAGATGGAGAACGTAGTGCATAATAGGGCATGAGCAGAGCTAAGTGTGGGGAAGATCTTGCACAATATATTCTCATCTTCACTACCACAGCCTGGTTAGAGTACCCTAGTACCCAACATGTCAGACTGAACTCTAGCCTTTGTGTCATAAGCCCTACAGCTAAATCCCCCTTTCTAAATCAAAATGTTATTTTCCTACCAAAACTGTGATTATCATCAATCTCATTGAATATATACTGGCGGAGGTCACTATTGACGGTTCCGGAGGCATTTTTAGTGTTTTTTATACTTCTCTTGAAGATACCTGTCTTATGAGTCATGTGGCTCTTGCACGGTCAGGAAAGTATGCTTCTGCCGGATGTGAAATTCCGGTGAGAAAATATCGGTCAATCATGAATGTCAGCCTTTACCATTGCGGCCAGCAAGGCCTCTTGGAGAGAGGTCTTTCATTACCCTTTCCATCCAGAAGTAGTTGGTAAATAGGTGTTATTTATTAATCTTCCGCCAGAAGACCTGCTCCCACATCCACACAGTCTGTAGGTTCGGCATCTTCCTTACTCTCCGCTTTTCGCCCCCAACCGATATATGGAGCATTTCCAACTCCGCTGTCTATCCTATCTCCTTCGCCGGCTTTCCAACCTCTTGACCGTAAGAGCACGGAAAAAGCACCCAGTCTACCTACTCACTGATTACAAAATAAGACTTTAACATCGCCTCCTCTGCCCCTCTTCAAAGTTCCGCAAATGGATATATTCTCAACGGACCCCCCATAATAACTACCAAGTCCACCTCCTCTACAATTCTAAGTCCGGTATGAAACACCCTCCGCAAACTCTGCGCAAAGAATAAAATATCTGATGACCCAAAGCCAGTGCAAGCCGCACACTGGGAAACTACATTGGGTTTCTTATAGAAATCCGGCATACTCCGCCCCCTCCTGTGCTCTTCCTCCATGGCCCTGATCCTAATGCAAAGCCATCCAGCCCGACTTTCTACATCGAAAATCACCTCTCTGGAGGACTTGATTTTGACCGGGGTTCACTAGTCGGCCAATTTAATAGATCAGTACGAGAATCGGTTTCTGTGGGCCGGGGTGCGGAGTCTGGGTTCCCTGGTTCTGTTGATCCTCACCGGTCCCACTTTAATCGCGGGTGGTGAGGTCGTGGGGTATGAGGGTCCAGGATGGAGGGAACAGTGTAGTTGATGGAAGTCGAATTCATTTAGGGTAGTGTGAGCTTTCATCAGGAGTGTGGACTAGTTGCATACCAGGTGTCGTGGGGAATCGGAACCATGGTAATTGCGGAGACAAGAGATGGGCTGTGGATCTAGTTTTAAGCTTGGTTTTCCAATTTATGCGCAAGACCTGCCTGGCCCCGAAGGAGAAAGCGGTTTGAAGTAATTGTAGTAAGGATTAGCAGGCCCGGGATGTTTTTCTTCTGTCCACCGCGGACGCGCCTTGTGGGTTGCGAGAATGTCAAGCCGAAGTTGGTCTCATCACCGTGGCTGTGCGCTCTCCAGAGGGAGTCAAAGGGGGTTTTGTAAATTGATAGGTTATCGGGTGCGTATCCATGAGATGGGGGAATCGGTCGAACAGGGGTCCCATTATCTGTTTTATGTTCAGTGTATTGCGGGGGTTGGCGGAAGTTTTCGTGGAATTTTCGCTGGTCATTGCAGGAGATATGTTACGGTAATGCAGTGGTATCTGTTTACTGCCAGCTAGCCAGTTTTCGTCATGCCCCTCTCCCTCGCCCCCATTATAGACTACAGTGGTGCTTTCACAATTATGTTAACCCGTCAAACAACTTGTACTTTACTCACATGCCAGTGTCCGTCCGTCACTCCCGAAAAAGTTTGGAACGACCAGTATTCTTGTCGTGCAGAGTTAGGTTAGTGAGCAGGAAACAATAGAGAATGGAGAGGGATTGTCCAGTCCAGGAACCCGCAATATGTCGAGGATGGAAAGAGAGTGGACGGCAAGGTGTGGGGGTTAGTGAAACCGACGCCAGAGCCTAGCTGAGCCCTTTCTTTTTTCCTTATGGTTCTTGCGATCCACACTTTTACTGCTCTGTCTTTTATTGGTATCCCACTGGATGACCTGGTTCTCATAGTGTGGCAGCTGGAGCTTGGTGGAAGGGTGATGAAGAGATATATATGGTTTGGACATCCTCGGGCTCCTTATATTATATATATCGCGTGCGCGGTCAATTCATTAGATGTGTTCGTCTGGCCCGCCAACTGTGCGGCGAGCGATACGGGGGCTCAATTACAAGCACCTTGCTATCATAAGCTATCCTTTTCGTCGTCCCAAGTTGAACTAATGAATACCATGATAATAGATGCACGTTTTTAACAATAATGTATATCTGAATTAGTTACAGTTCCCATGGACACGATCGTGATCCATCTACCCGGCAACATCGTCTATAGGGAGTTCCTCAGTAAGATTGTTGCTCGAGCAGGGGTATTACTGTATGATACTTGGATAAGGTTGATTGTGCTAGGAGATGCGCGGTCATAATCGATCACTCAGTCTACATCTATATATTATGGATTCACAATCTTCTTCCCGCGGGCCCCGAACATTTTCTACAATAATGTTATTACCTACCCCTCCCATAATCACCCTCTCATCCTCAAGCTATCTTCCTTAATCACATCATTCACGACCTATCAGTACCTCTAGAATTTCCTCCTACCCATTCCGAATTTCTCTCCCTCTTGCTTTCTCCGCTATTGCCTTCTGTACCCACCCCCTTCGCTCCTTCCTTCCAAAATAGTAATAATTTTGCGGCAACCTCACTCATCTCAATCACGAGCTCCCAGCGGAGCCCCCTTGGCTTCTCCCATTACCACTTCCATCTTATCCTGCTGTCTACAACATCCCAATTTCCCTCCTCCCTACTAAATTCTAAGTAAGCTGTGCCAATAACTAATTACAAAGAGTTGCCATAGAGACCAACCAATCCCCTTTTACCGGAAGAGCTCATATGCAGCGCATCAGGAACCACCGCCCGGTCTCACCCCACATTCTAAATTATCTCTTCTGGCTTCTCGTTCATAATAGCGGGCCACTTGAGCACCCCCTCCTCGTCCTGATCTCCATTCCTTCTCGTTCCACCAAGCTTCGAGCACGCCTTACATTCTAATTGCCACCTCCTGCAGAGGAATTTTCTCACGGCGAAGAGCCATCCACGGACCACCAGCCTCCTTCCAACATTTCGTATTTGGCCACTAAGCTAGTTGTTGAATTGGAGGATGATGCGCGGGGAACATATGAGGTGATTTTACGCCTTGGTTTGACGGAATTCGAAGGCAGATTTCGATGCGTCAACGAGTTTCATGCTATGGCCGCTCAGTTATCTGCTGTGGTCCGTAGGTTTGTTGACCGAGGTGCTGAAACTGTTGGCCGGCGATTATGTGCTCGACTGGGATGGACGGGCTTGATGTTAAGAATGTGCTTGATGTGAGGGGGCAGCTTGGATACTGGCTAGGCAGGGTATTGTCAAAGCAGAAGAGGAAAAAAGGAAGTATGAGATTTCAGAGAAGACAGGGAAGTGGCCACCTTGCCGGGGTGGGAAGGCTCACCCAACACCGAGGAAGAGGAGCGGGTTGAAGGCAGTTATCGTTGTGGCTCTCGGACGATACTCTGTTTACCCCTCGAGTACCGGACATCAATTTCGAAAACCTAAACTGCATGGCGGGCATCCTGACGGAGTAGAATAAGGCCTAGTCCAGATAGCTCTACTATCCGATCATTTCTACAAACAGAATGCTGCCAATAGGCGTTCATTTCTTGGCTGCTAACCCATTGAACAACTCAGGTCACAATTAAATCTGAACGGCCTTGTCCTTGCGATCATCGAAATCGGCATGCGAATGAGCTTCTTGGATGTTGCCTACGCTCGCTCTACAATCTTAGAGAACTACATCAGGAACCCTGGCAAAGTTTTTCGATCCCCCCCCGACCCGGAATGCTGGTGGCTTCGCCCACCCCCCTATCGAAAAGGGAAGGTCAGTGTAATGGCCCCTTGCACGAACTGAGAACAATGCCCCGTGTTCCCTGCTGGCCCCAGAGACGGCACCAACCACAAAGGCTGCTGTCACCTCTCGCGGCACTAGGAGCACCTCAGATATCTACAGAGACTCATGGATGGGTCATCCGGAAAGAAAAAATCATGAAGATCTCGCGTAGTATATGTGGCCTCCCGGAGTGGGATCCACCACCGCACAGGGACGAGGAATGAGACCAACCCAACAATAGTCGACTTTGGCATATTTCTATTTGATGGCGAGCTCAACACACAAATCCAGAGCCCATACACAACGCAACAACTACACAATTATACTTTGACCGTCCTGCTCATCATACTCGCACCTATGCAAACGCGAATCACACATTATACTCAACTTATGCACTCTGAGGGGACCGATCAAATACTGGGTTTTCCCCAGGAGCCGCAGAAAATTGGTGTACAGCGACATGTGGAAGAGCAAGGTGGGTGATCGCAGCGCGCTTGGAGACAAAGCTCGCACAAGCTGGAACTCAAGATTGATGGCGGGGACAGGAAGACTGAGTCAAAGTTCACCGCCATCAAGGGACCCCACGCTGATGGGGTAAGGGCTATTGTCAAGGACAAGCCAGCCTCCTTCCCGAAGGCGAAGAAGGCCACGAGGCTTCAAATGAAATCGGATACTAGGGAGAGGCGTCTCGAAATGGTTAGGGTGTAAAAGGAGAGGAGTAGGAGGGGGCTGTAGGGGAACGAGATGACGGGAAAGGGGACCGAGGACATGCTGGAAGAAATAATTAGGATGTGTAGAGAAAGGTGGGGAATACCACAGTTGGGGGTGCGAATACGGAAAAAAGAGGACGGAGGCAATGAAAGGTGGGGGAGGCGCAATGGCAGTTTTGCGCTTACAATGTAACCATATTTTCATATCTGGAGCGTAGGCTGCCGGTGGGTGGAGTGTAGATATGGGGCTTTTCAATTTTGCAAACCGCTTACCTAGTTCCAAAAATCGTTATCCGCAGCAGCTGATGGAGGTACGATTCGAAAAAGTCGAGTGATTGTTGGTGAAAAAGTACCACCACAGCACCATTCACGAATCCACTAACCCCCTTCCATTACCCACCCAGCCGCTGCGAGAACCGGAGCACATCTACCGGTATGTTGAAGGCACTTAGGGTATGAAGTAATTTGCGTGCATGGGCTGTCGTCCACCCAATCTACCTGAACCAGTGAAGTGTATGTTCGCGGTGCGTGGCTTGGAAAATGAGTCTTTGTCAAGTGATGTATTGTGATCTTGATGAATATTGCTATAAACACAAGGGGGGTGGAGGTCCCGGTAATACATACTGTGCTCTCCTATAGGGCATCCAAATTCATTCCTGAATGAACCTGATGAGTGGAGGACTAAATTATCCGTCCGCCTCAATTGTTAGGCATATAGAAAAAGCACAGACCTCTCGGTAGGGTAACTGCGCACAGACCCTTATTTATCGAGAGCCTAACACACCCCTCCAGCCCCGCTCTGGGGCCCGCACGTCCTTGGCGAGATTTCGAAGAGTTGGGTCCCATGACTATAATGTCATCTCAATGAAGCCCACTTCATAACACCATATACGTCACTGCCGTCCGTCCGACCGTAAGCTGTTCGCAGGATATATAAGAGGGCACCTCTGGGTACCTCTGAGAGGACGCCCCCCTGACCGGTTCCCGTCTTTCCCGGACGCTGACACTCCACTGGCGGTCAATACCGCCCTCCTGACACATTTTTTCCCCCCCCGAGAATCCTGCTCCCCCCCTACTATCCTCCGCCCCTTCAAGGACCTTGACGTGCTCACAAAAGAAGAAGTCTCCAAGGCGCTGGCATCCAGCTCGAGCTCGTCCGCCCCTGGCCCCGACCACATTCCGTACTCGATTTGGAAGAGAGTCCACTGCACCAACCCGAAGATCCTCACCTCCCTCCTGAGCCCCCTCCTCCTATACGGTTTTCACCCCTCATCCCTTAAACAGGCCAACGGCATAGTCCTCGACAAGCCTGGTAAGGCCTCCTACGATACCCCCGCCTCCTTCCGGATTATCGTCCTCCTCCAAACCCTCTCCAAGATCCTGGAGCGCGTGGTAGCTGTTAGGCTAGCTGCGGTTGCTCGGGCCCTTGGCCTCGTCCACCCTAATCAATGTGGCTCCCTCTCGGGCATGGGTACTTTTGACGCCCTTGCCACTCTCTCACATGAGGTCCGGCTTTCACACAGCATGGGGCTCTGTTCCTCCACGCTCTTCCTTGACATCAAAGGTGGCTTTGATAAAGTTGACTCGGCTGCCCTGTGCGGTAAGCTTCGGGAAAAAGGTGTCCAGCCTTACCTTGTTTCGTGGGTCCGATCATTTCTACATGGCCGGCAATGCCGCCTCCTATACCAGGGTTCTCCTAAGGTCCTCTCGCCTGTCCAAGTCGGCACACCTCCGGGTTCACCTGTCTCCCCTCTCCTCTTCCTAATCTACGTCTCCTCCCTCAACTTCCCAGTCCCCACCGGCATAATCCTCTCCTACGGCGATGACTTCGCTATAACGGTGGCCTCGCCCTCCTACAGGCGCAACGTCCAGAAACTACAGGCAGTCGCGTCCTCTCTCACATCAAAAGGAAGGCGCATAGGTGTTGCCTTCTCCCTCCCCAAAACAGAACTGATGCACTGGAGGATGCCCCAACAGAGGAGGCCTCCATCCCCCCTCCCCGTCTCAGTGGACTCCGTCCCCTACAAACCAGCCCAGGTACTTCGGTGGTTAGACTACTGGCCGGAACCCGCGACTCCCACGTTGGACCGGGCCACCTCCTTCTACTTCACCCGGCGCCTCGCCCTGGCTGAAGCTGCTCTCTCTACAATAGACCGCCTGGCGCGGCCGGGCAAGGGTCTGGCGCCACACTTATGCCATCGTCTCGCCTCTTCCCTAGTCCGCCCCATCCTCTTCTACGGCAGCGACCTGCTCTCCTCCAACTCCAAAATGCTTGACAAGATGAGGGCATTCTGGCACCTAGTGCAGAGGTGGGTTACCAACTGTTTCGCTTCTACCAATACGGCCATTCTCCCCTGTGAGGCCTCCCTCCCTCCTATCGACCTCCTAATCAAGTACCTGCAACGCCTGGCGGCAGTCCGCCTCGTCTGCCTGCCACCGGAAATCAACCCGGCAACCGCCCGCCTAGACCACTCTGTCCCGACTACATCCCACTTCCAAGCACCTGACTCCCTCCGCCTCCCTGATTCGGTTCAGGGCCGCCGCCCTTGGGCTGGCCCCAATTACACCCCCCTCAGATGGTTCTCCAAGCCGCCCTCCCTGCCCAACCAACGCCACCTTCCCATCGATGCTGTTGCCCACCGCGTACACTTCATCGTGGGCAACTGTAGCGACCCTCTCCGCCCGGCCAAGCCTCTCCTCCTGCCTCCCCTGCAGGTGGCCCCACTTGGAGCCCCTGCCCTCTACGCTTCGCTCAAGGCCAGGTGCCTTGAGGAACTCCTCACCTCGTGGCGCCTCCTCTCGCCTCCCCCGCCCTACTACCTTTTCGGTCCCACCCTACACCCACACCCCTTTATGGGCCTGGGGCGCTTCCTTTCAGGCCGGCTCCACCAAATGCGCGCTGGCAAGAGCTACTTAGCTGCCCAACCCTCGTAGTACGACACGGACCCCTCTCCCTTCTGCCCCTGGTGCGAGGACGGAGATGAGACGTTCAAGCACGCCCTCCTGTCTTGTTCTGCCAAGTCTGCCGCCCGCCATCGCCACCTCCAGGGGATAACGGATATTGGACCTGACTCTTCCCTTTGGACCTTGATCCCGATGCTTCTGGGCCTCGGTCGCTACCTCACCGCTACCAGAACTGGCTTCCCCCCCCATATGTACGCACAGTATACTCCCCGTCAGCCCTCCCTTTCTCCCTCCCCTTCCCTTCCTGCCTCGCCTCGGTTGTCGTTGGCTGCGTCGCCAGATGGTCTAAGTGGTCGAAGATTTCCTGTTTGATTTTATTACTTGTCGTTGTTATGAGTTTTTGATTTGTTTCCGTTACGATGCTAGTTAGTTAGTTAGTAGTTTTCCTTTATAAGTCCTGTGTAGGCAATGCGTCGGTTATTGCACGCTATCGGAGGATCTGGTTGCTGTTTGTTCCTTTGTTAGTTGTTTGATTTTGGGTTTTGTTTCTGCTATAGCTAGCGCTGCATGCACGTTCTTGTGCCTTAACCAAACAATGAATATATGAAGAAAAAAAAAAAAAAAAAAAAAGTAAAAAGAAAAAATAGGTACCTCTGAGAAGTGGAACAGAGGAAATCCGTCAGAGGCGCATTGAGTTACTAGGTTTCAAAGTTGGGAGTCCTGACTACGGGCCGAAAGTAACGGGATGTTTTCTGTTCGAAATCCGCAACTACTCCTACAGTGCCCCAGAGGCCATAGGGGATAGTTATGACACCAATACCTATCTGAAGGCCGCTGTATGTTGGTTGGTCCTGGGAATGGGATCCCTCGAGAGGCGATTCTCTTTGAGGCGGGGCGGACCGAGGGGAAGCTGCTCAAACTCAGAACACCTAATAGGTGATAGACTTACGAGTGTTGGCGCACCGTCTATGTAGCCTGCACTATGCATAGGTACCCGACACATACGCTGGCCACTATGTGAAATCGGAAGAGACTACTGGAACGATAGTCATGACGACTGCAGTTTCAGACAGGAGTCTACTTGTCTCTATAAATCGAAGACTGATCATTCGAGGATAATCGCGCATCTAACGATTAGACAGAAAAGAATTTATGAGAACAATAATGGTGTGTGAGAGTTCAGGGTCAAACAGTGTTCGCACTTGTTAAGACTATGAGACGTTAGCGTACAATCTTGGGAAAGGTACTTAGTTATAGGAGGATTAGAAGTAGTCCGCGAACACTCAGACGCGGGATATAAATATCGAAGTGCCTCCCAAGCTTTTAGACATCAACAAGCAACGGAGAAGAGACCTTAACAATATAACGTTGTTTTACCTACGAATCTTTATAAAATATTTCTTCAATCAAATCTACGCGAGTTCTTAGTAGTCATAAACGAAAAGAACATTATCGAGCCTTCCTAGACAATCTCCGTCTATTACGAAAAGATTCAGGCCTAAGCCTTCTCGAGATATAGTTAGAGTTAGCTTCCGCTTAACATCAATGGCCACAAATGTTATTCTAGGCAGTAGGAATGGTCCACTGTAAGTTTTGGGATTTACGCTGGGGCCTCTAAATACCAAGGTTCGGATCACATCTAAACTTTCCATTGAGCTCTAGTCTAACTTGCCGGGTTACTTTTAGGGACTGGGAGAACGTCCTGGGTTTCCCACTGTGAGCAAAACTGGAGTAGCGGTTCTTGGAAAGGGGGGGGGACTTGACTCGGCCCCTATAAATAGTCGCTAAGTTGGGTTTATCAGGGGAGTAGTCAATGTTTTTCACCCGCAATATGGAGAGAAGTCGATCATTTTTGCTTCCCAATCGCAAATGCGGTGTTCAACTAATGGCTGACTCATCATTTCCGATTCGGGTTAAGGGGGAGTGTGTGATGAATTGTGGGGCGGTTTCATAGTGTATCAACCAACTACGAGTACTCCAAGTATGATACCGCGCCTCTCGGCACCCCTACTCTTACCCCATCGCCAGATCCATCGGGAACAGAAAACTCAATCGGATCTCCACCATGTCAGACGAGGCCTCAATAACCCCTTCCCCCAATAAGCCGCCGGAGCCGAGATCCCCCCCGCTTTACTCCTAGCAGACTCGTCCCAAAGGCTTGCCGGCTAGATGGTGCCCCATACTCAATCCCAGCATTGGCACAGCTACTTTAGCGTTGCATGGTGTGGTCGCGCATTAGAGACACGAGCACAACACAACGGATGACTGTAAAAGGGCATGGTAGGTATGAAAACACAGAAATATGTGTATTTTGAAGTGGCGACGGTAGAGCTAGATTCAATCAAAAGGCGTAATTGGCAGAAATGATAGGCAGTCGTCAGTAAATAGGATCATTGGGACCCAATTTATTTAATTTGGGAAGTCCAAGTTCTGAGTTGGGATTTCCCGCCCCTTGACGTCTACAGCTATGATCTGTATGGAGTCACAACTCCAAAGCATGTGAATCACCTCACCTTAGATCTCTGGTGGTGTCAAAGTGGCCGAGATACTGATCATCAGGGGCTATCACTCGTTGTCAAGTCAGTGCTCCAGCAGCCCACCTACATTACCCAATAAACACCACTATGAAATCTGATATTTCGCTATCTCCACGATTCCTTGGATCGCGCCTTTTGCCGCCCTTGTTCCAGAGCAGGGGTAGAGTAGAGTGGGGATACAGCAGTTAATTCATTTTTCCCGTGGTAATTAAGTAAATTCAACGGATCCCTCAGGGAGAGCCACATCCAATACAAATAGTTATAGTAACGATACCAAACACCCTGGACCGGCCTATAAGCAAAAGCCTATATGGATAGCTGTAATGTAATAGGCAGCTAGATATACAAACAGTTTTGAGGTGAGGATTCTGGTCTAGCGATTGGCCTGCAGGATATGTGGCTTGGCCCCCATGAGGTTTTGCTCCGTTTGGTTTAGTGGGGGAGAAGTGGATATTATGCAACTGGAACATGGTGTATTAACCAACTAGACCGGGGGTGCCCTCAGCGAGACGGAGCCCTGAGCGAGACGCTACACTTTAGGTGTGGCATGGTGTGGCAAGGCAGCAACCAGGTACCCACCAACACGGCTAGCTCTCATAATTGATGTACTCGTACTACTGACAACCGATCACGTTTCCTCCACCTTTTGGCCACCATTTCTCCTCCACCCCCTCCCCCCTCTCCACCCAGCGATCTCTTTTTCTCGTCCAACTTCTCTTACAAAATGCGCAGAAAAAAAAAAAAAAGCAAGAAAGGAAGCAAGGCTTATATTCCAAAATCAAAGGGGACGGGAGTATGAGTACCAGTGGTACTCACGTCATTCCTGCCCCCACTACTCCTGTCCCCACGAGTACTATCTCCGGCAATCTCAGGTACTCGATCCAACAAATCCTCCACCTCCAAACAACTATCATTACCTTGGTCCTCTGTACCCTCAACATCATGGGTATGCAGGTCATTCACGTGCTGGTTAAGGCTTTCCAGTTTTCTCTCTGCCTCTCGAATCTGTTTTTGCAATTGTGATTCCTCCATTGCCAATTGGGATCCAGTTTTTCGATGTTTGGGTAGCTTCCCCTTCTCCTCTAACATTTCTGCATCTTTTCGCTTGCGTTGACATTCAGCTAATCTTTCTTTCCTTCCAGCAATGAGGTTTATGAGATTATGAAGTCGTTGTTCTGCTGTCCTCTGTTGACTTTCCGCCTGGTCTGCAAAAAAGTTTTGAACATCCGCTCTATCAATCCATGCTTTACCATGTGTGGGAATTCGCGTCCTATTTCTGGATTTTTGAGATTTGGAATGTGCTAACTGTCTTTCCAGGTTTGCGATATGCTGCTCCTTGGTCTCCAACTCCGTTAATGCTCGTTGGGCTCCGACAGCAACGTTGCTGACAACTTTTTTGATACCCCATGCTGTTGGGTCATTGGAGGAAAGTGTTGAATACACTATCAATTCGTGCTCCTCAATCTGATTACGATTTACAGGTATGTTTAAGCAATTGACTTCTTCAGCACAAAGGTTTTCTAATGATCGTATTTGTTGACTAGTATTAAAGCTTGGGGAATTTGGGTGGGATATCGGACTTTGGCTTTCGGGGTTAGGCGTTGTACGGAGACTTGGTGGAGATAGTTCCTGCGACGATGAGGATGGGAGCTGACAGAGTATGATGTCTCTGTTGGCAGGAATAAGCCCAGTATTCTGGAAGCCACTTTTGATGTTTTGTGATGTAAACGCCTGTCTTCTTGCTACCATTAACACTTCATAGAAGTTGTCTTTTCCTATTCCGTAGTCGTGATTTTCGAATCGTTTAGTGAGTTACTTTTGGTAATAGTGCTTATAAGGGCTAAATATCGCAACGTCTAACGGTTGAAGTCGATGGGTTGTATGTGGTGGTAAGCAGAATGGAATAATCATATGCTCGATACAGTATTCCAAAAATGTGAGGTTGACATGACTGCTATGACCATCAAATATTAACAGTCTGTAGTCATTTGTTTCCTTTGCCTTTCGATAGCTAATGCTTTCGTTACCAAAGTTGTATTCTAAAAATCGATTGGCCATACTCTCATCGGTCCAACCATTGTGTGATCGTCCAAAGAGAATATTTTCTGGAACTTGTGGCAGATTGTGAAACCATTCCGCAATAAATTCCTCTGCTTTTAGGATGATTGTAGGATCTACTGTGGTTCCATCACCACAAACACCTTCAATCACTGTAACAAATTCCCGGCTTCCATCTAAATTTTATATCAATATTTTTATTAGCTATGTACTTGTAGTTTAGAGAAAATAATAAAATGTTCTTATTTTTATATATAAATTGTTAAATTATAAAGAATAACTTACTTTGTGCACGGAATTGAAGAGTTCCTCGTTCTCGAGGGTGTCTTACAACCTCCAGCACTCTTTCTGACTTTCCTATTCCTAGTACAAAGCCAATTTCGTCGATATTGTAGGTATGCTCAGGTTTTATCTGGAACTCTTGGACAATAGATGTATACTAATAAATATATAGTTATTATTTCTTTTTTTTTTTTTTTTTTGTTTTACTTATTGTTTTACTCACCTCATCAAAAAACTTTGCCATTAATTCTCTATTATTTCCTTGACTATTACGTACAAAGTCAAGCTGATTACTGAATCGTGATTTAACTTCAGGGTGACGTCTTTTGAAGTTTTGTTCCCACGATTTTCCCAATGTCTCATTGGGTTTTCGCTTTCATACAGTGGAAAGAGCAATCTCTTTCCACTGCAAAATTGTCGGAGGAAATCCAAGACGACAACGGAAGTAGCATCTCTCCAATACCAGCCGTTCCTCTTCGGACGTTAACTTCTGCTGTGCTTCATCCTCCTCCTTCCGGCTCCGACGCCCCTTTTTTCGATGCATCACTATTGATCGAGCACAGCCAACCCTTCCTGCTGCTGCTGTGAGACTTGGAGCAATATTATTTGCTGCCATCTCGATTGCCATTTGTTCGCGCACTCGTTCTGTTATTGGGGAATTGGGCGACATGATTTTAGGAAAAAGGAATCAGAAATATCAAAGAAAATGTGATGATGTTTTCTTGAAGCCTCAAGTTGTAATACTTGCAGGTACTTACTTTCTATTTAGTGGGGACTATACTAGTCTAGTGCTACCATCCATCTTCTACTTCCGAGGAGTTCTTGAACTAAACCTCCTTCACGCCACACTCAAAACGCCACGCCTCGCTTAGGGCTCCGTCTCGCTGAGGGCACCCCCGGTCTACACCACGAAACCAACCAACCGAAGCTCGCCCTAAACCCCGGTGGAAACATGCTGAGTCATTGCCTAAATTCAGCACCCTTGTATTTTTTTGTTTTTTTTGCCGTATTAAGTTCGTGTTACAGTACCATACTCCCGATTGTCGGCGCGCATTAAAAACTTTGAACTCGACTGAAGTCTCTCAACGGCCGAGGGGGTGCACCCCCATCACTGAATCATTAAAGCCAATAATGACAAAAATAAAAGTTACCAAATTAATAAGGCTCACCCACACAAGTTTCCTCTCTCTTCTGTACTCCCGTGCTAATGAAAGAACAAACAGGGAAATCACAAAGAATTCTAAGGAATACCGCTTCTGTGCACTCCTCCGCTCCCATTCCCGCACCGTTCCTATACTTCCGCGCACTCTTGTGTGCTCCCGTTCCCGTACACTCCCGTGCGACTCCGGGCGACGGCAACATGCCCCGGGCTAACGGCGGACAAAAGGGACAAGAGAACAGACAATCAACAGACGGTCGGGCAGCGATCAATCAACGGGCGGGCGACAGGCCCGTGGATATGCAACGGGTCGTGGGGATGGAGAGGGGCAGGAGCATGCCGAGCAGCGTAATTTCCAACAAGGATATCCAAAATCTCTACAAAAGAAATATTCTGCCTCCGCCATAGTTAGTTGGAGTGAATGCCTTAGACAGGGGAAGTCTTAGGGAGTGGAGTACCTGACTGCCCAATTGCAGGCGGAAAGTGAATGGTGATGATCTGTTACATGAGAAATTGGCAGCTTAGCATCTCGGCGCATTGCGAATACCCCTTGGAATCATGGACAACACGCTCCGTCATCATAGGCGGCGTCTCTCCGTTAAAATTGCGAGCATTGGGGTCCCCTCTAAGCTTGAGCAGGGGTCGAACTCCAGGTGTGAGACCAATGCGAGCTGCTACATGAAGGGCTGTAGAACCAATGGAAATGGCCTAGTTGCTTTCTGCCCCTGTAGCTTTGAGATTCTGATCTGCGCCAGATCGTAGTAGCAATTTTATTAGTTTCTTACTTATACGACAAGTTGGGTCATTGGGGCCCGGGTGCACAGTGTGATGGAGTACTGTCGCGCCTGTTCCATCAAGGATGTTGGGATCTGCACCGTTCTTCAAAAGTAGCTCGACACATGCGGGCGCTGACGGATAAGGCCACGATGCCCCATGCAGTGCTGTGTAGCCTTCTTTGTCCCTTATGTTTGGATGGGCTCCATCTTGAAGAAGCAACGCAACGATCCGCAAGTTCGGTGTGGGTGCTTCAGAAGCCCAATGGAGCGGCGTGCGGCCCTCTCGATCGCGAGCCTTAACATTGGCCTTACAATATATTAGCAGCTTCGTAAGTTCTGAGTTGTTTTCCCGGACAGTGTCATGAAGTGGTGTGCCCTAGATGGAGTTGGTGTTGAGGTTTAGTCCGAGGCATAGTAGGCACTTGATAGTGTTGAAAATAGTGACATGATTCCGACGTACCCCAGTCAAGATATTAAGTACTGTTTCGCCGATATGGTTTTGAACATTGATGTTGGGCCTGCAGTTGAGCAGGATCTCAATGCATCGAAGGAATGCCATCGGTGTCAGGCGGCCAAGGCTGGCTCTATTAGTGCCGGTCCTTGCAACATTGTGAAGTGGTGTGTCTCTACGAGCGTTCGGGGAATTGACATCAGGATTTTGCTTGAGTAGTAGGGTAATAGCCCCCGGATCTAATCGGCCTGCTGCAATATGTAGTGGTGTATTACCCGCATTGATTTGCCTACCTGGATCGCAGGAATGTAATTCCTGGATGCAGTGGAGTCGCGTGTAGTGAACTGAATAGTGGAGTGCTGTTCTCCCGTTTATATCCTGTCTGTCAACATTGGCCCCAAATGCGATTAATTTAGGAAGTGGGTTCACGCAATGCCGGTAACCCTGGGGTGCATCGCCAGAAACAGCATAGTGGAGTGCTGCACGCCCATCCATATCTTGGACATTTATATCGACCCCTCCATCGACCAATATCTCGATTAGTTTCTCAACCTGGAGCAGCAGCCTGTGTAAAATAATAGCATTATGGAGTGCTGTATGTCCGCGACCATCGCGAGGATTAACATCCCCCCGTTTGGCGATAAGTCACCTAATGACTTCTGCGCACTCCGGAAGGCACACTTTGTTACCCGTGTGTTTAAAAATCACTTCATGCAATTGTGGGTAGATGAGGGAGATTGTGTGGTCAGCTGTATATTGACAAATTGCTGGTGATAGTAGGTATCAGGCGAGATGGATATCCTCCCGCCGGCAAGCAATGACAAGGCCATTCCCACTAGTGACCACTCGCCTTTGTAGATCCGGAGTTAATTCTTGCGGTGCGTGTGAGAGGTCATGCTAAATGCTAGTAAAACTTTGCCAATTAAGTTGCGAGCCAACCAGGATGAGAAGTTCAGGTGGGAGCTCCTTCATAGCAGCCTGTTATATTATAATAAGATATACTAGTATTTTGGGGGATATCGTAAGGATGGTAGATTCTAACCTTCTGAGAGCTTCGAGAGAAAGGAGGTCTTGATGAAAGGATATCAATCGTCAACTGATATGGGAATGCTTGGAATAATGGGAAACACTGATTGATGTGAAATAGATATGAGGAACTCAGGGCGCAATTATATGTTCAGTCTCATAGCTTAGAGTTTGGCGGTGAGGAATCGGGTTTCCCCCAAAGGCAAGGCACGAGACCTCTAATCTCCGAATTTAGAGACTAGGATTCTTGGGAAGAATTTGCCTTTTCCTGCCTCAGCACAGTTTCGGCCGCTCGGACGTGTTGGAGCCAGTGGACTGGTTTTCACATCTCGGTTAACTTGCCTATAATACCTAAATTAAAGACTGGATAGTGTGGTACCTCCGGGAAATCCTAGGATGGATCCGGAAAGGATGTGGGGAACATTCACTTTCCAATTGATTCACTTCTGCACCGGAACCACAGCACGGCCCCGACGTTACTGTAATCAGGGAATTAGAACCGATCGCCTTTCGATGGGTTGCATAAAAGCTATCCCGAACGACTAGTGTTTACGTTTATAAATGATTCAAAATGATTACCCAGACGGGTATAAATATCAGAGTGATCGATCATGATCGCGCATCCGCGAGCATGATGGAGCATGCTCTGCCCGAGAAACCCCTATGCTTGAGGTACCAGAGCATGATCTGGTTGTATTCACTAAGAAGCCTTTGCAATCCACTACATAGCATAAAGAAAAAGAAACATACTTTTAATCTAGGGGCCTTGAGGGCTAGCATCCTGAGTTGCAGTAAACTCATGGAATCCCGTGACAATCGCAGTTGTTCCCACGCCAGAATCCTCCCCGCCAGCATCCTCCCCGGCACCATCCCCATTCAAAATGCTCCTCCTTCTGTCGCCACTGATTGCGCAATTTCCGTACTAGGGCCCCCTATAGCCCTGCTACGGAACCGAAGCCAAAAGGAGTTGACCACTCACACATCCTAGATCCAACCGTGTGTAAACCCGCTAAGTCCATTGTGAAGACAATAAACCCGCTAAGCCCCATTGTGAAGACAAGGAAGCTATGAGAGAAGAATGCGGAATGGTATGAGGAGGCGACCAAAGATTGGCCAGAAGGAGCGGAGTACACCAAGCGGGCAAAATGCAGAAGGAAGAGAAAAAATGGGCCTTTCAGTGCGATAACAAGGTGGAAACACTGCCACTAGAAACGGAAGGGATGGAAGAGGTAGGGGGGGGTCAGAAGGTACCCCGGAACCACCTGTTTACAACACCACTGGAGAAAGCCTGAAATGTGCTATAGCGTCCCTCTCCTCCACTTCCTCGCCAACCCCCTTTGTCGACTCACTTCTCCTCACCAACGCCTAAAAACGTAAAAAGGAAGAGGCGTAAGAGCATGATCAGGCTGATGCAACACCCGCCGGACACCTGGTTGGCAAAAGTTAAAATGACGGAGGTGGACAAAATTGGTACTAGTTGAGGACTTTTGGTGTTTGGAAGACGAGTAAGAGAGGCTGGTTGGAGATGTTGCCGCGTGGTTTGAAGGGGGATTAGGAGGCGATGGTGCTAGGTAGTGACTAGAGGGCGAGTGAAGTGATATGGAAAGTAGTTTTGCTGGTGGTTGTTGCGAGGGTATGGTTGGAGGGAAGGTGGAGTTGTAGTGCACGGTGGGGGTAGCGGTACAAGGAGGGTTTGAGTATAGGAGGGTGGTGGATGGGTGGGTGGTGGAGGCTGGAGGCTGATGGAATGCACAGAGGAGGGAGTAATGGTAGATAGGGGAAGTTTGGCTGTGGGTTTTTAAGGGAGTGTGCATAGATTCGATGCACCCGCGGTCACTGCATACTGAAGAAACAGGGGTATTGTTGAAAGAGGCATGAATCTAAGCCTAGGAGAGCTAACATCCCACCAGATCTGAGGTCCGAACTTCATCTCTCAGGTATCCTCTCTTGCTCCAACAAATCAAGACGCCTCCGAAATGTGATAAAAAAAATATCACAGGCCGGTATAAAAAAGCAAACACAAAGAGCCTTCAACCATGAAATTAATTACCACCCCTCAGCCCATGTTTTCTTGAAAACACCCATAATCACCAAACCGAAACCTAAAAAATTAGGGGCAACCGACCTAGACACTTGAGAGGTACATGGGGCCTAGCTAACGGGATGCGGCCTGCCCTGCAATGGCGGGGCCGGGAACGGCGGCTGGTGGAGGATTAACATTGGCATGTTCATGGCCCGGATGAGGGGTAGTCTTGTGCGG
Organism: Tuber indicum; assembly: GCA_006112555.1. Lineage (NCBI taxonomy): Eukaryota > Fungi > Ascomycota > Pezizomycetes > Pezizales > Tuberaceae > Tuber > Tuber indicum. Next base: position 1,473,260 of record VBSK01000394.1, on the reverse strand, counting down.
CGGCTCCGGTTTTGTGAAGATTATCTCGTTGAGATATCCTTTAATAATGAATCCGATAATCTATTGAAGTATATTAGAATTGGATAGAATGGTTGTCATGGGCGAAAATTATACTCACAAGTGCAGCCCCACCTGTCACGATTCTAGATCGGACATAGTAGGTTTCATTAACTAGTTAGTAAGTTTCATTTGTTACGAGATTGATTTATGAGTTTCCTTTGTTAGGTAGTTTGATTTACGTAGTTTGTTTTATGTTATGATTTACTTTCACGCACATGGCCTATACAGAGGCATGTGACTATAAGGGCTATGCAATGAGGTTGACTGCAAGGCAGACTCGTTGAGGTTTCATTTGTTATGTTTCACGCACGAGACTTATTTAGAAGTCACGGGGCTGCATAAGGAGGCTATGCAATGAGGCTGTGCGCAAGGCAGACACGTTAGGTTTATGTTATGTTTTATGTTATGTTTCACGCATATGATCTATTTAGAGGTTATGGGGCTGCGTAAGGGGGATGCGCAAGGCAGACTGCTTATGGTTTGATTTGTAAGCGGGTTGAGGGAAGGACTATATAAGGAGTCCTCGGAGGCGAGTTATTAGTTCTTCACGCAACCATCTAAGTTATTTTCCTGCTTATTGTTTTAAGAACGAATTTACTTTATTCTATCTACCTCACGATAGTTACACGAACTTAGTAGAAGAGGAACGCCTCTACAACTACTAAGTGTAACAAGAGAAAAGATAATAGTGTGAACGCACACTATACGAGAACGACGAAGGAAAGTAATAGTGTGAACGCACACTATAAGTACTAAAGATATAGTGTCATAGATACTATAAGAGAAGTATCGTTGCCTGTCGCGTGAACTGATATAGGAACAGGACCCCTTAACACCACCCGTCAAGACAGCAACCTGCCAGAGGAACGGCGACATGAGTGCACGAAGTTTATCAATCTCCGTATGTGTCTTCTCGATCTTCGTATTGACACGCTCGAACTTTGTATTCATACTCTCGAACTTCGTATTGGTCTTTTCAGTTTCAGCCCAGGTGTTCTCCATGTCAGCTCCCTAGCCCCGATGAAATGCTTGAATTTGTGTAATTACCTCTCCGAAGCCTTTTTCGATAGCAGTTTGCACTTTACCAAAGCTTTCACGAACTTCTGCTCTCAAGACACCTAGGTCCTTTCCGGCTGTTAGCCTTTGCTACAAACACCAAAGATATTAACCAACTATACCTTGATCGTATCCATGGTGCGGTCGTCCAGTCTCCCGACTTGATTCCACTAATTCAAATGCTTAGTAGATACAACTTCAATTACTGCACAGATAACATACCAATTGATCATTGTGGATGCCACTCCGCGGTTGTTTAACCCCCTGTGCTTCCCTGCCATCGTTATTCTGCGGGCCTGAGTGCTCAGACTCCTGTTTTGCATCGCCGTTATCTTCTGTCCCCGGGAATCCCACGTCATCTCCAGTAAAGAAACATCTGTGGAGCTGCAGATGGGTGACTCGACGAGGGGCTAAGTGAGCAGGGGGCTTTTTTCGCAAGTAGACGAAACATATTGCCTGAGGTTATGTGGTGCCGGTGATCGGACTGATTCATTGGCAGTTCTCGAGGTTTGCCCCCAGCGTGGTGGTTGGATAGAAGAGGTTCAGGCTCTTCTCCCGTGTTTGACACGTATTTCTAGTCCAAGTGCGGTGCCAAGACTTGATCCCTGCTCGCAACCACGCACAAGGATTTCGGAAGAACCACCAGACAGACGCCAAGGCTGTTAGGATCCAAGGGTTCTGTTCCGTTGCCGCATACCCGAGTACAAGGTACAGACAAATCGACCATTTCTGGCTGTTCCTAAACCATTTTTGTCTGGAAAACCGTCGCAAAAAGAAAACAAAGCTTTAGGCGAACGGAACCAAAAGTGGCAACTCTCCTTGGCAACAAAGTTATTGATAGCCAATGACGAATTTACCAACATCCTACACAAGACTAGTTAGTAGTACAGTACTTGTAATAGTCTAAGGTTGGGCTATTATGCGAGTACGGTACTATGATTGGTTATACCTATCGCCTACGAATATCTTGAATGTCATTAGGGGTGTATTGAGCGATTTTAGGGGCAAGTTATACCAAGGGTAAAGATGAACGGATATGTTATGTATTGGCCTAACCGGAACTATTGTGCGGTTGCGTGGTGTACAAGTACCGCTGAGCGCTTCGCCACGCTGAGGGCTTACCCCGTCTATCCAAAAACCGTTTCCATGATCGTTCCACGTCACATATTGTAGCAGCAAAGATCAGATCCCCCCGTCCACTCAAAAAGAAAATTCCATCTCACCAACCTTACTCACCCATCGCCGAGGGAAACTATGAAGTTCCCACTCCTCTTCCTAACACTCGCAACAACAACCACATCCCAGCTCCTCCACCCACTCCTCTACCCCCCTCCAACCAGCAGCTAGAAGATCACCACCCAGACCAGCACCGAGCCAGCATGTCCACCAGCACAACAACTGGCAAACCCCACGGTCAAGGCTCGGACAAGGTACTTTCCTACCACCCTACGGTTATGGTCGGGAAGGAGAAGGAAGCCATAGCCTTGAAGCACGTCAGGGATGTCAAAGAGCTCGATAAGGGTTCGGATCTGGTGGTGTACACTGACGGGTCTAAGATGGGCAAGGCGGCCGGGGTCACCTGGGTAGTGCTGGAGAGGGGTGCCTCGCTTAGGTTAGGAGGGTGCTCGGTACCCTTAACCTGGAGCATTGTCGAATGTGAGCTGTTTGCTGTAGTCTGTGCCCTCCGGGAGGTCAGGGATATGTCTAGGGGTCGTCCGGTACATTTGTTCCTGGACTGCGTCCCCGCCCTACTCCTGATTGAAAACGTATTGCCTGAGGGGGATTTGGCTGAGATGTGGGATGTCATGGCACCGTTGTTGGAAGCCGTCCATACATCCTTCGGTTGGGTTCCTGGGCACATGGGCATACAAGGCAATGAGTTAGCTGACAGGAAGGCCAAGGATAGTATATGCCTACTATTGCAGCCGTTCCGGTGGGAGGGGATCAGCTTTGGTATAGGGCACACTGCCCTGCCCTGCGAGTTGAGAAAGGAAGAGTGGGAGGCCTGGCATACTAATAAAGGCCACGGGTATTATGCTCGTGGGCCTAAGGCCCCCAGACACCTTCGCGGGCTGACTAGGATGGACTCCTATTTGTTGACGAGGATCCGCAGCTGTACTGGCCTGGTCGGGCACTACGATTGGGTGGAACGGGAAGAAAGGCACCACTGGACCTCGTGCCAGCGTTATAGTTGGAGGCGGTTGGCAGCGGGGGACTTGTTCAAAGACTCGGCCGTCGCTGGATGGAAGGACTAGTTGGTGGAGCACGGGTGGGTGGGACTGGGGATCCCTGGTCATGTTAAGGAGGTGGACGGGTAGTTAGTCGTCGCATGTAATCCATTTGATGGTACACTAACAGCAGAGAGGGATGGGAGGTGAGTGTGCATATGGACGCCCAATACATGTTCGCGGTCGAAAAGAAACATCCCAGGGGGCAGTGCGTGCTTCCGAGCAAGCATCTTCCTACTAGGTGGTTCTTCCTGCCCAACTCAGTTGTGATGAGTTGTTGGAGATGTGACATGGCGATTACCTGCCAGGGCACATCCACACGACACTCCTTTTCTACCCACTTCAATATCAATCCTGGCTGCCTGTCGGCGAGCCTCAACCAGTTTTGGCGACAAGGATGGCATGCCTGGGATGAACTCCCGCTTTCCTGGTGGATGGCGGTCTTGCTCAAATGGGCTGGGGTGTTTGGATTTATCGAGCGAGAACGGTTTCCCTTTTGTGACCAGCGACAGATTGTTGGGAAGGTTAATAGGATGTGGGAGCATTATCGGAAGAAACGCGGATGTTGGGACAGACTGTATGTTTCCTTTGTTGAGTAGGTTGACGAAATTGTGTTGAAGGCGGGGTAGTTGTGTTGGTACGTTGTCGGTAGATGGGTTGCGGGAAAGGGGAAGACACGTTAATCCGGGATGTTGCTAGCCGACATCAGCGCCCGTGAGCCCCTTAGGTAGTGATTTTTGGATTTATGATTGAGAGGTGTGGTTGCGGGACGGGATTTCGCCTGTGGTAATGTAGCTTAATTTGTGTTTTTAGGGCGTGGAGGAGACTGGTTGTATGCCGGAGTCGGCGGTACTAGTATAAATAAACTTAGATTGAACCATCTAAGTTATTTTCCTACTTATTGTTTTAAGAACGAATTTACTTTATTCTATCTACCTCACCATAGTTACACGAACTTAGTAGAAGAGGAAAGCCTCTAAGACTACTAAGTGTAACAAGAGAAAGAATAGTAGTGTGAATGTACACTACACAAGAAGGACGAAGAAAAGTAATAGTGTGATCACGCCCTATAAGTATTAAGATATAGTATCGAAGATACTATAAGAGAAGTATCATTGCCTGTCACGTGAACTGATAAAGGAGAAGGAGCACCTTAACAACTTAGTTTGTTTAAAGTATCATTTTGATACTTAGTTTATTTTATGTTTTATTTTACGAATCGATTTCATACTTATGTTATTTTACGAAAGTGTATTGCTTGATACTTTTCTTTAGTTTCGTTCATGCTAGAGATGAACTGAATTGTGTATTTGACGGCCGTCCTATTCCACGATAGAAAGGACAGACTTCGACACAAAGTATTTCAATATACTTGGTTGAGCGGTTACTCTTTAGTTTCTCCAGTACACCTCCGTAGCCTTCTTTAGTTCACACAGCTCTCGCCTTCTCTCTGGAAGTGCAGGCCACCTGTCCACTATCATGCACCTATCGAAACGAAATTAGGACCTAGCGAACACTTTACAATGTGCATTACTTGCTATATAATGTTTTGCTCTAGCAATAGCCAGAACTTTTGAAAAGGTTTTCTTCTTCACAACTTGCCGATATCGTGATACGTCTTACTTATATGCGCAGCTGAGTGAAGAAAAAAACACCCATATATAAGGGCTATGTCAAGTGTAACCTATGCAATAGTAGACAAAAGGCGATAATTCAGTGTGATAATAAAAACTCAATTACGTTGTAATCAAGATGTGCTTCAAATCCAGCATAAATAAGCATACACCATTGCTCACTATCACTAATATATTATTAGAAGTATACGATAAATAATGATTTTAAAAATACCTTGCCTTAGTCGATGGCTCAAAAACCTTAGCCAAATATTTTATCATAAGGCCATGATTAACATAACCTTTATTGGAATATCCATACCAATAGTTTTCTTGTATTTTGTCCTGACACCACTTACAGAGGTGACCGGAAACACTCTTCCATATAATGGGAGGAACTAAAAACACACCCGTTGCCGAACACGTTTCCAGCACTGTGCAAGATTCTCGATTCTTCTATTCCTTGTATGTAGGTTCTCATGTAGTCTTAGCCACCATTCTGTTTTTTTTGTCACCAATTCCCATTCGAAATGGTTTTTCATCAAAATTCCATATTTGCTGAATTTTATCCTCTTCAACTAAGTTGTACTTTTCACATCCATTGTGGAACCAATTTCTATCAGCCTATTAAGTGGTTGACAGTTAGATAGTATTTTTGCGGAGTAATTATACCTTAGAATAGAAATTATTCATTAAATGCCAGTCCTTGGTATTGAACAGTAACTTGTCTTTGTTTTTTGCAGAAACAAATTTCAGCTGATCAGAATGCCATGACAAACATGCATAAAACAAATCTTTCTTAAGTCGTACTGTTTCCTTCCCGTGAGCTTTGTGACTTGAAGAATCAAGTAGAGCCTTAGCTAAAATTGTAACTTGAGTTTGATCGGCAGGTATATTCCACTCATTAAGGTAAAGCAGTCAGTTTATAAGGGGAATTTCTTGACCTTCACTAAGTTGTCGCATAGTCTTATGTTGTTCAGTGCGAGTAAGTTTTGTCTCACCTCGTATATGCCTCTGGAAAGTATGTTCATTGATGGAATAAAGTTGGGCAATTGGAGCAATTTTTGGTTCTCTAACCTTCTTATGGCTAGTCTCTTTTTCACTCTCTGCTTGCACTTTTTTTGCATGCCAGGAGGCTAATGCAAATTTCAACCATTGGTCATCTGTGTACTCAAGATTTGCATACAATATTGGACTAAGGTTCCGTTCAGGTACTGGAGGTAAAGAGGCTTGTATGAATGAGAGGGGCATGGTGGGTGATTGTGACATATTCAGTTATATTTTTTTGTGCGATGTGAATGGAGGAGATTGGGAACTTGATGGTTGTTGTCAGGAAATTTCTTCATTTTTGATGTCTATTATGTTAAGACCAAATAACGTCAGCAACTAATTCTAGTTCCTACACAACCTGTGCACCTCTTATCCCGACATACCTCCCGAACCGACATACCCCCTTCCACGAGTTTACTTGGGTGGGAAGAGGTCAACCTCAGCAAGCGAACTAATGGCAGCCAAAAATCACGAATGCGATTGTGCCAGAATATCATTGGGTGGGTGGGGGGATCATAATAATGCCACGTAAATGGAGGAAGTGAGTAACCCGGGAAGGTCTTGGCAACGACTTTTTTGAGTAGGCGGATGCTGTGCACCAGGCTCGAAACCCGGAGCTGTGGAAAGTGCAATGTACAACCGGAATCCAGTACCGGTATTCAGCAATGGGGAGATCTGGTGGAAGCTTTAGGCATTCGTTGCTCCTTGCAAAGCACGATATGGATAGGCACTCAGGAATACGTTTCCCCTCAGGACAGGGATTATTCTGCGGGTTAACCTAAATTAACTGTACGAAAACATATCCCCGAGTGTACCACTACTCGAGTAAGAAGAGCACCTCAAGACCCGGATCGTGGAGAAAAGTCAAAATAAAAATCCCACAATGGTTGTTTACAAGTGAGTGTGAATAGATATATTATGTGTGGGCGTAGGACTTGGCTTGGCACCCGGTTTCGGGGTATAGTTGGTCTCCACACCACAAAACCGGTTGAAAATTGATCAAATCCCCCCCCTAAACCCAAATAGGTAGTCACTCATTGGTTGGACACCACACTGGCAGTTGAAAAACAATCGACTTTACCCTCATAAATTAGGTACATTTCGTGAGGGCTGGGCCGCATAAGCAAGAGCCCCTCTATCCTCTTGCTTGTGATACTTTACACTGCTCCATGACCAATTTTACCTTACGGAACTGGAAGCACACCAGCCCAACACAATAGCTGTGCCCGGCTTGTTCCCGCGTGAAACCCGTTTTCCTCCCCCGCTTGAGGCTAGTTATTACGTTTGCTTCCCCGGACTTAATTCCTTTTACTGTGTATTTCCCACCAAGCACCCTTGTATTGTCTAGCGCGTAATGTGTCACAAGTATAGACCCTTTACGACCGCCGCTAGGGGAGGTCGGGGAGCAAGTCGTATGATATAAAAGGTAGGAGAAAGGGGTGGAAAGATGAAGGGAAAGTCGAACGTGGAAAGGATGGAGAGGCGTAAGCACTTGTCCTCCTAGGAGGTGGGTTTAGGGGTATCATACAAGTGCCGGTAGATATCATGCACCATTGGGGGAGGGGCGCCCAGAAGCTAGGATGCTGGGTCTGAGAAGGAAAAGAAAACAATTGTGTGGTTAGGGTTGTGTAAGATTCAATAAAGGTCATAACAGGGGGCGGAAGAGTGCCCGGAGCTATGATATATGCCTGTATGACAAGCGTATCGCAGAGGTGTGTTGTTATGTAGAATTGATTGGGGTTCTAAATCGGGGTACTGTGGAGATGGAAATGAGGCTCTACAGTTTTACGAAATCTTGGATGATGTGTTCAAGGTTTTATCATGTTTTTAGTTAGGTTTCTTGATCTTGTGGTAAGGGCTGGTTGACACAGGGTTTGGCTGGAGAAGTTGTGCTGGGAGCTGTCAAAGGAAATTTTCTCCTTCTTTTCTATAACTAGACAACCTGGGAGACGACGACGAACAACACGACCACGATTTTCTTGTGAGTGAGCGAACACAACTGGACCGAAAGTGAAAGCGAATAAACGTGCGATTGCGAACGTGGGAATAAGCCAAAGGACCGTGCTATCCCAAATTATCGAGGACCTTCGTTTGATTTTATTTTCTTTGTGGTTTGTTTGTTCATTTCCCTTTACGAATCTTCATCGACTTGTTTCCGTTACTACTTCTTTTCCCGACCCGAAACCGTTTTCTCAGTACGCGAGTACATATTGGGCCCTAGTTTGATAGACCATTTTACCCGAGTGATCACGTATGATGTCCGAAACACCGGTCTCATGCGATCGCAGTGGCATCCTGCGAACTAATAAAGCCTAATGCCATGGGGGGGAGTGTGTCATGATATTATATAGTTCTCAATAGGAATAACTAACAAGCTAGCATACAGTATCTAAAAAAGGAAGCAAAGAAAAGCTAAAATTGTAAATCCGAACATCACACCCTGCTCCCTGTCCCGCTCTCCCATTTTATGATAATTATCCACCCCCGCACTACCCACTTTCTTCACCTAAGGCCCTGGTTCCTCGGCGGCAGTATTGAGGTTAGTCCTGTTGTCGGAAGAGTTAGTTGGTTAGTTAGCCGTAGAGCCCCTTAGCTTCTTCTGGTGGGTATGGCTGACTTTGCTGTTCTTGCCGCAAAGATCGGCCTGTACCTTTCTGGTCATTGGTGCCCTAAATGGAGGGATTATTTAGCATGTTTTCCTTCCCGGCATCAACGGCGAATAGGCCACCCTCAAATTCTTCTGTTAAGCGGCCGGTTCCCCCGCCCCCCTCGTTGCACCCACCTAGAAAAACCACACGTTCAGCTCACCCACCACTCTGTCCTGCCTGCTCATTATAAATCAAAGCCTTAACAACCGCTCATTAGCCCATCCCGGAAGCAGCGCAAAAGGATAAATGCTCAATGAACTCCGCACAATAACTGCCAAGTCTATCTTCTCAACAGTTCTCAGTCTCAGAAGAAACTCCCTCCGCAAGCTCTCAGCAAAGAATACAATATCCAGCTATACCACGCCAGCATAAGCCTCGCACCAAAATATACTTCCGTTGAGAATGTGCTCCCTCATCTTGCCAGCCAGGTATGCGTCGTGGCAATTGATGCGTGACTGTCTCGTGAACAAACTGCGAGGTTTGACGGGCTTCGGCGGGCCCCTCCAGTCACAAGCCTGCAGTTCGTCCAAGCATGCCTATGTTCTAGGCGAAGAACTTGCGCAGCAATTTGTTCTTTGCCGTTAGTAGTGTGGAGGTGTGTACGGCCGTTGGGGTGAATTCGCCAGGGTGCAGAGATCTCGCAATTTGTAGAAAGGTTGCGGGTTGGTGCAGAAGGAGCTTTTGTCGAAGGCAGCCTCCCAGTGGAGGGGTTAGAGTTTGGAGGACAGGGGAGGTAGGGGTTCCAGTGCGACATTTGGAGAAATTCTACCTAGCAGTGGTAGTGGAGGTGGTGGTGGGGCTTTGGGAAAGAGAGGCATCATGTCAAAAAGGGTATTTTTTGACACTTCCTGTCGAGGATGGATTCCGCCACTGCAGGGAGGTCTGGGTGGGAGAGTGTTTCAGGATGAGGGTTGGCATCGACCCGGGTATGATATATAGTTCGGCACCTATGATACTTCTTTCTTATTGAAAGCTATCTCTCCTGCCTTGGGTTTGGTAACGGTATTGAAAGAGTAAGGTTAAAAGAAGCTTCTGGGATGGTGGGGGTGGCGCGGGATTACGTTAGTCTTGGTGTAAAAAGCCTCATTTGGGGGCTAGTAAGCTAAGGAGGCTGAGTGTCATTGGCTGAGCGATGTCATTAATTGCTACATTTGTGAATAAACATCGCTGTTATGATACGAATACCCTCTGGGAATTTACACCCCTGCGCCCATCTACTCCCGTACAAAAAATCTCCTTGCAATAAGGAATTCCTTCCAAAACCTCACTATAACAAACGAAAAATCCAGAACTCTTGGCGTTCGTTATAGCAATGTGTGATATATAGGGGTGCTCGTGTCTCCGCGCTAAGAATTGGAACCCGTTTGGGAATAGTGATCACGAACTCATAGAAAGTAAAGCGTTGAAGCTGCTTTTATCCGGTACTACGTTATGTACAAGAGCTCCGGCGGCGCACACCTTTGTTTCCTCACCACTCTTTCAAGTTGACTAGCTTGAATAAAGTTTCTATGCTTTTTATGTGTCCACTCTCACTATTCCAAAACGGGCTCCAATCCCTGGCGCGGAGACACGAGTACAGTACTTCAGTAATGACCGACTCGATCGCGCAATTCCAAACCACGGCTCCACCCCCCCTCCAGCAATTGCTATTAGAGCTAATCCTATCTGCCATTGCATCACGTTGACGCTTTCTTCAGTGTCAAATTAGTATCATTAATGTTGCCTACTAGTATAGAGCTAGCAACTTTCACGTTGCCTTTAATTTTGTTGATAGTAGCCTTGATCCCCCTAGCACCCTCCAAACAGCTAATACTAAAGCAATCACAACAACACAAAGTTCATTCCCTACCTGTATGACCTTGAAAAAAACTATTCTCTAGGCGGTATGCATGGGAATCAAGGTAACAGACGGCCCGAGACGGGTATTGATGGATGATTTTGACCAGTCCGCACTGGTCTCGGCCTCAGCTCGGGCTCCTTCCCTGTGTAGGCAAGGCCAGTGGTGAAAGGCCTATATATTAGGGCCTGTTTGGCAACAACTGTTCCTTTCAGTTTTGCAACCGTTTCACATCCAAGAATGCTCGTTCTTCTGTTTTGTGATGGTCACTTTGTATGGGGCAACTGAACGGAACCGTCGTTTCCAAACAGGGCCTAAAAGGTACCCGGTGGTCCAGTAGACCATTGCAGGGCGTGGCTTTGGTCTCAGAACGAAGTGGAACATTATCGGGAAAGAGTATTGTATTATAGGGTTGATGGTACGGTTGATGGATGAGGAGGATGGGAAGATTAAAGGGCTTCTCGAGCAAGTTGGTGGGATTACCACTAATGTATCCTGGAATGTTGTCACCAAGAATCCCTACATAAGCCGAATATTTCGTCCAGGCTATAGGAAAATATTTTCTAGCACTCGAGGGTTTATCCTTGGCGATAGTTATCACAGGTATGGAGAAAGTAGAAAGAAAAAAATTAAAAATCTTAAAATTAATAGGGTTCTGTCAAATTCCCCCACAGGTAAACCCCTGCCTCTGCCGCCGTCGTCCCTAGTATGGGGAGAAAAGGGACTATAAAAAAAAATCTAAGAGAGGCGAACAAAAAAGGAAGAAAACAGAGTGAGAAAAAAGGCGTTGTTTTAGGGGGGGGGGGCAAGCAAGAAAGAAGGAAAAGAAAGAGAAAAAACCGATTTGGGGGAGGCAGGCAAACAAGGGGGAAAAAGTTGTTCCCCAGAGGGGGGGGGGACAAAAAAGAAGGAAAAGAAAGAGAGAAAACCGATTTGGGGGGGGGACAAACAAGGGGAAAAAAGGTGGAGGAAGGTGTTGAGTGTGGGAGATGTCACCACCAGGACTTTTGGGGTTTTGGGGGCTCGGCCCTCTCGATGAGCTTCTGTACAAGCTCCACTAGCTCACCCACCTTATCTACCCCATCTCCCTCCTTCCCCTTCTTTTCCTTTGCCTCCCTGAACAAGGAATCACGAATGTAATAGGCCAGAAGCTATAAGGCTCACTTAGCAAGCAGGTATTGTAAATGGTTAACTTGGAAGGAATATCCTTACACTACCCCCTCCCCCTACCAGTGCGGTAAGCAGAACCCTACCCTGCCATTTGACCGTTCTCAAATCCCCATTCATCTCACCGATGTCACTCCTCATCTCAGCATAGCTCTAACAAATTCTTAGTCCTAATAACTGGTGGGTGCTGGAGGGGTTACCAACTTTCATCATCTCAACAAAACTGCTCTCAAGACGGAACACCCGAGATTCGGTTATGGTGTTTACTTATACAGTTAGCTAACTTAGAATGCAATTAGTGCAACCAGTGGAGCCATACCTCCGCATCATGACCCGTGGAAGAACCTTCTTCTTTGGGCTCGGGCTGGCCTGCCGGTGGTCCATCGTCCAATCCCTCAGGAATCGTTACAAGACCTCGGCTAACAGGCGAGGAGTGGGTGGGTGGGGGGCGGTGAAGGAGGCGGATTGGAGGGGAATGGAGAAGGCGGGTGGATGCAAGATGGAGAGGATGGGTGGATGGGGGGTGGGGGAGATGGATGGATGGGGAGTGGAGGAGATGGATGGACGGGGAGCGGAGGAGATGGATAGATGGGGAGCGGAAGAGTTGTTTGTGCTGGAACATATTGGTTGTAGAGTTTGTTGGCTGGTCAGAGGGTTGGATAGAGTCCCCTTGAAGAAGAGGTGGGTGGGTGGGGAATGGAAGAGAAGGTTGGGTGTAAAGTGGAGATGGATGAATGGATGGGTAGAGCCCCCTCCTCTTATAGGCATTAATTCTCCGTCCCGTATAAAATAATTTCGCCCTCGCTAGCCCACTAGGAAGAACAGTACTCATAGTGCTGCGGTACTTGTAACGTGGAGACTCCTATTGCGTGCCACGAAAACCCCGATTCCCCGGCTGGATTTTGACTGTACACAATGCTGCCCGTTTTGCGTACCTCGTGTCATTACGAGTACTGCATAATCTCGTGAAGGCCGGTTTTTACACCAAGTCAGAATAAGGTGCGAGTCAGAATTTTTCACAGATTACCCCTTCCCGCTCAGTTGCCACTCTGAAATAGATCTCCAAAGTCTCAACAGAGTGCTACGGTAGATATTTGTGAAAATCCTACTCCTAAAGTCTAGTGATAAGACGTTGAAACTTTTGTGCTACCGCTGTCAATGTTTGAGACACAGCTGACGAAGGGTTCCCCGAGCAACAACCTCAGTATTTCCCAGTGATGCCAGTGTAAGTGTGATCATGCGGCTAAGGTTAGCTCCAGAGGTATCTCTGTCTGTGAAATATACAAAACTTACAAGCAGTACCTCCACACGGCCCGGAGTCTACACAGCCGCGAAATTTTAGTTATTAGCCAAAAGCTGCTTATTAACCGCTCCCGAAAAATTCTCAGGGGTGGCATAAATTTTCAATGTCTCACCGGTCTAGGAGATAGCACGCTCTTCAATTATTTATGATTTTTCTGGCCATCCAAACGTGGATGAAGAAATTTATATCTATGCGGGATTCTTAAAGGAAGTTCGTTGGTTGGTTGGTTGGTTGCGTGGTGTAATTTAGTTGGTGACTACACCATGAAACCACCTAAGAAGCAATCTAACCCCCCCCCCCCCTCCCCCCTAAACGCGAATAGGGAGATGCTGAGTCAGTCAACTTTGCCCTCCCTAACTTAGGAACATTCCATAGAGGCTGAGACTCAATAATAAAAACACCCCTAACCACTCAACCTATCATGCTTTGTACAGTACAACCCCAGACACCCACTTTCCCTTCCAGAACTGGAACCATGCTAGCCTAACTCTTGTAGTATATTTTTGGCACTTCCCTCCATGAATGAATAAATACTGTACCACAGGGAAAAGGTCTTGGCCGGAGAGTGTCTCTAGGGAGGTGCCAGTATTGGCCTGGATGGATGGTACAAAACAGCTTTTCTTTTCTTATCAAAGTTCTGTCTTTCCTTAGGTTAGGTACTTGAGCTAAGTAAGGTTGAAAGAGGCTTCTGGGATGGTTAGGATGAGGCAAGATAGGGTTATTTTTGACATAAGGAGCCTCACATTTGGAAGTTGCACCTCCGGGCACATACAACATCTCATAACAACTAGGCCATTACGTTCTAGGGTTATACGTTCCAGAGTTGTGCATTCTAGAGTCGTGTGCTCTGGAGCTGTGTTGTAGAGTCACATGTTCTGGAGTTGTGTATTGTAAAAGTTAGCAATTGCCGCTTTTCAGTATCTTCAAATATTGGTCCAATAAAACAAGTTAATCCTGATCTCAGTGGTTTGTATAATAATTGTAGGCTGTTTTTCTTTGCAGACCATTCTCGTAGAATATCACTCAAAGTACTACCTATTATGGAAGTGGTCCAGACTCCTTACTGATACTAAAAAAATAGCTATGATACAAACTATCACTGCACATGAACTTGAATTACCTCACCTGGTTTGGTCTACCATAAAATGTAAATAAATAACATATCTCACTTAGGAAGTGGGCCCAAGTTTTTTTTTTTCAATCCTTAGTACTCTGATCTGAGTTTCGGCTTTATTTTCAGAATCTGGACAGGAAAGCTTTCTGTCTGTTGATGCAAGCTATTACAACTATTCATAGGTAAAATTTTCATTACTACCAAATCATGAAAGTCATATTGGAGAAGTGGTTTTGGAGTGTTCTAGACATAGCAACACCTCCTGTCCATAAACCTTTACCATACTAGTAAACCCCATTGCTGAATACTAACATCCTGAAAACAAACAATAAAAAAAAGAATAAAAAAAAAAAGACAAAAGGTTTTGCAACTACCAGACCCATACTTTATTAGGATCACTACTCGATTACTCCTAAAATATATTCATATAATAGGTAATGAGTCTTATCATGGAAGTAAAGTACATAATTACTTCAGTCATTTTAACTCTAGTGTCTATCTCTTAGTTATCACCTATTACTTAAGAAGATAAACTTATTTTCTTAAGTACTCTAATAGCAACTATCATTCACTATATCAATCTTAGTCTTCCCTCTAAGGAAGATATATGAGGTATAAATATGAAGTAGTATTTGTTAAGATATATGTTAGAAAATAACTTACTAGGTGGTTGCCTGAAGATCTATCTCAAAGGCCATTTCTTTTGTTTTTTTTTAAATCATATATTCATTGTTTATTTAAGGTACAAGAATGTGCGTGCAGTGCTAGCTATGGCAGAAACAAAACCCCAAAAATAAAATAACTAACAAAAGAAAAATCAAAACCCGTTCCTCCGATGGCATCCAATAACCGACGCAGAGCCTACATAGGACTTATAGAAAAAATCTACTGACTAACTAGTATCATACTGAAAAATTCAAAACTCATCATGTAAAATAAGCAAAGAAATCAAACAGGAGACCTTCCACCACTTAGACCATTTGGCGACCCAGCCAACGACAAGCGAGGTGAGGCAGGAAAGGAAGGGGAAGGGGAAAGAGAGGGCAGACGAGGGGCATAATGTGCATACATATCAGGGGGGAAACCAGTCTTGGTAGCAGTAAGGTAGCAGCCGAGCCCCTCGAGGACTGAGACCGAGGTACAAAGAGAAGAGTCAGGTCCAACATCCGTTATCCCCTGGAGGTGGCGAGCGCGGGTGGCAGACTTGGCCTGGCAGCAGAGGAGGGCATGTTTGAAAGTCTCATCTCCTTCCTCGCACCAAGGGCAGAGGGGGGAGGAGTCTTCGTCGTGCCATGACTGGTGGGCAGCAAGGTAGCATTTGCTGGAGCGCATCTGGTAGACCCGGCCTGAGAGGAAATGTCTCGGACCCATGAAGGGGTGCGGGCAGAGCGAGGGGCCATTAAGGTAGTAGGCCGGGGCGGGCATGAGGAGGTTCCAAGAGGCGAGCAGTTCCTCAAGGCATCTAGCCTTGAGGGAGGCATACAGGGCAGGGGCCCATAAGGGGGCCACGTGAAGGGGTGGGAGGAGGAGAGAATTAGCTGGAGGAAGGGGGTCACTGCAGCTGCTAATTATGAAATAAATACGATGGGCGACTGCATCGACCGGGAGGTGGTAGTAGTTAGGCGAGAAAGAAGGCTTAGTGAACCACCTAAGAGAGGTGTAGGTAGGACCAACCCAGGGCGGCAGCCCCTGACAGAGCCCAGGTGGCGGAGAGAGTCCGGTGCCTGGAAGGGCGATGTTATGGGGACTGCATGGTCAAGGCGGGCATTAGCGAGATTGATTCCCGAGGGGAGACAGACCAGTTTGATGGCCACTAGGTGTTGGAAGTGTTTGATCAGATGTTCAATGGGGAGAGGGAGGCTTCACAGAGAAGGATAGCTGTGTTTGTCGAGAAGAAGCAGTTTGTCACCCATCTTTGGACCCTGTACCCGAAACCTCTGAGCTTGTTGAGTATTATGACATTAGGGGAAAGCAGGTCACACCCATAGAGGAGGATAGGGCGAATGAGGGAAGAGGAGAGCCTATGGCAGAGGTGGGGAGCGAGATCTTTGCCTGAGCGGGAGAGCGGGTCAATCATGGCCAGTGCTGCCTCAGCCAGGGCGAGATGTCTTGTAAAGTGCAACGAGGTAGTCCTGTCTAGGGCAGGAGTGTCCGGTTCGAGCCAGTAGCCCAGCGACTGAAGTGCCTGGGTGGGTTTGGAGGGGACCGAGTATACTGAGATGGGGAGGGGTGATGGGGGTCCTCTTTGCTGGGGGGTCCTCCAGTGCATGAGTTCCATTTTGGGGAGGAAGAAGGCAATGCCAATGCACCGATCAGATGAGGTGAGGGAGGACGCAACTGCCTGAAGCTTTTGCACATTGCGTCGGTAGGAGGGCGATGCCAGAGTGACAGCAAAGTTGTCGACATAGGAGAGAATCAAGGCGTTGGGGACTGGGAAGTGAAGGGATAAAACATAAATAATGAAAAGAAGAGGAGGGACAGGCAACCCCTGAGGCGTGGTAAAGTTTAATGGTGAGAGGACCTTAGGAGAGCCCTGGTAGAGGAGCTGGCATTGCCGTCCGTCCAAGAAGGAGCAAACCCAGGAGACGAGGTAACGTTGAACCCCTCTCTCCCTCAGTTTAGCACAGAGGGAAGCCGAGTCACCATTGTGAAAGCCTCCTTTCACGTCAAGGAACAGAGTGGAGGAGCAGAAGCCCATATTGTACGCAAGACAGACCTCATGGGAGAGGGTGGAGATGTCCTTAAAGGGGTGTCCATTCCAGAGAGTAAGCCACACTGGTTGGGGTGGACAAGGCCAAGGGCTCGAGCAACTGCAGCTAGCCTTACAGCTACCACGTACTACAGGATCTCGGACAGGGTTTGGAGAGGGACAATGATGCGAAAAGAGGCTGGTGTGTCGTAGGAGGCCTTGTCAGGCTTGTCGAGAACAATGCCGTTGGCCTGCTTGAGCCAGCGGGAGTGGAAACCATACAAAAGGAGGGGACCTAGGAAGGATGTGAGGATTTTTGGGTTGGTTGCATGAACCTGTTTCCAAACATAGTAGGGAATGTGGTCGGGTCCAGGTACAGACGAGTTAGAGCTGGAGGCGAGTGCCATGGAGACTTCCTCCTCAGTGAGTGGGTCGAGGTCCCTGAAGGGGCACAGGATGGATATGGGGGGAGTAGACACCATAGGGGGGAAAAGTAGGTGAGGAGTACGTCATTGACAGCCAGAGGGGTGTCAGCATCCGGGAAGGACGGGAAATGGTCAGGAGGGCGGCCTAGTGTAAAGTGTTTGGCAGTCTAGACGGTCTTGGAGGTGGCGGAGGAGAGAAAGTCATCCCAGTACATGCGCTTAGCTTGCTTGATAGCATGGAAGTTGGAATGGTTGACGTTCTGGGCCTCAGCCCGGGTGACCTCTGTAGGGGTCTTGCGAGCACATCGCCTAGAAGCATCAAAGGACACACTTAAAGAGCACAGGAGGGGAGACCACCAGGGTTTGGAGTGGCTGGATAGGCAGTGGAGGGGGGTGTGAAGGAGGAGAGTTGTTCAAAGGCAGTCAGCGTTCGTGTAGAACTAGATCGCGGTGGACAATGTAGTGGGGAGAGAAGGGGGGGGGGAGAAACAAGAAACAATCTGAGAGCATCACCAAAGACCAGTCAATTGGTCTTTGCACATGTAGGGGAAGGAGTACTCTATCTCAAAGGCCATTTTTTTTTTTTTTTTTTTTTATATCATGTATTCATTGTTTGGGTAAGGTACTAGAACATGCATGCAGCGCTAGCTATGGCAGAAACAAAACCCAAATCACAATAACTAACAAAGGAAAAATCAAAACCAGTTCCTCCGATGGCGTCCAATAACCGACGCATTGCCTACTCACGACTCATAAAGGAAAACTACTAACTAACTAGCATTATAACGAAAATAACTCAAACTCGTAATAACAAGTAAGAAATCAAATGGGAGACCTTCCACCGCGGAGACCATTTGGCGACCCAGCCAACGACGACCGAGGCTAGGCAGAGGGGGAAGGGGAGGGGGATAGAGAGGGCAGGTTGGTGGCATAGTGTGCATACATATTGGGGGGAAAACCAGTTCTGGTAGCGGTGAGGTAATGACCAAGGCCCACAAGTGCCGGGATTGAGGTCCACAGAGGAGAGTCAGGTCCAATACTCGTTGTCGCCTAGAGGTGGCGACATCGGGCAGTAGTGTTAGGAGTACCCGATTCCGATAGCGTAGGAATACCCTAGGTAGGGTAACTTTACCCGAGTTCGAGAATCTTAGTCTCCAACACCCCCCTCCGGCCCCCTTACGGGGCCCGCGCGTCATCATACACATCAACCTTAGTTGCGTCCTGTGACCATATGGTCACAGAATTGAAGGTGTCCAAATAACACCGTATACGTCACTGCCGTCCGTCCAACCGAATGCTGTTCGCAGGATATATAAGAGGGGACCTCTGGCTAGACCTGAGAACATGCTCCGCGCCCCCTATTTTCCTGCCACATAGTTTTGCAACACCACGCTCCACTATCGTGAGCCCCTCCTTTCTCGGCCCCGTTTGGGGTCCCTCTCCTGCCCTCTGCCCCCTTGATGGCGTCTGCCAAGGGGCACGGTATCCTCTCTATCCTCTCCCGCCTCTGCTTCGCTTGTCTCCTGTTCGCTTGATGGGGGAGTTATCTGGGTTCGCCCAGTAGTCCCGTCTCGCTTTTGGGGCCTCCCTTAGCTTTGGCACGGTCGGCTTCTTCTCTTCGTTTCCGGTCGACGCTGGTGGTGGTGGACGCCCGTCTCCCCACTTTGCACGATCCCTGAGGGGGAACGCCTCGGCTAGTAACCTCGGGGTCTGTCTTTTGGTGAGACCTGGCCATACCCTCCTAGTCGTCTCGGTTCAAGTTGCGGTCACCTTCCTCCCCTCACCCTTCCCTTACCATTCCTCGCCGGTGGGATCCCCTCCACTAAGTGACGCTATCTCTCGGAGAACAAGGGACTACATGAGAGACGCGGTAATACGGCATCGGTTTCGGTTTTCACGGTCGGGTTTTTCTGGGGCCCTTGGCCCTCCCTCCTCTCTACGTCGGGGCATCGGCTCGCATCCTACTGCCCACCCTCCTTGGCTAGCACCCTACTGCTCCTGGCTGGCACCCTACTGCTTCCGTCGTGAGCTGGCACCTTACTGCCACCTAAGCCTTGCGGGACGTGGGTGATTTTGGCCTCTTGGTCCCGGCCATCTTTTCTGGGGACCCTAGCCCTGGCCCCTTCCTCCGGTCAGTATTGCACTGCCTCGGGCCGGTCAGATCTCTCCTTCTACGAACCTTTCCCCAATGGACTGGGGTGGCGCCACAGATCGGTGCCACTGCCTTGTTTACGGGGCCGATTAGGGTTAGCCTCCGGGCGGCTGGGTTTGCCTTGGGTCTGCCCGGTGGGTTGGATTCGGACTTTCTTTTGTGCCTTTGGGCTGAGATTTCCAGGGGGATTTTTTCTTGAGCTTCCTGCTTTTCCTGTTTTGGGTTTCTTTTGGGGCTTAGTTCATCTGGGCTGTAGGAGGGGCTTGATTCGGGGCGAGATGTGCGGTTGGCTCCATACCAGAGGGGCTTGGGGTTCTGGATTTTTGCCTCAGATGGAGGAGGGATGCGTGTGTTTACAGGTTTTGTTTTTGCCATAGCTAGCGCTGCATGCAGGTTCTTGTACCTTAAACAATGAATATATGATATAAAAAAAAAAAAAAAAAAAAAAAAGTGGCTAGACCTGAGAAGTGGAACGAAGTCAATCCGTCAACTACTCAGGGAGTTACAAGGCTTCAAAGATATGACATCTGTGGCATGGGCCATAAGTAACGGGACGTTTTCGCACAAGGTCATGAGATGAATGTTAGGAGGTTCGGGATAACGAACCAATGCATTCACATTCACCCTTCGACGATTAGAAAGACTCTAGAACTCTTGGAAACACTACCAAAGAAGCCAACGAGCTTCAAGGAGTGTTGCAACTATGATAAGAGGTGTACCGCAGTTGCGGGATTTACAACTAACACAACACGAAGGTCCACCCCCTCTACATAGAACAATCAGGAGTTACCGACCGAAGAATTATGAGACTATTCAATAGAATGACCTCTCCTCTACGAGAAGAGAGTCATCGGAATGTATTCTATCGGTTAGTTGTTGAGTTATCACAACTAGAAGGTATCCACTCCGGCATATCTACAGATGCAGTTTCGTATCAAGACTGATCCTCTTGGTAACGAAAAGAACTATTGGAGCCAACAGAGTTCGACTTGAGAACTCAGCTACAGGTCTACAGACTCTGAGGATCGGATAATTACTACTGGTGACAAGTATGTCTCCCAGGCAGAAAATAGTAATTACCGAAGATGGTGTGATGGTTTTCAGGGTCTCCCGGTGTTCGCAACGTCATGGAGAACTCAACGTCGCGCATTAAACTTGAAGAGGTACATATTTTGTATATTAGATAGATGTCGTCCGTGAACACTCAGACGCGGAACATAAATATCGAAGTGCCTCCCAAGCTTTAGACATCATCAAGCAACAGAGAAGAGACCTTAACAATATAATATTGTTCTTATGAGTCTATTCTACTTTCTTGCACTCTTAGTAGTCATAAACGAAACGAGTTGCTTCCGAGCCTTCCTAGACAAATCTCCGTCTACACGAAAGAATCCCGATTGGCCTAGACAACCACAAGTCTATACAGGTTGTCTCCGCCTAACAGGTAGACTTGGCTGAGCAGAGTTGGAGGGCGTGTTCAAAAGCCTCGTCCCCATCCTCGTACTAAGGGCAAAGGGGGGAGGGGTCATTGTCATGCCACGAGGGGTGGGCAACTAGGTAGCTTTTGCTGGCACGCATCTGGTGGAGCGGGCCGGAAAGGAAGCGCCCCAGGCCCATGAAAGGGTGCGGGCATAGGGTGGGGCCGAAGAAGTAGTATGGTGGGGGGGGTGAGAGGAGGCGCCACGAGGTAAGGAGTGCTTCAGGGCATCTGGCCTTGAGCGAGGCATAGAGGGCAGGAGCCCCAAGATGGGCTATCTGCAGGGGAGGTAGGAGGAGTGGGTTAGCTGGAGGGAGGCGATCGCAACCGTTGCCGATTATGAAGTGGACTCGATGGGTCTATCTCAAAGGCCATTTTTTTTTTTTTTTTTATATCCTATATTCGTTGTTTAAGGTACAAGAACCTGCATGCAGTGCTAGCTATGGCGAAAACAAAACCTGTAAACACGCGCATCCCTCCTCCGTCTGAGGCAAAAACCAAGAACCCCAAGCCACTCTGATATGGAGCCAACCTGTTAGGCATAAAGAAAATGCACAGACCTCTCGGTAGGGTAACTGCGCACAGACCCTCATTTATCGAGAGCCTAACACCCCCCTCCGGCCCCGTTCTGGAGCCCACACGTCCTTAGCGAGATTTCGAAGAGTTGCGTCCCATGACTATGATGTCATATCAATGAAGCCCACTTCATAACACCATATACGTCGCTGCCGTCCGTCCGACCGTAAGCTGTTCGCAGGATATATAAGAGAGGACCTCTAGGTACCTCTGAGAAGTGAAACGGAGGAAATCCGTCAGAGGGGCATTGAGTTATTAGGCTTCAAAGTTAGGCATCCTAACTATGGGCCGAAAGTGACGGGACGTTTTCGGTTCGAAAATCCGCAACTACTCCTACAGTACCCCAGAGGTCGTAGGGGATAGATTTGACACCAATACCTATCTGAAGGCCGCTGTATGTTGGTTGGTCCTGGAGACAGGATCCCTCGAGAGGTGATTCTCTTTGAGGCGAGGCGGACCGAGGGGAAGCTGCTCAGACTCAGAAGACCTAATAGGTGGTAGACTTAAGAGTGTTGGCACACCGTCTACGCAGCCTGCATTACGCATAGGTACCCGACGCATACGCTGGCCACTATGTGAAATCGGAAGAGACTACTGGAACGATAGTTAAGACGACTGAAGTTGCAGACCGGAGTCTACTCGTCTCTATAAATCGAAGACCGGTCATTCGAGGATAATCACGCATCCTACGATTAGACGGAAAAGAATTTATGAGAACGAAGATGGTGTGTAAGAGGTCAGGGTCAAACAGTGTTCGCACTTGTTAAGACCACGAGACGTTAGCGTACAATCTTGGATAGATACTTAGTTATAGGAGTATTAGATGTAGTCCGCGAACACTCAGACGCGGGATATAAATATCGAAGTGCCTCCTAAGCTTTTAGACATCAACAAGCAACGGAGAAGAGACCTTAACAATATAACATTGTTTTACCTACGAATCTTTATAAAATTATTTTCCTTATCGATTAAGCGAGTTCTTAGTAGTCATAAACGAAAAGAACGACCCCGAGCCTTCCTAGACAAATCTCCGTCTATTACGAAAGATTCAGGCCTAAGTCTTCTCGACAATTATTCAGAGTCAGCTTCCGCCTAACACTATATTGTTAGCTCTCCTTGTTACCAAGGCTCACTAAATAAGTCGGTCACCACTCTACACTAAGCAAGCGCATGAGTTCGAGTCACGCAGATGACGAGTCCGTTAAAGACACGGTACACTACCCTGCGATTGATGATACGGTCGGTTTAGACACCCTTGAGGAACTCTCCCGAACCAATTCAATATTCGAACCACCGACCAAGGTACACTACCCTACTATTAGGTCAGTGTTATCCGGTCTGTCGGAGCTCCGAGAAATACCATTTCTGGAACAGGAAGCTCCCTCGTGGTATACCGACCCAACTCTAGTTCCCACGGAGGAACAATTTCAAAAGCTTTATGAAACCTGGTACGGGCCAGAGTTCGTTTAGAAACCTTTCCTCGACTGGGACACCAGTGAAGAAGGATCCTTTGATAGTGGCTTCACACCTACTATACCTTTGGCGTGGAGGCTCGGGAACCACCCGAACTCTCACTAAGACCGGACCCATTACATGAAAAGATGACAGAACCATCGTCATCGTGGTTCCCTGAAGGTCCGGGAACGCCGGTGCCATGGAGAGAACCTCCCAAAAAATTAAAAGATAAAGATGCGATGGACACCGGGAGCGAAGGAGAAAATGCACCGAGACAACCTTCATCACTCCCCCCGGGAATAAGACGTCCTCCAAGAGATGGATCACGGGCATCAAGTGTGCCCAGCTCGTCCCGCTCATCTACCCCGAGGCCAAGGGATCAGGCAGCCGACTTGGCAAAGTTAGCTGCGTGGGTAGGAGTGGGACTACGCGATGTCCGGAGGGACATAACCTCCTCCATTGACGCTGCAAACATAGCGTTCGCCCAGCTCACGGGAGCTCAACAGGAAAATGCACTCCGGCTATTTGATATTCAAAGACAAATTGCCGAAGGAAAGGACCTCCATAACCAAGACATAGGACTCCTGTTGATGCAATGTCAAGGAGTAGAGACTGAAGTAAGGTCCCTACAAGAAAGGATAGTAAGGGAAATTGCGGAAAATCTGGCACAACAAGCTGCCAGACAGGAACATCATGAAGGGGTCACTTCACAGTTACATCAGTCCACGCTGGAACGAGATCTTCTTCTACAGCAAGCTGTAGAAGAAATCAGAAAGGAAATGAAGGACCGAGACCGGAAGGTAAATAATGCCTTCAAGGAAAGAGATGCACTCTTTCAAAACGAAGCAAAGAAAACTCATGAGGCACTCTCATCTCAACAGGGTGAGCTCAAAAAGATTGGTGAAGCGGTCCAAGAACTTCTTACTTCCTCGAGAAAGAAAGAGACTCCGAAAGAAAAACCGGAGGCTAGCAAGCGTGTAAGGATGGAATCTGTGGAGGACGAAGAGGAATATTATTCCAGACCAACTAGACAGGAAAAGGGCAAACAAATCGCCAAATCTCATTCTCGTCGGGAAGGAACCTCAGACGCAACTCCACCACCCGGACTAGGAGGAGGATATCCTAGTGATGACGACGATGACGGCAGTGACCGTGACGCGGAAGGAAGAAAGGGCGGTGGGCCAGAAAGGCGCCGCAGGGGTCTAACCCTGGAGCAATCAGACCTGGCAAATGTCCTGGCGGAAGCCTTCGTGGTAAACACAAAACAGCCAGCGGAGGCACCACCGCTCTTTGAAGGAGAAAAGCACCAAGATGTGCACATTTGGCTTCAACAATGTATCGATTACTTCGACCGAAACCCCCATATTTGGAGAGATGACCGGGAACAGGTCATATATGCCCTCAACCGTACCAAGGGAAAAGTGGTGACACCATACACGATATGGTACCGAAGAAAGATGGAAGGGTTACAGGGCGAAACCCAAAATCGGAATTTTCGAAGATGGACCCGCTTCTCGTACTAAATAGGAAAGGCCTTTGCGCCCCTACAAGAAGGACGACAGGCCCTGCGGGACATGAAGGAAGTAAAATACAAGGGCAACATTCAGACCTACCTCCGAATCATGCACAACCTGAATAACAAAGCCAATATGACAGGTGAATCATGGAGAGAGACAGTCGAAAGTAACTTGCCCGAAGACATCCTCACCCGCATCTCCTTCCAGAAGTTCGACACCGACGAGGAGTGGGAAGATGTTGTAATAGAAGCCGGCCGGGCAGAGGAAGACCTTCAGTATCGAAAAAAGTTACTGAAAGAAGGCAATTCCCGACACACCTACTCTAAGGATACAAAGGATAAATCCTCGAAGGACGAAAGATCTGATAAGCCACGAAGAGATAAGGCTTATATAAAGGGAGGTGGAGGACCCTCACGAAAAAGGAAACGTGAGGACCACAAGTCGGAACGTCCGACTAAGAAATTAGGAGGAAGTGCTCCGATCACACACTCGAATTGGTCTGAAGCACACCAAGGAATCTCGCAAAGCGTTATTGATGCGAGAAAAAAGGACAACAATTGCACGAGATGTGGAAAAAAGAACCACACATATAAAACGTGCTATGGGAACATTCAAGTATCAGTGGCCGCAGTTAGCCGAAGGCCACTAAGAATGGGCCCAAGTCGAGCAAGGTCTATCAAGCCACCTAGACCTCCTCGAAAACCCGCACAGGCTGGACAGGTCCGGACCACCAGCCGGTTGTGGGAATTAGGCGAAGACGAAGAAATTACTTAAGTCTTCACATGGTACCGACAACGACGGTGTTCGGGTAGTCTAGTAGACACATAGTCTCTAGGAGTCGAAATCAACGGCAAAAGGGAATCTAAGCGAGGAAAGCAACCATACGGGACGACCTGAGTGGGAGTACACGCGTCCCTCTTGCTGAGACAAGGGGATTAATAAAGAGCAATGGTTACATTGGCGGCGCCTCTACGCTTCCCAAGGTAATAACGTATGTTTCGCCCCAATGTGCCGGACACATGCTTGTTTGGGTAGTCAGGCACGTGACCTGGAATCTGAAAGGTCTCCGATAAGGACCAAAGCCTAGACAGGAAACAGACAGCACCAAGGGTACCGAAGGGAGCGACAGTAGGGCTAAGATGAAGGACATGGAGAAATGAGCGAGGCGCATCTTCGACCAGTGAGTACAAGAGCTCTAGACCTCACCTCTAATTATTACTTCTTAGGTGCCGCGCTGGTACTGGACGGGCACCCGATAAAATGAGAACACTGTCTACTGTTAAGCGAGGGTGGATAATAAGCCCGGGAAGGTTATCAAAGGGACAGCCGACCAGCCCTACGCACCCAGCTCTTGTCCCCATGATATCTGGACGATGGCTGAGACCCCCAAGTTTGGTTCCACAGGTAGAAAAAGTGGAAGGTATGGGAACTACTCGGCAGGAGGTAAAGACCGCTAGTAGTGGGCTGCCCGATATACCAAGAACATTTCAGTTTGTCTGAGGAGACCTCAATGGTCGAAACCGTGCGGGCATGGTAACAAACATCTTGTTACACAATGCCAAAACGAAAGCCAGAAGAAGATCGCGGACAGCCGCGAAGACGCAAGCTTTAAGCGTCTCTACCCAAAAGATATTCCTGCCCTGAGGGAGACGCCTACCTCTTTTTAAACCATAGGCGACAAAAAATTAAAGTCCTATTGGACTCAGGCTCTAATGTGTTCGTCATCAATCAAAGATTGGTACAGGAACACCGATTACCGTTCACACAACGGTCAGACGCGGTCAAAATTTATGGGTTTGATGGGACCGCAGCAGTCTCCGGAGGGACGTTTTACACCCATCCCTTATGGTTAGAAATAGGAAGAAATAAACATCTGTCTGAGATAACCTGCGAAATAGCAGAACTCGGATCATACGGGATGATCATACCATTCGGCTGGTGGCATGAGGAACATCCTATATCCCACATTGAAGACCCAAAAAGGTGGTCGTTCGACGCAAAATGTTGCGAAAAATGTGTGGAGGAAGACGAAGGAATAGCCGACATGTTCGAATACGATGAGACGGTAGTCTTTGACGAAAACGCTACCTATATTGGAAGAATTGGCACTAGCGAAAGTCCCGACGATATAGTCTTAGGATCGTTACCTCAAGAATATTGGCGACACAAGGACCTATTCTTGCCCCAGACAGCGGAAAAATTGGCGCCCCGGAGGGCGTTCGATCATGAAATTGAACTAAAGGACGACGCGAAAGCGCCCTGGGGTCCAATATACCCCTTATCAGAAAAACAGCTTGCCGCATTAAGGGAATACCTTAAAATGATGATGGATCAAGGAAAAATCACAAGAAGCAAATCCCCAGCAGGCGCACCAGTGCTGTTCGTGCCAAAACCTGACGTTAAACTTCGGTTAGTTGTAGACTACCAAAACCTCAACCGTATTACGGTTTTGAACAAGCACCCGCTGCCACTGATGTCCGAACTAAGAGATCGGGTAGCGGGGGCTAAGATCTTCACGAATCTTGATCTGAAAGACGGCTATCATCTGATAAGAATTAAAAAGGGAGACGAGTGGAAGACAGCTTTTCGAACTCGATACGGCCATTACGAATACAAGGTGATGCCTTTCGGGCTCGTTAATGCTCTGGCAACTTTCCAAGACATGATGAACCAAGTCCTGCATGAATTTTTAGACTACGGAGTGGTCTGTTATTTGGATGACATTTTGATATATTTAAAGGATGAAAAAAGCCACGTTGAGTTAGTCGATCAAGTCCTACAAAGACTCGCAGACTACCAACTAGCCGTATCCTTGAAGAAGTCAGTCTTTCATGTTCAAGAAGTGGAATTCCTGGGATATATGGTATCTGTCGAAGGAGTGGCTATGAGCACGAGGAAAGTCGATTCCGTATTGAGTTGGAAATCGCCGGCATCGGTAAAAGAAGTCCAGATATTCATTGGATTTGCCAATTTTTACCGACGATTTATACGAAGTTTCTCCGGAGTGTGTAAACCTATAACGGAGACACTAAAAGGAAATCCAAAGGATTTTCATTGGGGCGCTGAGCAAGAATCAGCGTTCAAAGAGCCAAAGCATCGCTTTACGACTGCGCCCATTCTACAACATTTCTACCCAGACCGGGAAACGGTGGTAGAGACGGATGCAAGCGACTTTGCCTTAGGATGTGTCTTGTCACAATTTGTGGATAAAAGGCTACATCCTGTTGCCTTCCACTCACGAAAGTTGAACTCGGCAGAGCGCAACTACGAAATCCATGACAAGGAACTGCTTGCAATCCTAGAAGCGTTCAAAGAATGGAGACAATATTTAGTCGGCACGGAAAAACCTGTGACAGTTTACACCAATCATCAAAACCTGGAATACTTTCTTACTTCCAAGGTTTGGAGTGGACGCCAAATACGATGGGCTCAGAAGCTAGCGGAATACAATTTTAAGATTGTTTACCGACCAGGAACCAAGGGCGGAAAGCCTGACGCTCTAAGTAGACGGCCGGAGTACCGTCCTGAGGAGGGAGCTACGCATTGCGAGCAAACCGTTTTGAAGCCGGAACACTTCCAAGTAATGCTATTGGCACTACAGGAAGAGAAGGAAGAAGGATTAGGGAAAGAAGTACTGGGCTGGAGTGATGAGAAAGACCTGGCGCTGAAGCCAGAGACAAATAACTCGGACAAATATATCCGAATAAGACGCTTGAACCACAAGGCGAGGTTACCCACTAAAGGTTCAAGAATGGCAGCCGGACATGATCTCTATGCCATAAGCGATGCCATCATCCCTAGACGAGGACAAGCACTACTCGACACTGGAATAGCAATAAGCCTACCAGCAGGGACATATGGACGAGTAGCGGCCCGTAGTAGGCTAGCAGTACGTTCCGGAATCTCGGTCGGCGCAGGGACAATAGATGCCGACTATACGGGAGAACTCAAAGTCTTGCTATATAACCACAAAGATGTTGATTGTCAAGTCCGAGAAGGAGACAGAGTGGCTCAACTAATAGTGGAAAAAATCGACACATCCGATCTAATGGAAGTCGATAAATTAGACGAGACTGAAAGAGGAGCCCAAGGTTTCAGAAGTACCGACATCGCTACAAGAAGCTTGACGATAAAGGAACAAGAACCCACCATATGTCAGCTAGAAGCGTCGGCAACCGAAAATTTGTCCTGGTACGACATCGAAGAAATACCAGAGAAAATACTGTTATCGACGGCTATGCTAAGACAAAAGACTATGAAAAGGTTTAATCCTGAGTTCCTTGAACAACTTCTTGAGGTGACGCTGTCGGATAGAGACTGGCTAAGGCGACGAGAGGACTTGTCGAAACTCCGAATTGAAGGAAAGGAATTCCCCAAGAACTGGACATTAATTGACGACCTCCTATATTATAAGAATCGTCTATTCGTACCGGACAACCAGGCGTTATACACCAAGATAGCTGAAGGATGTCACGACGCAAAGATAGCGGGACATTTCGGCCAAGAAAAAACCCTTGAAATCATCATGAGAGATTTCTACTGGAAAGGACTAGCCGAATGGGCCAATGACTACGTACGGTCCTGTGACGAGTGTCAACACAACAAGTCACCACGACATGCAAAATACGGACTGTTACAACCATTGCAAACTCCTTTTACGGCATGGTCATCTATATCAGTAGACTTCATCACTCAGCTACCGGAATCACAAGGTTGTACACAGATCATGGTAGTCGTTGACCGATTTACGAAAATGGCACATTTTCTTGGGTTACAAACTACAGCGACGGCAAAGGATGTCGCAAATACATTCTTAAGGGAAGTTTGGAAGCTACATGGCTTACCGACGGAAATCATTTCGGACATGGACTCTAAGTTTGCGGGGGAATTTTGGGAATCCCTGTGTAAGGCGTTGGAAATACAGCGACGAATGTCAACCGCGTATCATCCACAGACGGATGGACAAACAGAAAGAACCAACCAAGTGCTGGAAGGATATCTTCGAAGTTTTGTCAACTACAACCAGGACGACCGGTATCAGTTGCTACCGCTAGCGGAACACGCGTACAACAATTCTGCGACCAACGCCCATGGAATGTCGCCCTTCTACGCAAACTATGGGTTCCACCCCCAGACAGAGTGGATGAAAGAACGTGAGGTTCAAAACCCCGGCGCTACCCTATACGCGAACTGGATTAAGACGATACATGAACAAGCGAAGAGCTCGCTTGGAAAAACACAGGAAGGAATGGCGAAATACTACGATCGGAAAGCCGAAAAACAGCCTGAGTTTAATATTGGCGACAAAGTTATGTTAAACGCAAAAAATATCCGCACTAGACGGAAGTCGAAGAAACTAGCGCCCAAATTATATGGGCTGTTCCAGATATTGGAAAAAAGAGGCAATCGAGCGTTTAAACTAAACATTTCCGACCTATGGAATATTCACCCTGTTTTCCACGTATCCTTACTTGAACCATATCGAGAATCGGTTCATCCAGAACGCAGACAACCTCCCAGAGAGCCAGAGGAGGTTGAAGGGGACCTGCAATGGGAAATAGAGAAAATTGTCCGCAGCGAGATAGGGACATATAGGAAGAGGATCAGCAATCGTTACCGACAGGTACGAGAGCTATGGTATTTTGTGAAATGGCAGGGTTGTGCGGAAGATGAAAATACTTGGGAACCCGGTACGGGCATGAAAAATGCTGAGGAAGTAGTCGGAGAGTTTCATCGAGACAACCCGGAGATGCCCGGGCAGGAAGAAGTAAGACGATGAGGAAAAGGTTTTCCTACGGTGGACAAGCAAACGCCGGAAGGTTTTTTACCCTGACCACATCGGGTCTTAAAAGGAATTTTGTTAAATTAAAGAGATAATTAAGAAAGGTGCTCGAGGCGAGACCTTGTAGGAGGGAGCTCATGTTAGGCATAAAGAAAATGCACAGACCTCTCGGTAGGGTAACTGCGCACAGACCCTCATTTATCGCGAGCCTAACACCCCCCTCCGGCCCTGTTCTGGGGCCCGCACGTCCTTAGCGAGATTTCGACGAGTTGCGTCCCATGACTATAATGTCATATCAATGAAGCCCACTTCATAACACCATATACGTCGCTGCCGTCCGTCCGACCGGAAGCTGTTCGCAGGATATATAGGAGAGGACCTCTAGGTACCTCTGAGAAGTGAAACGGAGGAAATCCGTCAGAGGGGCATTGAGTTATTAGGCTTCAAAGTTAGGCATCCTAACTATGGGCCGAAAGTAACGGGACGTTTTCGGTTCAAAAATCCGCAACTACTCCTACAGTACCCCAGAGGCCATAGGGGATAGATATGACACCAATACCTATCTGAAGGCCGCTGTATGTTGGTTGGTCCTGGAAACAGGATCCCACGAGAGGTGATTCTCTTTGAGGCGAGGCGGACCGAGGGGAAGCTGCTCAGACTCAGAAGACCTAATAGGCGGTAGACTATGAGTGTTGGCACACCGTCTATGCAGCCTGCATTATGCATAGGTACCCAACGCATACGTTGACCACTATGTGAAATCGGAAGAGACTACTGGAACGATAGTCAAGTCGACTGAAGTTTCAAACAGAAGTCTACTCGTCTCTATAAATCGAAGACCGGTCATTCGAGGATAATAGCGCATCCTACGATAAGACGGAAAAGAATTTATGAGAACGAAGATGGTGTGAAAGAATTCAGGGTCAAACGGTGTTCGCACTTGTTAAGACTATGAGACGTTAGCGTACAATCTTGGAAAGGTACTTAGTTATAGGAGGATTAGAAGTAGTCCGCGAACACTCAGACGCGGGATATAAATATCGAAGTGCCTCCTAAGCTTTTAGACATCAACAAGCAACGGAGAAGAGACCTTAACAATATAACATTGTTTTACCTACGAATCTTTATAAAATATTTTCCTAATCAATTTATGCGAGTTCTTAGTAGTCATAAACGAAAAGAACGACCCCGAGCCTTCCTAGACAAATCTCCGTCTATTACGAAAGATTCAGGCCTAAGTCTTCTCGACAATTATTCAGAGTCGGCTTCCGCCTAACACAACCGCACATCTCGTCCCGAATCAAGCCCCGCTTACAACCCAGACGAACTAAGCCCCAAGAGAAACCCAAAACAGGAAAAGTAGGAAGCCCAAGGAAAAATCCCGCCGGAAATCTCACCACAAAAGAAACCAAACCCATACCCACCAAACCATGCCCATAGCACGGCCGGCCGCTAAAAAGCTAACCCTAGATTGGGCCCAAGAAAGGACCAGGTGCACCAAGTAATGGCGCGACCCCCACCGAGGGGGAAACTTGACGAGGATGGAACCCGACCGACCGGAGACAGTGCAATACAAATCAGAGGGAGAGGAGCCAGGGCTGAGGCCCCCCAGAGAGAGGCAGCAGTAAGGTACATGCTCAGGGGAGCAGTAGGGTGCTAGCCGAGGAGGGTGGCAGTAGGATACCAGCCGAATGAACCGAGGGAGGAAGAGGGAGGGGTAGACCCAGACGCCGAAACAACTATCGGAAACGTGTTCGTGTCTTAACTAGGTGGTCTCCATTAATCCCTGGTGCCCACAGTAGACAAAGCCACCATAAAGAGCAGAGAGGAGGAGAGAGGAGAATTCGACCGTAGCCTGTTGAGAAAACCAACCACCAGCCCCCGACTGTGGGACTAACCCATACCCATCAGCGGGACAAAGCCCGGACCCAGCAGAGGGACTGACCCAAACCGATTAGAGGAAAGGAGAAGGAATCCATTGTAATCGCGTACTGTAAACCATATTCCCAGCCATCTGTTGAAGGGAAAAAGGAGGAACCCGACCGTGCTGATGCTAAGCGAGGCCAGAGCAAAAGTGGTGAAGGAGAGAGACCCAACGACGAGGACCCCAGGAAGGAGTAAGGAGGGATCTCATGAGGGTAGACCTCAAGAGAGAAAGCTGGAGAGAAGTTTTGCCATTGCAAAAAGATAAAAGATAATGGCCTAGTCCCCCCCATAGGGGGAGGACCAGACGCGAAAAGTGGTGATAATTCCTTGGTGTGGAGATTTCAATCACCGGAGGTGTAGCGGAGATAGTCGTTGTCTATCTCAAAGGCCAAACTTCTCACCCTATATAGACCGTCCCTCAACCCACTTACAAATCCAATTGTCATCTAGATTGCAGCTGTGCCCTATATAATTACATAATTCTTTACACTTATAACCTCTTCCTAGGTTATGTGCATAGCCCCATGACCTCTTAAACAGGTCATGAGTGTGAAATTCAAGTAAGTCTGATCATGGTAATGCTGTAATGTGTTCAAGTTCGCTAGATGCTAATCATGTTTCCAAAGATATACGATAGTTGACAGGTGGCCTGCTCTTCCAGAGAGGAGGCGAGAGCTGGGTAAACTAAAGGAGAATTCAGAAGTGTACTAGAGAAACTAAAGAGTAACCATTCAACTAAGTATATTGAAATACTGTCTGTCGAAGTCTGTCAATTTCAACATGGAATAGAACGGTTCTTAAATACAGAAATCGATTCATATCTAGCATGAGTGAAACTAAACAAACGTATCAAGCGATCCACTTTGGTAAAACAATATAAGTATCAGACTGATACATAAAACAAAACATAAAACAAACTAAGTATCAAAGCGACACTCCAAACAAATCAAGTATCAAAGCGATACTGTAACGTGTTTGCTAGGCGCTAATCATGTTTTAATAGATGTACGATAGTTGACATGTGGCCTGCTTTTCCAGAGAGGAAGTGAGAGCTGTGTGAACTAAAGGAGGTTTCAGAGGTGTATTGGAGAAACTAAAGGGTAATAGTTCAACCAAGTATATTGAAATACTGTCTGTTGAAGTCTATCCTTTCCATCTAGAAATAGGACAGTCTTTAAATATATAAATTCGATCATGTCTAGCATGAGTGAGACTAAGCAAAGGTATCAAGCGATACACTTTTGGTAAAACAAACTAAGTATTAAGGCGATACTTAAAACAAAACTTAAAACAAACTATGTATTGAATTGATACTTCAAACAAATGAAGTATCAAAGCGATACTTAACACAAAATATAAAACAAAATCCTTAACTGTGTACCAGTACCAGTTACATTCCCCAAAACAAAACAACTGTTTAAACATAATCAAACCTAATAATCCTGAAAATTAGAGTCCTCAGAAGGCTCAAAAAACTCGCTTTCTGCTAACATCCAATTATCAGCATTGAGACACCACACACAAGTAGAAACTCGAACATAACAGCGGGATTCAAAGAAAGATAAATTACAATAGTCACAAATACCAGATTCGCGATCAGCTTCCACTCATGCTTCAGTGCAGTCAGGACAGTAGTCCACCCAAAGGATAGCAAAATAGTCTTCAAGTTGGATAACATCATGGTTCAACAACAGTCCAACAGGCTGCTGTTATTGCCTCACCTTGATCTCCTCATAGTTTGACATCATTAAAGTAATCAGATGGTGGCAATTAAGTTGAAATCATGGAGAGTCTGCTCCATGGTCTGATTCTCTTCATCGCTACTCTCAAATTCAGATTCAAAGTATGGGGCCCAAAAACCATCTCTGGCCTTGAGTTGCCACTTCCTGGTACCATCCGAGTTGCTCAGTTTCTGGTACAGTTGGCGACCAGCATATGGTAATATAATTGATGGTTGGTGGAAGGGAGTTGTCGGACATGTTCGCTTTTCACCATTCATTTATCATTTCCATAGCATGCTCCAGGCATTCAAGCGGTTCCCTACTGTTCTCACTCGTAGGGTATCCTTTCCATTGGATGAGGAATTGATCACTTCTATGCCAAAGGCAGTGGTCTTCGATTTCTTCGCCTTCCTAGTCCTTTTTCTTGTTGATGGTAATAGGTGCAGGGAGAGAGTGAATTCGTCAAGGGAACTTGTGTTAGGCATATAAGACCTAGCATAGTGGTAATATCATGCATCTGACACTAGAGGTCAAGTGGCTCAATAAGATCGTTGCGGCAAAGCTATATCGGAATTAAATTAATAATTTCTAATGCATAACTCCCTGACCGCAAACCATACAAGACCACTCGCATTAGTGAATAGCTGACCAAGGGATTTGCTATCAATTAGATACAAAACCTCCGCCGCTATCAAACAACTTCAGAAATAACCAATACCAGTTCAAGATTGGGTGTATGTCGGACGTCTCCAATAGGAGTTCCTCTTAGAGGCAGGAGGTCCGAGGGGAACCAAACTTGAATTGGAAGACTGGGGATGCATGAAGCCTTTCTATGATACTGGCGTGTCGAGACTCATGCATGCATATATTAATTATGCACCAGTTCCTGACAACAAACTTAGCTAGTTCTTGATCAGAAGGGAAGATTGGAATGATAGCCATTCGGACTACATTTGCATACTTAGTCCATTCAAGCCTAGAGATCGCAAAGAGATCATTGGAAGATAGGACGCTATCCTCCCAAGATAAATATCTCGCCTCAATTAAGGTTGAAGTGGTGTACGAACTTTCAGGGTCAAATGGTGTTTGCACTTAGTAGAAACTAAAGTTAAAAGCTCCTCGGTACAAGTTAATATATAGATACTAAGTACCGGTAGATTAGTATAAATAGATTTAAGGTCTCCGGGTTAGTTAGAGAAATCAAGCAACGGAGAAGAGACCTTAACAATATAATAAGTTTACAATTACGAATCTTTAGTTATTTATTATTTATTACTTCACGAGTCTTCCTAGACAATCTCCGATAAAACATTCAGGCCCTAGTCCGACCGATAAGATTGACTTCGGCTACCGCCTAACAACTTGGTATTGTGGTTAGAATAGAATCGTTTGACAGAGGAGGCATGGAAGAAAACAGTAGGGTGGTGGTACTATAATGAGACTCCACTGAGTACTATTACAAGTAGCCAAACCTATACGCATACCAGGATCAAGAGACTACCATGGTAGGGATGGCTGTAGACTTAGGTCTACCGAGTGGAGGTACTGGTGGTTAGGTACCTCAGTCGGGCATACTAGACTATACCAAAGGTACATAGGTACTAGTAAAGGTTGGGGGTTACCCTACTCTGTAGGGTAACCCAAGTAGTCAATTTGGGAGTTACCCTTAATTACTCAATGGAGAGTCCAGGTAGAGTTACCCTACCTTCAGACTCAGGTTACCCTGCCTTGGGCCATGGGTTACCCTGCTATGAAGTCAAGTTACCCTACCTTGAAAGTAATGTTTTACGCAGGACTTCGGGGGAAGTTACTAGACCCTTTGTCATGCAAAACTACAAAGGGTGTTCAATTCTCAGGTTGTGCGGATCACTCCCGCACAACCAGTTGAGCTCCGAACAAGCTGTAACTTGGAGATGTGGTTGCTAACACCCTCCTCCGGCCCCGTTATAAGTCCCTAGCGTCATGGGCTACAGCCTAAAAAGTTGCTGTAAGTCTAGCAAAAGTCGCCAAGTGGGGATATTGCTGTAACTCTGTATGCGCTCACGCCCGGGCCGTCCGTCCGACCGTAAGCTGTCCACAGGATATTTGACGGAGAAGAGGAGAACCTGGGGAATAGCCTCCAGGTGGTTTCATGTAAAACGGACCAAAACTGACGGAGTAATACTGCTTTGAAGTCAGGAGTAGTATGTGAGGTTATTGGAGGCTTATAGGTGAGGTAACCGAAGTCCGTTGCCCCGAAAGAGTAATAGTATTGGAGAATCGTTAAGGACACTGAGACACTAGTCCAAGGTCTCGATGAGACCTACTTCTAGGAGGGTTGACTGTGGGTAGCGCCTATTGGTAGTCAACCTCCGGAGTGGTCTATCGGGGGAGTTACGTGGCTATCTTCTGGAATGATATGGAAATGAGTAGAACCGGATAGATGTTCAGGAGCCGCGAATGCTTGCAGAAGACTAAGTGTATATAGGTAGAGAGTTCCATAGTTGGTATAGTATCCTCACGGGCATGACAGCTCGCCACTATCATGACCGCGATATGAAGAGTTTTTACTCCTGTGGTTGTATTGGAGATGTAGCGGCTAAAACACTTCTATCAGGCAGATGTTAGAACACCCCCGAGTGGTCTAGCTCGCTACAGGGGATCTTTGGTCCTACCCGTAGAGATTGGCTTGACAGCCCATAAGAGTGGGGTGGTCGCGAATGCAGAGTAGTGATGGGGAGTAACTGGCAGCATACTAATCCTACTTAACTATATGCGAGTTCTCCTCTACTCTGGCAATCAACTACCTCTCAAGATCAGGACTTAATTGAGTAAAGCTGTGGCTTAACGATATTAAGTTTTACCATTTTGTTTTTTCAACTCTACTGCTGATTATCTTTATCTTTACTTCTGAAAGAATACTTCGGTGCGGTCGCAACCTCGGGATCCATCTTCCCAGATGGAGCCCCCGTTACAGGTACATGTGTTCATCCATCTGGACAGTGTAGCTTTCCGTATGCTCATCGAAAGCTCTGACTTTAAAGGGTCCTCTCCAATGGGGTTGTAGCTTCGTACTGTTGAAATTTCTTGATTTCTTTCATAAGCTATATTTCCTTGATAATAGTGTACATTCTCTGATACTTAGTTAGTGTTTTGGCATACCTAAATACCGCATACATGACTACAGTTAGGATATGTTTCTTATGTAATTTCATTAATATTTGGTGATAACGATTAAGGATTTACGTATGTGTTACTGTTTTCATTTATGCGATATTTCATCATCTTTACCTATTTTCTCGGACTTTACAGCCGTGCTTATTTCTTGAGACTTACTGTCATTTCCCTCACACCCTCTTGGATTCACATATGTTTTACGGGAATATCTTGGCAGATTCTCAGGGTCAAACACGTTCGCATTTATGTTTTTCCTACTTATGTTACAGTTTTACATGGTCGCACTTATATTTCTCCCTATAATATTTCTCTGTTACATGGGGTTTACGCGGAGGATGCAAACTTGTATCAATAGACGCTACCGCTCGCTTCATTTACAAGAGAATTAAGGACAAGAATCTCTACTAATCTGCCTTCATACCTCTTACCTCTTTGCTAGAAACATGCCTGTAATATACTATTTATATTATGTTTGTATATTCTATATTGCTATTAGGATCGTACCGTTCACAAATTCCAAAACTTACTTTGTCTAGAGGTAGTGATTGTAACGTGTTCGCTAAGTGCTAATCACATTTCAAAGTGTATATGATGGTTGACAGATGGCCTGCTCATCCAGAGAGGAAGCGAGAGCTGTATGAACTAAAAGAAGCTTCTGAGTTATACTGGAGAAACTAAAGAGTACTCGTTCAACCAAGTATATAGAAATACTGTCTGTCGAAGTCTGTCCTTTCTATCGTAGAATAGGACCGTCTTTAAATATATAAATTCGATCATTTCTAGCAAGAGCGAAACTAATCAAAGGTATTAAGTGATACACTTTTGGTAAAACAAACTAAGTATTAAAGCGATACTTAAAACAAAACGTAAAACAAACTAAGTATCAAATCGATACTTCAAACAAACCTAGTATCAAAGCGATACTCAAAACATAACATGAAACAAACTAAGTATCAAAGCGATACTTCAAACCAACTAAGTATCAAAGTGACACTTAAAACAAAACATAAACAAAATTCTTAACTGAGTACCAGTACCAGTTACAGATACTTTAAACAAAATATAAAACAAACTAAGTATCAAAGCGATACTTCAAGTTCAAACAAATCAAGTATCAAAGCGATACTTAAAACAAAATATAAAACAAACTAAGTATTAAAGCAATACTTCAAACAAATCAAGTATCAAAGTGATACTTAAAACAAAACATAAAACAAACTAAGTATTAAAGCGATACTTCAAACAAACCAAGTATCAAAGTGATAATTAAAACAAAACACAAAACAAACTAAGTATCAAAGCCATACTTCAAACACATCAAGTATCCAAGTGATACTTAAAACAAAACATAAAACAAAATCCTTAACCAAGTACCACTACCACTTACAAATGCTTGCTCCTATCCAACTATCAATCTCCTATAACATAATGATCATGACTTAAAATCTAAGTTATATGTATAAACAATAATCATAACATCATGCAACTCAACTAAGTCGTTAATCAAAACATATTCCACATAACTCCTAAGCATGTCATGTGTATGAACATCCAAAAACATATGATATCCTTTACTAACTGAACTGAGTTAGTGACATCCTTATTCAAATCGTGACAGTTGATCACAAATCTCGATGCAATATAGGCCCTGGCAAAACATGTACTGATAAGACGTATTTGTCTTCTGTCAGGCTATGTGTAGTAATGAATATGGGTATTGATCTTTGTGTTGCTTATTTTAGAAAAACAGTTTCTCAGGTTCCATAGCAGTGAAACCTGTTAACAAGGAGTTAGTAACAGGGCTGTTCTCTAAAGAGCAGGATTTTGGAAACAAACAGATGACTTGGCCTATCCTCACCCATGCTAATCCCTTCTCTCTCCCTAAAACAAACTTGGCATCCCCTCTCTGGCACCCAGTTTTAGGCCCTTAGTAGGCCTTGGTGGGTTGGTATAGTAGGGGAGGTGGGCACCTTTTCCTTCTCGTGAAAACTCTCTAGTTCTTTTCCCGCCACAGCCATATTGAGCTTCCTCTCCTCCCACCAGCGTACTGGCACTCTCTCTTTCTGATTTTCAACTTCCATCTTTTCCAGTAATGGCAAACGGGGTTGCGCCATTGACAAACACGGCTACAGTGTTCCCAACTGTCCCGGACAGGGTGAGTAAGGACGGCCGGGAATGGCGTCCATCTTTGATAAAGATCGCAGTCCTGTAGGTAATGGCTGGGCCCAGTAGTCATTTTTGGGGAATAGCAACTTCCAGTAGGGCCCGGCCAGATTTGGAATTGAGAGGCATCACCTGCAGAGCCCGGCCGTCCTGAGTAACGGTGGGCGTCATCCATAGGTACCCACTGTCACCTATAAGTTGTAGATGTGTGTGTTGGTGGATGGAATCGTTTGATGTATTTCCTAGCTACGACCGGCTACTTAAGGTGAAATACATACATGCCAAGCTTGTCTGCACCACACTCAAACCCTTATGCACAACCCCCAACACCTATCAAGATAGCTACCTGTATCCACTGCCAACATAGGTATCATACCTACCGTCACCTGAAGATACCTACAGTCCCCGGTATGGCCCGGCTGTCCTGAGTAAGGATGGGCATCACCTGTAGAGCGTAGCTGCCACTACCAGAGTCCAGCCACTCCCATCAGAGCTTTGACATCATATGTATTGCTACCCTCATCATCTATTGGCAAAGTCATAGCTCATGAAGTCCTGGCAGAAGGCGAGTCTGATTTCTGAAGAGCCATTAGTTGAAGTGGAGACCATGCTTTGAGATTTGGAGGAGAGGGTGCAAAGGTTAGGTCAAGAAAGTGTAATGGGTTCAGGGAGCCCAGAACCAGGATAAAGTATCACTGGGAGTATAAGTTGATTTATAGCGAAATTTAATACTTGATAGTAGTCTTAGTTTTTATGGCCGGAAAGAAGGCAATATTGAATTAAGACTAGAGGGACAAGATGAAAATGCAAGAGATAGAAGACGTGGAAAGACTGACTGCTCAACAAAATAAGTAGGGAAAAGATCCAGCCTTTATCCTTCAATATGTGTGAAATATGAAATGCCACTAGAAAACTTTTCCTCTACATGATACATGATAGTAGAAGTGTCATAACAGAAGTGCATCAGGCCATGTTAGTAAAACACTAGTATGAAACAAAAGAGAAAATTATAAAAGTGAAACAACAATGAATCAATAGCTTAAGCCATACTTTTCAACAAGTAGAAATCAAAATGTTTCACTTCTCCATAATACACACAGCATGCTCATGCTATTCAAAAATGAAACATAAACTTAGACACCTATAGGGCCCGGTCGTCCGTCCCGGGCATAGATCTGGACGGACCACAAGTTGGCGTCCGTTCCGTCCTTGGCGAAAGACGGACGGACTGGACGCTTGGGAACACAGGGAGAGGATTTGGGAGTCAGTCAGAGGTGGAAGTGAAAAGAATGGGGAAGTGGAGGCTTAGAGCGGTGAAGATGCTGAACCAGTAGAAAGTATAGACAAGCCTCACAATTGGGCCCTGGCTGTTTGGGCCAGCCCGGGCTAAAATCGGGTCGGGTCGGGCCGGGCCGGGCCGGGCTGCCCAAAAAAGCCCAAAAGATTTGTCCCCTATGTTGATGCAGTCACACAATATCACTCATATATTCGGCCTTTAAACAAAAGTGCTGTAAACCCCAGGATTTGCGTCATCCTGAAGCTAGTCTTCTGTTGGGAAATTTTGAGCCGCATATTGTTAATCGCCCCTTTTCACCGTCCTCTGGCTTTAATACTTGAGAGGTTGTCTTCGGCAATGTGCTACTTCGCACCTTGCGAATAGCATGTACCACCACTATCCCCGCCAATTTTGTTTCCAACCATGACCGATATTAAAGATGATTTTAGTAAATTCTCCTCCCTTTCATCATATCCTAGGTCTCCTGGAACCTTCTCCGAAAATCTATGAAATGACTTGAGCGACATTTTTGATATCCAATTCAACGACGATAAGCAAAACGCAAACGCTGTTCCACAATCACTAAGTCCTTCTCTCGCTCCTACACCAGTTCTCCTACTAAAGCAAAGAGAGCTAGCGTCACACTCATGGGTGCTGGGTAAACCGGAAAACCCACTTGGGCAATTAGTGGAAATTGATGGTATTAAGTAGGACAAAGGCTGACCTCTTTGTAAGTACTCTGTGTTTGTAAATGCTGATTGTATATAGGTACTGGCGGTGCTAGCTGTGTGCTCAACATTATGCACATACTCATGGTATGAGAGTGCAGCCAGAATGTGTCTAAATTGAAAATAATCAACAACTTTAAATAGAATTGGATTAATCCTTGCTCTCAAGTATTTCGGGCGGCCCGGGCAGGGCGGGCTTTGTTTTAGTCAGGCCGAGTTTGGGCCGGGCTTAAAAATTTAAGGCCCGGGCTGGCCCATGGCGAGGCTTGAGTATAGATGCGAAAGCCGGTCTGCTAACTGGAGAGGTTGAGTGTATCCTGATGGAATAATCCCATCATAAGATGGTATAAGCCTGAGTATTAGGCGATGTTCCCAACTGTCCCGTCCGGACGCCAGGGCCGTCCTATAGTCCCGTCCATCCCGGGCAGGGTGGGAAAGGACGGCCGGCAACAACGTCCGTCTTTTGTAAACACTGCAGGACAGTAGGTTGACGGGCAGGCCCTGCAGTCTTTTTGGAAACGGTAACTTCCGGCACGGCCCAACCATCATGAGTAATGACGGGCGTCACCTGTAGGTACTATACCTACCGTCCTGAGTAAGGAAGGGTATCCCTTGTAGGCCCTGGCTGCTTCCCGTATACCCCCATCTCTACCTCTCAGCCCTCTCGTAATCCATATCGCCTAACCCATTGCCTATAGGCTGTATGGTCTCTCCACACCCCTGCCTGTGTAAATAAATACTGACCTGAGAGAGGATGATTAACTATTTTGAGAAATACTAGCGATAAAGTAGAGCCCGCCTCCCTTGGTCTCGGATCTT
This sequence comes from Tuber indicum, assembly GCA_006112555.1. Lineage (NCBI taxonomy): Eukaryota > Fungi > Ascomycota > Pezizomycetes > Pezizales > Tuberaceae > Tuber > Tuber indicum. The sequence continues at coordinate 1,431,322 of VBSK01000394.1, read as the reverse complement.
GTACTCACTAAACCTTCTGCCTTACCTTCCAGCAACATTTGATACATGATAGTAGAGCCCAAGCTTCTTTACATTGGAATAAAAATGTTTCACTTCTTAGTAACACTAACCTCATGCTAATGAAATTTGATAATGAAACATAATCCAAGACACCTATAGGGCCCGGCCATCCGTCCCGGGCATAGGTCAGGACGGACTGCAACTCGGCGTCCGTCCCTGCCAAAGGTCTCAAACTTGGCGTCCGTCTCGTCCTAGGCAATAGACGGACAGACTGGACGCTTGGGAACACTGGTATTAGGTTGGGGCACAGTAGGTCAGATGCCCCAGGAAAGTTGTTTTAGTTAGCACACAGTGGCGGACTTGGCCACCACAACTTGTATTTAACAGTGCTGGGATCCTCCCTTTCTCTCAGAGTTTCTAGAGCATGTACATCGAATTGAACGATCTTCTCCTCACACAGTTACTTTAGAACACGAGGTCAACGTGTGCACCACCAAGTTTCCCTGCGCACAATCAGTCTTCCATTTGGCTGTTGCTATCATATCCTATTTGTTATTGACAGCTGGAAGGATAATGTGATGACAGACCTCTGCACCCAAGGGACGTGGTACCTCAGAATGGTCCAGGCCGACACTCATGGCAAGAGAGGTGAAGTCAGCCTCATAGAGAAGGAGAAGCCTGCGGGTACGGTGACTGACTAACCAACTAGTTGAGGTCAAGAATAGGACTAACCTTAATACTACCGGCTGGAAGTTGGAGTAGCTGGTAAACAAAGTAGATAGCATGGGGTGTAAACAATTATCATGGAATTTCCAAAAACCGTGTGGGGGTAGGAATGTTTAGATCAAGCCTTCCAATGGGTCGCGGGTTCGTTGGGTCAGCCTGAGCCCTTCACTGGGCCGGGCTGGGTCGTTGGGTTGGGCTTACCTTAGCGCAAGCTCGGGCTGGGTCGGGTTCGGAGGTGCCGAGCCCGCGTTACCCGGTGAACCCAGCGAATACCCCGTCTCCCGTTTCTAATTTTCATGATACTTCAAGTCATGATCACTACGGAAACTGGAATCTGAGCACACGGAATTCGTGAAGACTGTGACCATGACTATTCGCGTTTAGGTGAAAGGTACAAGCAGAACGGTGTTCCAATTGAGAGCGCATAGTGAAAAGCTAGGCGGAAACCTGATTAGCTCTCGGGGATTCTGAGCATTTCAAAGATGAGAAATCAAGCAGTTTCGACGAGAACTGAGTGTCTACGAAGTTGGCACTCACCTAGCTAAAATCATTCAACCCTACCTAGACCCTTCTCCAGTGTTCTCAACGGGGCAGTCCGTCCGTCCTGGGAGCGGACGGCGGTGGACGGGTATATGCCGTCCCGGTCGGTCTGTCCCAAAACTTGCCCGGCGGTCCTCAGCAAAGGACTATAGCCCGGCCGTCCCCAGCAGGAAATGTCTCATATTGGTGATGGGGGGTTAGTAATCTTTTCTCAAAGACCTAAGTGTGCGAGAGTGCTGTCCTCTCAAGACATATTGACTGGGGTTACGGGGTTGGCTTCATAGGTGTAAACTGCTGTAGAGTAATAGGTTTGCTTCTGAGTTACGTCTTGCAATGCGGATGTGATTTAAAAAATAAAATTCATTCAATTATAATGCTTATCGCAAGAAGAAAAAGATGAGAAATTCAATACACGGAAAATAAAAACACATATCAAACAACTGACGAAGAACGAAGGCCAAGAGAGTAGAGTTCCAACGCTTTTAATGTACTCTCCATCAGTCCACCGCCATCCCCCGCAGTCCCCGGCCGTCCCCCACTGTCCCCTACCGTCCCCTTGGATTCCCGGCAGTCCCCAATGATCCCAGTTGTCCCCCGCAGTCCCCCGCAGTCCCCCGCAGTCCCCCGCAGTCCCCGGCCGTCCCCTACACTAATTTGTCTTAGATTGCAGGGCCCGCCGTCCTACCCAATGACGGCCGCCCTGAGCCTTTCAGGACGGGAACCAACTGGACTTTGCCGTCCCGTCCCATCCAGGGCTCTTGGCAGTCCCCCCGGACGGTTGAGAACACTGCCCTTCTCAAATACGGGCCTTCACTATCTCTCCTATCTCTTCACAAATTATCTCTACCTTACCGTTCTACATTTCCTATTGTCCATTCTGTTTTCTAATACTAATTGTATACTAATGCTAACAATTATTATATATTTAATTCCATTTCTTTTTTGCTCCAGCCCACTGGGTTCATTGGGTTAACCCGGGCTTTCCTTTCTTGGGCTGGGTTGAGCTCGGCTCAACATCCGTTGGGATTGGGCTGGGTCGGGTTTGCCCTTTTTTGACCCGGGTTAGCCCATTGGGAGGCTTGGTTTAGATTTTCAGTTTTAACTTTGCTGGATTTTTCGGTCATTACAGTCTGTTAGCTGGTTAGTTATTTTTGTTGAGCGATAGGTACTAGTACAGATGATATCCTTTGGTTTTTTCGCATCAGAGTTTTTCTGATCATAGGATGCTGTGATAGCAGCATAAGACTATCGTACAGTACCATATAGCATCTGCCATCACGCATGACCATTTGCATCATAGCCAACAAGGGTCTGTTGTGTGTTCATGAAACCTGACTTGCAAATGGAAGCCAGATAGGCGAATTCTGCATCGAACTCCTCCTCTATTATATACTTGAACTACTGGTACCCGTGCCCCGTACAGGGCGACCATTCCCGACTGTTTCAAAATGGAAGGACTGCTATTTCTATATGGGAAACAGTTGTGAAACGGAACAGTTGACTAGCATTTCGTTCTCTGCAAACAGGCCCTTGGTAGATCATTGCGTTGCCTCCTGTAGTAATGTTTGATGTTTTTTTGGGTTTGTCTCTTACGAGTGGCTGAGCTGCTCACGTTTTGCATTGTCTGTTGTGATCATGTTAAGACTCCCGGGAGAGTCAGTATTGTTTTTGTATTTAAAGGCCCCGGTGGCCCACTGTAGTTGAAAGGGATAAGTTGTCAGTCCATCGGTTCCGAGGTTCAAGTTTCTTTATAAAATCCTATTTTTTATTCTTTATACAGTCCCGGCAGGAAGACACGATCGGATTTCAAATTTTGTGAGTCACCATATCCAAGTTTTAGGTAGTGAAGTGAGGGTTGAGGGTTTTGGCTTACATAAGCACCAGCCCAGTTGGAGGATGTTTCCACCAATTCTTCTCTTCCTAGATCCCGTATTCCTTGCTTCTCCGTCTCCCCCCAGTCAGAATGACACCGCTAACCCCCCAAGACAACCCATCGAGCCTGTGGGCAGTGGACCGCTCCACAATACGCAATACTTTTCTCTATGCTTCCGACGATCGTGATACCCAACTCGGAGGCGTCTACGCCTCTCCCGGTATCACCAATGATAATTTTCATTCCATGGTGGAGATTATCTGTCTGTTCAGTGATACCTTCGAGCTACGCGACGATAATGGACAGCTTGTTGGAAGAGATGACAAACAGCTCCAACCGGGCGATTCCTATATTTCCACTAACGGTAGGTCCCTTCTATACTTCAATCATTTGCAGCTACTTACTACGAAAAGGTTCCATCACCCTCACCGAGGAAGTCCCACTACTTCGTACAACTTCAACACTGCCCGGAACCCGTACTAAATCTTTCAGTGAAGCAGTGCGTTCCCGAGATATGGGGTGTATTTTAACTGGGAGGTCGGCTGTTCCAGGTAGGTGGTATGGCATGCAAGTTGCCCATATCTTTCCCTTGGCATACGAGGAGCACTGGAATCATCATGCCTACAATAATTTGATAACCATCCCGCCGGGTCGTGAGTCCGACGGACCGATCAACTCCGTCCACAATGGTATTTTACTCTCCCTTGAGATGCACGATTTTTTCGATAATTATCTTGTGGCAATTAATCCCTTTGTACGGAAGGTGAAATCTTGAAGCTTTCGTGGCTAACGATTGTGTAGGACGACTACAAGATTGTCTCTTTCGGACCCGAACCCCTTTACTGCAACGTCCGCACCCACCTTAATCCGCTCTTGCGCCAGAATATAGGTTGGCCGCCTGATAAACTTCTACACTAGCATTTTCGCCAGGCCGTCCTCACCAATATGAAAAGAGCTAGGGAGCCTTGTCTCGAGACTAATTTCCCACCTAGCTCAAACATCATGGGTCAGATTATGAGCGGTCCAATGGCTGCAGCAAGAATGGAGTTTAAGCTATTCGGCCGTCTTAGTACGGTTGAGGGTTGCGGTTAAAGCAATGTTCAAAATTCCACCGATTTTAAAAATGGATGTTTAATATACCATGCCATATCATCAGCAGAGATTCAGTATGCTGACTTGGACCCTCTACCTAAACCTGAGACCCTCCCAATACATTTTGGTAGCCCAAAAGGAAAACGAGCTTCTTGACTTTACTCGTGTCCATGGTGCAGCCCCCCCCAGGATTTACTAAGTTAGGTTTAGCGCGGGCATGAGTTGAAATTTCGGCAAAGTTCACTTGGTGTAACCGTGCCAAGGTTGTGGCTCGGTTATATAGCTAATGTTCTCTATTAGCCTTATGTAATTGCAGCATCCTCATGCCTCATGGTCACAAGGACTATCTCGGTTTCTCCTCATGTGCCGCCAATATACTCGTCTTCTCTAACTTCCAGAATCATAACCCCTATCACCCATCCGGAACCTTGAAGAAACATCCCACTTGAGAGATTTCATTATCATCTCATGGTCATACAGCGAAACCTCCTATAACACCGCCCTCCGAAGTTTCCAGGTCTCCGGTCTTTCTATCGCTTGCCTGGGACGGGTTCCATTCTATGGGCTTTCCTCATCTAAGTTCTAGGGTTCTATTGGTTCCTCTTTCCAGGCACTCAATGGCTCCTGAATTCCAGGTTTTGTTTGCATGGCCTTCCGTTCCATGTCGCCTCCCCGGAAAAGCTTTAGACAAATCACAAGATAGTTAGATAGTGAGTTTAATGTATACCCGTGTTTTTAGAATGAAGGTTCATCAGATGGGAGCTGTGCATTATTTTTCCGGAATGTAAACATGTGGAGTTAAAACCGATACACATTCATGAACTATCACTCATTTTTCTCTCGGCATCCCTCTATCCTCTAATTTCCATCCCCCCTATACTTCAAGGGAATCCAGTCTCCCCTGGCCCTCCCTCCTCTCAAGCTCTTGGTAGACGGAAATGGAACTAGTTCTTTCGAACCCGATTTAAGGTGCTGAGTGCGGATTCAATACGCTACCGTAAAAACTTGAATAATTGAACGGTGTGCCACAACTTCCAAAATTCCCTTCTCTGGCAAGGGGACAAGAATTACTGCAAAAAGTAGCCCCTTTCCTGCTTCTGAGACAGAAAAAAAGCAAAAGTTTCCGGACCTTACTGAGAGAGGAGGGCCCAACGACATAGCACATGGTCCGGTTATTCAAGTTTTTACGGTATTCTGTTGCAAGGTGGCTGGTTATAGACATTTTGAGGAAGCAGAGTGTTTATAAAAATTGTTGATTCTTACAATATAATTTAATTTAAACAGATATCTACATGGTGAAAGGCACTTTAGCATTAATAAAAGCGATAACTTTGCCGGAGCAGTAAATTAACGATCACCGTTATGGGGGGAGGTATGTCCGCCGTCACAGGCTATCACTCGGCTAAAACAAAACGCCAAGGTTTTCGGGCTGGAGTCAAAAGAGGGGTAGTAAATCCAATATATTCTGTACCAAATACAAGGAAGCATTCCTATCCAGGCTCGAGGGGTAGGAAAAATTTTCTCTTCAATTCTCTTTCTCTCCCAAACAACTCATTCATCAACTCGCTTGCTCAACAACTCTCTCTCTCTAACAAAACTAACTGGAAAAGACAGGAGTATAAATAAACGACAAAGATCACCTATCCTACCCTTCCTGCAATCTCTAACTTCTCCCATCTCCCCATCCCCCATCTCTTCTGCGTGCTCCTCATGCTAACAAAAGAAAGAACAAACAACAGACCCCCTAGAGACTCTCCAATATCCTTCCACGCTCCCACTGCTTTCCGCGCTCCCATTGCCTTCTGCGCTTCCACTCCCTTCCGCGCTCTCATTTGTCTTCAGAGCTCTCAGCCCCTTCCGTGCACCTACTGTCTCCTTTGCTAACAAAAGAAATACAGAAACAAACACTCCCGACGAACGATAACCCCCCCCCCCGACGTTCATATCCTTCCCCGTCGGATGCGCTTCTCCAATGCGCACAACAAGAAAGTCCGCCACAACAAGCAAGTGGCTGAAGAGGAACGAGAAGGAGGGAACAAACTAACGGCTGGCCCGGCAATAAACATCGAATATGCGGATCGGCGAATGAACGGGTAGTGGTACCGGCGAACGGACAGACGAACGGATGAACGGACGGACAATCAAAGAACGGATGGACGGGTGAAGGAATGGTGGTGTGAACGACATGCCGAGCATGCTTGGAACATGTCGCGCATGTTGGGTTGTGGTCAGTGGTAGACGGTGGTGGTCGATGGTGGTCAGTGGTCTAGACCATGGCGAGCAGCTATTTTCAACAAGCATATGGTGGCACTGGTCGGTTGAGATACTAGTGGTTTTGTGTCGCCATGTGTTTCAACCCGCCGAGGGGTACGTTAGTTCTCGGCACAAATTTCACTCTCTCGATGGCATATTTATTGGTCAACGGAATCGAAAAGGTGGAAAACAATAATACTGCTTAAAAAAAGTTATTCCCTCCCACCCACCCATGTGTATCCCCTTATCTACTGGTTCGCCTGGGGGCGTACTTCACCCCCAGCCCCCCAGACTCCCCAGACTCCCCAGCCTTCACCGCAGACCCCCCACAGCCTAAGCAATCGCCTTCTACTTTTCCTTAGCTTCGGACTTCTTTTAATACTTCGTAATCCGATCATCGATGGTTTTGAGTAGCGTGAGACCCGTTCCAGCAAACACTGTTGCCTATGCCATCGAGTGGGCAGCGAGAGTTGCTGATAGAGTTAGTTACGGGGCCTCCGGGGCCCCGAAAAACGCGGGCCCGCCCCGTTACCCGCCAGGGGCCCTGCCCCTCCCATACCCCAGACTGGCCCCCTTCAAATTTGGGCGGCAAGAAACGGGCCCCGTCCAGAGAAATACCGGGGTCGGGCCCCGGACGGGCGCGGGATGCAGAGGACCAACCCCGCCCCGCCCGTAACGAACACTAGTTTCTGAACGAAGAATTAAGTCGGTTGGTAACCTTGATGCGAAAAGAAAAAACCATGAAATTGGCTTGACAAACAAGAGATTTTGGAGAATATAGTGAGACAGAAAAAACGTTGTTGGTTGTTTAATGAAGATTATTGGGTGGATAGATTGGTGGTGATGGTGATCCGGCGGATGGATCCATGGTGATGATGGCTCGGTGGATGAATTGATGGCTAGGAGGTGGGAGCGGGAAATGTGGGAGAAGAGAGCCTTTATCTATATGCCCTCCTGCATACATTTCCCCCCACGACTACCAGTCCACTGCGACTATAACTGGGGGGCCGCGTGTGTTAAAGACGACACAATCCCGGTTCGGGCCCCTGCGAATCCGCGTCATCTGTTTCTTACATAGTTCACGATATGTGCACTCCGACAGGCTCTATCGAACGCTGGACTGTTCCTAAGAGCCTCGGAAAACTGGAGTACAGAGACGCGAGGAAAAGCGGATGGTGTGATCTCTGAGCGCCTGGAGCGATATCTCACATAAGGCGGAACATAAAGATCGACGATGGCAACAAGAAACTTAAGTCAAAGTTGGTTGCCATCATGGACCCTTATGGCGATGGGGTGAGAGCTATCGTCAAGGATAAGATCCGCGCTTTCCTGAAGGCATGGATGAAGCAGATGAAGGAGGCGAAGGTCGCAAGGCTTCAGAGGAAGTCGGAGGTTAGTCAGGGGCATGCCGAGGCTGTTAGCCAGCACTAGGAGGAGAAGGAGGCGATGGAGGCGAAGAAGCTTGAGAAGAAGCAGGAGGTTAGGGAGTGGTATGCGGAAATTCTTAGTATGATACAATGAGGAGAAGGAAAGGAAGTTACAGGAAAAGGCAATGGCGAAGAAGGAGGCCAGGGAGATGCACGCCAAGACGGTTCAGATGCATAGAGGGGGGAAGGGAAGGGAACAGCGGGAAATTCAAATGGCGAAAACGTAGTATGAGGCGACGAAGGGGGGGGGTGCAATCGCAGTTTTGCGCTCGCAATGTAACAATATTTTCATATCCTGAACGCAGACCTCCGGTTGATGGGGTGCATGTATACAGTGTATATATGAGGCTTCTCAATTTTAGTAAATTATTCATCTGGCTCCGAAAAAGTTATCCATAGTAGCCAATGATGGCGGTTCGTGGGTCTGTGGGGCGTCGTTCGAAAAGGTTGAGTGATCGTTGATGAAAAGGTAGCACCACCACAATCTCTTCCACCACCCGTCCGGCAGTTGTGATGACTGGGGAGGACGTTTGTATCCGTGTGTTTGGTACACTCGTGCGCGGGCAAGTGCTAGCGAGGGTGGGGACTGGCTGGAGATGAGTATATTTGGCATTTTTCTTTGCTAGGAAGTGGGGGGTGTCAGCGTGGCTTTCTCTATCTATCGTAACATTATTTGTCAGGTTTCTATACGTACCTTCCTACATTCCACCAACACTCGACCGAGCCGGTACAGTAGACCACTATCCTTCGCGGGAAGTCGGAGGGCTTGAAAAAAAAAAGAAAGCTAGGTATTTGTCTAAAGAGTGATGTTTTGTGGTCTAGCCGAATAATATAAGAATTGCAACTTATCAACCAAAGAGGGGGGGCGAATGGTTCGTATAGGGCGTCCGAATCCATATCCATCTGTGGGTGAACGCAGTAGCATCCGGGGAGGACCTGTCTCTCTGTTCGCTTCACATTGGCTATTCCAAATATTTTGCCGGGCGCGAGAAATTGGCAGGCAAGCCTGTTTTCCTGCGATTCACCGTCGGATGGAAAATCGTCACCGCGCTCGGGCTCGTTGGTTACTTAGTTTGTCGGCAGCTGAGTATAGGAGTTGGAAGACCCACCAGATACTGGTGTATAATCATTGTTGAGTGGATCTTTTTGCCAGACGAGCTGAGGTTCTTTCCGACTGGTCTTGCGAGGTGTGCTAACGAGGGATGATGGTTACTAATTGGTGTCTCCTAAGTATGATATTGCACTATTCGTGCAGCCATGTCATTAAGTCTCTATATAGTTGTTCACAGTAGTCTTAAGGATCCTTGTGCTATCATGCACCACTTTCTTTCTGTTTGGGGAAGAAAAGGCCGTGAATGTTTATCTATTGTACAAGGGAGAAGAAAAAATAAATATGAGGGCAAGAGCCTACGGCTGGGGAAAAAAAATCAAATAATGTGATGAACAAAATGAAAAAAAAAAAAAGGAGTTGTGAAAAAGGCATGACGACTACTATTTATCTATATTACAGACATTGTCCACTATGTGGAGCCAGCGACAGGGGAGGGTTGAAAATTGCGGTCCAGTACATTCACTCTTCCTTCCAGTGTTCGCAACGGGGCAGTCCGTCCGTCCTGGGCTAGGACGAGGACGGACCACATTTCGTCGTCCCGTCCGGTCTTTTTGTCAATCTGCCCCACAAGTGAGAATGAAGGACGAGGACGGACGGCATTGTGTCGTCCCGTCCCGTCATTTCCAGAACTTGCCCGACAATTTAGAGCTAAGGACCGTTCCCCCTGCCGTACCCCACAAAAATATCTCGCGCTCCCGAGTTAATTTTCTTTGCCGTCATAGAAACAGAAAGATCGTAATAAGACTTGTTAGGTTTAGAATGTATATGGAAATCAGTGTGGAGCGGAATGCGTTGAGGTAATCGATTAAAGGGTTGGTTGGATATTGCGGAATCTGATAGATTCTGCTCTCATATTTCTACCTTAGAGCAAGTCTATTCTTCTATTTATCTTCCCCCGCCTGCATCTATCATATTGCTACATCATTTGGCGACCTTAGCATTATTCTCAGAGGGTGTGGGGATACGGCGCGGATAGGATGGATTTGATAGTACCTGGCCAGCACCCTCAGTCCCCAGTCATCTACCGTCGTCCCCCGTCGTCCCCCACCGTCCGACCATCACCTGCCGTCCCCTATCGTCACCTGCCGTCCCCCGCCGTCCCCCACCGTCCCCTAGCTGAAGTTGTCTCAGTCTGTGGGGCGTGTGGTCCTCCCTAATGACGGCCGTCCTGGGAGCTTGAGGGCGAGGACGGACTACAGTTTGCCGTCCTGTCTCGTCCGGGGGTCTTGGCAGTCCCCCCGCCGGGCCCGACGGGGGCCCCGGACGGCTGAGAACACTGCTTCCTTCACGAGCGTCGAGCGCCTGACCACAACGTTCCACCGCCAACTCTCTGATATAGTCTGCTAGTCTCCTCTGGTAGAGACCCTAGCCAAAATCAACATAATTATTCTCCAGAGGCGACATCCAAGAAATCGGAGAGGTAAAAGTATACGTAGGTCTTATTTTCTGCCTCCAAGTGGTTCTATGCAAGTGAGCTATATTAGAAACATCATCTTTACCAGTCTTGAGGAGTCACCAGTGAACCCAAGCGTCCGGTCCGTCCGTCCTTGGGTGCGGACCGGACTGACGGCAGTGCATAGGTGGATGCCGGGACGGTCGGGCATCTCGGCGTCCGCCCAGATCACTTCCCGGGAAGGACGGGCGGGTCCTGGAGGTTTCTCAGGGGGCAGGGTGAGAGGTGGGATGACGTTTCCAGATTTCAATCGAACCGGTAATTTTGCCTACCCAACGTAGACGTGTTCACGAGCCGAGTCCAGACCTAGGCTCGAGCCCATGTTGCGCCTAGACTCGAAGACTCGAGTGTACTAGCCGATATCATAGATATCCGGACTCCTTGGCGCCAAGCCTCATCCAAAGTCGCGCCAAAGTGTCTGAATACTTTTGAAATCGGCTAGTAGAGTCGCCACGATACCTCTACACACTACAGATATAATTCAGAACCATCTTCACTACGGGTTTCCTCTACCTCTTCCCAAATTTCCACCTCCGCTAAGAGACTCGAGCAGGCTCAAGGCTAATGACCACCTAGGCTCGGCTCGTGCACAACACTAATAACAAGCAGGTCCATGGGCGTTATCGAGGGAGAAATGTTCTTGGGAAACTTCTTCGGATGGAGGAAAGTCTAGGTTGTCAAACTCCTCATCGGTAAGTCGTGAGGTCGGGTTTTGGTAAGCGGGATCCTCATTCATTTTTACTAGCATCACCGCAGACACGGCGTCTGTTCCCTCCAACCACATCCTGGCGTCCCAAACCAGATCGTCATATGTGTGGGGAGGCTACTTCTTGCTAGATTAAACCCTTCCGAGACAGTGCTGATAACCTTTTCATGAATCGGGCTTGGCATATGTTGGATGATGAGTGTGGAGGTTAGCGCATTAAACGAAATTTTTGGAAACCTGACACTACTTAGTAATTCACTATAAAGTGGAGTGAAGAGGGAGTCTTACTTTTCGTCATCGCCTACCAGCGCTCCCAACCGTCCCGGGCGCCCTGTAAGGCCCTAGCAGGCTGTAGTCCCGTCCGTCCCGGGCAGGGTGGGTAAGGACAGGGCACAGCGTTCGTCTTTCGTAAAGACGGCCGTCCTAGGGGTTGACGCCCGGGCCCTGTAGTCTTAATAGAAATGGTATCTTCCGGTGGTCATCTGCAGGGCTCGGCTATTACCTGCAGGGCGGGGCAATTACCTGCGGGGCCCAACCGTCACCTGTAGGGCCCAGCAATTACCTACAGCGCCCGGCCATTACCTGCAGGGCCCGGCCGTTACCTGCGGGGCTCGATCGTCACCAGCCGGAACCCGGCACATGGCACATGCTAAAAAGCCTGCAGGGCCCGCCCGTCTGTCCTGGGCAGTGGTCTGGACAGACGCCGAGATGCCGTCCGTCCCGTCCGAGCTCGAAGACGGACGGACTGGACGCTTGGGTTCACTGCCGCCTACATCTAAGATCTCCCTGAATCTGGTAAAATCAGACTTAGGCATTTGCATTCTTAGCTCCAATCCCTCATCACCCCCAGAAGAGCCAAAACTCTCACCTCCTAACCACCAGTCTTGAAATTTCCGTACATATTCATCAACGGATACCGATTCAAGATCTCCGGTAGATGGGGTTGGTACAACAGGACCGGGAGCGTCATCGGTGATACGGTTTTCCATGTGGCGATAAGGCAAAGGCTCAACGGCACGATGCGGAAAATTGTGAGGGACGGGCTGCGGGTAACCACACAGGGGCTGGTCTAGGTGTACTAGTACGGCTCGGCGGTACGAAATAAACATTCGGCGGTGCGGGGAGGTATCCAGATGCACTGTAACTGTAGCTCCTAAGCCCACCGTAGCTCCCAAGCCCAGTATAGCTCCTGGGTTTCTCCAGTCGGTACGCCATTTTACCGGAAATTCCCTGTATGAATTACGTTAGTTGAAAAATCTTGAATGCAATGTAACGCATTATTTAATTAAACTGGAGATGGACCTAAATAAAGTGTGGTTCAATAGGCAAGTGAGAGTAAACCTCAATAGGAAATTCTTTCCTTTCCAAGAGTAAAAGCTTTGGTAGAAACACCACCATAAATTCATAATGAGAATAATAGTTGGAGTCAAAGGAATAGGGAGAAGAAGGGTTGGGAAAAAACAAACTCTCTTACCAATGTCAATGGTTGTGGTCCGAACTGTACTCGTAGTCTCCGAGCTTTGGCAGTGGGTAGCGTGATTGTGGGAGTTGTTGGGTGGACGAGGAAGGTTTAAGTACCGGTGGCAAGTTTTTTTTTTTTTGCCACACAAGCAGTATTTATTAACCAAGACACTGCACCTACGGTAAGTCTCGTATATATGCCGTATTTACTCGCTATATCCACCATCAAGGGATAAGGTGGGTGGGGGTTTTCATTTATTTATTTATTAAAACCATCATTGTTGGAAATTGTTAGGAATCGCTGTTGTGCTCTTGCGGCATTCTCGAGTGAGGCTCTATGACTGCTCACGCAACTCTCCTGTCTATCTCTAACTCGGGGTCTTGGCCCTTGTCGGGTGAATAGAGACCACTACACTACACCGACCTGCTTGTGTGAGGTGTTTCTTTTTGCAATTTCAAAAACATTTTGAATTGGGGCGGCTTGACGAGCAAACCAACTAGTGATGGGCACGATCATGCTTGAAAACAAAAAATAAAGCTAGGCATGAGTCTATCAAGTTATGTTTTGTAGTCTAGCCAAATAATATATGGTAATTTATCAACCACAGAGGGGGCAAAGAATGATTCGTACAGGGTGTCAGAATCCATATCCGTTACATGGTGAATGCAGTAGCTTCGGTGGAGAAACTGCCTCTCAGTTCGCTTCACATTTGCTGTTCCGAATATTTTGCGGTGTGTGAGAAATGGGCGGGCAATCCTGTGTTCCTCCAATTCTCTGTCGGATGGTAAATTGTCACTGCGCTTGGGCTCTTTGGTTACTTCTTTTCTCGGCGGCTGAGTATAGGAGTTGGACGACTCCCCAGATACTGGCATATAATCATTGTTGAGTGGACCTTTTAGCCAGAGGAGCTGAGGTTCTTTCTGACTGGTCTTGTGACGTGTGCTAATGAGAGATGATGGTTACTAATTGGTGTCTCCTAAGTATGATATTGCACTATTCGTGCAGCCATGTCATTAAGTCTCTATATAGTTGTTCACAGTAGTCTTAAGGATCCTTGTGCTATCATGCACCACTTTCTTTCTGTTTGGGGAAGAAAAGGCCCTGAATGTTTATCTATGCTACAAGGGAGAAGAAAAAAGACATGAGGTGCAAGAGTGTATGATGGGGGAAAAAGATTCAAATAATGTGATAAAATAGAAGAGGAAAAGGAGCGGAGGAAAAGGCGTGACCATCACTATTTCTCTATATTACAAACATTGACCACTATGTGGAGCCAGCGGCAGGGGAAGGCTGAAAATCGTGGTCCAGCACATTGGCTCTTCCTTCACCAGCGTCGAGCGCCTGACTACAACGTTCCACCGCCAACTCTCTGATATAGTTTGCTAGGCTCCTCTGGTAGAGACCCCAGTCCAAACCAACATAATCGTTCTCCACAGAGGCGACATCCAAGAAATCAGAGAGGTAAAAGTATGTGTAGGCCTCATTTTCTGCCTCCAAGTGGTTCTATGTAAGTGAGCTATATTAGAAACATCATCTTTACCAGTCTTGAGGAGCCACTTACATGAGGGCCTAACGTGCGCACAGCCAGGTGAGAGGTGGGATGGCGTTTCCAGATTTCAAGCGAACTGGTAATTTTTCCCACCCAATGTAGACCTTTATAACAAGCAGGTCCATGGGCGGCATCAAGAGAGAAGAGTTCTTGGGAAACTTCTTCGGATGGAGGAAAGTCTAGGTTGTCAAACTCCTCATCTGTAAGTCTTGATGTCGGGTTTCGGTAAATCGAATCCTCATTCATTTCCACGAGCATAACTGCACACACGGCGTCTGTTCCCTCCAACCACATCCTAGCGTCCCAAACCAGATCGTCATACGTCTCAGAACATCCAACTTCCAATACGAACTTTACCTCAATAGTTCCTGCCGCCTTTTTCACCTTAACCATGGTATCGGGTACTTTTTGGGACCCTTTGTAACCACGTTTGAAAGAGTGGAACCCTTGATTGTAGACGATGTTGACTCTCTCACGAAGATGTGTGGGGAGGCAACTTCTTGCTAGACTGAACCCCTCGGAGACAGTGCTGATGACCTTTGCATGAACTGGGCTTGGCATATGTTGAACGATGAGTGTGGAGGTTAACGCATTAAACGAAAATTTCGGAAACCTGAGACTACTTAGTAATTCACTATAAAGTGGAGTGAAGAGGGAGTCTTACTTTCCGTCATCGCCTACCAGTGTCCCCAACCGTCCCGGGCGCCCTGCAAGGCCCTGGCGGGCTGTAGTCCCGTCCGTCCCGGGCAGGGTGGGTAAGGACGGTAGGGCACAGCGTCCGTCCTTCATAAAGACGGCCGTCCTAGGGGTTGACCCCCGGGCCCTGTAGTCTTAATAGAAATGGTATCTTCCGGTGGTCATCTGCAGGGCTCGGCTATTACCTACAGGGCGGGGCAATTACCTACAGGGCCCGGCCATTACCTGCAGGGCCCGGCCATCACCTACAGCGCCCGGCCGTTACCTGCGGGGCTCGATCGTCACCAGCCGGAACCCGGCACATGGCACATCCTAAAAAGCCTGCAGGGCCCGCCCGTCTGTCCTGGGCAGTGGTCTGGACGGACGCCGAGATGCCGTCCGTCCCGGGCATCCTCCCACGCACTGCCGTCCGTCCCGTCCGAGCTCGAAGACGGACGGACTGGACGCCTGGGTTCACTGTCGCCTACATCTAAGATCTCCCTGAATCTGATAAAATCAGACTTAGCCATTGGCATTCTCAGCTCCAACCCCCCCCCCCACCAGGAGAGCCAAAGCTCTCACCTCCTAACCACCAGTCTTGAAATTTCTTTACATATTCATCCGCAGATACCGATTCAGGATCACCTGTAGATGGGGTTGGCCCAACAGGACCGGGAGCGTCGTCGGTGATACGGCTTTCTATGGGGCAATAAGGGGAAGTCTTAGTGGCCGGAGGCAGAACATTTTGCGGGACCGTTAACCGCAGAGGGGCTGGTCTAGGCGTACGGCTCGGCGGTGCGAAATAAACATTCTCCCGTGCACAGACGTTTCCAGGTTCACTGTAGCTCCTAAGCCCACTGTAGCTCCCAGGCCCACCAAAGCTGCTGGGTTCGTCCAGTCGGTGCGGCATTTTACCGGAAATTCCCTGTATGAATCACGTTAGTTGAAACATCTTGAATGCGATGTAACTTAATGCATTATTTAATTAAAGTCGAGATGGAACTAAATAAAGTGTGGCTCAAGAGGCAAGTGAGAGTAAGCCTCAATAGGAAATTCTTTCCCGTCCCAGAGTAAAAGCATTGATAGAAACACAACCATAATGAGAATTATGGTTGGAGTCAAAGGAATAGGGAGAGGAAGGGTAGGGAAAAAACAAACTCACTTACCAATGTCAATAGTTGTGGTCCGAACTGTAGTCTCCGAGATTTTGCCCGCGGTGGGTGGCGTGGTTGTGGGAGTTGTTGGGTGGACGAGGAAGGTTTGAGTACAGTACTTGTGGCAAGATTTTTTTTTTTTGCCACACAAGCAGTGTTGATTATGTCAGTGGATAGAATGGTTAAGGACCTTTTTTGCCGAGACACTGCACCTACGGTAAATATCGTATATATGCCATCTGCCATATTTACTCGCTAAATACACCATCAAGGTATCAGGTGGGGGTTTTCATTTATTTATTTATTAAAACCATCATTGTTGGAAATTGTTAGGAATCGCTGTTGTGCTCTTGCGGCATTCTCGAGTGAGGCTCTATGACTGCTCACGCAACTCTCCTGTCTATCTCTAACTCGGGGTCTTGGCCCTTGTCGGGTGAATAGAGACCACTACACTACACCGACCTGCTTGTGTGAGGTGTTTCTTTTTGCAATTTCAAAAACATTTTGAATTGGGGCGGCTTGACGAGCAAACCAACATAAAATGCCCAGAGGCTGTTTGGCACGTCGCAGTTGGGCTTTCAAACCGTAGCCTGGGATGCTGAGGTCGGCAGCCCTTGTGGCCACTCGGCCAGGATTCGCAATGCCGGATAAAATTAACACTTCGTGATAAAGCTTCAACCTTCATCGCTACCTTAAGGGTTTTTCCTTATAATGGTGTATTCCACGCATAGCGTCAGGCATAGAGAGCTATATGCAGGTTTGAGTGAGGCGATAGGTTGTACTTCAGTCAAGGTATCTGCACTTGTACATATTAGAGGGCTCGCGCATGAGGGCCTAGGTAGAAGTTGACATAGTAACCTTGGCATGGTTATAGACCTACGGTAGGTACAAGGTGGCAGCCAGGTGACGGTAGAATCAGTATCATAAATCACACAGAATATCTACATTAAAAGGAGAAGGGGAAAAAAAACACATGAAAAGGATCACAAAACAACCCCAGTTACGCAACCTCCAGCTATAATGCTTGCCACACATTTTTACACAAGCGAAAGGTTTGATAACCCTAGCACTTTGCAGAAACCCTTCCCTTACCCGCCCAAAAAGCAACAACCCCAACCACAGGACAATAGCTAGCCTAAAGGTAAGTGTGAAGAGAGAAAATATGGCCAGAAAACCCCTCATTGAATGACATTTTTTATTAGCACGTCTAGTTGATATTCCCATTCTTGACGATTTTTTACTTGCAAAATCTCCGTTACGATACTGCCCGGCCTGTGGAAAATGTAATGATAGCGCGGCCAGTATCATTAAATCGTCAGCCGCAGAATCCCACCGGGGCCGAGGCAGCTGCCCTTATGAAACCCCCTCCAACCTAGCGGCTATCTCTAACTCAAATCTCTCTCGTGAATAGGGACCAGCTAGGATCTCACCAACCATATCGGTCCCCGGTGGGAAGTCGTGCTCGAAGATCGGTTCCCCTGCTCCTCTGACATTCGCGAGGACTGATTGGCGGAAGTGCCATCTTAGAAGCTCATCAGACACAGAGTGGGGATCGGCTGGGTTTCAGCACACAGGATCAAGAGTTTTACCATCGTAGCCATAAAGATCGAAGTCGAACACAACTACCTTGTGACCGTCGTCCGGGTTAACAGAGATGAGGTACTGATCGAACATTGTGTGCACTTCTTGCCGGAGAAGAAACCCGTTTCGAGGTGAGTTGATCTTTGAGGATTCGGTTGCGTCGTCCTTGCCTGCGATCCATCGTCCATAGTCATACTGAATCCAGAGACTTGAGCGCTCGGGGGGGAAGATATGGGCAGCCTCGAAAGTAGTCCGGTTGTTGGACTGGGTCAAGATTTCAGGATTCGAAATTCCTGAAATAACACACTTCCGGTCGCGATTACGAATGTCATTACGGAAACTATCCTCTCCGCTAGCGATTTTGTGGGAAATCAACCGGTGTACCCAAGGCTCGTCACTGACTTGGATAGAGGCTGGAAAAATTAGCAATTAGGCCACCGAGTAAATGGGGGGAATGCAGCACATACCTTCACAATAAATATCATATACTCCCACTTGAACGGGCACTTCCGTTCTGGATACAATATGGCTCGACTCCCTTTCTCGAACACGTATCGGACTCACCCCAACGACAAGTACGATTCCGAGAATGTCAAGAAAGTTTGCCTCAGTAATAGACCCATTCTGGACAAGCCCTCCAAGAACCTCGTCAGGATTGGTAGCGTCATAAAATTTGACATTGTGTGGGAGGGAGCGATTTAGAGACATCGTTGATATTGGTGAACGTAATCGGGGGGGTGGCTTGAGAACAGGTGTAATCAAGTAGTCGAGAAATCTCTCGGGCGTGTAATGCTAAATACCCCTTAGAATAGACGTAGTTGGAGTGGTAAGATAAAAACTTTGCGGAGGTCGAAGAGGAATTGGTGGATGGTCCAGCGAGCCCGCTTGTTTAAAACAAGTACGTGGCAATGATTGTCTATCTAGTTTTACCGACTGGACACCTCCTATTTTCGAACCAAGGAGATTTATTGTGGAGTACAAGGTCTCGGCGTCGGAAGGGGTTCGATCTAGCACAGAAAATTCGTTGCACTCGGGCATCAATATAATCGGCTGGGCAACAGGACACAGATCCTCTTTAAACATTTTAAATGTAATCTATATAGACTAGGACGTCTGGCGGATGTTGCTCTCAGAATTTCTATGTAAATTTAGTTGGCAGCCAAGACATTGCTACACTTTGTCCTACACCCGCGATGAAAGTAGCGGTATAGTGGACTTTACCGGTATCTGCAACGTTGGTTTGATACTCGCACACCCCAACTTTTGTCCAGCTTCCAGGGATACCTCAGACTGACTAAACTCAATATCCCTCCCTCTTCTACTGTAATGCGGGCAGCAAAGACTGGAGAATGTCTCAGTATACCACTAATAATAGTCCCAACTTCTACAGCACTGGTAGCTCTACGAATGTGGAGTAACTGTACTGATACTAATGATTGGTCTCAACTCCTAGTCTAGATGTCACCCAATAGCCCAAGCTATGGCACCGGGACATCCAAGAGTGCCCCGTCGAAATCGTGGGGGAATGGCTGATGCAAACTGAAGAATTCAGAAGCTGGCATGACGGAGTGGTTAAGGTGGGGGTGATAATACGTCTAGTTTCGCTACGGAGATCTAGGGGTCAGCAAAAAATTTACCAGGTAACAAGGATTATCCGAGCAGGGAAGACAGGGAGCCCGTGCCAACAAGCCACGATGTCAGTTTGCTGGTACCATAGCTAAGCTATCGCCACTCCTTCCACTGTTCTTCTATTTCCCATCACAAACAATCACTCGTTTCAGTGGTGGGGGTGGTTGGGTGGTTCCCGATAACCTCGTGTGAATAAATGGAATGGATTGAGTGGATCTCTCGAAATATACCAGGCTGTGTTCCTTTTTGTATATATTTGTGGTCTGCTCTGGTATCAAAGGAGGTAAGAAAAAAATAAGTCCCTTTCAATGATTATCGTTTACTATTACTTTATTGCAGTGCACCATCAAAAGAAACGTTTTACAAAATCAATCCTTACTCTACGAACATTACGTTTACAGAGTGCACGATATGACGCAATCGGGTGCCTTACGACTCTGTGTCGTAAAAAAAATAATAATAATAATAATACGGGGAGAGAATGGTTAGGTCATTGAGAGATAGGAGGAGTGGAGGGATGTTACACGGCATATCATAGGAAATAAATCCCGAAATTCACTATCGGGTTATCAGTCGAAATAACCGAGTCTGCACATTCAGCCCTAGTTTTATAGATTAACAAAATCGCATATGCCAGTTAATGGGATTTAACATTTTTCCAAAGGGCTCAGAGCAAACTGTGTCGGGAAAGCAAAGACCCATCCGAGGGGGTTTCGTCACTGAATCAGGAGGTTGACGCCAGTCGGGCATGGGGAATTTCAACTTGAAAAGTTCTTGCAGTATTCGGGGGACACTTGATAAATCGTGAAGTTCTCGTGCATCGACCTCTGTAGCAACTTTCGCCATAAATGACGTTTGAGTCCTGGGAACTAAATTTGTGGAAGCTCGTACGTTAGGGCTGGAGTTCTGTGAATTTATTTTGTTATGATACCCGGAATGGCGGCCAGAGATTTTGCTCTTGCACCAGTGGAATAGGTCAGTTTGTGGAGTGATTGGTCGCCATGCCATGCCGATTCTAGGGGTGGGCAAGGGAATGTAATCCCTTTCAACAACGGTCTGTCGGTAGAGAGATATAGACACCTAAAATTTAAGAAATGTTTCCCTAAATGTTTGAGGATATGTGGTTCGAACCAATCGATCAACCCCTGGGCGGCTGTTTTCCTCTGAATGTATTTTCCCCCTCATCTCTGATATCATTTATTATTACTAACCCATAAACAGTTACTAAAGTCAACTTAATACATCGGGAACTACTGATAGATACAGTGCGGTAACTTGCCGCGAACTTGCTGGGTGCCCCCGCCAAAGCTTGTGCAAAACATACCTTGGATCTTGTGGGGGGTGTAGTAAGAAGGTTGGGGGGGGGGGAGTGGAGGGCTTACAGATGGTGTATAGAGCAAGAAAAGGGCGCCCAATTTAAGTTTTCAAACACTCTGTTAACCCCCTCCCTGCATTGCAGGTAGAATGCCACGGATACAACCGAACTCTTCCTCAGTAGCATCCTTTTTTCCTCACACGATCTTCCTTGTATGCCATCAAACCCCCACATATAAGAGTCTTTGTCTAAAAATCCTGTGAGCTATCTCTGCGGGTTTGCCATATGCTGTGAAACTCGTGTTCTACAAAGTCAGCACTTTCCGCGGAACGATCCCCTCTGGCAAAAGGTCACCGCCGCCGGATTTAAAATCTTAGTGCGAGATGTGGGTTTCAGCTGGTGTCCCTTACTGCCCCGCTTTACGGTGCTGTATGAATTATTGGAGTACGGCAGCTTACGGTACAGTACTATCCGGACACAAGCGTCCTGGGGCGGGGCGGGACAGCGCTCTTCTCGCCGGGTGTATTGAGAAGAACGTTGCCGAGCGGGGGAGGAGTGTGGTGGGTAGATGGGGGGAGATGGGGTATTCGTCTAGGCTTGCTCTCCAGTCTGTTTTTTTTTTTTTTGGAAAAGTGGTTGGTCGCTCAGGACAGGTTGGGGGTGAGGTACTGTATAAACTTGAAGAACCCGCTATGCGTGTGGGGCATGTGGGTAGGCAGTATTTGAGGCCTGCGCTGGCGAACCAAGAGGGGTGGCAACTGTTGAGGCCTGAGAGGGGAGGGAATGCTGGTAGCGGGTTCCGGGATGAGATGGGTGCGGGGTGTAAAATGTCGGCAAGACTTATTGAGCGGGGCTCTCCAAAACGTGTTCTTTGCAGACGACCCGTGTCATAGACTGCATGGAGGATTTGGGTGCATAATTGGATTTTCGAGATCAGACTACCGGTATGGTGCTCGCGGAATGGGAATTGATTCGTAAATTGGTGAGAGGCCTTTGCTGTATTGATTTTTCTTAATGAAGGGAGGCGGAGGGGTGTAGATAGTACCCCAGGCTGGTCATATGACTCGCAGGAGGGTGTAGTGGGGTGTAAGAGTGGTCTTCATGAAACAGTGTACATAGTAGAAACCAATCGGTATCGTGGCGAGGCTAACGGTTGGCTTTTATATCGCTTTTCACGAGTCATAGGAATATGTGCACCTTGTATTTTCCCTATATCTAAGCAAGTATTATATCTTACGCCTAACGAAGGAACAAAGGGGGAGCAAGGAATGCAAGAAAGGAAATAAGGGAAGAACAAATATGAAGACGGGCTTTGCGATCTGAAGACAATGGAAAAAGTAAATTTGATGGGGATTTGAAGAGACACCGGAGTATCTCGAAAATGTAAATAGCCCTCAAAAGACGCCAAACTTAAGATTATAAACAGAAACCGACAAATCCTGACATGTCTATGAGGGTCCAGAGAGGGATTTAGGCGGGCATATGATAGATATGTGCATTCCGGTTGCGTATGATTTCTTTGGGTCGAAAATATATGTTTTGGCAGGGCCCTGTGGCATGCTCTCAGGGAGGAAGGGAAGGGGGGCACAAGGCGGCGTTTTGGGAGTTTGGGTGAGGATGGGCGAAGGAAGGCGTGGCGGCGGGAGACGTACTTATGGAGCGGCTGCGGTCCTAGTAGGAACGACGCATATGTTATCGGTATTTGAGAGGGGGTAGGAGGGGCGATGTTTTGGCCTTAGGATGTGTTGGAGTTGGCGGATTCTCGAGGCTGGAGTAGCGGTATCACTCCCCGATGCCCATGGCGAGTAGCCCACCAGAGCGGTGTTCGGCCGCGGTTATCTGGTTTGTCGGGGTCGACGTCGTCCCGTCCGAGCAGTATTTTCACCACTCCCTCGTGCCCACTGTAGGCAGCGCACCAGAGTGGTGTTCGGCCATAGTTATCTGGTTTGTCGGGGTTGACGTCGTCTAGTCCGAGTAGTATTTTCACCACTCCCTCGTGCCCACTGTGAGCAGCGCACCGGAGTGGTGTTAGGCCGCGGTTATCTGGTTTGTCGGGGTTGACGTCGCCCCTTCCGAGTAGTATTTTCACCACTCCCTCGTGCCCACTGTGAGCAGCCCACCAGAGTGGTGTCCAGCCGCCGTTATCTGGTTTGTCGGGATTGACTTCGTCCCGCCCGAGTAGTATTTTCACCACTCCCTCGTGCCCATGGAAAGCAGCGCACCGGAGTGGTGTTCGGCCGTCGTTATCTGGTTTGTCGGGATTGACGTCGTCCCGTCCGAGTAGTAATTTCACCACTTCCTCGTGCCCATTCCGAGCTGCCCAGCTAAGTGGTGTCTGGCCGTTGTTATCTGGTTTGTCGGGGTCGACGTCGTTCCCTCCGAGAAGTACGTTCACTGCTCCCCCGTGCCCATTACGAGCAGACCACAAAATGGGTGTATTACCCGTGTGGTCATTTTGGTTGACATCACAGCCTACCATCTCTACCAAACTTGCTACAATCTCAACAATCGCGAAGACGGGTGCACAATGTAGACGGCTGAATGGAGAGGGTTTATCGGGATCAGCGCCGTACAAATACGGTTTCTGTGCTTGCAAGAGAATTTTGCTAGATATCTGGTTACTGTAGTCGCCAAATAGCTTCGGTGCAAGAAATTTTGTGCAATCTGAGAGGTCCCTCTTTGTGTGCACTCAGTATGCTCGAGTAGAGAAGAATTAAAAATATTGCAGTCTCTTAGGTTGTCTGAGAGTTGAACGCAATAGTTTGGACATAAAGATGAATTTCCAAAGTTGGCGCTAGCAAACTGTGGGTAGTAGGGAAACCCACTTGGCTATATACTCCTATCTTGTCACGTGAAACCTCGCTGCATACTTGTACTAGTAATTGTACTAGTACAAGTTCAATACCTAGGAAACATCTAATTATGACTCGTCATAATGTGTCACGTGACCGACAGGCACCTATCGCTCGTCGGGTGAGAAAAGGTATTTCCAACAAAAATATTTGAGATTGGGGAGGAACTGGTTGAATGGTGCCTTAACCTTTTGGGAATTAAGAGAACTTAAGCAGGTTCCTGCCATTGTCGAGTGAGTTGTACCAAAGAGCTCGAGATGAGCCCGAGGATACTCTTGAAGGGTAAAGTGAGCTAACCGAACCATGGAGCTCTCCTTGCCACGACAGCAAGTCCGACAGCAGGTTAGCGATGCCCCTACCGTAGGAGCATTGCCAGTACTGAGATTTGGCGACCCAATTTCGACCGCTAGGGGGCGACGCAGTTCATTATTTTCCAAGGGCCGCTCCGAGTATGAGATCCATGTAAAGTTACTCGTAAGAGCCGCCATGATCCGAGCCTCGATTTCTCTCCACCCCGCCCCTTTATCCGAACTAGCGTTGCGCCATAAGCATCCCTTAGCCTCTGTCACCCGCGATGGTCTTTGGTTTCTTGTGGGATCGCACCGATATTGACCAGGGCTGGTAGGAATCTGGATGTGTATCTGTTAGTGGATGATTTAAAGTAGCTTCCCTATTGTCGTCACTTTACATACACTTCAGATATATCTGATATCGCCCCTCTTGGGACTTGTCGGATACTTGTTGCTCTTCCGGCAAGACACCTTCTAATCTCGGGCCCAATGTGTGGTCTTCCAGTTACGAATATTCGAGTACCTGAGGACCTTTGGGGGATTTGATCTAGCGAATCAGGAAGCTTGACTCGGTGTCCGGCCGCACATAGATCCAGAGCGCCGATGCAAATAAACGTGCTCTTTCTAGAAGAAGCTGTCAGCAGGATCCTCACAGCATCGGAAAGTCGTGGTCCTCCCCCGCCAATGGCACTTTTTTGGCCTTGGTATTCTCTGGATATCTCGGGATCTCCCTCAGCCCACAAACTAGCCGTTTAGGCAAATCACCCCGCATGCTCGTACTGGACTGTTTCTTGGAAATTCCTCTGTTTGCAAGACCCATTCTCACACATTTTCCACTCGGCGGTCTTGAATGTCTTGGTGCCGTAACCTCGGTCTGGTGGTGATAGCCAGGCTAGGGTGTTACGAGTATATCGGTCATTGGTACCAGTAAAGTTATTCGTAATAGTCGTGTTCAAATAGTTGATGTTGTTACTAAGCGATTGGGATATATTCTGTTTTTGCTGCTTAGGATAAAATACCGGCGGGGGGGTCAACGAACAGGGGGGCTCAGCGAACACTGCACTACCTACCTTTTCGTGACACTATACGACCTGTCATATTTAAACTGTTGTCACAATACTATTGGAAAAACACAGAAAGCAACCAGTCAGGAACGATACAACCCCAACTGTGAATAGTTACGATAAACATTTCAGAGAAGTATTACCCTGTTTAGGTGGGTGTAGGGAATACAAAATGGATAAAAACACACAGGCAGGTACTGTGGAATGGGAGGAAGATGAAAAACTGATAAAAAGGATGATTGTAACCACCTTCATGATGGTCAAGGGATTGGAAAGAAGGATAAGGTTTTTGCATATAGATGGATGCATTAACAATACAGCAGTGAGGAACGAAAACCTAAGGAAGGTATTAAGGATAGCTAACATAAGAGCCGTATCGGAACTGAAAGGGGCAATAAGAACAGCCCTGATTTTACAGGGTTGTGGAAAACACTGTGGAATTGATAAGAAAGGAGTGATAGGACTTTTCGTCGAACACTCACAAGATAGCAAGTACAGAGAGGAGAATGCCGAAAGCAGCGATGAGGAAGAAATGACGATGGAATCACCAAGTTCTTTGGCACCAACATGGGGATCTTCGTTGAAAATTTCAGCAGGAGAAGAAAAATTGTACAAGAAGTACAAATCTGATAACTCATCAGATAAGGACTACGAACCAAGCAGCAAGCATGTGGCGATGGAACTTGAAGAAGGAAAAACATCAGAAAAAAATGGATTGGGGGATAGTAAACACAGCTCGGTAAGTGAGCCTACCTAAGGGACTAATAAACCTTTGAAAAAGGATAAAGGTAAAGGGGTGGCAATAAGGAACATGGGATTTAGATTCCTGAAAGAAAAAGAGGGAGAAACCGAGAAAAGGGAAAAAAGGGAGGAGGTGGAACCAGGAGACCTACCGGAAACGGTAAGGTGTGGTAACGGAGGGAGTAGCAATGACAGAGAAATATTACAGTGCCTACTCGAGATGGAAAACAATAGCAATACACCGGCGGTCGAAATAGAAAATATTGAGAATACACCGGCGGTGGAAAAGGATGTAAGAACAAACTCGGAAATATTGCTAACCATGTTAGATAACATGAACGAGCGAATTGACGAGTTGGAAAGCTGGAAAGAAGAAGTTGAAAAAGAGGGTTGCGCTAAATGCAGGAAAAGGGAATGACGAGAAGATACGAGACAGGCAATACCGATAGTGCCAGTACAGAAAGTACAGAAGGAGCTAACCAGGCCGAAAACGACAAAACCGACCGTAAAGAGAAACAGAAACTTGAAAAAGAAAGAGACTGTAAAGGAGATGGAACAGAAAGTACCATCATATGACAAAGGAGACGAACAGAGAGTGAAGGAAAAGATGACTTATACAGAAAAAGTCAAGAAGAGCCCTCAAATCGATGGATTTACTGAGGTAAAACCATGGAAGAGATGGGAAAAAACAAAGGAATCAAGCATCATTGTTAGAGAAAGACAACTAATGCTGAGATTAATGTTCGTTACGGGGCCTCCGGGGGCCCGAAAAACCCGGGTCCCTAGCCAAAAACCCCGCCCTGGCCCGCTCCCCGGCCCTGGGTGGGGCGGGGTTTTTTCTCTTTTTTGACCCCAATCCCCGACCCCGCTCATGCCCTAGGCGGGCCCCCGCCAATTTTTGGTGATGCAGGTTGGTAGAGTTGGGCCCCAGAGGCGGTGTGGGGTGGAGAGGAGAAAAAGAATACGGGCCCTGAGCCCGGTAACGGCGGCGCCTCCGGGGGCAAAACCCACTCCACCCCACCCCATAACGAACACTAGCTGAGATTTGAAAGGGGAAGTAATGGGAAAGTTTCATACCCCAGAGGTGTGAATAACGAAATAATAAGATGTGAACTGAATAGAACTTTGGAGGTTCTAGGAAGTGAAGCTTATTTTTTGTTGGTAAAGTATAATGAATAGGGTGATTGTAACCGGTACAAGTACTTGGTTAAGGATTTTGTTTTATGTTTTGTTTTAAGTATCGCTTTGATACTTGGTTTGTTTTAAGTATCGTTTTGATACTTAGTTTGTTTTATGTTTTGTTTTAAGTATCCCTTTGATACTTGGTTTGTTTGAAGTATTGTTTTGATACTTAGTTTGTTTTATGTTTGTTTTTAAGTATCAATTTGATACTTGATTTGATACTTATGTTGTTTTACCAAAGTGTATCGCTTGATACCTTTGTTTAGTTTCGTTCATGGTAGACATGAACTGATTTGTGTATTTAAAGACCGTCCCTTTCCACGATGGAAAGGACAGACTTCGACAGACAGTATTTCAATATACTTGGTTGAACGGTTACTCTTTAGTTTCTCCAGTACACCTCCGAAGCCTCCTTTTGTTCACACAGCTCTCGCCTCCTCTCTGGAAGAGCAGGCCACCTGTCAGCTATCGTACCATACCTACTGAAACGTGATTAGCACCTTGCGAACACGTTACAGAGATACACTGCTAACTCTGGCTGATAGCAGAGTTGAGGACATAATACGATACTATGAAGAGATGAGAGAAACAATATCAAATTTGGAATGTGGACATTTTGAATTTGTTAGGGATATCAAGAAGATAAAAATGGTTGTGTTGGGAGTACCGTTGACGAGATACGGAGGCAATTGGGAAACGGAAGACTTGTCGGACGAAGCTTTTAGAGAGTTAGCTAGAGATATCGAAAGAGCTAACAAAGGAGTTATAATTAGATCAATGCCACAATGGAAAGGTAAATTCTGGAAACTAAAAGAGAGGAGGGTGCATACAGGCACTCTAGCAATGGTTGTGGAGGAAACACAAGAAGTTAAAAATTTGCTGAACTAGAGAAACAGGAGACTTTCAGTCAGAGGATTGGAAAGAGATTGTAGATTGTTTGAGGAAAGAGAACGTACTGATGTATGCTATAGATGTTTAGGGATGGGGCATAAGGCATGCGAATGCAGGATGAAACAAAAATGCAGATTATGCAGATCAGAACACGAAACAAGAGAGCATAAATGCAAAAGCGGTTGCGAAGCCGGAAAACAATGCGAACACACGAAAGTGTTATGTGTGCTTTGCGGAAGCAACGAACACTTGATGGGATCGACATTATGCGGCGCGACAATGAGAAATTCGAGCGGATGCGAAAGTTCAAGAAAAACACCCATCGTTGTTGACAAAACTTTAAGAACCAGAATATCCGACCGGAGCAGAAACACGCTACGAAGATAAGCGAACAACAGAGGGGGTACATCGCTTGGGAAACACCTTCTAAAGAGAGGAATATATGGATATGGAATAATAAAGAAGGTACAATCGGAGGAAAGGGAGGTACACGATGAAATAATAGTTCCAAAGAAAATAAGATCAAGTTCAGTGCCAGCAAGAAAAAAAGAAGATCAGGAAATGGGATTTACATTGAATTTGTAATGAAGGTTAAAATATGTACGATAAATGTGGAAAGAGGTTTGGGAAATAGGGAATTGGTGATGGATATATTTTCTTTTGTTGACATATTTTTTATAATAGATCCACCGGAAAGAGGAGGAAAATATGTGGCACATAAAAAGAGGGAGTTATGGTTTCTTTTGTTGAAGATAGTGGGACAGAAGTATATATAAGAGAGGAGTTGATGGAAAGATTTCGGTGTACATACCATAAAGGGGAGGGATGTATATTGGAATGGGAAACAACTGGGAGGAGGATTATGAGAATTGGTGGATGGTATTGTAAACCGGACAGGGGAAAAGAAAAGGCAGAAAAATGATGTGAAGAGATAAAAAAATGTGACATTAGAGTCGGTGACTTTAATGCACGGAATAAGAGATGGGGTGAGAAATCAGGCGACATATTCAACACAAACGGAAAGGTCCTGCAGAAGTGGGCAACCGAAAACAATTACCAAATACAAGAACCTGATGTCAAAACATTTTCAAATCAATCAACAATCGACCTGTGTGTATACAAAAGAAACAAACCAAGGAATAGATACACAGACAAAGCGGCACTTGAATACAGAGGACAGATAACGGAGGTAAATCTGGAGATGACGGAGTCAGGTATGGAACCGGAAGTGAACTGGAGAAGGGTAGATTGGAAAAAGGTTGGAGAGGAGTTGAAAAGGATGGAGAATGAAGGAGTGGAGGAGGGATGGAAGAAAATAATGAAATTGGTGGACAGGCTGCCAAAAAGAAAGATGAAAAGGAAGGGTTGCAGTTGGTGGACGGAAGAATTGGAAAACATGTCGAAGGACATGAAAAAGTTAAGGAGTGAAGGGAAAAAGGAGGAATAGAAATTGGTACGGAGAGTAATAAGACACAAGTTACTCAGTGGGAGATACGAATACCTTAAGGAAAAATTGAAAGAGAAGAGAGATCCAGAAATATTCAAATTGATAAGAGATTTGGAAGGAAGGAGAGCAATACCACCATTGATGGACGAGAACGGAAATCACCATCAAGACGACGACATGATGAGCGACCTGATAGCGAAACAGCTGAATACAACAATAAGAAAAGATTAGAAACCAGAACGAGTCGATATCAATATAACACAAGACGAAAGCAAAAGAGCCCTGAAAAGATCACCAACCAACACAGCACCAGGGGTAGACAAAATAAGCTATCCATTCCTTCGGTGCTGGTGGGGGAGGGGGAAAGGGTTTGTGACCGAAGTGGTAAACCGCCTGGTAAAACACGGATGCGAAGAATGGCATAGCGCAACAACGGTGCTGATCATGAAGGTAAACAAAGAAAGAGACGACCTGGCGAAATTGTGGAGAATGATACACCTACTACCCACACTGTCAAAAGTAGTAGATAGAATCATGCTGGAAAGATTCGAGAAAACAATTAGTCTGGGAAACACACAATTCGGTTCCCACAGGAAGAAATCATGTCACGACGCGATAAAAATAGTCTACGAATTCCTTGAACACAATGGGTACAAAAACAGCGCAATACTCTCAATGGACATGGAGGGAGGATTCAACAACATAGATAAGAATACCTTATTGAGAATAATGGAAGAGAAGGAAATAGACAAGGAATGGATAAAGTGGACCAAAAGATGGATGGAAACAAGATCGGTGAGACTTAAGTTTAATGGAAAGTTAAGCAGGGTATACAATACCGATAAGGGAGTCCTCCAGGGATCACCGCTTTCACCATACCTTTTCGGACTACATATCGAAGAAATATTCAAACCCACATTTGAATATGGACCGGGAATAGCTACGATAGTAGTAAGCTACGTCGACGACGGAACGATACTAGTATCTAGCAATGACATGAACAGGACAAAAGAAAGAATCAAGGAAATCTTTGAAGATTGCTGTAGGGAGGCGAAAGAGACAAACATGTCGTTCAGTAGTAGGAAAACAGACTGGATGGGATTCTGAAAAAAGGATTGAGGAAATTTGACACTGAATGGAGTTGATAGAAGAGCGGTGGAGGAAGTAAGAATTTTGGGATACAGGTTAGGAAAAGAGAAGGGAATGAGGAGGCACGTAGATTACTGGTTGGAAAGAAGGAAAGGGGTTCGCGAGAGGATGGCTGGGGTAGGAAGAAGATACGGATCGAGAGGAGGAATAGGAGCTTGGGAATACCTGAGACTGATACAAGCGGTGTATCTACCAACAGTTTGGTACGGACTTGAATTCATAAACGAAAAGGAAACGTTGAAAAGAATTCAAGTACACATCAACGACACACTATGATCAGCCTTAAGGACGCCAGAAAACTTCCCAAACCGTATACTGTCGGCGGAAACGGGATGCATACCGGTACACATCCAGAAGAAGTACATACAGAGAAGATGTTACCAGAGAACGTTAAACCTGGAGTATGGCAAAGAATACCCTTGGTATGGATGCATACACGAAGGATGGAAGGAACAGAGAATTAAGAAACAGATCCACCACTCGGACAAGGACCTGAAATGCAAACTCGAAACTATTATCCCAGATAATAAAAAGGAGGCATGGGATAAATACGACGAAGCACTTGAGAATCTGACAAAAGGCGAAAATACGTGTATATACACAGATGGAGCTAAAAACAAGAACGGTTGTTTGATAGCTGGAGTTTGGATGAGTGGTCTGGGACTGGAAGAACACGAATTCAGTGAGCGAGTACCGAATGACTTCGACATAGTCAAGACAGAACTAGCAGGTATCCGAGAAGCTATTGATAGAAGCATAACGTTGGGCCTTCGGAGAATCATGATATTCACTGACTGCCGACCGGGAGTACAGGGAATCAGAGAAATGACAAACTGGGGAAAGGGAGCGGCACTTTGGGACTTGTTAGTACCGAGTTTGAACGAAATGGAAGAGTGTCGGTTACAGTGGATACCTGGTCATACAGGAATCTACGGGAATGAAAAAGCGGATAGGCTTACCAAGAATGGAGGAGGAAGAATCAACTACGGAAAGTGGGTTAGGTGGAAGGATATGAACCGGGAAGGAGGGAAGGAAAGAGAAATGAGGAAGAAGGAATGGAAGCAATGGTGCATAGAGGAAAACTACACCTACTACAAAAGAGAACCCGATAAACCTAGAAGCTCGAAAGGATTATCAAGACTTGATGCGTACGTCTTGGTAAGATTGAGATCGGGCAAGGACAAGAAAGGACACAAAGACTGCAGCGGATTCAATAACAGATATCACATGATACATTGTGAGCGGTATGAAGAGAAAAGACCACCGATAGAGACGCTTTTCAAAGACCGAGATATCCCGAGATGGAGAGAGTGGTGGGAAAAATACAACTACTTCGGTTGGGGAATACCAACATCAATACCAGAAATGTTAAATTGCCGAATCCTATACGGAAATCCGTTCGACAATACAATTACGATAGAGAAGAACAGGGAAAAGGTAGTGGAACGGCTAAAAAGAAGACCTTGCGAGGGATGTGGAAAAGTACACCTGGGAAGATGCACTAGGGAGGTTACCAACATGAGAGGAAGATGGTTCTTCGTTGGAGATGAAGAGATAGTTTGTGGGAAGTGTGGAGAAAGCTACGGAGGTGGGAGTACAGTAAGGCCTAGAGGTTCAGGCCTTAAGGCTCACCTACAGCGAATGAAGTAAACATGTGGTAGACATTTGGAAAAAGAATATTGGAAGAAAGAAATTGAAAGAAAGGAACATTGGAGTGAGGAATTTAAATTGGCGATGTGTTTAAAATGGGGAGATTTGTGGGATAAAGGAAATAAAGTTTGTAAGAGTTGTGGAAAGATGTTTACAAGTAGTGGGAACTTGAAACACCATTTGAGAACAGTGGAGGATTGTTGGAAAGATTTGGAAAGGAGAATGATGGATAATCCCACTGGTTGGGATTAAAGAATTTTTTGTGTTTTTTTTTTGGAAATTTGTTTTGATTTGTGGCAGACGGCCAGGAGGGGGATTTATTTTGTGTGGTGGGATGGCCTGTATACCCAGAGGTTTTGGGTTAGGCAGGATTTCGTGTTGGTTTGGCTTGCACCATGGAACGCAATGCCGTGGGATAGAGAGCCTGGATTGGAATGCTTCCTGGTTATTGTTGTTGTTAGATACCGAAATATTATATTGTGAACACTGCACTAAAAATGACTTAGTAAGCAGCGATTTTGTTTGGCCTGTTCGTTGAACCCCTCTGTTCGTTGACCCCCCCCCTATTTTACCGCAGGTGCGGATGAGAATTATTGGAGATGGGCGGGCGGTGGAGTCAGTCGACCCCCCAAGTTCCTAAGGGTTAAATAAAATAGAGTGGTATTTTGTAGAACCTCCGGGGTACCTCAGTGTCATCAAATCAATCTCCCCAAATGTACAGTACACCCACAACATCTACCTACCGCACAAGTCGCAGGAAATGCTGCGCCTCCCGAAGTGCTACCTTACGGTACGGCATAGATATTGCACTCCGATCAACAAAACGCCTACCGCGGAAGCGGCTAGTTTGGTTCTGGAGTGTGCCTGAGTATACAAGCACATTACTATAAGCTCGATGAATTAACCGATCGGAAAACTTGCATATCACCTAACCTACAGCACCACAGAATTCTTCATAATGTTGATACAAGCCGGAAAGTCCCCACCACCCCACACCCGGCATTGTCAAGCTAGAGGCTGTGTTTTTTGGTACTCACCGTGGCCTCCAAGTACAGTACCGTACCTGTGCAGTATCATACTCGCCCGGCGTGGTGCGAGAGTGTCACGGTAGGTTGCTATCTACATTTGCCATAATGTACCTCGTCTTTCTAGTGACCTAGGGCTCGTAAGTCCATCAGCACCAAATACCGTTCGACGGCCAGCCCAAGTGGTATTTCGAGGAATTATTGAATATCCTGATGAATCATATCTTCTATTAGAACCCGGGATAAGTTAATCCTAGATCAGAAATTTACCTCTTAGCTTGGTGGATGGGTAATCCCAATCGCTAGCCATTATGGTACAGTGGCTAGCCTAGGGGCAGAACCGGCACTCATGGGTTTAGCTTGACGGATTAGCGGAATTGGGAAATGCCAATTGATGAAATCCGACAAGCTCAAATGGCCCGGGCTAAACCGTGTCGGGAAAGCACTAATCAATCTTGGAGGGTTTTCGTCCCTGAAATCCGGAGACTGGAGGGCTGTCGGAGATGGGGGATTACGACTTGAAGAGTTCTTTCAGTATGCGAAGGGGATACAGTACTTCACTAGTCTTAACTCTCCCATCTACCGACTTCTATAGCAACTTCCCAACTCTAGGGGAGGGCACAGGAGCTTAATGCCTTTTTAAAAAGCACTGTGCTAGTCAAGATATATAGCCACTTGAAATTTCGGAAATAAGGTATACCTGAGGATATGGGATTCAAGTCAATCATTCGGCGCACTCCGGTCAACTTTCTCCCTTTTTGACTCTATTTCCCCCCTAATTTTGGGGATTATCTATCCTTACTATCTCAACAACGAAAGTCAACATAATAGGTTGCTTTGGGCCTCATGTGTTCCAGACCGGTATGGTGCGCACAGAGGGAACTGCTGATACGATATAGTACGATAACTTGCCATAAACTCACCGGGCGCTGTCAGCAGGGTCATTACAAACGCCCTTTATATATCGAGGGAGGTGTGGGAGCGGAGGAGTTGTATCGAGCAGGGAAAGAAACTCCAATTTAAGATTCTGAGCACTCGATCAACACCTGCAGTAAAGAGAAGAATATCATTGGCACAGTCAGGGCCTTCCTGCACACGATCCTCTCTATACACTACCAATGCCTCCTCTCTAAGCCTTTTATCCATCTATCCTCTATCTCTCAAGGTCGGTCATCTATTGTGAAGCCTACTTATTTCAAGGAAGCCCAATTTCTGAGCACTTTCCGCCTCGTGGACTCTGTGGAAAAAGACACTACCATCCGGGATTAAATTTATGGTGCAGGGTATAATTTTCGGGTATTGCGCTTTACAGATGTAATTTATGGAAATGTATAAAGTATTGGGGTACAGCGGCGTGCTGTGCCATACAAGTATTATCCGAATACATAGGGCCCCAGGACATGGCTATTCTCTCTCTGCTAGCGGTACCGGAACGGAGGTCACTGAGAAGATCAAAATTGCGATGGGTAAAAGGGAGACCAAGAGGGAGATGAAATATCCTCATAAACGTGCTCACAAATAGATTTTACAGAGTGCTTGATCGCTCGTGGCGGGTAGGGGTGGACACCGCATAACACCAGAGGACCTTCGATGCGCGTGGGCGTGTGGATGGAGAGTATTGGGGCACACTGGTGACCAAGAGCCTGCACTAGAGGCCAACAGGGGTGGAGAATAGAGACAGCTCTTGAGGTCTGTTTGGAGAGGGAATGCCGGCAGCGCGTTCCGGGGTAATATATGTGTAGGTGAGCTCTCCAAATGGTGTACTATGCAGATGGCCAGTGTCTGAGACTGCATAGAGGGTTTCCCTGGCGTAGTGGGATTTTCGAGTTTGGGCTACTGGTATAGTGTTCGTAGAATGAGAGTCAATTTGTAATTTGCTAGGGGCCCTTTCTGTATTGATTTTGCTTGATAGGGGAGGTTGGGAGGTGCGGGCAGTATCAGAGGTTAAACTGACTCACAAGAGGGTAATGGGGTGTAATTGTGGGGTATGGAAAATTGTATACATACTTGAAGCTAATTAATATCATGAGTTAGTAAACGGCTAGCTTTTATGTCGCTTTTCACAAGTGATAGGAATGCGTGCATATTGTATTTTTTCTCTATATCTAAACAAGCATCATATTTTACACTTCATAGAGAAAGGAAAGGGAAGAAAGGAATTGGGGGAAATAAATGTGCAGAAAGGACTTGGGATCTGAGAACAATAAGGAAGGCAAATTTGAAGGAAATTTGAAGGGACACCGGGTCTCTCGGTAACGCAAATAAATCTCCAAAAACGAAAAAAAAAATTAAGATTGTTAATAGAAATCGACAAACCCTGACACGGTTATAAGGGTCCGGAGGGATTTGGACGGGCATAAAATCGATGTGTATTCCGGTTACCCCTAATTCCCTACGATCGAAAATATATGTTTAGGCTGAGTTTCCGTGGTAGGCTTACGTAGGAAGGGAGGGAAGGGTGGCAATTAGCACAACCACAAGGCGGCTTTTTAGGAGCTGGGGCGAGGATGAGAGGAGGGAGGCAGCGGCAGCGAGAGAGGTGCTTATGGAGCGGTTGCGGTCCTAGTAGGAATTGCGCATAGGTTATCGGTATTCGAGAGGGGGCAGGGAGGGCGATGTTGTGGCCTCAGGGTGTGCTGGGGTTGGCGGATTCTCGGGCTGGAGTAGCGCTATCACTCCCTGATGCCCATTGCGGGTAGCCCACCAGAGTGGTGTTTGGCCGTCGTTATCTGGTTTGTCGGGGTTGACATCGTCCCGTCCGAGTAGTATTTTCACAGTTCCCTCGCGCCCATGGAAAGCAGCCCAACAGAGTGGTGTTTGGCCGTGGTTATCTGGTTTGTCGGGGTTGACGTCGTCCCGTCCGAGTAGTATTTTCACAATTCCCTCGTGCCCATAGAAAGCAGCCCACCAGAGTGGTGTTCGGCCTTTGTTATCTAATTTGTCAGGGTTGATGTCGCCCCGTCCGAGTAGTATTTTTGCAATTCCCTCATGCCCATTGAAAGCAGCACACCAGAGTGGTGTTTGACCGTCGTTATCTGATTTGTTGGGGTTGACGTCGTCCCGTCCGAGTAGTATTTTCACAATTCCCTCGTGCCCACGGAAAGCAGCACACCAGAGTGGCGTTTGGCCGTCGTTATCTGGTTTGTCGGGGTTGACGTCGTCCCGTCCGAGTAGTATTTTTGCAATTCCCTCATGCCCATTGAAAGCAGCACACCAGAGTGGTGTTTGACCGTCGTTATCTGATTTGTTGGGGTTGACGTCGTCCCGTCCGAGTAGTATTTTCACAATTCCCTCGTACCCATGGAAAGCAGCCCGCCAGAGTGGTGTCTGACCGTCGTTACTTGATTTGTTGGGGTTGACGTCGTCCCGTTCGAGTAGTTTTTTCACCACTCCCTCATGTCCATTGCAAGCAGCCCACCAGAGTGGTGTGTTGCCGTAGTTACCTGGTTTTTCGGGGTCGATTTCGTCCCGTTCGAGTAGTATTTCTACCACTACCCCGTGCCCATTACGAGCAGCCCACACGAGAGGTGTGTTACCCGTGTGGTCTTTCTGGTTGATATCACAGCCCTCCATCTCTATCAAACTAAGTACAATCTCAACGATCCCAAAGACAGATGCACAGTGTAGACCGCTGAACCGGGAGGGTTTATCGAAATCAACACCGTACAAATACGGTTCCTGTGCTTTCAAGAGGATTCCAGTGGATATGTGGTTGCTGTAGTCGTCAAATAGCTTTAGCACAAGCAATTTCGCGCAATCTGAGAGGTCTCTTTTTGCATGCATTCCCCAATATAGAGAAGAATATTCGAGGAATGGAGAGCTTTGGGGATCGGGTGAGGGACTGGTCGAAAGAGCCGTGATCTGCTGGGAATTCAGATAGCTTAAGCAGGTTTCTGCCATTATCGAGTGAGCTGTACAAAAGAGTTCAGGATGAGTCCGGAGGTACTCTTGAAGGGTAAAGTGGATCAATCGGACCGTGGAAGATTCTTTGTCTACCATAACGAGTCCTTGACAACAGGCTAGCAATGTCCCTATCGAAGGGACATTGTCAGTGTTGAGATCTGGTGACCCAATTTCAACTGCTAAGGCGTGGCACAGCTCCTCCACTTTCAAGGGCCGCTCCGAGTGCGAGATCCACATCAAAGCTGCCATACCGAGCCTCCCTTTCTCCCCACCTTGTCCTTTTATCCGGTCTAGCGTCGCACCATAAGCATCCCCCAACCCCAAGCCATCGGTCATTGAGCTTAGCTTTTGTCGCCTACGATAGATTGTGGTTTCCTGTAGGATAGAATCGATACTGAGCGAGACTAGTAGGAATCTAGATATGTATTTGTCAGTGAATAAGTAGCTTCCCTAGCGTCGTCACTTCTACATACATTTCAGATATATCTTCAGGAATCTTCTTTAGGATATCTGCCTCTAGACTACTGTCCATCGCATCTGGGTTTGTGTCCTCCGCTAGTCTGTTGTGAAGATATCTGATGATATCATCTCTCTTGGGACTTATTCGTACACTCGTTACTCTTGCCGGAAGACGCTCTCTAATCTCGGGCTGAATGTGTGGTCTTCCAGTTACGAATATTCGGGTGCCTGGAGATCCTTGGAGAATTTGATTCAGGGAATTGAGAAGCTTCACTCGATGTTCTGGCGCACATTCATCTAGAGCGTCAATGCAAATAAACTTGCGCTTTCTGGGAGCGGTAGTTTTCAGAATCTTCACAATATCTGAGAGTGGCAACCCCCGCCCACCAATGGCATTTTTTTGGTCTTGGTATGCTCGTGATATCTCCTCCGGGATCTCCTCCAGCCCGTAAACCAGCTGTTTTAGCAAGGCCCCCAGCGTGCTCGTGGAGGACTGCGCCTTTTGGGCTGCGAAGTCAAAATAAAAGCAAGCAACGGTCGCATTTTGTCTTCCAGCCTGATCACACAAGCTGTCTATCACTAATGAGCTAACATTGTAGTTTGTTAGCACTTGTCCATTTTCTCCCATTCCTCGTGGTTTGTCTTTGTTACCTAATATAAGTTTTTCCGACCCCGGGATCTCCATAGCAAAACAAAACTGCGTCTTTGGATTCATCTCCCCCGCTGCCGGCGTGCCACGTTCTAAACTCCTCTGTTTGTAAGACCCATTCACCCACATTTTCGACTCGGCGATCTTGAATACCCTGGTGCCTTAACCTGGGGTCCAGTGGGGATAACCAGGTCAAGATTTGAGACCGGTCATCGGAAACGGTGCAGTTGTTCCACGTATTATTAAAGGCGTTGGTAATCTTGAAGGAGTCGGTGTTGCTGTTGAATGATTGAGACATTTTCTGATTTTGCTACTTAGGATATTGTAGATAGTGGATATGGGTGATGGGTGATACTCGTAGATGATGGATGATAGATAGATATTGTCGATCGGTTGACTGAAATCTCCGGGGGCTGAAGAAAAGCGGGGTTTTTGTGAAACAATAATGATACCTCATGGCCTTCCAATCGATCTCCCCGAAATTTATGGCAACAACAGCCCGCCTATTCCTACCGTATCGATGGTAGGAAATGTCACCCCTCATAATGTCACCCCTCATAACGTTCTACTCTACGAGTACAGCGTTCGGATACAATAGCGCGGGTGCCGCGCTCTAGTCGAGTAACGTACAAGCACCCTGGGGCGCCTGTGGCGGGAGCCGCAGCTTGGCATGTACTGTACGATACAAGTATCATACAAGCAGAAGTATATCAAGCCTTATGTATGAACTACCGGCAATTGAAAACTTACATCTCACCTAACATAAAGCATCACAGCATCGTTCTTCAATGAGTGATTATAGACCCGAGAGATCCTCCCGCAATCTCGCGCTAAGTTCTGTGAAGATATGGGCCCTGATTTTGATACTGTATTCACCGGGGCCGCCAAGTAATCTATGGTACTCATAGAGCGTCGTGCGATAAGACACTACTGTGTTGTACTCGAGCAGGTTGCTCCATTTTCTATAATCTATCTCATCTTTTTGTTGATCGGTGAGTAAATTTGGCAAAACCAAATATCGTTTGACTACTATCGGCCCAATTAATTCGAAGGGCTGTTGAATATACTCATGAATACAGAGTAGAATAACCTTCTATCAGCGACTAGGATACTTCAAGCTCCGACAGTTACCTCTAAACTAACCGACCAAGACGGCAGAGTAAATCTATCCGGTGAACGGATGGAGGTTCGACGATCAGGTGCGCATACGGAAACGACTGTGTGAGGACGAAGTATGATACAGAAGAGAGGAGTGTTCGTTGTACTTGATATACGTACAGAAATACAAACAACTAGGGAAGTAAGGAAAGAACATGTCGTCGTGGCCATCGGCCCACCTCCACGTATCACCTAAAGCAGTCCTCCCAGGGCATCAGACGTCGCTGTGCTGCATCCTGCGATGGGACCACTCCATCACGAACAACTCCAAAAGAAATTCGCTGTATAAACGATACTCTTCTCATGCAGTACCCCGAGACATGAACAAACCATCACACAGTAATCACCACAGTGTAGCGCATGCGAGAAAAAGACTTGACTCTCCTTTTAACCTATCCACGTACGTTGCTACACTCGCGCGCTGTTATCTCCAAGCAGGTAGGTAGCGACGCTATCACCACTCCTTCCACTGTTCTTCTATTTTCCCATCACAAACAATCACTCATTTAGATGTAAGGTTCGAACAGTTAAATAGTGGGGGTGGTTGGACCTTCCCGATAACCTCACGGCAATGGATGGAATGTCCGGAATGGAGTGGAGTGGGTTGATCAGATCTCTCGAAATATGCCATGCTGTGTTCTTTGTATCGTAGTCTATATTTATGGTCTGCTCTGACATTAAAAGCGGTAGGAAATAAGTCCCCTTCAACGACTAATTACTATCACTTTATTGCACTGTGCACTCGAAAGAAACTCTTTACAAAATAATTCCTTACGCTACGGACATTAAATTCATAAAAAACCCGCGTGATATGATACAATTGGATGATGTAGTACTCTATAGCGTGAAAACCGCCAGTGGAAAATGCAGAGAGGGACAGTGGTTAGGTCATTGAGACATGGGGGGGTAAAGAGATGTCACACGGCACGGGAAAGAGATCTCGGGATTCACTATCGGGTTATCAGTTGAAATCACCGAGTCAGCACACCGAGGCTTAGTTTTATACGGTGCAAAGTGCCTAAAGGTGGGTCTTCCGGTGAAACAGGAATCCCGTGGCAACGGACCGGAGTTGAGCTCGGAATTGCCAAGACAACTACGATATCATACAATATAATACAAGCAAAAGCAGAGTGGCCCAGGCGAATAAACTAGAGTTCAATAGAAGAAGAGTAATAGGTTTTTTTTAAAAAAGAGAGTTTTTAATTAGACCTTTGTGCTAGATACACGACGATGACTTTTGTATACAACATCAGTAAATTGAGCAGTACCATACTTTAATCCAGCATAGTAGGCTTCAAGAATCCAAATACTTTTCCACCAGTACTTGAGAAGTAAAAGTGAAGGGATATCCTGCAAAGCCTTGGGAACTGTCTTAATCAAAGAGGGCCAATTATATTGGCAATTCTTCCTTGTGAACCACTTTGCCCTTCCCCATCTATATTCAATCCAATTTAGTTCACAATGGAATTTGGGAAAAAACATGCAAAGATGTCCCCGCTTCTCAATCTCCTCTTGAAGCCATGACTTTTTCTCTAAAAAGTCTGGCTGTAATGATAGTAACTGCCTAGCACAGCAAGAATCTCCTATATGACTTCTGTCTTTTTTATTCTTCCTGCTCTTACAGTTATGTCTCAATCCATTTTCAGGCCATAGGCCACGTTCCTGCAAGACCCTCTTGCAGCCTTTTGGCATCCCTCTCCACTTTTCTGGAACTGATAAGTCATTTATATCAAAACTCATTTTCTGTATATATTGAGTAACTCCATCAGGTTTATAAAACCAGCCATTTCGAAGTGGAGGTTGCTTGCCACCAGGATCCATGTTCATTTGTGATACTCGAAGAGCATCTGGGGCATCAGCTGTGTGAGTAGTTGCATGATCGAAGAGAAATAAGGCTTGTGCATTAGGAAATGTTGCTTCAAAGATTGGAATTGCAATATTAAGGACATGGTGTATCAGGTTTTCTCCTTTCCACCAAGATCCATCACCAACTTTGATGTATTCAGTTGCTTGTCGGGAATTGAGGTAAAGACCAGGAATTGGTTCAAGATTGCGATCTTGTAGGACTGCTGGTAATGGAGTAGAGGATGGCATTTCAAGCTAGTTATAGGGAAGAATAAAGTCAGAAACCATGAGACCCTGTCCTTTTGACTTCTTACGAATTAGGTGTTTATCCTTATGAATCCAGCAATGGTGTACACCATCATTTGAATGAAATGTACACTCATCATGTGTACAAGGAATCAATAAGCACTCTCCAGCTTGTAATGGTGTTTGACCTAACACTCCTGAAGGTAGCCATTTAGGCATTCTTACTTCCAGCTCCTTCCATCTAGGGAGAAAGTGCTGCTGCCGATAGGAAACAACATGAAGCTTCTCATGCTCATCGATGTACACACCCTTTCTGACTTCTTTCCATTCAAAGCCCAGCTTCTTCAGCCATCGAATAGCAGTTGAGGCTGTGATACTCATTCAACCTTTTGTGTGCTTTTCAACTAGCGCTTGATAAATACAGGAAACTCGTACTTCTGTATCTGACTAGCTAGTTCGTGTTGTTGTTAGGCATATAAGACCTAGCATAGTGGTAAGGTCACGCCTATGACCATAAAGGTCAAGTGACTTGATAAGATGGTTGCGGCAAAGCTATATAGAAATTAAAATAATAATTTCTAAATTATATCTCCCTGACCGCGGACCATATGAGACCACTTACTATAAAGTGAATAGCTGTAACGTGTTCGCTAGGTGCTAATCACGTTTCGGGGGGTGTACGATAGCAGACAGGTGGCCTGCTCTACCAGAGAGGAGGCGAGAGCTGTGTGAACTAAAGGAGGCTTCGGAGGTGTACTGGAGAAACTAAAGAGTAACCGTTCAACCAAGTATATTGAAATACTGTCTGTCGAAGTCTGTCCTTTCCATCGTGGAATAGGACGGTCTTTAAATACACAAATCAGTTCATGTCTAGCATGAACGAAACTAAGCAAAGGTATCAAGCGATACTCTTTGGTAAAACAACATAAATATCAAATCAAGCATCAAGGCGATACTTGAAACAAAACATAAAACAAACTAAGTATCAAAGCGATACTTAAAACAAACCAAGTATCAAAGCGATACTTAAAACAAAACATAAAACAAACTAAGTATCAAAGCGATACTTAAAACAAAACATAAAACAAGCTAAGTATCAAAGCGATACTTAAAACAAACCAAGTATCAAAAGGATACTTAAAACAAAACATAAAACAAAATCCTTAACCGAGTACCAGTACCGGTTACATTCCCCAAAACAAAACAACTGTTTAAACAAAATCAAGTTTCAATAGTCCTGAAAATTAGAGTCCTCAGAAGGCTCGAAAAACTCGCTTTCTGCTAACATCCAATTATCGGCATTGAGACACCAAACACAAGTAAAACTCCTAACATAGCAACGGGACTCAAAGAAATATAAATCACAGTAGTCACGAATACCAGATTCGCGGTCAACTTCCACCCACGCTTCATTGCAATCAGGACAGTAGTCTACCCAAAGGATAGCGAAATAGTCTTCAGGTTGGATAACATCGCAGTTCAACAACAGTCCAACAAGCTGTTGTCGCTGCCTCACATTGATCTCCTCAAAGTTTGACATCGTTAAGGTATTCGGATGGTGGCGATTCAGATGAAGTCATCAAGAGCCTGCTCCATGGTTTGGTTCTCTTCATCGCTGCTTTCAAAATCGGACTCAAAGTGTGGGGCCCAGAATCCATCTCGGGCCTCGAGATCCTTATGCCATCGTTCTTTTTCCGGCACAGTTGGTGACCAGCACATGGTGATATAGTTGATGGTCGGTGGTAGGGAGTTGTCAGGCATGTTCGCTTCCCACCACTCATTCACCATATCCATAGCGTGCTCCAGTCCTTCTAGCGGTTCCCAGCTGTTCTCACTCGTGGGGTATCCTTTCCATTTGACGAGGAACTGATCATTTCCATGCCAAAGGCGGTGGTCCCGGATTTCTTCAACCTCCTATTCCTCCTTCTTGTCAATGGTGATGGGAGCGGGGCGAGAGTGAATTCGTCCAGGGAATTTAGAGTCGTCATTAGGGTAGAATCGTTTAACAGAGGAGGCATGGAAGGTGGCAGTGGGGTTATGGTACATGCGTCCATCCATCTGGACAGTATAGTTTTCGGTGTGCTCACCGAAGGCTAAGACCTTAAAGGGTCCTCTCCAGCGTGGTTGAAGCTTCTTGCTTCGTCCAGGGGTAGTGATGAACATGCTTCCACTAATCATAAGCATATCGCCAACAGGAATAGGCACATGTTTGCGTCTTCGCTTCTGGGCAGTAGTGGTGCTTCGGAATCGTGCAGCTTTGATAGCTTGGAAAGCGTCATTGCGTATTGCCTGGTGCCGGTTGAGGTGATCATCTGAGTCGGGAATTGAGGAGTTCTTAAAAAGAGTGGTAGGTAGGAGGGGGTATTGTCGGCCAAAGACTGCTTTGTATGGTGACATACCAAGGGTATCGGAGTACCCGGCA
This sequence comes from Tuber indicum, assembly GCA_006112555.1. Taxonomy (NCBI): domain Eukaryota; kingdom Fungi; phylum Ascomycota; class Pezizomycetes; order Pezizales; family Tuberaceae; genus Tuber; species Tuber indicum. The sequence continues at coordinate 1,387,803 of VBSK01000394.1, read as the reverse complement.
TTCAGGTATGCTGCAAGCTCGACAAGGGCGGGTTCCCAATTGGTCTGTTGTTCATTGATAAGGTTCCGGATTCCGGTTTTCACTTCCCTGATCTTGCGTTCAGCTTGACCATTAGTTTCATGGTGTCCAGGAGCGGCCATGATGTGGTTAATTCCAAGAGAGGTGAGGGTCTGTTTCCAGAATCGAGAGGTAAAGCGGGAGTCAGCATCGCTGACAATAGACAGAGGGTATCCATGGGGTGTAAAGAGGTTTCGTTGGAGGATGTTCCATGTATCCTTGGAGGTGTCGGTAGTCTTCATAGGCTGTAGCCATGTATATCCAGAGAATCGGTCAACAGCTACCAGAATGGTATCATATCCGGCGGATTTGTTGAATGGTCCTGCAAAGTCAATAGCAAAGGACTCAAAAACATCGGAGGGTAGTTGAAGGGTTTGAGCTCTTCCTTCAGGTAACTGAGTACGTTCCTTATTCGCCTGGCAGAGTTCACATTGTTTAACGAAATCTTGGAAGTCCTGTCGCATTTCTGGCCAATAAATATATTCACAGGCATAGCGGAGGTTTCGATCTGCACTATGGTGTCCTTTGTTGTGGATTTCGGAAATGACATATTCCCTGATTGTCGTACCATTGAACATGTGGCCCTTTGGTATGTATAGGCATTGGTAGCCGTACCGAGTAGCGGTATAGACCATTCCATCGGATACCTGGTAGGTTGCAAGATCTCCATGCTTGGTGCTATCTAGTGCTTTGAAGTAGATTGGGTCATGGCGGTACCCCTTGATCATTTGGCTTCGGAAGGCGGTGGTGAGTTCATCTGTGGTTGTTCTGACATCGCGTTCATCTTCGATAAGAGATCCCCTAGACGACTCGATTGGTGCTTCTTCTTCTTCTTCAAAGGTTTCATAAAGTTGGCGGCGGTGTTCAGGAATGGTGGGAGGCATAACCGAGATAATGGATTCATTATTGAAAACTCGGAGGGATCCACCATAAAGGGGACATGAGTCTATCGGGGGTGTGGAAGGGGGTGGTGCAAAGGATGGTGCATGCAGGAAGGCTGCTGCTTCCTCGAGTTGTGCCGTTCTTTCGAGTTGTTCTAAGTCTTGATGTCTTCTTGGGGCTGGATTACCGACAGGGGCAGATGATCGGATCGCTGGGGGTGTCCATGGTCCTGTAGGTCTGTTGCCGAACTTAATCTCAGTTTGGTGAAAGGGGCATGTATCTTCGTAACAGTGGGAGTAATGGAGCGTGCTTTGTTCAAGGTCTTGAGGTGGCGTACTGCGGAGGGTGCAATCATCTTTCCATTCATCTTCAAGATGTTGGCCTCGCTCTGTTCCTGCCGCAGCGTACATAGTATAGGCGAAAGGAGGGGATGGAGAGGTTGTGTTGATGGAAGCCATGACTGGTTCTTCCTCGTAGGTTGTGCTGTCGGAGCTGTCGTCACTTTGTCTAGTGTGGTCATGGACAAGAGGAGGGTTCTGGAATGATTGGTTTTCATAGATGCGGGAGAGGGCGTCAGCTAAATAGTTGGTTCTTCCTGGGGTGTAGATTATTTTGGCGTCGTATTTGCTGATTTCTCCTATCCATCGAGTTCTTCTTCGTCCAGGAACCTTTTCGGTCTTTAGGTTGGAAAGGGGTTGGTGGTCGGTAACAATGGTGAAGGTAGTTCCCATCAGGAGGTGGTTGAAAGCGGCAAGAGCATCAATCACTGCAAGTGCTTCCTTGTCTGTGGTTCCATAGTTCATTTGCGAATTAGTGAACTTCCTGCTGTGTAATGCTGCCAGTCTCGCTTGTTCATGGGTGGGTCCTTGTCCAACCCAAGCTCCAACGCCAACATCAGAGGCGTCGGTTATCAACCAAATGGGTTCTCCTTTGGACAGGTCAATAGGCCGTATAACATTTGCGTCTTTAATTAACTCCTTAATGTTATTAAAGGCTCAATCATGGGTAGGGGTCCAAATGAATTCAGCATTGCTGGTGAGGTCTGTGAGTGGTGCCGTGACAGTGGCGTGATGTGGGAGGAACTGCGAGATGTAATTGACAAGTCCAAGGAACCGCATAAGTTCCTTTTGATTCTCAGGTGTAGTCCATTCCGTCAGGCAGGATATCTTTCCAGGAGATGCATGTATCCCTTGATCATCAATTACATGTCCGAGTATTTCTAGACTATCGGCAAACAGGGTGGATTTGTTTCTGCTGGCATAGAATTTGTTTTCTCTCAGCTTGTCGCAAACTAGGCCGATATGGTGCTTGTGTTCTTCTTCAGAGTTGGAGAAGATGAGGATATCGTCAATGTAGATCCATACAAAGTGATGGAGGTACTCGCTAAGCATATTTTCCATAATTCGCATGAAGGTGGCGGGCGCATTCACATCACCCTGTAGCATGACTCGGCTAACGAAACTCCCGAAGGGTGTCTTGAAACTATTAATTCGCTCGCTTTCCGGATCTAACCTTGTTTGGAAGTAGGCATCGCTTAGATCTATCTTGCTTCGGAATCTAGCTCGTCCAACTGCATTCAGGATCTGAGTTTGATTGGGGATCGCAGAACTGTCCATAACTGTATTGTCATTTCGTAGTTTGAGATCGACAAGGGGGCGGATTCGCTTTCCATCTGCCTTAAGTTGGACAATCATAGGTGTGGCACCTGGTGCTTCTGATCGGTAGATGACTCCTCGTCTGAGGTTCTCATTGACCCAGGTATTGAGTTGGTTTTTTTATGCTTCCGGAATGGTGTATGTCGGTTGGTTCTTGAGATTAGTGGGGTCTTTCAGGCGGATATGGTGGTTTATTTCCCTCATAGGAGGTAGTTCTTCTGGGATTCGTTCAGGGAAGACATCGGAGTACTCATCCAACAGGCTTAGTGCTGTAGGTTCACAGACAGCGGCTCGGAGTTCTCCACTTGTTGGTTTGCAAACAACCTGGACCTTATGGTTTGGGAACTCGATAACTGAGTCCCCACACTTGATGGTAGCATTATGGCGGTTGAGGAAGGGCATCCCAACGAGGGCATCGTATTTTGCTAGGTTCCCAACAAGCATTGTCTGTGGAGGTAACGAGACTGATCCTAGCTTGACGGTAGCTTTGCATGTCTTATGGCTAGTAGAGCGAGATCCCTTAACTGCCATATTGACGGCTAATGGTTGTTTGAGGGTCTCGGTAGGTAGACCGAAGGCGGAGACGAAGGTACTGCTGATTATGTCTCGTCCAATAGCGCCGGTATCGAAAAGGACCCGTGCCTGTTTCCCATTGATTAAGATAGTTCCTTCTAATGCTGGGTGAGGCTTCGCTATCGCCGGTGGGCGGGTGCTGTTACATTCTATTTCGATGTATCCAATGTGTATTTCCTCAAACTCGCTGGATTGCTCGTCATCGTTACGGAGTTCAGTGTGGTTTGTTGATGCTTCTTGCTTGACTTTCACTGCCTTTCCCTTGCCTTTCTTGGTAGGACAATTTCTTGCCATGTGTCCGGTTTTACCGCACTCAAAACATTCACCTTTCTCCCTTCTCGATTCTTTAGTGGATTTGCCTTTCTTCTTGTAGGACCGGGGGGTTTCTTCTTCTGAGTTGTTGGAGGTATTTCGTCTAGGCTGTCTATTGCTACTGGTGGATGTTTGAGTTTTGTAGGCTTTGGTTTCATGAAGGATGGCGTCCTTTCGTTCTGCTCTAGCTATGATAGTTGCAAACTCGTCATCTTCGTCCTGGAGCGGCTCCACTTCGCGTCGAAGAGTAGGGTGCATGCAATCGTAGAACCTTCGCTTCAGGATGTAGTCTGAGATGCTGTCTTCTGCCATCCTGTTTTTTAGCATAACAAGATCTGTCGCCACATCTGTTATTCTTTTGACGTGGGACCCGTTGACTTGGTGAAGTTCATTGAACCGTTTGAACAGGAGATCATTTGGGATAGAAGATTGGAAACGGGCTTTGAGATAATCGAGTACTGTGGCGCCCTTTAGCTTTGGGTTTCCTCTGTTTTCCCTATAGCATTGGTGGTATGCATCGACTGCCTTTCCTTCGCAGAACGATCCTATCCAAAGGCCGGTAGTTGCCTTTTCAATATCGACCTTTTTCAGGAGGAGGTAGTGTGTAACTTCGGTTGCCCATCGCTCAAAGGCTTCAGGTTTAAGGTCCTTTCCTTCTCCCGTGAACTTTGCGGGAAGGTGGATCTTAATGTCAGGTAACGGGATATCGTGTTCTTGTGTATCTGCGGGGCGGGACCTCGAAGGTCCACTTCCTGTGCTGGCCATGTCGGACTCGCTGCTTGAATCTGGGTCTTGAGGAGGCTCGACTGCGGGTTTCTTTCTGGGAGTAGGAGGGACTTCTTCCGGATGGTGAGGGGGTTCCGTTGTGTCGTCCTGAGAGTCCTTTACAGGACGCTTGCCTTGCTTCTTCTTTGTAAGGCCTTCACGTGGGATTCGCTTCCCACTTCGAGTTGTCAATGACTCTATATTGAGGTTGAGCTGAAGTTGAATGTGCTGAGATTCTGCCGCTTCACTCTGCTAGCGTTCTAGGGTGGATATCGATAGGTTGATCAGGCCTAAATCCAGAGACAGGTTCTTAACCACTTGCTGAGGTTAAAAAAATGTAACGTGTTCGCTAGGTGCTAATCACGTTTCGGGGGGTGTATGATAGCAGACAGGTGGCCTGCTCTACCAGAGAGGAGGCGAGAGCTGTATGAACTAAAGGAGGCTTCGGAGGTGTACTGGAGAAACTAAAGAGTAACCGTTCAACCAAGTATATTGAAATACTGTCTGTCGAAGTCTGTCCTTTCCATCGTGGAATAGGACGGTCTTTAAATACACAAATCAGTTCATGTCTAGCATGAACGAAACTAAGCAAAGGTATCAAGCGATACTCTTTGGTAAAACAACATAAATATCAAATCAAGCATCAAGGTGATACTTGAAACAAAACATAAAACAAACTAAGTATCAAAGCGATACTTAAAACAAACCAAGTAACAAAGCGATACTTAAAACAAAACATAAAACAAACTAAGTATCAAAGCGATACTTAAAACAAACCAAGTATCAAAACGATACTTAAAACAAAACATAAAACAAGCTAAGTATCAAAGCGATACTTAAAACAAACCAAGTATCAAAAGGATACTTAAAACAAAACATAAAACAAAATCCTTAACCGAGTACCAGTACCGGTTACAATAGCCGACCGAGGGATTTTCTATCAGTTAGATACAAGACCTCTGACGCTATCAGATTATATCAGAAGTCACCAATACCCATTTAAGATTAGGTGTATGTCGGACGGCTCCAATAGGAGTCCCACTTAGAGGCAGGAGGTCCGAGGGGAACCACACTTGAATTGGAAGACTGGGGATGCATGAAGTCTTTCTATGATACTGGTGTGTCGAGACTCATGCATGCATATATTAATTATGCACCAGTTCCTGACGATGAACTTAGCTAGTTCTTGATCAGAAGGGACGATTGGAATGATAGTCATTCGGACTACATTTGCATACTTAGTCCATTCAAGCCTAGAGATCGCAAAGAGATCATTGGGAGATAGGACGCTATCTTCTCAAGATAAATATCTCGTCTCAATTAGGGTTGAAGTGGTGTACGAACTTTCAGGGTCAAACGGTGTTCGCACTTAGTAGAAACTAAAGTCAAAAGCTCCTCGGTACAAGTTAGTACGGGAATACTAAGTACCGGTAAAAATGTATAAATAGGTTTAAGGTCTCCGGGTTAGTTAGAGGAATCAAGCAACAGAGAAGAAACCTTAACAATATAATAAGTTTACAACTATGAATCTTTATTCTTTTATTCTTAACTGCTTTACGAGTCTTCCTAGACAATCTCCGATCAAAGATTCAGGCCCTAGTTCGACCGATAAGTCTGATCTCGGCTACCGCCCAACAGTTGTCCAATAATCTGTAACTGCCTTGGCTAACCCCTCTCCTGAGATACCTATCATATTATTTAACACATAATTAGTTTCAAAATGCTCTCTGAAGGATGATATAAAACTGGTTTACTTACTTTCAGAGGCACCTTCTAAATACTCACGTACAGCAATAAGTGTGCCCTCATCATTCAACATACTTTGTGATTTAGCATGCTTGCCCCTCTGGCTAGATATAATTGTTCTTGTCATTATCCAACTACGTTCCCATTGGATAATATGTTCTGCTCTATGCTTACTCTAGCCCCATCCTGTAGCTGTATTTTGGGCAGCAATCTTGCGTGGCATCTCAGGATGCTTTAATTACCAGTTCATGAACTGAAATACTTGGAAATAATGGTCAAGATCATGGATATTACTTGAAGTACGTCTTTTACGATAAAGAACTCTGCTAATATCCAAGATACCTATTATTGATAATACTTATTAGCAATAGTCTTTAAAGATTGAGTTAATCTCTATTACAGAAAATAATTATACCTTTCTGGAGAACATGTGTTCTCATTTCTTTAGTAAACCTGGGCCACTTTTCCTCCACTTGTCTCTCAATATCCTCCCAACATTCTACTGAATTACCTTCTCTCTGCTCCTCTTCCAACCTTTGATTCTCTTGTTCTCTGCATTTTTTTCGCCATGAAGTCGTTCTTGATAGTCCTTTTTCCCTAGGAGTGACACCTATGCTGCCTGTCTGAGACGGACTTGAAGAGAAACCCGAACTCTTTGGAATTGATTGATTGGGAGTTGGCTAAAGTTGTTGTTGAACCTGATGATGACTCTGGAGGAAGCTCTACTTCTGATCTTATGCAATCATCTGGATTGTCTTCAATGTGAGTTGGTGTATCAGGTATCCCACAGAGCTTTTTGGTACGGCCACCTTGGGATCCAAATTTACGCTTGCTCTTTCGTTTATTGTTTAATGGAGGCATAATGTGTGCGTGGTATCAAATTCGAAATTGTTGGCAAATATTGCTGTATTCCAGGCTTCTAGCTTTATTCGTGTAGGTCCCCTGTATGTCTTAGTTATCTAAACTCCTTAGTATTTTTCAGTCTGTTGCTATGTACATTCTATCACATGTTTCACTCTCACCAAAACTTTCACTTTTTAAACCTCAACTACTTTTTCGTGTAAGACTTGATTAAAAAAAAAAAAACCTCTGGCCTCTTCTCCTACTAAACACCTGTCTCTCTGAGGTTTTTTCTTCCAAAAATTCCTTGTTGTGGTTGACTAGTTCAAGATCGGGTTTGCCTATTTTGAGGACCCGGTTTGACACACTTTGCACTATATAATATATTAACAAAATTGCGGATGCCAGATAATGGGATTTACCATTTCCAAAGTGCTCAGACAAACCGTGTCAGGAAAGAACAGACCTATCTGAGGGGGCTTCGTCACTGAATCATGGAACTTAAGCTCTGTCGGGGATAGGCAATTTCAACTTGAAGAGTTCTCGGAGTACGCGGAGGGGACACTTAATAAATCGTGAAGTTTCCGTACGTCGACTCCTGTAACAACCCCGCAATAACGGACGTTTGAGTCCTAAAAAATAAATTTATAGAGGATCGTGCGCTAGGACTGGCGTTACATGAGTTTATTTTATCATCTTGAACAACTACCAGATATTCTGCACTTATACCGATGGAATAGGACGGTTTGTGGAGTGATTGATGGTCATACCTTACCTAATCTAGGGATGAGCGAGGTGACGCGCTCGCTTTCAACAGCGGTCTATCAGCGTAGAGATATAGCCAACCAAAATTTAGGAAATACGTTTTCCTAAATGTCTGAGGATATGTGGTTCGAACCAACCATCGACCAGCCTTTGGGCAACTATCTTCCTCTGAACGAGTTTCCCCCCGAATCTTTGAGATCATCTATTCTTACTGACCTATCAACATATCAACAGTTACTAAAGTCAATATAGTATGCATCAGGACATCGAGAACTACTGATACGATACAGAACGGTAACTTGCCGGAAATCTACCGGACGTCCTCACCAGGGCTTGTACAAAACGTATCTTCGATCTCATGAGAGATGTTAGAGGTGGCGTGGTGGTGGTGGGCTTACAGATGGTGTATAGAGCAGGAAAATAATTCTCAATTTAAGTCTTTAAACACCCTGACAAACCCCTTCCTGCATTGTAGATAAGAATGTCACGGATACAGCCCAACACTTCCTCCTTCCTACGCGCATACATTATGCATTCTCCTCGTAGGCTACTCAGTGTTCCCAACGGGCCAGGCCGCTGATAGGCCGGCCTGTAGGCCATCTGCCAGGCTAAGGCAGGCCGATTGCAAATTAGCCTAGGCGGATATAGGCTGAATTCAAATAGCCTGTGAAGCCTACCAGGCCTGATAGCGGCCTATAGGCCTGGTGATTAGTTTTGATAACCGAGGGGTATAAGGGTTGAGTGCCTCTCCCACATTTTTTTAAATTCTTAGATATGCCTCCATTTCACTTCGCCACTACCACACTCTGTCCGATATAATGAGTGATTCACAGCCGACTCAACAAATTGTTGACAATTCCCCTCCCAGTTCACCTGCGCAGTCCTATCTTACAATCCTGCCATGTGATTCTGTTTCTTCTACCGGAATTCCTTTAAATCCCCACTCTGGAGTACCCAGACTGACCAATGTTGATCCCTCCTTGCTTCAAAGATCCAATACACATCGGTATTTACAGATTGAGTCCACTGCCAGTACAATCAGCGATCTCACCGATACTCCATCTAGCCTTTTAACACCAACAGTTGCAAGTAATACAGTTGCCCATAGCCATCATTCAGTTCCGGAACACTTTCTTCCTATTAAAAAACAACGAAAGAGTTGGATATGGAATGCTGCACATGGGGAGGAGTATTTGGATGGTAGTAAATGGCGGTGGAGATGTCAACAATGTTAGTAGTAAATCTCTTCAAATGACTCTTTATAGCTTGCAAGATTGTTTAACTTCTAAAATGTATATTATTAAATAGGTCCTTCACAACAAAACACAAAAACATTTACAGATTCCTCCACGCGTAACATGATTGAACACCTAGCCGATGATCATGGAATTACTAAGGAAAATCAGGATGGAGGGAAGTCACAGGCAGGATCAAGAATCGAGGAAGCCTTTGGACGCATATCACATTCCCGGACAATTCAATTCAATAAAACACTTTTCAAACAACTTCTCGTACGATGGATAATAGTTAGCAATATAAGCTTCCGGCAGGTTGTAATTCCAGCCTTCCGGGTACTACTAGCATACCTTGCAGCATGTGTAAGATTTCACATCTATATTGTAATTAGTTGATGATTACTTTCCAGCATATGTCAGCTATTATTACATATCTACCTCTGATCTATTAACCAATATCCTCTTATTTATATAGACATTGCATACCTAGACTAACTAAATACTATATACTATATATTAGGCTCAATTGTATACTGCCATACCTCGTACCTTACCGAAGAGTGGATCTACAATTCGAACTTGGATTCTGGAACATTTTATTAATGCCCAGCAGGTTATTAAACTTTCACTGGCAGAAGCTAGAGTTGTACACTTTACCTTTGACCTATGGACCTCCCCGAATCATCGCGCATTTTTAGGTGTTGTCGGACACTGGATTGGTAGTAATGGAAAACTTCACGGAAGTCTACTAGGCTTAAGGCGCTTTACCGGATCTCATACTGGAGTCAACTAAGCGGAACACTTTTGGGAGGTAGTTAAACTGTATGAGTTAGAAACTAAAATTGGATACTTTACTTTAGATAATGCATCTAATAATGATACTACACTTACTCAGATAGCCGTGTATTTAGGGGAGTTAGGAATTGTCTTCAACCCAACTGAACGACGATTGAGATGTTTTGGGCATGTTATAAATTTAGTCATTAAGGCATTTTTATGGGGATTGAATACGGAGGTATTGGAGACACTTGCTGGATCAGATACATCAGAATGGGAAGCTGAAGAGGTTTTGGGTTTAATGGAGTGGAGAAGACAGGGGCCTATGGGGAAATTGAGGAATATTTGTATCTGGATATGCAGAACACCACAGCGGCGGGATAGCTTTCGACATAAGGTAAATTCTAATGGATTAATTAGGAGTGAGGCGAGCCTACCAATCGTTGGATCTATCACCAGATGGGGAGGAGACTACGATAGTCTAAAGCGAGCCTTCCTACTAAAGGAGCCAATTCAGGAATTTGTTGCTGCTGCTGTTAGGAACGAGCGTGGAGTCAGGAATAACCATACATTAGAGTCAGCAAAGCTTGATGAGCTTTCTCTCGATGAATGGGATGAACTTCAAGCAATTATGGAAATACTTGAGCCTTTCAAAGCTTGGAGTCTAAAGTTGCAGGGCAAGTGTACTAACGGCTCAATCTATGATATATTTCCTGCTATGGATGATCTATTATCTTCTTTAGAGAATGCCAAAATACACTATACGATTGAGAGCCATAGTCAACATTTGCATACTAGTATTGATACTGCATGGGCTTTACTTAACAAGTATGTAAACATTTATTAAACTCCAATAATGGGAAAGATTCAAGTTCTTTAAGTAATTGCTAATTGATATCGCATTTGGATTTTAGGTATTATACACTTACAGAACTCGCACCGGTTCATTATGCAGCGGTATCATTACATCCAGAAATGAAATTCGAATTTTTTGACTTTCAATGGGCCGAACGACCAGATTGGATTGAAAGAGCAAAGGAAGCAACAGTGTCAATTTGGCAGGCTGAATACAAATCTTCAAGTCATACAACGTCACCTCCAGAGCCAGAATTTAATCAAATAGTTGATAATGAAGAACCATTATGGCGGAGAAGAAAGCGGGCCCGTCTGGCAGCCGAACACTATGATGAGCTTGAAAGATTTCAGAGTACGGAAGAGCAGCTTCACGGGATTGGTCCACTAGACTATTGGACTCAAAAGCGGCAATCACGAGACTCCCGGACACGAGATTTAGCAGCTATGGCGATCGATATTTTGTCTATACCGGCAATGTCTTCCGAACCTGAACGGGTATTTAGCAGGTATGTTCTTCAGTCTAATTGCTGCTTAAAGTATTTAGTGCTAACTATTCTGTAAAAACTAAAACAGTTCAAAGCTACTTCTGTCTGATCGGAGAAACAGATTAGGAGATGATATTATTGAAGCATGTGAATGTTTGAAGGCATGGGAACGGGAAGGATTTCTGGTTTCTTCTGAGATTCTTGCTGTAGAAACTATGTTGAAGGATTTGGAAGAGGTTTCCGAAGACTAAATTATTTGTTCTTTTCTACTCTATATCACTTTCACGTTATTCCTTTTTTTTTTTTTTTTTCCTAAATTCTTTCATTCATGCCCGGTTTCATTTCTTTCTCTAACATTCTTTCACTTACTGTTGGCGATAACGCAATATGTTGTGGAATACAACGTGGTTGGATTTCAATCCTGGGCCAGGAATGAGTGGCTTGTAGGCTTCCTTTCTCACGAATAAAGAACTACCTTGTATGGGCAGATTGATATAAAATAATACTTGTGTGAAAAACTAGGAAGTGTACAGTGGCTCGGCAGAAGTGTTGGTGATCCAACAGTTTGCAATTGTGCTATAGTGGTATGGACAGTGGAGAGGATGGTGGAATTTCTGGCTCGAGAGTTGCCCACAATTAAACTATGAAAATGTAGAGTGATAAACTTATTAGGGCCTGTTTCGCAGGAACGGAAGGCAGTTCAACCGTTCCGTTCACACATACAAAACGACCCTTTCAAAAAGGAAGGATGACCATTTTTGTATGGGGAACAGTCGCAAACTGAACAGAACTGTAATTGCCAAACACGCCCTTAGAGGACAAAAGAAAATTAAAATTGAATGACTAAAATAATGATTAAATGGAATACTCACTGGCATAAGACTTTTGTGTTGAAGGGCGATACCAGTACTAGTGAGTCATAACTACCTGGAGCATTTCAAGGACTGCTCTGCATGGTTCCTCTTGCCCGGAGTTATTGTTATTTATAGAGAAGGACCTCTGGACCCCCCAGACCCCTCTCTCCTTTGTAAACACAAGAATAAATAAGGAAATTGGAGTATGCATGGGAGAAATGAAATACCAGTGTTATCTATGAAAGGATTAGGATGATGTTGCCATCCTCCGTATCTGCTCCTGTCTTTACGGTTAGTTTAGAGAGTGCCAGGCACGGGAATGAAGTTTAGCACCACACCTTTCTATAGCTATCCTGTTATGGTTGACTCCCATTCTATTCCGCTCACTGTACAACCGTACTGCTAGTATTTGTCAAGGGTCACAAGAAACAGTGGCATGACTGAGAAGAAGGATATTTTAAGAAAACATGAATCTGGGTCCAATTCTTCACCAAACGTGGAATTGATGGAATGCAGATTTAATGAACAAAAGCTAACTCTTTATTTAAATGAGGAATACAAAGTGGTGAATTCAGTTAAAAACCAAAGCAAAAATACGCAACACCTATGATCCAGGTCCAGAGAGGCCAGGCCAGGTTAGGCCACATAGGCCAGGCCGGGATAGGCCACATAGGCCAGGCCGGGATAGGTCACATAGGCCAGGCCGGGATAGGCCACATAGGCCAGGCCGGGATAGGCCACATAGGCCAGGCCGGGATAGGCCACATAGGCCAGGCCGGGATAGGCCACATAGGCCAGGCCGGGATAGGCCACATAGGCCAGGCCGGGATAGGCCACATAGGCCAGGCCGGGATAGGCCACGTAGGCCAGGCCGGGATAGCCCACATAGGCCAGGCCGGGATAGGCCACATAGGCCAGGCCGGGATAGGCCACATAGGCCAGGCCGGGATAGGCCACATAGGCCAGGCCGGGATAGGCCACATAGGCCAGGCCGGGATAGGCCACATAGGCCAGGCTAACCTCTTCGCACTTGGTATCAAGCCTATACAGCCTATAGTTGGGCCCGGCCAGGCCAGGCTCAGGTACTTGAAAGCCTACAGGCTTAGGCCAGGCTAGGTCCTCCGGAACTTTCACAGGCCAGGCCCGGCTTTGTTTCGGCCTGGCCGGCCTGGCCTGTTGGGAACACTGAGGCTACTAGTGCCCCATGTTGAAAGAGTCTGTCTAACAATCCTGTAAATTACCTCCCCGGTTAGCCATGGGCTGTGAAACCCGCGAGCTATATGGTCAGCGCTTTCTGCACCATGACCCCCTCTGGCAAAAAGTCACCGCCCGACTCCAAATATAAATACTAGATGTGGGTTTCCGCTGTTGTCCCATAATTACAACGGTGATTTGAGGTGCTGTATGAATCGTTAGAGTATGGCGGCGTAAAGTAATGTACGAGTACTATCCGAAAACTAGCGTCCCGGGACTAGGGGGCGCTCTGCCTGCCGGGTGTATTGGAAGGAATGTGGCTGAGGCGGGGGGAGTACGAGCAGTCCTGCGCTGGCGACCAAGTGGGGTGGTAGTCGTTGAGACCTGTTCGGCGGGTGGGGAATGCTGGCAGAATGTTCCGGGATGATATGGGTGTGGGGTGCATCTCGGTGCAGTGTTCCCAAAGGGCTATGCTATAGGCCGGGCCAAGGAGGCCGATTGGAAAAATAGCCTAGGCGGATATAGGCCGAATTCAATTAGACTACAAGTACGGAAGCCTATCAGGCCTGGTAAGCACCTATAGGTCGTGCCCTTGGCATTGAGTAAATTCCGCCATGGAAACCCGGGTGCCAGCTTCGGATTTGGAAAATTTTCCAAGCAATCCGCATTTGGTCTCATTCTTTTCTTTCGTGTTTCTCTCCCCTAGGGATCCGATGACAGGTTCAGATTTGGGGCACTCATTGGAATGTGTATGAATGACTACCGGTAGCTTGCATTGTTTTTTCAACTTCTCCTACCCACTAGGAATAAATCCTCGAAGCAGGAGCCACTAACGGACAGAGTAATAATGCGTGGAGAGAATTCACTAGAGGGATGAGAACAAAAGTGAGGTTGAACACGAGTTAAGGACAAAAGGAAAGCAAGTATCTGGCTAAGCGAGCTCCAAAAGGCAGGTAGTACAAAGCCAAATAAGCAGTCTGGCTAGACCTGGGTTAGGTACTTCGAGGCCTACGGAGTATAGGCTCCGGCCAGACTAGACCCTCAAGAAAACCCGTAAGCTAGGCCCGGCTTTCATTCGGCCTAGCCTACCTGGCCCGTTGGAAACACTGTATCGGCGTGACTTACTGAGCAGCGCTCTCGAGATGGTATGCTATATGGAAAACGGTCTGTGGTTGAGTGACTGTGCGGAGGGCTTGGGTGCATAAAGGGGATTTCGGGTTCGGACTTCCGGTGTGGTGCTCACAGAATGGAGGATGACTTGTAATTTGCTGAGAAGGCTTTCTGTATTGATTTTTCTTGATGAAGGGAGGATGAGAGGTGTGAATGGTATCCCGAGCTAATCATCTAGCTCATAGGGGGTAGTGGGGCATAAGGGCAGTCTTCATTAAATAGTGTAGATACAAGAAGCCAATTAATATCATGGCTTGGTTAGCGGCTAGCTTCGACGTCGCTCTTCACGAGTGATGGGAATACTTGCGCCTTGTATTTTTTCTCTATATCTAAACAAGCATCTACTCTACACTTAACAGAGAAAAGGGGGAGAAATGAATTGAAGAAAAGTAAAGGAAGAATCAATGGGCAGAGGGATTTACCATCTGAAGTTAAAATCTGATAGAAATTCGAAGGGACGCCAGCGTATCTCGGTGGCGCAAAATGGCCCTCCAGAAGCACCAAACTCAAGATTATGAATTGAAACTGACGAACCCTGACACGGTTATAAGGGCTAAGAGAGGGGCTCGAGTGGGCATATGATAGATATGTGCAATCCGGTTGCGAATGATTTCCTTCAGTCGAAAATATATGTTTGGTCTGGGTTTCTGTGGTGGGTTTACCCAGGAAGGGAGGGAAGGGCGGCAATTAGCGCAACCACAGGGCGGCGTTTTGGGGGTTTGGGCGAGGCAAGAGACACGCTTATGGAGCAGTTGCAATCCCAGTAATAGGAATGGCATATAGGTTGTCGGTATTTGGGAGAGGGGTAGGGAGGGCGATGTCTCGGCCTCAGGATGTGTTGGGGTTGGCGGATTCGCGGGGCTGGAGTAGTGGTATCATTTCCTGATGCCCATTGCAAGCAGCCCACCAGAGCGGTTTTCGGCCATCATTATCCGGTTTGTCGGGGTCGACGTCGTCTCGTCCGAGTAGCATTTTCACCACTCCCTCGCGCCGATTGAAAGCAGCCCACCAGAATGGTGTTTGGCCACGGTTATCTGGTTTGTCAGGGTTGACGTCGGCCCGTCCAAGTAGTATTTTCGCCACTCCCTCGTGCCCACTGTGAGCAGCCCACCAGAGTGGTGTTCGGCCGTCGTTATCTGGTTTGTCGGGGTTGACGTCGTCCCTCTCAAGCAGCAGTTTGACCACCCCCTGGTGCCCTTTGCGAGCAGCCCACCAAAGTGGTGATTGGCCGTCGTTATTTGATTTGTCGGGGTTGACGTCGTCCCGTCCGAGTAGTATTTCCACCACCTCCTCGCGCCCGGTGTAAGCAGCACACCAGAGCGGTGTTTGGCCGCGGTTTTCTACTTTGTCGGGGTAGACGTTGTCCCGTCCGAGTAGCATTTTCACCACCTCCACACGCCCACCGAAAGCGGCCCACCAGAGTGGTATTCGGCCGCCGTTATCTGGTCTGTTGGGGTTGACGTCGCCTCGTCCAAGAAGTATTCTCACTACTTCCTCGTGCCCGCCACGAGCAGCCCAGCTAAGTGGTGTCCGGCCGTTGTCATCTGGCTTATCGGGGTCGACGTCGTTCTGCCCGTGAAGTATGTTCACCACTCCCCCGTGTCCACTACGAGCAGACCACACGAGAGGTATGCCTTCCATCTCTACCAAACCAGCCACAATCCCAACAATCCCAAAGACGGATGCACGGTGCAGACGGCCGAATGGGGAGGGTTTATCGAAATCAGCACCGTACGGTACAAATACAGTTTCTGTGCCTGCAGGATAATTTTGGTGGATATGTGGTTGCCGTAGTCGTCAAATAGCTCCAGCGCAAGAAATTTCGCGCAATCTGAGAGGTCCCTTTTTGCGTGCACTCCCCAGTACTCATGCCGCCGGAATTAGTCATAGGTCACATGAGAAATAGCTCGGTTAATTGAAATCAGAGTAAGGCAAGCAGTATCATGCGAATGACGGACAATAAAGGAAATTCTGAGAAATAGATACAATTGGCACTACCCATCAAAGTTGTTTCATCCTCAATTTTGAATTACAAGTTCCAGTTTGTTTTTAAAATCAGCACAGCAGTGATGAATAGACTCCATAGAAAGCCTCTCCCATTCCTGCAGCATGGTATCCTTAACTCTGTCAATTGTAGACCTACTTGTTCCAATAAAGGGACTTGGACCGGAGATAGAATCTTTAAACTCATCCCATACAATCTCGATCTAGTTTAAGTCAGGCGAGTTCGGTGGCCATTGGCAGCGATGGATGCCACGACAATCCATTTCAGTTGACCAGCGTAGATCATTCGTAATAGCTCCCCGGTGTCCAGGAGCGTTATCTTCAACAAGCCAAATCTCTGTGCCTGAATTGGCACACTTAATTTGTTGTAAAAATGGATAGAGGTGGGGATATAGGATGTGCTCTCGGTATCGTACCCAATCAATTCCACCAGCAGTCCCTTTGCGCTCAATTTTCCGGTATTTCCAAATATATTCCAGACTAGGACTGTAACCGGTACTGGTACTCGGTTAAGGATTTTGTTTTAAGTATCATTTTGATACTTAGTTTGTTTTATGTTTTGTAGGCTTTGGTTTCATGAAGAATGGCGTCTTTCCGTTCAGCTCTAGCTATGATGGTTGCTATCTCGTCATCTTCGTCCTAGAGCGGCTACACTTCGCGTCGAAGAGTAGGGTGCATGCAATCGTAGAACCTTCGTTTCAGGATGTAGTCGGAGATGCTGTCTTCCGCCATCCTGTTCTTAAGCATCACAAGATCTGTCGCCACATCTGTTATTCTTTTAACGTGGGACCCGTTGACTTGGTGAAGTTCATTGAACCGTTTGAACAGGAGATCGTTTGTGATAAAGGATTGGAAACAGGCTCTGAGATAATCGATTACTGTGGAGCCCTTTAGCTTTGGGTTTCCTCTGTTTTCCTTATAGCATTGGTGGTATGCATCGACTGCCTTTCCTTCGCAGAACGATCCTATCCAAAGGCCGGTAGTTGCCTTTTCAATATCGACCTTTTTCTGGAGGAGGTAGTGAGTAACTTCGGTTACCCATCGCTCAAAGGCTTCGGGCTTAAGGTCGTTTCCTTCTCCTGTGAACTTTGCGGGTAGGTGGATCTTGATGTCAGGTAACGGGATATCGTCTTCTTGTGTATCTGCGGGGCGGGACCTCGAAGGTCCACCACCTGTGCTGGCTATGTGGGACTCACTGCTTGAATCTGGATCTTGAGGACGCTCGACTGCGGGTTTCTTTCTGGGAGTAGGAGGGGCTTCTTCCGGATGGTGTGGGGATTCCGTTGTGTCGTCCTGAGAGTCCTTTGCAGGACGCATGCCTTGCTTCTTCTTTGTAAGGCCTTCTCGTGGGATTCGCTTCCCACTTCGGGTTGTCAATGACTCTATGTTGAGGTTGAGCTGAAGCCGAATGTACTGAGATTCTGCCGCTTCACTCCGCTAGCATTCCAGGGTGGATGTCGATAGGTTGATCAGGCCTAAGTCTGATGACAGGTTCTTAACCACTTGCTGAGGTTAAAAAAATGTAACGTGTTCGCTAGGTGCTAATCACGTTTCGAGAAGTGTACGATAGTTGACAGGTGGCCTGCTCTACCAGAGAGGAGGCGAGAGCTGTATGAACTAAAGGAGGCTTCGGAGGTGTACTGGAGAAACTAAAGAGTAACCGTTCAACCAAGTATATTGAAATACTGTCTGTCGAAGTCTGTCCTTTCCATCGTGGAATAGGACGGTCTTTAAATACACAAATCAGTTCATGTCTAGCATGAACGAAACTAATCAAAGGTATCAAGCGATACACTTTGGTAAAACAACATAAGTATCAAAACGATACTTCAAACAAACCAAGTATCAAAGCGATACTTAAAACAAAACATAAAACAAGCTAAGTATCAAAACGATACTTCAAACAAACCAAGTATCAAAACGATACTTGAAACAAAATATAAAACAAACTAAGTATCAAAACAATACTTAAAACAAAATCCTTAACCGAGTACCAGTACCGGTTACAAGGATGTGGATATTGGTGGCCTGTAGCTGTTCGGGGACAATGGACGATATTGTAGTGAATTTTCTGAAGCTGTTGATACTCCTGTGTTCCCGGAATTAAAGCTCGCCAGCGCTTTTCATCGACAATCGCTCGATCTTGGGCCTTTTCCTCCTCTACTAATTCATCGTTCTGCTTTTTCTCCTCCTTGGACTCTTTTTCCCAAACGTAGCCAACAGATTTATATCCATCTGCTATACCTCCCCAAAACATAACCGTAACTGTGGGCTTTTGTTTTGGTCGAGCATAGTCATAAGGATTGGCACCCCGTGGTCGAGATTGTCGACGTCGTCGACGCTTCCCTCCAATCTCCACCCATGTCTCATCAGTAAATACAAAGATCGCTCCCCTAAATTTCAATCTTTAGTTTAGTTATCTAAGAAGTAGTTAGATAAACTTACCGATTAAGCTTTTCCAATGCCCAATTTGCAAACCTAACTCTGCCTTCTTCATCACTCCGGTTCAGCCTAGGTTTTGTTCTTGCTTCATAGCGATGAATATCAAGAACTTTGTGAACAAAGTTCTCCAATGTTGACCGAGCAATATCAAACCCCATCTCTTGTGCAACCTCAGGCTCAATCCAAGTCATATCTTGGTGTTCTTCATCCTGCAAAATCCTATGCCTCAGCTCTTCTACCTGCGCTGAATTGGCTACCAATTGTGGTGGACGTCCAGGATTTCGAACTCTCTCATCACTATCAACTTGTCTTGGTTTGAGTTGCTGAAATTGAGTGTAGACTTCATCGCGTGAAAGTGACACAATGTTTTCTGGTAGTTGCCAATCGGGAGGTAAATTTTTCGTATTCTCAATAGCTTCACGGCAAAAACGTGATGCTATATCTGGGTGGAGTTTCAGCATTCGGCTAATTTCTGTCCACTTTTTGCCTGTGAATAAATGCAAAGCCAAAGCAGCTCCTCGGACTGGAATAGGTGTATCCATTATACAAGTAAACACCGGTCAAAAAAAGGGGCAATAGGAGGGAGATGAGTGATGTGAAAGACTTGGACAAAAGAACCCTTCAGTACTACCTCATAGTTGACATGAATTGACGTTATGCAGAAGGAAAAACAAGTTAATCACACTGAAACTCACGTGACCTATGACTAATTCCGGCGACATGAGTATATTCGAGTAAAGAATTGAAAATATGGCAGTCCCTTAAGCTCTCTCTTCAGAAAAAAAGGCGGCGCTGAGAGTTGAACGCAGTACAGTTTAGAAGTAAAGATGGGTTTCCAAGCTTCCACAAGTGAACTACAGGTGCCGGTACTGTACCGAGCTCGTACACGGTGTGGTAACAGAGGGAAATCCACCTGGCTATATACAAGTCCCTGGCATGAACGGACTGAACATCAGAGGGTCCCAGGAGCCAAAAGTCCTTTGCCAAGGATGCAAAATCACACCTGTAAATATCAAAAGTAGTTAGCATAAAAGTAAACAAAAAGGGGGAACGTTAACAAAAAAAAAAAAAAGGTATATTCTTTACATCACTTGCATAAATAAACATTTAAATAATAAATACAAAAAATTGAAGTTCACCAGCGAGTATGACCCCCAGAAGCAGAAATAATAGCCTGTATCCTTTGTGGCATTGAATTGACAAAGGTTAAAAGATGCTCCTCAGAAATTGCATCCCATTCCTCCCGTATTGCCTCTCCCATTTCCTCCAATCCACGTGGCCTCGGATGCCGCTTGTTTAGTTTATCCTTTAGGATAAACCAAACATTCTCAATCGGGTTGAGATCCGGAGAGGAAGGTGGCCAGTTGAGTTTTGGGATGCCATACTGCTCCCGGATTCGCCGAGTATGGTGTGCTCGATGAGCTGAAGCTCCGTCCTCCATAAGCCAGAGAGGATGAGCAGCATGCTCACTCTCTTACTTCCAAAAAGGGTAGAGCACTGGGACAAGGATGTTATCAACATAACGTTTTGACATTATGGTACCCCAGTCCTTGTCCCAGAGAACGGGATTGGTTTTTTTTCCTCCCAAGATCCCCCCCATACCATAATAGTATCCGTCTTGGGAAATTTAGGAAGGAGACAATCGTCGTGATACTCCTCCCCTGGGCGCCGGGTCACCCAAACCCGACTTGTGTGGCCTGACAGCCACACATAACACTCGTCGGTCCAGATGACCCGGCGCCAATCCTCCTCCGTCCAATGCTGATGGGCGACGGCGAAGGCTAACCGTAGTCCTCTCTTCCGTTCGTCGAGGAACGGCTTTTTTCGGGCAACCCTCCGGGAATAGCCTTCCATTCGGAAGGCTTTCCGGAGGGTTCTTTCGCAGGCTTGAATACCGCAAGCTGCTGCAACTTCTACAAGTCGCATCATTCGGTGAGCTGCGCTCATGGTAGCTGTAGCTACCAGTCGGCGACGAGTAGGAGTATCAAGGGAAAACTTTCTTCCATTTGGCTTCTTTGGTGTTGTTAGGCGGAAGCCAACTCTAACTATATCTCGAGAGTGCTTAGGCCTGAATCTTTTCGTAATAGACGGAGATTGTCTAGGAAGGCTCGATGTCGTTCTTTTCGTTTATGACTACTAAGAACTCGCGTAATTTGATAGAAAAAATATTTTATAAAGATTCGTAGGTAAAACAATGTTATATTGTTAAGGTCTCTTCTCCGTTGCTTGATAATGTCTAAAAGCTTGGGAGGCACTTCGATATTTATATCCCATGTCTGAGTGTTCGCGGACTACTTCTAATCCTCCTATAACTAAGTACCTTTCCCAAGATTGTACACTAACGTCTCATAGTCTTAACAAGTGCGAACACTGTTTGACCCTGAACTCTTACACACCATCTTCGTTCTCATAAATTCTTTTCCGTCTAATCGTAGGATGCGTGATTATCCTCGAATGACCGGTCTTCGATTTATAGAGACGAGTAGACTCCTGTCTGAAACTGCAGTCGTCTTGACTATCGTTCCAGTAGTCTCTTCCGATTTCACATAGTGGCCAGTGTATGTGTCGGGTACCTATGCATAATGCAGGCTATATAGACGGTGCGCCAACACTCATAAGTCTACCGCCTATTAGGTCTTCTGAGTCTGAGCAGCTTCCCCTCGGTCCGCCTCGCCTCAAAGAGAATCACCTCTCGAGGGATCCTGTTTCCAGGACCAACCAACATACAGTGGCCTTCAGATAGGTATTGGTGTCATTTATAACTCCTATGGCCTCAGGGGCACTATAGGAAGGGTTGCGGGATTCCGAACCGAAAACGTCCCGTTACTTTCGGCCTGTCGTCAGGATGTCTAACTTGAAGCCTAGTAACTCACTGCGCCTTCGACGGATTTCCTCCGTTCCACTTCTCAGAGGTACCCATTTTTTTTTTTTTTTTTCTTTTTTTTTTTTTTTTATATCATATATTCGTTGTTAAGGTACAAGAACTTGCATGCAGCGCTAGCTATGGTAAAAACAAAACCGTAAACACGCGCGTCCCTCCTCCGTCTGAGGCAAAAACCAAGAACCCCAAGCCCCTCTGGTATGGAGCCAACCGCACATCTCGCCCCGAATCAAGCCCCCCTTACGACACCGACAAAGCAAGCCCCTAGAAAAACCCAAAACAGGAAAAGCAGGAAGCCCAAGGAAAAATCCCCGCGGAAATCTCACCACAAAAGAAACCAAACCCATACCCACCAAACCACGCCCATAGCACGGTCGGCCGCTAAAAAGCTAACCCTCGATCGGGCCCAAGAGGACCAGGTGCACCGATTCATGGCGCGATCCCCACCGAGGGGAAAACTTGACAAGGATGGATCCCGACCGACCGGAGACAGTGCAATACCAATCGGAGGGAGAGGGGCTAGGGCTGGGGCCCCCCAGAGGGAGGTAGCAGTAAGGTGCCAGCTGGGGGAGCAGTAGGGTGCTAGCTGAAAAGGTGGTAGTAGGGTACCAGCCGGGGGGCAGTAAGGTGCCAGCTGGGGGAGCAGTAGGGTGCTAGCCAAAGGGGTGGTAGTAGGATACCAGCCGAACGAGCCGAGGGAGGAGGAGGGAGGGGTAGACCCAGATACCGAAACAACTATCGGAAACGTGTTCGTGTCTTAACTAGGCGGTCTCCATTATCCCCAGTGCCCACAGTAGATAAGACCACCGTAAAGAACAGAGAGGAGGAGAGAGGCGAAATCGACCGTAGCCTGTTGAGAAAACCAACCACCAACCCCCGACCGTGGGACTAACCTGTACCCACCAGCGGGACAAGACCCAGACCTAGCAGAGGGACTGACCCGAACCGAGCAGAAGAAAGGAGAAGGAATCCATAGGAATCGCGTACCGCAAACCGTATTCCCAGCCGTCTGTTGTAGGGAAAAAAGGAGGAACCCGACCGTGCTGATGCTAAGCGAGGCTAAAGCAAAAGCGGGGAAGGAGAGAGACCCAGCGACGAGGACGCCAGGAGGGAGTGAGGAGGGGTCTCATGAGGGTAGACCTCAAGAGAGAAAGCAGGAGAGAAGTTTTGCCGTTGCAAAAAGATAAAAGATGATGGCCTAGTCCTCCCCATAGGAGGAGGACCAGACGCGAAAAAGTGGTGATAATTCCTTGGTGTTGAGATTTCAATCACCGGAGGTGTAGCGGAGACGGTCGTTGTTCTCAGAGGTACCCAGAGGTCCCCTCTTATATATCCTGCGAACAGCTTCCGGTCGGACGGACAGCAGCGACATATATGGTGTTATGAAGTGGGCTTTATTGATATGACATTATAGTTACGGGACGCAACTCTTCGAAATCTCGGTAAGGACGTGCAGGACCCAGAACGGGGCTGGAGGGGGGTGTTAGGCTCCGATAAATGAGGGTCTGTGCGCAGTTACCCTACCGAGAGGTCTGTGCATTTTCTATATGCCTAACCGGTGTAGAGGGAGCATGGCGGATGTTGAAGACCGTGCTGAGACTAAGGTTCTGGTCTTCGGCAATCTGTCTATATGTCCAACCTGCTGAATTCCACAAAGTTTGAACTGCGCATCGCTGTTTATAGGATGCCCATTCGTACTTTGGGGCCTCCATTATTCTGAATATATATGTAAGTATTGTTTCATAACCCTATCTGATTGGGAATTGTTTACTTACTGGCAACTTTTTTTTTTTTATTTTTTTTTATTCACTTTCTCTCATATGGCAGTCTGCGATATTTCACAGAATTGATGAATGTTACTGATCTGCAGTGACCAGGAACTTCATTCCCTTTTTAATCAAATTCCCCCCTTTTTGATTACTTTTATACTAACTACTTTTGCTATTTACAGGGGTGATTCGGCATCCTTGGCAAAGGACTTTTGCCTCCCGGGATCCCCTGATGTTCAGTCCGTTCATGCCGGGGACCTGTACGGAGGTACAGCCGGTAAGTTTTGTATATTTTGCTAGCACGGGGGGTTCGCGCTAACAGGGAGGATTGTGCTAGCAGGGGTAACAGTGGTGAATTTGGTATAGCGGTTAGGAGTTAGGTGAACGAAAAATTTTCACAACTTTGACTTCACTTGATCGTGAATCTTTCAATAAATTCAGAAGGTGTATACCGGTAGCCAAATGGAGCATCCTAGGACTTCACACTTGACACGGGATCAGAGACGAGATTGTCAACTATTGCGCTCGATCGGATGGAAGTATGCGCAAATTCAGGCAAAAACAGGACATTCTTTGCGCCAGATTCAGTACTCTTGTACCTCCCCTCCCACTCCAACAAAGCGACCTGGTCGTCCTCCAATCCTATCTCAGGCCCAAATTGAAGACCTCATAGCATATGTTTGCTCGTCTGCCTGGACTCGGCGGCTTTCCTTTCAACAACTGGCGGAAGAGTTGGAATTGGGCGTGGGCAAAACTGCTGTCAGATCAGCATTGGTTAAGGAAGGATTTCATCGCCGCCTTGCTATGCGAAAACCACCAATCAGTGAACGAAACCGAGTTGTTAGGCTTCAATGGGCTCACAATCACGTAAACTGGACCATGGACCAGTGGTACTCTATTCTCTGGACCGATGAAACCTGGATTACCGGTGGTAGACACACACGTACTTGGGTTACTCGCAGGGCTGGTGAGGAGTGGGATCCTACGTGCATTGTTGAAAAACATCAAAGAAAAAAAGGATGGATGTTTTGGGGATGTTTCCACGGGGATATACAAGGTCCGAGTATATTTTGGGAGAAGGATTGGGGATCAATAAATTCGGAAACATATTGTGCACATACTGTGCCGATTATTCATGGGTATCTTGAGCTATGCCGGCGGAATGGGATCTATTTAAAACTGATGCAAGATGGAGCACCAGGCCATGCAGCCGGTGATACCACTGCTGACCTCCGGGAAAGGGGAATTTATGCTATTTACTGGCCTCCATTCTCACCAGACCTCAACCCCATTGAGCGTGTCTGGCATGTCATGAAAAATTATCTCCAGGATCATTTCCCCGAAAACATGACATATGATAGACTGCGGAATGCGGTAAAGGAAGCATGGGATACAGTTGGGCCGCATGAGTTTAGAGAATTGGTTAGAACTATGCCGGCAAGGTGTCAAGCCGTGATCGATGCAAATGGACTCTTTACAAAATATTAAAAAATGTTCTTCAGTTATCCGCTCACCCAAGTCTCAATCATGAAGCTAATAAGTGGAACTAGAGTCTCTTCTTCGTACTTGTTTAAGGTACTTATTCCTCCAGCAAATCACTATCTTCTTCCGACAATAACCTTAACCAAAATAACCCACAATATATTGACAGCCCCGACTAGCCTGAACGAGCGAAAGCAGAATGTTGGAGTTGAAACGTTGGTACCTGAAGGAGAGGGAAGGACGGAGAAATAAGGAGTAGGGGCACTAGACAGTTGATATCTTCCGAGATCTTGATTTCTTTTGTTGCCTGAGTGGAGGGGGGGGGAGGGGAGTCATCCGATGATTAATATCCTCCGAGATTCCACTCCTTATTCGCTGACTGGAGGAGAGATGAGGAGCGGACACGGGAGATGGCTGGTATCTTTATGTATTTTTTTTTTCTTTCGTCGGCCGGGGTTCCTTGAGAGGCAGTATGTACGAAGCGAAATGAATATGAGTATCAGTTGATTGGAGGGGGGGGGGTGGTAGAATATGTTCGTACTCATAATTGATCAACATGAGGAGGACACCTTCGGTGATATTTGTATATAATCTTTCCTCTTTTTTCTCCTTCTTTTCTTTACGGTCAGAAGAGAGCATTGAGGAGAGAGCATTGAGAGAGCGGGAAAGTAGGAGCAAACATTTCTACTTACCTGAAAGTTGAAGTTGATATACCATATGCTGATGATCAGAGTCGTACATTCCAAGACTCACTACAAGGCACCATACCTAATCGGCTGACCTTACCCCTGTTAGCGTGAACCCCCCCTGCTAGCAAAATATACAAAACTTACCGGCTGTACCTCCGTATGTTACGGTACCCTACTCGTGTGCTGTCGCCGCATAGCAAGGAAGCCATCTACTCGTAGTTAGACTATGATTCATCATATGTGTGTTGCATGACCGGCACACAAGGTACTCGTATATCCAGGAGAAAAGGAGAAAACCTATGGAAAACAGGGGGGTTACCTTTGTTGCTTTGTAATACCATCCCTGGCAAAAAAACATAAATTTACCACTGCAAGGCTCCACATTACGGATACAACGATCAACAAAATATTTAAATTTACTCTAACCCTACGGAGTAGTTCCCTTACTCTTTTTGCCCTTTCAAACTATCGTGAAAAATCTCATAACAAATCTAGCACTACTTGAGACCTGCTAATATTTTTCTGGGGATCCTTGGCCCAAAAGGTCACCAGGAACATACCATGTTTAAGCGAGGTCAGGCCAGTGTGATTCTGTGCGAAGGTTTCACTTTTTCCTTGATAATCGAGTACTCTACGGTAGTATATTTCTCGGTCAATGGTATGATATCCTGAAGGATTTTTCGCCAAGAGCATGGTATTGAAAAGGTTAGGTTCACCCGGTTATTCCGGACCTCGATTTCTCCCCAACCTCTCCCTTTATCCAATCCAGCGTTACACCGTAAGCATCCCCCAACCCCAACCCATCGGTCATTGCGCTCAGCTTTTGTCGCCTGCTATGGATCGTGGTTTCTTGTGGGATCTCATCGATATTGGGCGAGGCTAATAGGAAGCTAGCCCAGTTCGAAGATATCCGACGATATCACCCCTCTTGGGACTCGTAGGAATACTCGTTACCTTCCCGGTAAGACGGCTTCCAATCTCCGGCCGAATGTGTGGTCTTCCAGTTAGACGAATACCTATTCAAGTGCCTCTAGACCTTTGGAGAAAGGGTATTCAAAGTTAAAAATCAATACAAAGCTTAGCTTACTTTACTGTTTCATGCAAGCTTAGCACACCTAGAAATAGTAGGGTTTTTTTTTTTTTTTTTTTTTTTTCAAAGTTAAAAAGGTAGAAAATACTTAGCTTACTTTGTTGTTTCATGTAAACTTGGCATACCCAGAAACAGTTAATTTACCTTTACTTTACCATACCATAAAATACTTTTTTTACTGGTAGAGACGGAGGTCTGGAGGTCGGTAACAGCTACAGGTCTCCATTTTACTGAACCTTACCAAAACCCAGAAACAATACATGAAGCACAAATAAAATTGAAAAAAATTGATGAAAAATTCTACATTCCATGGTAAATATCTCTTGATGTTGACTTCTTATCAATAAAACACGTCTTACACAATGTTTGTGAGTACCACCTGAGCCTCGACACATTTTCCTTCAGTTACCTTGGTGTATTCAAATATGCTACCCCGAACATGGGGATTGGCTAACATCATGAAGTAACCTAATGCGACTTCCCGCTTTACTCGTTACTGAGAAATCATCTTTTTAACTTTGAAAAGCATCTAATTTTACTTTACTTTACTACCGTACGATATATGATACCTGTACCTCCGTTGCCGGGCCCTAGAGTCGGTAGTCTAACGGGTAAGAGTAAAAGGTGTGGAGATGGTACCCGTAAGCTACGATAAGAGGGAAGCCAACAACAAACGATAAGGACGTCACATGTGTGGTGTGATTCAGGTACAACTTGCACCGTATCATACAGTCACTGCATTGCCGACCATGTAGCTATTAAACGGCACGACAACAATTCCCTTTAGCAAAGATTACTTGGAATGCCTTTTTCAGCATCTTGTGAAGGAACTGTACAGTAGAGTGCTTGCCGAGAGGGGAAAAAAAAGACAATTCTCAACCTATACCTATGTTCGAGGAAAGGGATACTGGCCCACCCTTCTTCACTCATGGCAATAGGTGAAGTACAGTACTGTACAGTTCTAAACGTCCCCCCCCAGCATGTTCTCGCATGGCCAAGTTGAAGACTGACACTTTGTATTTAATTATTATAGTATTATATCCTAGACACTTTGTATGGGAACTATCACCCTGGGTGTCCGGCTTTGACTTGGCTGTGTGGGTAGGTAAAGGTTAGGAGTGAGTTTCTTTACGATGAGACTCTCAAATATCTTGCTCTGTTTCTATCAACATTATTGGCTCACTTTCCAAAGTGCCTTAATACAAGACCCACCCCGTACTTTTGCTCCAAAGCACACATACTCAACTTTAAACCACCTCAGAATTTGATCTAGCTAATCAAGAAGTTTGACTTGATGTCCAGCCGCACATTCATTTAGAGTGTCGATTCGAATAAACGTGCTAAATGTGCGCTTTCTAAAAGTAGTTTGCAGCATCTTTACAATATCGGAAAGTCGTGGTCCTGGCCCGCCAATGGCACTATTTTGGTCTTGGTGTGCTCGCGATACCTCTTCCGGGATCTCCCCCAGTCCGCAAACCAGCCGCCTCAGCAACCCATCCCGCATGCCCGTACCGGACCGCCCCCGGAAATTCCCCGTCTGCAAGACCCACCCCCTCGCATTTTCCACTCGGGGGTCTTGAATATCTTGGTGCCGCAACCTAGGGTCTAGTGGTGATAGCCCGGCTAGGGTATTAGATCGGTCGTTGGTACCAGTAAAGTTATTCGTGACAGTCATGTTCAAAGAGTTGATATTGTTACTAAATGGTTGAGACAACTTCTGTTTTTGCTGCTCGGGATATTGAAGATGGGGATGATGGGGGATGGGCGGGCGGTGGAGTCGGTCGACTGCCCGAGTTCCTGCCAGCTGAAGGAAAGCGTGATATTTTGTGGAACCTCCGGGATATCTCAGTACCATCAAATCAATCTCCCCCAAAGTTATGCCCACAACACTCTGGCTCCACCTATCGCACCAGTGGCAAGAAATGCCTCGTACAAGTATAGACATGGGTATACGTGGGCCCGCTAATGCGTTTTCGTACGATACTCGTTGTATTCGAACCCTTTTCTCCCCCGCTTAACCCACCTCACTCCACGAGGCCTTCCTTTCCATCATCGCTATCCCACACTGCATTCCCGGCATGCGGACCCCAAGTCTGCTGAGCGCATTATACGATGCGGCGCAATCAGATACCATATATTACCCGACGAGGCAAAAACATGTAGTACAAAACGTACCAAGGAACAGCGTTACGCTTATCGAGAGATTAAGGAGAGAAAGTAGCACGGCGTGGGGACGGAGAATTCTTGGAATTCACGATCGGGATACCAGCGGGAAACCACCCCCTTCGACTCACCATAGATTTAGCTTGACGGATTAATTAGCGGAATTGGGAAATGCCAGTTGATGAAAATCCGACAAGCGCTAATGGCTCGAGCTAAACCGTGTCGGGAAAGCACTAACTACTCTTGGAAGGGTTTTGCACTGAATCCAGAGACCGGAGGGCCGTCGGAGGTGGTGGATTACAGCCTGAAGAGTACTTGCAGTACGCGAAGGGGATACGGTACTTTACGAGTCGTAACGCTCCCATCTGCCGACCTCTGTAGCAACTTCCCAACTCTGGGGGAGGGCCCAGGAGCTTAATACTTTTTTTAAAAGCACTGTGCTAGTGAGGATATGATAATTATATGACAGCCACTTGAAGTTTAGGAAATAGGGTATACCTGAGGATATGCGATTCAAGTCGATCATCTGGCGCACCCTGGTCAACTTTCTCCCTTCTTGATTCTATTTCCCCCCTAATTTTGGAGATTATCTATTCTTACTATCTCATCAACTAAAGTCAACATAATAGGTTGCTTTGGGTCGCATGTGTTCTAGCCCGGTGTGGTGCGCACATAGGGAACTACTGATACGATACAGTGCGGCAACTTGCCATAAACTCGCCGGGCGCTGCCAGCAAGGTCGGCGCAAACGCCCTTTATATATTGAGGGAGATGTAGGAGGGGAGGAGTTGTATATATCAGGGAAAGAAACACCAATTTAAGATTGTGAGCACTCGATCAACATCTGCAGTAAAGGGAAGGATATCATTGGCACAGTCTGGGTCTTCCTGCACATGTTCCTCTCCATACACTACCAAAGCCTCCTCTCTAAGCCTTTTGTCTATCTATCATCTATCTCTCAGGGTCGGCCATCTACTGTGAAGCCTGCTTGTTTCAAGGAAGCTCAATTTCTGAGCACTTTCCGCCCCCTCGACTCTCCGGAAAAGGACACTACCATCCGGGATCAAACTCACGGTGCAGGGTATAATTTTCGGGTATTGCGCTTTACAGATGTAATTTATGGTAATGTATCAGCTGTTGGAGTGCAGCGGCATACTGTACCGTACAAGTATTTGATAGAGTAATCCCATCGTGGGATGATATCAGTATTAGGCTGGGGCACAGTGGGTCTGACGCCCCATGAGAACTGTTTTGGGCAACGCACACTGGCGGACTTGACCACCGCAACTTGTATTTAGCAGTGCTGGGTTCCCTCCCTTTCTCTCTGAGAGTTTCTTGAGCATATACATCGAATATTGAACAATCTTCTCCACACACGGTTCCCTTAGAACACAAGGTCGACGTGTGCCCCACAGTCGCGCTCCCCCCACGACCGGTTTCCTCCGCACACGACCAGCCTCCCACCTGAGTGTTGCTATCAGTATCACCCGAATACATAGGGGCTCCAGGACATAGCGATTCTCTCTCCGCCAGCGGTACCGGAACGAAGGTCACCGAGAAGATAAAAAATCGCGGCGGGTAAAAGGGAGACCAAGAGGGAGATGAAATGGCCTCCTAAACCTGTTCACAAATCGATTTCGCAGAGTGCTTGATCGCTCGTGGCAGGTAGGGGTGGGCACCGCATAACGCCAACGGTCCTTCGATGCGCGTAGGTGTGTGCGTAGGGAGTATCTGAGCATGCAATGGCGACAAAGAGGGGTGGGGAACAGCGACAGTTGTCGAGATATGTTTGAAGAGGGAATGCTGGCAGCGCGCTACGGGATAATATGGATGTGGGCGAGCTCTCCAAATGGTATACTATGTAGATGGTCAGTGTCTGAGACTGCGTCGAGGGTTTGCCTGGCGTAATGGGATTTTCGAGTTTAGGCTACTGGTATAGTGTTCGCAGAATGGGGGTCAATTTATAATCTGCTGGGAGTCCTTTCTGTATTGATTTTGCTTGATAGGGGAGGCTAGGAGGTGCGGGTAGTATCAGAGGTTAACCGGACTCACAAGGGGGTGATGGGGTGTAATCGTGGTCTTCATGAAAATAGTATACATACTTGAAGCCAATTGATATCATGGGTTAGTAAACGGCTAGCTTTTATGTCGCTTTTCACAAGTGATAGGAATACGTGCATCTTGTATTTTTTCTCTATATCTAAAAAGTATCATATTTTACACTTCTCAGAGGAAGGGAAGGGAAGAAAGGAATTGGGAAAAATAAATGTGCAGAAAGGACTTGCGATCTGAGAACAATGAAAAAGGTAAATTTGACAGGAAGATGAGGGGACACCGGGGTATCTCGATAACGCAAATAGCACTCTGAAAACGCCAAATTGAAGGTTATTAATAGAAACTGATGAATCCTGGCACGGCTGTGAGGGTCCGGAGAGGGGTTTTGACAGGCATATAATCGATGTGCATTGCGGTTGCCTATGATTTCCTTCGGTCGAAAATATATATTTGGTCTGGGTTTCTATGGTAGGCTTACTCAAGAAGGGAGGGAAGGGTGGGGATAAGCACAACTACAAAGGGGCATTTTAGGAGTTTGGGCGAGGATGAGAGGAGGGAGGAAATGGCGGCGAGAGACCTGCTTATTGAGCGGTTGCAGTCCTAGTAGGAATTGCGCATAGGTTATCGGTATTTGAGAGGGGGTACAGAGGGCGATGTCTTGGCTGCAGGATGTGTTGGGGCTGGCGGATTCTCGGGGCTAGAGTAGTGCTATCACTCCCTGATGCCCATTATAGGTAGCCCACCAGAGTGGTGTTTGGCCGTCGTTATCTGGTTTGTCGGGGTTGACGTCGTCCCTCCCGAGTAGTATTTCCACCACTCCCTCGTGCCCATGGAAAGCAGCCCACCAGAGTGGTGTTCGGCCTTCGTTATCTAGTTTGTCAGGGTTGGCGTCGTCCCGTCCGAGTAGTATTTTCACAATTCCCTCGTGCCCGTAGAAAGCAGCCCACCAAAGTGGTGTTCGGCCATTGTTATCTGATTTGTCAGGGTTGATGTCGTCCCGTCCGAGAAGTATTTTCACCACTCCCTCGTGCCCACTGTAAGCAGCCCAATAGAATGGTGTTCGGCCGTAGTTATCTGGTTCGTCGGGATTGACGTCGTCCCGTCCGAGTAGCATTTTCACCACTCCCTCATGCCCACTGTGAGCAGCGCACCAGAGTGGTGTTTGGCCGTAGTTATCTAGTTTGTCGGGATTGACGCCGTCCCGTCCGGGTAGTATTTTCACCACTCCCTCATGCCCACTGTGAGCAGCGCACCAGAGTGGTGTTTGGCCGGCGTTATCTGATTTGTCGGGGTTGACGTCGTCCCGTCCGAGTAGTATTTTCACCACTCCCTCGTGCCCACTGTGAGCAGCGCACCAGAGTGGTGTTTGGCCGTGGTTATCTGGTTTGTCGGGGTTGACGTCGTCCCGTCCGAGTAGTATTTTCAC
This sequence comes from Tuber indicum, assembly GCA_006112555.1. Classification (NCBI taxonomy): domain Eukaryota; kingdom Fungi; phylum Ascomycota; class Pezizomycetes; order Pezizales; family Tuberaceae; genus Tuber; species Tuber indicum. The sequence goes on along the minus strand of VBSK01000394.1, from coordinate 1,355,637 downwards.
CACTCCCTCGTGCCCACTGTGAGCAGCGCACCAGAGTGGTGTTTTGCCGTTGTTATCTGGTTTGTCGGGATTGACGTCGTCCCGTCCGAGTAGCATTTTCACCACTCCCTCATGCCCACTGTGAGCAGCCCACCAGAGTGGTGTTTTGCCGTTGTTATCTGGTTTGTCGGGGTTGACGTCGTCCCGTCCGAGTAGTATTTTCACCACTCCCTCGTGCCCATTGAGAGCAGCCCATACGAGAGGTGTGTTACCCATGTGGTCTTTCTGGTTAATATCACAACCTTCCATCTCTACCAAACTAGCTACAATCTCCGCAATCCCGAAGAAGGATGCACAGTGTAGACCACTGAATAGGGAGGATATATCGACACCAAAGAAGTACATATACGGTTTCTGTGATTTTAAGAGGATTTTAGTGGATATGTGGCTGCTGTAGTCGTCAAATAGCTCTAGCACAAGCAGTTTCGCACAATCTGAGAGGTCCCTTTTTGCATGTATTCCCCAAAATAGAGAAGAATATTCGAGAAATGGAGTGCTTCGGAGATCGGGGGAGGGACTGGTTGAAAGAGCTTTGACCTGCTGAGAATTCAGATAGCTTAAGCAGGTTTCTGCCATTGTCGAGTGAGATGTAACAAAGAGTTCGGGATGAGCCCGGAGGTGCTCCTGAAGGGTAAAGTGGATCAATCGGACCGTGGAAGCCTCCTTGTCTACGATAACAAGTCCTTGACAACAGGCTATCAGTGTCCCTATTGAAGGAGTATTGTCGGTATTGAGATTCGGCGACCCAATTTCGACTGCTAGAGCATGACACAACTCATCCGCCTTTAACGGCCGCTCCGAATAAGAGATCCACATCAAAGCGGCCATGCCAAGCCTCGCTTTCTCCCCACCCTGTCCCTTTATCCGATCTAGCGTTGTAACATAAGCATCCCCCAACCCCAAACCATCGGTCATTGTATTCAGCTTTTGTCGCCTACGATGAACTGTAGTTTCTTGTAGGATTGCATCGATATTGAGCGAGACTAATAGGAATCTAGATATGTACCTATCAGTGGATAATTTCAAGTAGCTTCCCCAGTGCCGCCACTTCTACATACATCTCAGATATATCCTCAGGGATCTTCTTTAGGATATCTGCCTCCAGACTACTGTCCATCGCATCTGGATTTGTGTCCTCGGCTAGCTTGTTGTGAAGATATCCGATGATATCATCTCTCTTGGGACTTATGCGTATACTCGTTACTCTTCCAGGGAGACGCCTTCCGATCTCGGGTTGAATTTGCGGTCGTCCAGTTACGAATATTCGAGTCCCCGGAGACTTTTCGAGAATTTGATTAAGCGAATCAAGAAGCTTGACTTGATGTCCTGCCGCACATTCATCTAGAGCATCGATGCAAATGAAGGTGCGCTTTCTGGAAGAGGTAGCCTGCAGCATCTTCACAATGTTGGAAAGCCGCAACCCCCGCCCACCAATGGCGTGTTTTTGCTCTTGATATGCTCGCGATATCTCCTCTGGTATCTCCTCCAGTCCACAAACCAGCTGCCTCAGCAATGTTCCCAGAATATTTGTGGAGGACTGCTCCTTTTGGACGGCGAAGTCAAAATAAAAACATGCAACGGTGGCATTTTGTCCTCCAACCTGATCACACAAGCTGTCTATCACTAACGAGCTAATATCGCAGCTTGTCAGAACTTGCCCTTTTTCCTCCATTCCTCGAGGGTTTCCTTGTTACCTGATATAACTTTTTCCGACCCCTGGATCTCCGTAGCAAAACAAAACCGCGCCATCAGACTCATCTTCCCCGCTACCGGCGTGCCATCCTCTAAATTCCTCTGTTTGCAACACCCATTCTCCCACATTTTCCACTCGGCGGTCTTGGATATCCTAGTGCCGTAACCTGGGATCTATTAGCGATAACCAGGCTAGGATATTAGATCGGTCATCGGCAACAGCAAAGTTATTTGTAATAGTCGTGTTCAAAGAGTTGATGTTATTATTGAATGATTGAGACATCTTCTGCCCCTGCCGCTTAGGATATTGTAGATGGGGATGATGTGCGATGGGCGATGGAGTTAAGTTAGGCGGCAACTCAAGCTGCTAGGGGCTCAAGAAAAGCGGGGTCATTTGTGAAACCACAGTGATACCTCAGTCGCTTTCAATCAATCTCCCCCAAATTTGCGCCACAACACCCTCCATGCCTCCACCGCATCGGCCGCGTGAGATGCCACATCTCTTGACACTGATGAATGAGTACTGTACCCTATATAGAGCATGTGCCTCTGCCGTGGAATAATGTTGTCAACATGGCTATGATACTTTGGGTGAGAAACTCATTTCAGGTGATTCTTGATGCTATTAGCCTCGTGCTCGAGCGCATCAAGCTTTATGAATTAACCGATCGGGAAATTTGCACGTCACCAACCTAAGATAATCCACTCGTAAGATGCAAGTTTTACCTCTAGGCTAACCAACCGAGGCAGCAGAGTAGAGTATAGATAAATCACTGCGGTGAAAAGCTCTTAGACACTCCCTATATGGACGACTCACTTAGCATACCATACCTCCAAACGCAAACAATGCAACCATGATCAGTACAGCACAACCCATGTAGAGAAGAGCTTGACCCCCTATTGGTCTGCTCACACTACTGCACTCGAGCGCTATTCTCTCCAAACGCGTAGCCGAATTACCCCACTCTCTCTGGTTCTTTATATTCGCGTCACAAACCATCACTCGTTTCAATTTTGAGATCAATTCTCATACGTGGACGATTACGCATTAGAGCCTTCTATAGACATGGGCATCATTGGACCGTTACACACTGAGGCATGCTAATATATTGTGCTATGTTTGTGTGCCCTATTTATTTCCTTTCCCGCTTCACTCCTTGCACCTTTTCTGCAACCTTCATCAGGCTTTGGTCTACATCCTTTGTATCGTGCTTGTTGTATTCAACCCCCCCCCCTTAACCCACCCCGCTCTGTGAAACCTTCGACGTTCCGCACAGCATTCCCAGCATGCGGGTCCTAAGTTTGCAAGGTGCATGATACGATGCGGTTCAACTGGATACCGTTTCGCTCCATGGGGTAAAAAGTCGGTAGTAAAAAATGTACAGAAGCACTGCGCTACACCATTCAGAAATCGGGGAGAGTAGGGGTAGGGAAGGTAGGTTACACGACATCGGTACGGCGAGAACTCTTGGAATTCGTTATCGGCATATCAGGGGAAATCGCCCCTTCATAATATCATACATAGGGAACTACTGACGTGGTACTGTACCGTAACCCACCGCGAACCCACCTGGCAGAACTATGACTGCCTATGCAAAACCTACGATACCTTAGGCCTCGAGGAAGAGGTAAGGGGGGGGTTGAAGATGGTGTATAGAGCAGGAAGAGAAACTCCAATCCGGGGTCTTAAATACACAATTAACCCCGCGTTGTGGATGTGAATGTGGTGGATACAGCGGACTCTCCCTCAACAGCATCCTCCTACACATGATTCTCCCCACACGCTACCCAAGCCCCACGTTTAAGTATTCGCCTAACAATCCTGTATCTCCCCCAGTTGCCCATATCATGCAAACCCCCCGCTTGCTATAAGGTCAGCACTTCCTGCATCGTAACCTCCTCTGGCAAAAGACACCACCGCCCATCTCCGAATGTCGTAGTGCGAGTTGCGATTTCTGCTGGTGTCCTTTACCGCTGTATTTTACGAAGCTACATTGACTACTGGAGTACAGCGGCGTAAGGTACAGTGCTATCGGAACACTAGCGTCGCAGGACGAGGCGTTCTCTGCCTACCGGTTGTATTGGAAAGCACGACGCTGGGTGGGAGAGGAGTGTGGTGGGTAGAAGGGGCTAGGGGGTTGGGATGTCCATCTAAGTTGGTTTTGCAGAGTCGGTGCTAGGCTGGTTGGAGTGGGAGCCGTTCGAACATGGAAAGTTTGCTACGCACGTACGTGGGTGTGCAAGTAGAGAGTGTTTGGGCCTGCGCTGATGACCAAGAGGGGCGGCAGCGGTCGAGACCTGTTTGGGGAGGGAACACTACCACCGTGTTCTGGATAATATGGAGGGGGATAAATTGGCGCAACTTACTGGATGGTGTTTGGGTGCATAATGAAAGTTCCTGGTTTGAGATATTGGTATGGGGGTCGGAGAGCGGGGGTTGATTCGCAATTTGTTGAGAGTTCTTGCTCTGCATTGACTTTACTTGGTGAGCGAGGCTAAGAAGTGTGAATGGATCCCGACTCCACATTCAAGCTCACACCGGAGCAGTGGAGTGTAAACGTGACACCCATGAAACAGTGTACATAGTAGAAACCAATCAATATCATGGTTTAGTTAACGGCCGGCGTTTATGTCGGTTTTCACGAGTCTCAGGATCACTTGCGCATTTTATTTTCTCTCTAGATCTAAACAATATCATATCTTACACTACACAACGGAGGAAAGGGGAATGAAGGAATTGGAGGCGGAATAACGGAAGAATGAATGCGCAGAGGAGATTCGCCACCTGAGGGCAATGAAAAAGGTAGATTTAAGGGGAATTTAAAGGGACACCGGGGTATCTCGACAATGCAAATAGCCCTCCACAAATGCTAAACCTAAGATTGTAAACAGAAACCGACGAACCCTAACACGGCTACAAGGATCCCTGGAGGGGTTTGGGCGGGAATATGATAGATATGCGCATTCCAATTGAGTATGATTTCCTTCGGTCGAAAATATGTGTTTAGGCTAGGTTTCTGTAGCAGGCATGCCCAGGAAGAAAGGAAAGGGCGGCGATTAGCACAACCACAGGGCGGCGCTGTAGGAGTTTGGGTGAAGATGAGAGGAGGGAGGTGGCGGTGGCTAGAGACGTGCTTATGGAGCGGTTGCGGTCCTAGTAGGAATTGCGCATAGGTTATCGGTATTCGAGAGGGGGCAGGGAGGGCGATGTTGTGGCCTCAGGGTGTGCTGGGGTTGGCGGATTCTCGGGCTGGAGTAGCGCTATCACTCCCTGATGCCCATTGCGGGTAGCCCACCAGAGTGGTGTTTGGCCGTCGTTATTTGATTTGTTGGGGTTGACGTCGTCCCGTCCGAGTAGTATTTTCACCACTCCCTCGTGCCCATCGTAAGCAGCACACCAGAGTGGTGTTTGGCCGTTATCATCTATTTTGTCGGTGCTAACGTCGTCCCGTCCGAGTAGTATTTTCACCACTCCCTCGTGCCCATCGTAAGCAGCACACCAGAGTGGTGTTCGGCCGTAGTTATCTGGTTTGTCGGGGTTGACGTCGTCCCGTCCGAGTAGTATTTTCACCACTCCCTCGTGCCCATGGAAAGCAGCCCACCAGAGTGGTGTTCGGCCGTCGTTATCTGGTTTGTCGGGGTTGGCGTCGTCCCGCCCGAGGAGTATTTTCACCACTCTCTCATGCCCGCCACGAGCAGCCCACAAGAGTGGTGTTTGGCCGTCGTTATCTGGTTTGTCGGGGTTGACGTCGCCCCGTCCGAGTAGTATTTTCACCACTCCCTCGTGCCCATGGAAAGCAGCCCACCAGAGTGGTGTTCGGCCGTCGTTATCTGGTTTGTCGGGGTTGACGTCGTCCCGTCCGAGTAGTATTTTCACCACTCCCTCGTGCCCATGGAAAGCAGCCCACCAGAGTGGTGTTCGGCCGTCGTTATCTGATTTGTCGGGGTCGACGTCGCCCAGCCGGAGTAGTATTTTCACCACCTCATCGTGCCCATTGTAAGCAGCACACAGGAGTGGTGTATGGCCATCGTAAACTAGTTTGTCGGGGTTGACGTCGTCTTGTCCGAGTAGTATTTTCACCACTCCCTCGTACCCATAGAAAGAAGCATACCAGAGTGGTGTTTCGCCGCGGTTATTTGGTTTGTTGGGGTTGACGTCGCCCCGTCCGAGTAGTATTTTCACCACTCCCTCGTGCCCATTGTAAGCAGCACACAGGAGTGGTGTATGGCCGTCGTTATCTAGTTTGTCGGGGTTGACGTCGTCCCGTCCGAGTAGTATTTTCACCACTCCCTCGTGCCCATGGAAAGCAGCGCACCAGAGTAGTGTTCGGCCGTCGTTATCTAGTTTGTCGGGGTTGACGTCGTCCCGTCCGAGTAGTATTTTCACCACTCCCTCATGCCCGCCACTAGCAGCCCATAAGAGTGGTGTTTCACCGTCGTTATCTGGTTTGTCGGGGGTCACGTCGTTCCGTCCAAGTAGCATTTTCACCACTCCTTCGTGCCCCTTATAAGCAGCGCACCAGAGTAGTGTTCAGCCGTCGTTATCTAGTCTGTCGAGGCTGGCGTTGTCCTGCCCGAGGAGTATTTTCACCACTCTCTCATGCCCGCCACGAGCAGCCCACAAGAGTGGTGTTCGGTCGCAATAATCTGGTTTGTTGGGGTTGACGTCGTTCCGTCCGAGTAGTATTTTCACCACTCCCTTGTGCCCATTACGAGCAGCCCACATGAGAGGAGTGTTACCGATGTGGTCTGATGGAGGTAGACGAATTGTGCAGTCGTGATAGTGGTGAGGAGGGACACTGATGTGGACACAGAGTGGAGCTCTGAAGTGTTGTGATGCTCTTAGAAATCAAGGATAGCTTTTTACATTCAGAGAGTGGAGATCTGCCTCTATATATACATAAAGCTGTGGGCTTGCCAAGCTGCTATACACCCACAGCCGGGACTATGCCCTCACACTAATACTTGGGACTATACCTACTGATACATACTAGCACAATATACAGTAGCCCTTATATCTCAACATACTGACAAGCTTGCTCCTCTATACTCTCCATACAACTCTATACTGCTGGGATTACAATACCATCATGGTCTTCCCGGCTGATATCACAACCTTCCACCTCTTTCAAAGCAGCTATAATCTCAGCAATCCCGAAGATAGATACACAGTGAAGACCGCTAAACTGGAAGGGTTCATCGAAATCAATACCATACAAATGCGGTTCCTGCGCATTTAAGAGGATTTTAGTAGATATGTGATTACTGCAGTCGTCAAATATGTGGAGATTTTGGATAGGTGTTCATGGCGGTGTTACTGAATTGGTGAGGACAGGCAATGAGTTTCCTGTATAGTTGAAATGACTTTCTATATATAGTGAGTGGTGGCGGTTGTATTGTGAGAATGGTCAGTACACCTGTCATCATTGGCACATGAAGACAGCACGAACTTCTCATTTGGTATTGCGAGGTTGAATAGGTGTCATCAGGGGGTGATGACACAGTGGCCGGAACTCCTGTATTTAATGGACGCTGTCTGCTGGTTATGTTCGTAGTTGAGGTCCGAGAGGAAGTCTCTGAGGAACACAAAGAACAATCAAGTCACCAATTCCGCCAGTATTCAGCCCGCTTCATCAATCTGTTTCGCATATTTCGAGCTATTTTTCAATACTCTTGAAGGGTAAAGCGGATTAATCGGACAGTGGAAGTCTCCTTGTCTACGACAAGAAGTCCTTGACAGCAGGGTAGCAATGTCCCTATTGAAGCAACATTATCAGTATTGAGATTTAGCGAGCCAATTTCGACTGCCAGAGCGGAGGACACAGCTCCTCAGCTTTCAAGGGCCGCTCCGAGTAAGAGATCCACATCAAAGCGGCTATTCCGAGCCTTGATTTCTCCCCACCTTGCCCTTTTATCCGATCTAGCGTTGCACCATAAGCATCTCCTAGCCCCAAGCCATCGGTCATTGCGCTTAGCTTTTGTCGCCTACGATGGATTGCGGTTTCTTGTAGGATCGCATCGATATTGAGCGAGACTAATAGGAATCTAGATATGTATCCATCAGTGGATAACTTCAAGTAACATCCCTCCTGTCGTCACTTCTACATACATCTCAGATATATCTTCAGGGATCTTCTTTAGGATATCTGCCTCCAGAGCACTATCTATCGCATCTAGGTTCATGTCCTCGGCTAGCCTGCTGTGAAGATATCCGATGATATCATCCCCCCCGGGACTTATGAGTATACTCGTTACTCTTCCAGGGAGACGCCTTCCGATCTCGGGTTGAATTTGCGGTCGTCCAGTTACGAATATTCGAGTCCCCGGAGACTTTTCGAGAATTTGATTAAGCGAATCAAGAAGCTTGACTTGATGTCCTGCCGCACATTCATCTAGAGCATCGATGCAAATGAAGGTGCGCATTTTGGAAGAGGTATTCTGCAGCATCTTCACAATATTGGAAAGTCGCAACCCCCGCCCACCAATAGCATTCTTTTGCTCTTGGTATACTCGCAATATCTCCTCTGGTATCTCCTCCAGTCCACAAACCAGCTGCTTCAGCAAGGCCCCCAGATTATTTGTGGAGGACTGCTCCTTTTTGACGGCGAAGTCAAAATAAAAACATGCAACGGCCGCATTTTGTCCTCCAGCTTGATCACACAAGCTGTCTATCACTAATGAGCTAAAATTGATGCTCGTTAGCACTTGTCCCTTTTCTTCCATTCCTCGAGGTTTGTCCTTGTTACCTAATATAAGTTTTGCCGACCCCGGGATCTCCGTAGCAAAACAAAGCCGAGTCATCGGATTCACCTCTCCCGCTATTAGCATACCAGCTTCTAAATTCCTCAATCTGAAAGATCCAATCTCCTACATTTTCGACTCGGCGGTCTTGGATATCCTGGTGTCGGAACCTGGGGTCCAGTGGCGATAACCAGGTCAAAATTTGAGACCGGTCATCGGTAATTGTACAATTGTTCCACGTATTAACAGCAGGGTTAAAGGAGTTGGAATTATTACTAAATGGTTGAGACATTTTTTGATTTTGCTGCTCAAGGTATTGTAGATGGTGTGTGCTGGGTGCTGGATTATGGTGTTGAGTTAGTCGGCAACTGAAAATCCTGGGGCAAGAAAAGCGAGGTTTTTGTGGAACCCACCCCAACAATACTTCAGGGCAGTCCAATTAATCTCCCCAAGTTCATGGCAACCACACCCTGCATATGCCTACCGCGTCGATTGTACTAGTACTCGTAGGAAATGCCACAACTCTTTAAGTGCTGTCCTACAGTATGACACTCGGATATGGTACGGTAGCGCTGGCTTTGCGCTCCGATGAACGGATACCCTCGAATGCTTGCAGTGGAAGCGGTACCGTATAATCTCAAATAATTGAACCGTGTGCTATGTAGTCAAGAATTTCCTCCTTTGTAAAGGAAGGAGAAAAAAAAAAAAAACACGGCAAAAGAAGAGCAGCTCGGACCCTCCAGGAGACAAAAAAAAAAAAAAACATGGGACTTTACCAGAGGGGGCAACTCCAACGACATAGCACACGGTTCAATTATTTGAGATTATACGGTAGTTTGGCATATACGAGTAGTCAAGTCCGAATACGGTAGTGCAGGCCCCTTACGATAGATCAGTGTCATCCGCAGGCTGCGAACTAGTCCTAATGTAGTATATGACCATACTTCTTTAGGAAATATATCGGTGTATTACTCAGCCAAACTTTTATTTCCCCACCAGTGCCAACCCCCCAGCTCCACCCAAATTTTACCTCAACTTCAAGTGCTGGTACAGAAAGAACCACTCCTCCAGAATGAAATCCACTCCGTAAATGCGTTCTTTACATGATTTTAGGATCTTTATATAGAAGGAATAAGCAGAAAAAATGACATTTGATGTTGTTTGTTGAAAAGTTGGTTGATTCTAAGGGGCCGGCATAATACTTCAACCCTTATGAATGGATCGATCGATCGATTTTCAGTTTCATCATCGTCAGTTCTTCCCAAATTCGGGTATCCTCTCGTCAGGCACACTGTGAATCAAAACAATCACTCTCGTCACGTCCCCCTTTCCAGCTCATTGGTGAGAGATCTTGAGAGAGTTACCGGTCTGGATCGGGAGAGAACGAAATCCAGGCGTCAACTGCTCACGGGAGAACGACAGACCCAGGTGAATCGAAGGGCCGTCGAATATACCGACCGATAAATGGCTTTCCATCGAAGCCTGGGATCACTCAAGCCCCAGGCCTTGCCACCAAACTGACCGAGAGAGAGCAGAGTAAATCTCTCCGGTGAACGCCTGAAGGGAATTGCTAAAAGAACGATATTCTTCGTATACCGTACCTAAAACAAAAATAAAACCAGTGTAATCAGCGCAGCGCACTACATTCAAGAAGAGAACCCGGCTCTCCTTCAACCTATTTACACACACAGCTACACCCGAGCGCTATTATCTCCAAGCGGGTAGCCAAGTTATCACCACTCTTTCCTCTCCTCCACTATTTTTTCCGTCACAAACCATCACTCGTTTCAATGAATCAATGTATGGTTTGAACTGTTGTCGCATGGTGGGGGTGGTTGGGGTTTCCCGATGACATCGTGGTAGCGAATGGAATGGAGTGGACGGGGTGGAATGGGCCAAGCGGATGTATAGAAATATACGAGGTTGTTTTCTTTATAGCATACATTTAAGGTCAGCCTAGTGTCAGGCTAGAGTCTCTCCCAACAATCACCAACTGCTACTTTATTGCATTGCACACCCAAAAGAAACTCTTTACATAATGCCTCCTTCACGAACTTTATGTTTGCAGAATCCCCGATCTGGTCCGATTGGACACTGTATTACTTAGTGGCGTACTAGTATAAGCAGCTGGTAAAAGGTTTAGAGGAAGACAATTTTACGCCATTGAGGGGTCGGGGGAGCTGGAGGGAGGGAGGGATATTACGCGGTATGAGTAAGAGATTATGGGAAACATCTTGCCAAAGGTGGTGAGGGGAGCGTTGTTCGTCTCACAGCATAAACCACAGGGCTTAAATACATGATGGAGATCCACTCAATGCCTCTCGTATTGAGCCCGCACCCTCCGGTCGTAATTGGTTGCGTGGCGAGATCCTGGAATTCGCTATCGGTTCATCAGTCGAAATCACGCCGGCAGCCTGCCACAGGCATAATATTATTATCTGTAGATTAAAAAAATTGAGGATGCCAATAGATGAGAAACCAGTGTGCCCAAAGCGCTCAGATTAAATCGTGTAGGGAGGGCACTGCTCCATCTGAGAGGGTTTCGTCGCTGAATCTAGAGACTTGGCGCCCATCGGGGATATGGAATTACAACTTGAAGGGCTCTTACAGTGTGCAGAGGGGAGACTTCACAGATCACAAAGTTCCCGTCAAAATCGCCTTCTCTAACAGCTTCCACAATAAATAGGACTTTAGTCCTAAAAACTAAATTTATAGAGAAGCATACGCCAGGACCAGTATTCCGTGGATTTGTTTTAATACCTGGGAAAACCACCGGAGATATTGTCCCAATAGAATCAGACACTTTGAGAAGTGATTAATCGTCATACCCTGCCAACTCTGGTGATGGGCACAGGAACCCGATACTTTTCTGTCAATGCAGAAATATAGCCACCTGGGATTTAACAAGTAGGGTTTCCTAAATGTCTGAGAATAAGAGGTCCGAACCAATCATCCCCCAGCCTTTGAGCAACTATTTTCAGACTGTATTTTTTTCCCCAATCTTTGGAATCATCTGCTACAAATGGTGTATAGAACAGTAAAAGAATCCCCAATTTAGTGCTTTAAATGCACAATTAACCCCTGCATTGTATGATAGATAAGGATATCGTGGATGGAACCCGACTCTTCCTCAGCAGCGTCCACCCACACACGATCCTCCCCGAACACTACCAATACCCCCTCTATAAGCCTCTTGTCTACCTATCCCCCATGTCTCAAGGTCGGCCATCTACTGTGAAGCCCGCTCGTTTCAAGGAGGCTCAATTTCTGAGCACTTTCCGCCCAACTGAACTCCTCCGGAAAAAGGCATTATTATCCGGTATTAAATTTATAGTGAAAGATATGGTTATCGGGTATTGCCCTTTGCAGATGTGATTTCTGGTAATGTGTCAACTATTGGAGTACAGCTGCGTGCTGTACTGTACAAGTATTATCCGGAAACTTGGGGGCCCCGGGACATGGCGGTCTTCCCTGTGCCAGCGGTATCGGAGCGAGGGTCACTGGGAAGGTGAAATTGCGGTGGGCGGAGGGGGGCCAAGGGGGGAGGTGAAGTATCCTACCAAAGCTTCTCACGAATCGATTTTTCAAAGTGCTTGATTGCTCATGTCGGGTCCGTGGAGGTTACCGCGTAACCCCAAAGAACCCTCGGTGCGCATAGGCGTGTGGGTAGAGAGTATTTGAACCTGCGCTGGCGGCAATCAAGAGGGGTGGAGAATAGCGATAGTTGTTAAGACCTATTTGGAGAGGGAATGTTGGTAGCGCGTTCCGGGATAATATGGGTATGGGTGGCTCTCCAAATGGTATATTATGCAGATGGTCTGTATCTGAGACTGCATGGAGGGTTTGGGTGGCGTAATGGGGTTTTCGGGTTTAGACTACTGGTATGGTACAGTACGGTACTCGCAGAATGGGGACTAATTTGTGATTTGCTGAGAGTCCTTGCTGTATTGATTCCGTTTGGTGAGCAAGGCTGAAGAGTGTGAATGGTATCCTAAGCTTACATTCTAGCTCGCGTGGGGGTAGTGGTGAAAGCAGGATATTCATGAAACAGTGCGCATAGTGGAAACCAGCCAATACCATGGCTTGTTAACTAACAGCTAGCTTTTATGTCGCTTTTCACGAGTGTCGGGAGTCCTTGCACTTTGTATTCTTTCTCTATACGAAAGCATTATCTAAACAAGGATCATGTATATTTCATAGGGGAGGAGGGCGGTAAGGGGAAATTGGAGGAAATACAAAGGAAGAACAAAAATGTGCAGAGGGGGTTGGAAGACAGGGGAGGACGAAAAAAGTAGATTTGATGAGAATTTAAGGGACACCGGCTGATCTCGATAATGTGAATAGCCCCCCATAAACGCCATAAACGCAAGACCTCAGATTACAAGCAATAACTGGCGAATGTTGGCACCAGCGTATAGAATGCAAATGGGGGTTTGGGCGGGTACGTAACGGATATCTGCACCCCAAGAGCGCAACCTCCCCCCCGACCAAAAAAAACATTTAAGCTAGGTAACCGTAGCAAACGGATCCCAGAAGGGAAGGAAAGGTGGCAAGTACCAAAACCACAAGGCGGTGTTATAGGAGGTTGGGCGGGGGTGGGGGGAGGAAGGCAATGGCGGCGACAGACATGTTTATGGAGCGGTTGCAGTCCTGATGGGAATGGCGCATGGGCTATCGGTATCCAGGAGACGGTAGGAAAGGCGATGCCACGGGCACGGGATGTGCTGGTGTTGGCGGATTCTCGGAGCTGGAGTAGTGCTACTACTCCTAGATAGCGACAGTAAGCAGTTCACCGGAGTGGTGTTTTGCCGCTGTTATCTGGTTTGTCAGGGTTGACATCACCCCGTCCGAGTAGTATTTTCACCACTCCCTCATGCCCATTGCGAGCAGCCCAAAATAGTGGTATTTGGCCAAGTTTATTTGGCTTGTCGGGGTCGACGTTGTCCCGTCCGAGTAGTATTTTCACCACTTCCTCGTGCCCATGGAAAGCAGCCCACCAGAGTGGCGTTTGGCCGTCGTTATCTGGTTTGTCGGGGTTGACGTCGTCCCGTCCGAGAAGTATTTTCATTACTCCTCCGTGCCCAAAGCAAGCAGCGGAAATTAGAGGCGTTTCGCCATTGTTACTCGGTTTGTTGGGGTTGATGTCGTCCCGTCCGAGTAGCATTTTCACCACTTCCTCGTGCCCATGGAAAGAAGCACACCAGAGTGGTGTTGGGCCGTCGTCACCTGCTCTGTCGGGATTTACGTCGTTCCGCCCGAGTAGTATTTTCACCACTCTCTCATGTCCACTGCGAGCAGCCCACAAGAGTGGTGTCTCACCGGCGTTATCTGGTTTGTCGGGGTTTACGTCGTTCCGTTCGAGTAGTATTCTCACCACTCCCTCATACCCGCCGCGAGCAGCCCACGCGAGTGGTGTAATATCGATGTTATCCGGTTTGTCGGGGTTCACATCGTTACGCCCGAGCAGTACTTTCACCACTCCCTCATGCCCCCCACCAGCAGCCCACCAGAGTGGTGTTCGGCCGTCGGTATCTGGTACGTCGGGGTTAACGTCGTCCCGTCCGAGAAGCATCTCTACCGCTCCCTCGTGCCCATTATAAGCAGCACAACTTAGTGGTGTTTGGCCACCGTTGCCTAGTTCGTCGGGGCTGACTTCGTCCCGTTCGAGTAGTATTTTCACCACTCCCTCATGCCCATTACGAGCAGCCCACACGAGAGGTGTGTTACCTGTGTGGTCTTTCTGGTTGATTTCACAGCCTTCCATCTCTACCAAACCAGCTACAATTTCAACAATTCCGAAGATGGATGCACAGTGTAGACCGTTGAGAAGGGAGGGCTTATCGAAATCAACACCGTACAAATACGGCTTCTGTGCTTTCAAGAGGATTTTACCGGATATGTGGTTACTGTAGTCGTCAAATAGCTTCAGCGTAAGAAATTTCGCACAATCTGAGAGGTCCTTTTTTGCGTGCGTTCCCCAATATAGAGAAGAATACTCGAGGAATGGGGTTCTTTGGAGATCGGGGAAGGGACTGGTCGAAAGAGCCTTAACCTAGTAGGAATTCAGATAACTTCAGCAAGTTTCTGCCATTGTCGAGTGAGATGCAGCAAAGAGATCGGAACGAGCCCGGAGGTACTCTTGAAGGGTAAAGTGGATCAATCGGACAGTGGAAGTCTCCTTGTCTACAACAACAAGTCCTTGACAGCAGGCTAGCAATGTCCCTATTGAAGGAACATTGTCGGTATTGAGATTCGGCGACCCAATTTCGACTGCCAGGGCATGACACAGCTCCCCCGCTTTCAAGGGCCGCTCCGAGTAAGAGATCCACATCAAAGTGGTTACTCCGAGCCTTGATTTCTCCCCACCTTGCCCTTTTATCCGATCTAGCGTTGCACCATAAGAATCCCTTAGCCCCAAGCCATCGGTCATTGCGCTTAGCTTTTGTCGCCTGCGATGGATTGTGGTTTCTTGTCGGATTGCATCGATATTGAGCGAGACTAGTAGGAATCTAGATATGTATCTGTCAGTGGATAACTTCAAGTAACATCCCTCCTGTCGTCACTTCTACATACATCTCAGATATATCTTCAGGGATCTTCTTTAGGATATCTGCCTCCAGAGCACTATCTATCGCATCTAGGTTCATGTCCTCGGCTAGCCTAGTGTGAAGATATCCGATGATATCACCTCTCTTGGGACTTATGCGTATACTCGTTACTCTTCCAGGGAGACGCCTTCCGATCTCGGGTTGAATTTGCGGTCGTCCAGTTACGAATATTCGAGTCCCCGGACACTTTTCGAGAATTTGATTAAGCGAATCAAGAAGTTTGGCTTGATGTCCTGCCACACATTCATCTAGAGCATCGATGCAAATGAAGGTGCGCTTTCTGGAAGAGGTAGCCTGCAGCATCTTCACAATGTTGGAAAGCCGCAACCCCCGCCCACCAATGGCGTGTTTTTGCTCTTGATATGCTCGCGATATCTCCTCTGGTATCTCCTCCAGTCCACAAACCAGCTGCCTCAGCAATGTTCCCAGAATATTTGTGGAGGACTGCTCCTTTTGGACGGCGAAGTCAAAATAAAAACATGCAACGGTGGCATTTTGTCCTCCAACCTGATCACACAAGCTGTCTATCACTAATGAGCTAATATTGCAGCCTGTCAGCACTTGCCCTTTTTCTTCCACGCCTCGAGGTCCGCCCCTGTTACCTAATATACGTTTTGCCGACCCCCGGATCCCCGTAGCAAAACAATACTGCATCCTTGGATCCACCTCCCCCACTACCGGCGTACCAGCTTCTAAATTCCTCAGTTTGTAGGACCCATTCTCCCACATTTTCGGCTCGGCTGTCCTGGATATCCTGGTGCCGTACCCTAGGGTCTAGCGGCGATAACCAGGTCAAGATTTGAGACCGGTCATCGGTAATTCTAAAGCTGTTCCACGTATTAATAGCGGTGTTAAAGGAGCTGATAGTATTACTAAGAGATTGTGACATTGTTCCGATTTCGCCGCTTAGGATACCGGTATTGTAGATGGTGGATGGTGGATGATGGATAACTGGTGATGGTGTCAATCAGCAGCTGAAATTCCTGGTGGCTCTAGAAACGCAGGGTTTTTGTGGAACCTCTAGGATACCTTACCGCCATCGAATCATGGCGAATTTCCCGTTCACAACCCCCTGGCTCTACTCGAGTACCGTAGGCCATCTACCGCATCGGTCCCAAGAGATGCCACACTTCTTGAAGTGCTACCCTGCGATACTCTAGTACGGCACAAACACTGCAGTCCGATCAAATAACACCCTACAAGCAGAGCGCCCGCCGCGGAAGCCAGTAGCTTGGCACTATAGCATGATATATACAGCACATCAAGCCTGCCCAATCAACGGACCAGAAAACTTGCATATCACCAGATCTAAAGCACCACGGTATCCTCCTTCGGTATCCTCCTTCGTAACGTCGATACAAACCGGAAAGTTCTTCCCGCAACCTCGCAGCCGGTTCTGTGAAGATGGAGGCTGCGCTTTTTGGTATTCATCGGGGCCGACAAGCACGGTACTCGTACCGCGCAGTGCAGGAGTGTGTTTTTTAGCATGAATTACCATAATACACCCCATCTCTCCCATGACCCGGGACTCATAAGTCCATCGAGACCAAATACTGTTCGACGCTCTACCCAAAAAGAATTCGAAGAAGTTACTTAATATCCCGATGAACTGTCTCCTATCAGAGACTGGGATAATCCAGGATCCAAGATTACCTCTAAAATGGATGCATATGGAATCCTAATTCTTAGTCGGTATAATAGTGGTTAGCCGCAGTATGTAGTTTATCTAGAACAGCATTAACCACGGTTTGTGTGGATTTTCCTGTTATGGAAGTTTGGGAGCGAGCGAACCGGTCGGCAATGCCCTGGGTGTTTTTAGCATCAATTTCCTCTTAGTTTGTGTACCATTCTGTTCGAGTATATACAGCTGTCCATCTCCCCCCATGAGACGATTCTTTCATCCTTTGTCCGAGCCGTTCATCACGACGTGCTTTCTCCCTTCAGCTTCCGGTCATATCGCCATCAAAGCGACCGAGACGGCAGGGTAAAGAGGTGTTTGGCACGACAATGATTGAGTGGTGTGTTGCCAAACACAGTGAAATTGCGAGCGTCGTGGAAAAGGGACGCAATTATTGACCAGTGGGACAGGTTAAATCCCAATTAAGCTAAGCAAAACTGGGGTCAAAGTAGGGCCCACGAACAGAATGTTACTTGCACCAAGTTGCCACCACTCTTTCCTCCTCGGTTCTGTTATAACCCCGTCACACACTCTCACTCGATTCAATTTCGGGTTCAACCAACAAACGGGGACGATTACGCATTAGAGTCTTGTATAGACATGGGAATACGCGGACCGTTACGCGCTAGAGAGTGCTAAAGTTGAATGTATTTTGTCACACTTGCTTACCCCATATTGTGCCTTTCTCACTTCACCCCTTAACTTAGACCTTTTATGCAATTTTCCTCATATTTGACTCTACGCTTCGTTCATCGTATTCGTTGTATTGAGCTCCCCTCCTCCACTTAGCCCACCCCGCTCCGCGAAACCCTCCTCTCCATCATCACCATTCCGCGCAACACTCCCGGCATGCATATACTAAATTTGTAGGGCTACGATGCGATGCCGTGCAATTGGATACCATATTGCTCGGTGAGGCAAAAACTGGTAGCACGAAATGCACTGAAGGATAGCGTTACGCCATCGGGAGATCATGGAGGGTAGGGGAATGGGGAGAAAGTTACACGGCACGGGCACGGCAAGAACTCTTGGAATCTACCATCATCAGCATGTACGTGGAAATCACCTCTTCAGCCAATCGTAAGTTTAGCTTGACAGATTAGAAGAACCGTAAATGCAAATTGGCGGGATCGAATATGTCCAAAGGGCTCGGACTGAACCGTGTCGGGAGAGCACTAATCTTTAGAGGCTTCTGCCTCTGGATCCGGAAACCGGTGGCGTGTCGAGGATAGGGAGTTGCCGATTGAAGAGTTCCCATAGTATCCGGAGGGGGGTATCATACTTCACGAGTCGCGATGCTCCTGTCCATCCGACTTCTATAACAACTTCCCGCAATAAATATCATGTTGAATCAGAAAGATCGAATTTATAGAGGATCGTAACCCAGGGCCTGTGTTCCATAAATTTATCTTATCACCTGGAAAAACAATCGCAAATCTTTTACCAATAGAACAGGACGTTTTGTCGAATGGTTAATCGCCATACCCTGCCAACTTGTGGGAAGGACACAGGAGCTTTTTTTTCTTTTTCTTTTTTCAGAAGCAATCTGTTACTAAGATATTGCCACCTAAAATCCAGGGAATACGGTTTTTCATTTGGATGTTTGAGGATATGGGATTCAAATCAATCATCCACCGGCTTTTGGGCAACTCTCTTCCCTCGACCCCACCTTTCCCTTAACATTTGAAATCATCTATTCTTACCTATTTATTAACTGAGGTCGATATTACGGATTGCTTGGGTCCTACGAATTCCGGTAGGGTGCGGTACGCACGTATGGAGCTACCGATACGATGCAATAACTGCACGGTATATCGCCGTAATTTTACCGGGTGCAGCAAGCCGTACCGGTACAAATCGCGCTTTAGATCTTGAGGGAGATGCAAGAGGGGAGTGGGGAGAGGGCCAACACATGATATATCGAGCAGGGAAAGAAACCCGAATTTAGGATTTTAAACACAATTAACAACAGCACAGTAGAGAAGAATATAACCGGTACAACTTGGGCCTTCCTACACACGATCCTCCCCGTGCAATACCAAAGCCTCATCTTTAAGTATTTTGTCTAACCATCCTCTATATCTCCAGGTCGGCCATCTACTGTAGGATCCGCTTGCCCCAAGGAAACTTAATCCCTCTGCAATTTCCACCGCATGAACTCTCCTGGCAAAAGACACTATTATCCAGGATTGGGTTTGTGATGTGGGGTGTCGTTTTCAGGTATCGTGCTTTACAGCTGTAATTTAAGGTACAGTACTACCAACTTTCGGAGCACTGAGGCATACCGTATTATCCGAACACTGGGGGCCCCAGGACGTGGCGATTGTCTCTCTGCCGATTGTATCGGAACAAGGGCCGCTAGGAAGATAAACTCGCGGTGGGTAAAGTGGACCAGGGATATGGGGTATCCTCTAAACTCGCTCCTAAGCCAGCCTTGCAAAGTGTTTGATCGCCTGTGGAGGGTCGGGATGGATACCGCATAACCTAGAAGAGCTTGCTATGTGCGTAGGCATGTGGGTAGAGAATGGTGCGGTTGAGGGCCTAGTAGGAATGGCGCTTAGGTTATTGGTATTCGAGAGGGGGTGTGGAGGGCGATATCTTGGCCTAAGGACATGCTGGGGTTGGTGGATATTCGGGACTGGATTAGCGCTATTACTCCAGCATGGCCTTTGTGAGTAGCCCACCAGAGTGGTGTTCGTCCACGGGAGTCTAGTTTGTTGGGGTTGACCTCGCCCCGTCCGAGTAGGATTTCCACCACTCCCTCATGCCCATGCCAGATAGCCCACCAGAGTGGTGTCTGGCCGTCGTTATCTAGTTTTTCGGGGTTGACGTCGTCCCTCTCGAGTAGTATTTTCATTACTCCTTCGTGCCCAAAACAAGCAGCGGAAATTAGCGGTGTTTGGCCCCTGTCATTTGGCTTGTCGGGGTTGACGTCGTCCCGTCCGAGTAGTATTTTCACTACTCCTTCGTGCCCATTGTAAGCAGCAGAAATTAGCGGTGTTTCGCCATTGTCACTCGGTTTGTCGGGGTTGACATCGTCCCTTCCGAGTAGTATTTGCACCACTCCTTCGTGCCCATTGAAAGCAGCAGAAATTAGCGGTGTTTCGCCATTGTTACTCGGTTTGTCGGGGCTGACGTCGTCCCGTCTAAGCAGTAGTTCCACCACTCCCTCATGCCCATTACAAGCAGCCCACATGAGAGGCGTGATACCCGCGTGGTCTCCCTGGTTGATATCACAGCTTTCCATCCCTACCAAATCAGCCACAATCTCAACAATCCCGAAGACCGATGCAAGGTGTAGACCGCTGAACTGGAAGGGTCCATCGAAATCAACACCATACAAATTCGGTTCCTGCGCATTTAAGAGGATTTTAGTGGATATGTGATTACTGCAGTCGTCAAATAGTTTTAGCGCCAGCGATTTCGCGCAATCCGAGAGATCCCTTTTTGCGTGCATTCCCCAATATAGAGAAGAATATTCGAGAAACGGTGTGCCCCGGAGACTGGGAGGGGGGCTGATCGAAAAAGCCTCGACCTGTTGGGAATTAAGATAACTTAAGCAGGTCTCTGCCATTGTCGAGTGAGCCGTACCAAAGAGCTCGGGGTGAATCCGGAGGTACTCTAGGAGGGTAAAGTGGATTAATCGGACCGTGGAAGTCTCCTTATCCACGACAACAAGTCCTTGGCAACAGGTTAGCAATGTCCCAATTGAAGGAACATTGTCGGTATTGAGATTTGGTGGCCCAATTTCGACTGCTAAGGCGTGACACAGCTCCCCCGCTTTCAAGGGCCGCTCCGAGTAAGAGATCCACATCAAAGCGGCCATTCCGAGCCTTGCTTTCTCCCCACCTTGCCCTTTTATCCGATCTAATGTTGCACCATAAGCATCCCCCAACCCCAAGCCATCGGTCATTGCGCTCAACTTTTGTCGCCTGCGATGGATTGTGGTTTCTTGTAGGATCGCATCGATATTGAGCGAGACTAGTAAAAATCTAGATATGTATCTGTTAATGGATAACTTCAAACAGCTTCTCCAGCGTCATTTCTACGTACATTTCAGATATATCCTGAGGGATTTTCTTCAAGATGTCTGCCTCCAGACTATCATCCATCGCATCTGGGTTTGTGTCCTCGGATAGCCTGGCACGAAGATATCTGATGATATCATCTCTCTTGGGACTTATGCGCACAGTCGTTACTTTTCCGGTAAGATGCCTTGCGATCTCGGGTCGAATGTGTGGCCTTCCGGCTACGAATATTCGAGTTCCCGGAGACTTTTGGAGAATTTGATTCAGTAAATTGAGAAGCTTGACTCGATGTTCTGCCGCACATTCATCTAGAGCGTCGATGCAAATAAACGTGCGCTTTCTAGAAGAGATGGTCTCTAGCATCTTCACAACATCGGAAAGTCGTGGTCCCCGCCCACCAATGGCATTTTTTCGCTCTTGGTATATTCGCGATATCTCCTCCGGGATCTCCTCCAGCCCGCAAACCAGCTGTTTCAGCAGGGCCCCCAGCATGCTCGTGGCGGACTGCTCCTTTCGGACCGCAAAGTCAAAATAAAAACATGCAACGGTCGCATTTTGTCCCCCAGCCTGATCACACAAGCTGTCTATCACCAATGAGCTAACATTACGGGCTGTCAGCGCTTGCCCTTTTTCTTCCATTCCTCTAGGTTCGCCTTTGTTACCTAATATAAGTTTTGCCGACCCCGGGATCTCCATAGCAAAACAAGACTGCGTTATCGGATTCACCTCCCCCGCTAAAGGCGTACCATCTTCTAAATTCCTCGGTTTGAAAGACCCATTCCCCTACCTTCTCAACTCGGCGGTCTTAGATATCCTGGTGCCGTAGCCTGGGGTCTAGTGGCGACAACCAGGTCAAGAGTTGAGACCGGTCATCGGCAATTGTAAAGTTCCACGTATTAACAGTTGTGTTAAAGGAGCTGGTATTATTACTGAATGGCTGAAACATTTTCTGATTTTGCTGCTTTGGGTATTGTACTCGTATCGTACAGTAAGTGGTTGATGGATGATAGTGTGAGTCGACTCCTGAAGTTCCGAAAGGAAAGCGGGGTACCGGTATTTTGTGGAACCGAATAGAACCCCCCTGAGTCGACTACGATACCTTCGAGCAGCCCAATCAATCTCCCGAATTTGTGCCAATACCCTGCCGATTCCGATTGCACCGGTTCGGTACCGTCGCAGGGAATATCGCATCCTCCTACGGTAGTCTACGGTACGGTAGCGAATGAGACGCACCCGAGCAGCCGCACAGCACAAATATTGATGAACCAACACCCCGGAGCACCCGGGGTGGAAGCAGCTATTATCTTTGTAAACCTATATACAAGTACAGTACATCAAGCCTTAGGAATGAATCGGCCGAAAAAAACTCGCACGCCACCTGGCTTCAAGCCTCGCAGCATTGCCCCTGGTAAATTTGATATAAATACAGGCCTAGAAGCTCATCTCGCGCAAAGCTCTCTCTGAGGATAGGGCTGCGAATTCTTATGATAAATCTATCGCGACTGCCAAGTACAGCACTCATAGGTTGCTACATTTACTACAACCTATGATACCCCATCTTTCCAAGTTATCGGGGATAATCTTCAAAACTAAAACCAGTTGGACGGCCAACCCAAGTAGTAATTTCAAAGAGCCATTGGACCTATTGATGAATAGCCCTCTATAGGAACCTTGTGTAATACAAGATCCGAGACTCGCCTCTAAACCAACTAACCGGGACCAGGGAGCAAATCCCGGATGGCTCTGAAAGAAGTTGCCATGTGCATGACACTCTTAGGATCTTAGGATGCTGTACTTGTTTGTGCTGTACCCTAAAAAACGTAAGCAAAAAACTAGAGTACCATGATTAGTTTAGTACTATACATGCAAAAAAAAAACTCCTCTTTCATTCGCTCACATAACTGCTATCATACACTTTACCTCTGACGAGTTAGCAAGAAGGAAAATTAACTCCAGACATCACCACTCTCTCCACAAGATACTACACAGTACTGCCGCGACTTCTGACGTTCGTGCGTTCTTTGGTGGGATTTTGGCACAGCAATATCTTCGTGTCACCACCGATATCCTTTATGTCCCAGAGAGCCTTGATAACAGAAGACGAGGTCGCCCCAACAAGAACGACAGTTCAGGCTACATCGATTCGTCTCAACAACAGGATTCATAGAAGAATTATCGATTCTGCCAGTTAGTTGTCTGTAGAAAAGAAAAGGAAGCAATAGAAAAATGAAACCGAAAAAGAAAAAAAAACCCATATCCATTACTCGATCTCAGTCAATGCACATCTACTCGTATGAACGTCTACGTTGGCAACCACGCAACTCAAGCGTCCACCAGTAAGCCTACGGCAACCTACATACCACAAAATTACCAGACGCCGTTACGGTAGCCAGGCCAGCACAAAAAGACTCTTCGGATCTCAAGGGAGATGCAGGGGGGGGGGGGTTACAGACATGGCCGATACTCGAGCGCTCGAGCAGAAGGGGGAGGAAACCAACCCTAGTTTTCTAATGCACAGATAACCCCCTGTATTGTGGATAAGAATATCCTGGATCCAACTCACGAAAATCCCATATTTTTACGATACAGGTTTGCGATCAAAGCTTCGCCCGTTTCTAGGGAAACGTAACCTGAGAGCACTTTCTGCGACGTGAACTCCCACGACAAATGACACTATCACCCACCTTCAAATCCTACAGCGCAATGTACGGTTTCCCGGTGTCGCACCTCCCAGCTGTAACCTACGGTATTTTATCAACTGTTTACAATACGGCGGCATACTTCACTATCCGAACACTACCGCACTCAGCAACACCAGATACAGCATATAAAGCCAAACGGCCCAATCCCCAACACGAAAGTCAGACGGAATGCCCGGGACGAGGCGACCACACAAATTCCGAATATCATAGTCTACCACGGAACCATTTTAGTGCGCACTTGCCAACGTACGGATACCGGGGGGGGGTCTTCAGAGTATGATCCGACACAGTAGTGCACAGTAACTTACATCTGTAATTTGTGGCCACGGCCCAAATCCTATCTTGCCCACAGCAAGAGCTACCTTTCCTCCGCCCCTTTCACCACCAATAATACTAGCAGAAGCCGCATAATACTCTCAACCCGTGATTCCCTCACCGGGAACGAAGAGGGACTGCTCACTCGTCGGCGGTCAGGAATAAAGCGTTCATACCACCACCCGCCGCCGCTGCAAGGCACATGCTTATACGAGTAGAGTATCATATCATACCTCGCCGCGAAATAAACACAATTCAAGTCTGACCTGCTGTAGGACCGTACGGATTAGTGCACCTCTCCAAAAGTTGGTGACTAGGATAAGTTAGATTCTATATAAGGTATAGTCTAGTAGAGGTAGGGTTTGGATACCATGGAAAACTTGCTCACTACCCTGTTACTGGTATATATATATATTATATATATCTTGACTGTTTCGAAACAACTTTTTTATGATAACTGCTCTGTCTGATAATATTCTACTTTGTATTATTCATGAAGAATCTTGATAGCTTCCCACCCCCCCATTGAGAGGGTACTCGGGTGCTACGGTAAATCTACCATAATATACTGTACTGTACCGGTACTATGCTACCGTTGAGCCACAGCACTCCCACGGACTGAACGAGGCAATTGCACAGTACTGTATTATACAATGTGAAATATTGGTAACTGGCCTTCCCTACCCACTCTGCAGATTTTCCAGTTTTCAAGTGTGTGAGGTTACTCTCATTGGATGAGATAATCTTGGTGACGCTCCCGTGGAGCAGGTGCCCTTTCTTCACTCATTGTCCTAGCATTAAACCTCAAGAATCTCTGCACCATCTATCCAGAAATTCGCCTAATGAGTCAATGTGAGTGGGTGGGTAAGTTGTAAGATAGGTTCTCGTTCTACCTCCCAATATGTAGGTACCATAGCCTGCCTCCCCGAGTGTAATACAACACAACACTCTGCCCTGGCTAAGTCACCTTGATGTCTCATCTTAACTTTGGGTATCAATCACTTATGTATTCACCGCTAGGTCAACTTAACTTTGTTACAGTACAGGGTATAGAGAAAAGTGAAAAGGAGAAGAAAAGTAATCACATTTTATCGATATCAATACCAAGCAAAAGGGTATCATAGAAAAGCCATAGGATGCATATCATACGCTATACGAATAAAAGAAATAAAAGAAAGAAACGTTTCGACACCCTAGGAACAAGGAGAAAGGAGAAAGGAAAAAGGAAAAAGGAAAACGGGAAACCTCGTAGGCAATAGCGACCCCTCGATCCCCCCTCCCTCTCCCGACCCATCCCTAAAGCTACCTATTCCATCCATTCCTATGCACGCATGAATTTTACGGATCCCGCAAAACAACCGACGTAGTTGAGAAAAAAAGAAATTACAAGTGAATAAAAAAGAGAATGAAAGGGTATGAAAAAGCACATTGCAATGGACAAGAACAAAAAA
The DNA here is from genome assembly GCA_006112555.1 of Tuber indicum. NCBI lineage: Eukaryota > Fungi > Ascomycota > Pezizomycetes > Pezizales > Tuberaceae > Tuber > Tuber indicum. The sequence goes on along the minus strand of VBSK01000394.1, from coordinate 1,330,383 downwards.
AAAGGCTTCGGAGAAGGAAACCGGCTTCACCAATCAATCAAACTTTCATAAACGACACATCTAGGGTATCATAAGAGTCCACTCGCCCCACAGGTATACCACCATCCCCCGTAACAAACACCAGCAATATGAACAAAAAAAAATAAGGAGGAAAGGAAAGGAAAGGTAAAAAACGAGAGCAATCTAAGCCCCAGTGCTCATACCACTAATACTTCTGCTCATGGGCTCATCGGAAAAGTCCAACCCGAGTGCTGGGTAGGCCTTTGACTTCCTTCCCGCCTCATTGCCACCTTGCCCTTCGCTCTGATCATCAGCTGCCATTCTCCTAACACTACCACTACTGCTCCTCCGTCCATCTGCGAAACCACTCTCCTCCTGCTCTCTCATCAAACGCTCCAGCTCGGCGTCCATGTCGTCATCGCCTTCCGCAATTTCATCGGCATCGTACTCTCCAACCTCTTCCTCGTTTGTGGGGAGCACGCCATCGTTATTCTCCTTGCCACCTGCGCCTGAGAATGCACGACCGAGCTTTTGGCCCCAGCTATTCTTCCGCCTCTCTGGGCCCCCAACACTCTTGGTTGACTGGCTTCGCTTCAAGAGCCCTAAGCTGGCGGAATACTCCTTCTGTCCCAAACCCAAGGTGCTACCGCTGAGACTGGTTCTGCCAGATTTTGACGACGTCCCTAGAGTTGGTGAATCGCTCTGGACTTCGTTGAGAGAGAGATTCCGTCGACCGTTGGTGCTTGACTTGGCGGCTGGGCTGTTGCGAATTTTGCGTAGAGCGGCGTTGGCATCGGCCTTTGATGAGCGCGAGGAATTACCTTTGGGTTTCATTAGGAGGGCCTTTGATTGCTCAATCACCCCCTCGACAACCCTTCGTTCAAGCCCTTCAACCCTTGCATCAAGAAGCATGAGCTCGTCCCGCCTTAGGTCCAAGGCAGTCTCTAAGCCAGCAACTTGACCAGCAAGCTTTAATTTTCGTGTATAAAGTGCGTTGGTTTCTTCCTTCAAGGTGTCAACAGAGTCCTGGAGGCTGGAATGCTCTGCCCGAAGAGATGCCGTCGCAACTTCCACAATTTTCCTTTCTGTGATAGCCTTCTCAAGATCCATCTCGGCTTGCCTTGCCGCATCAATTTTAGAGCTCGCATCTTCCAGGAGAACCTCCTTTTGCATTGAAAGAAATTCAGCAATATCGGCGGAGGTGGTGGAAACCTGCTTCTGGATCGAGTCGAGGAGACTGAGTTGGGGAAGATACTTGGCCACTGAGGCGTTCCCGGAAATCAACGCGTTGAGCTTTTCTTGGGTTTGAGAGTCATCATACGCAGGGGGGGGAGGTATAGCGTCGATATCTGTCTTCTTAGCGATCTCTTTATTCGCCTCCTGGAGAAGATTCTTTAGTTCCAGTAAAGCATTGAGTAGTGCTGGCTGCTGCCCCTTTAGTTCATTGTGCATCCCATCCACAAGTCCGAGCACATCCTCAACCTGCTTTTGGGTCCTGCGGTGCTCATGGGTGACTGTAGTATTCGATTCTTCCACCGCTTTTTTCACCGCAAAAACGTCTTCTCTAACTTCGGTTGCACGTTCTTCGATGGACGTATTTATATCGGCCAAAGCCGACCTATTCGTAGTCCGAGATTCCTCAACGGCAACCTTAAGTCCTGATAGGTCGGCCTGAGAATTTTCGATTTTGGCGGTCAATGCGGATACGACTTCCATTACCTCAGAAGCGGCGGCGTCGACAGCGTCCGTCATTCCCACGAAACCCGTTGACGTTTCGTCCTTTAGAGCTTCGACCTGGCATCTGACACCGCCGATCTCTTGCTTTGCCCCAGCGGCGGAACTTATAACAGCTTCCTTGATACTTGAGATCATCTCCTTCGCCTCCGAGATGGCACCCTTAATGCTGACATTGCCTCCTTTGACCTCATGGTGGACTTCAAATATGCCACTAGAAACCCCAGAAATTCCTTCCTTCGTATCAATTTGAAGTTCGGAGAGTGAAAGGTTGATACCGGTCAGGCCATCTTGGGTTTCGGTTCTCAATTTTGTGAGTGAATCGGCAACGCCCGTAGTGGCTTCACTGCTTGAGCTCTGCAGAGCTTCAACCACGGTCTGGACCGCAGTGATTGAACCTCTAAGGTCTGTGTTTGACTCGTCGACGGCATTAGCAAACCCTGTAATGCTATCCTTGATTTCCGTGTGTTTTTCCTCAACCAAGGTTTTGACGACAGCAACCTCGACTCGACATTCACCTACAGCAGAATTGACATCAACAATTGCCTCCTTTTCTTCGGCCCGGAAGTTACTAAGCTCATGTCTTATTCCATCTGTTACCATCCGAATTGTCTCAACACCTTCTTCCAGAGTTGACTTAGTGGCTGGATCTGTACCGGAATTCTTTTCCACTACCTTCCGGAGTTCCTCGAACGCTTCTTTGATTTTCTCAACCTTTTCGCCAACTTGTGTTCTTTCTGGTTCGTGTGGGATATGGTGACCGGACCTTGACATTGCTTCCCGAATTTCTCGCCTTAAGCCATCGATGGCTTCGGAGGGATTAGTCGCCTTGGCAGCTTGAACACTCTTCTCTACGTAGACCACCATCTCTTCCTTCAGAGTGCTTATCCATTCTCTAACTTCGGTATCGTCCGGCTTGCTAGCGACTAGGGAACCCATCGATTTTTCCATCACTTCCTCGATATCCCTCTTGAGCGATTCCATCGACTCCTTCATTTCTTCACCAGATGTTGCTGACAGCCCAGAAGCCACCGGAACCCCTGAAATCCCGGAAAGACCCTCAAATTGAGCCTTCAACGCTTCAATAGTCTCTTTTATATCAAGGCCTTCGACCTGGAGCTTCAAGGCTTCAAGTGCATCACCAGATTTCCCCAATAACGTCTCCACCTCTCTCTTCAACTCTTCCATGGCGCTCGTAATTTCTGTCGAGGAAGAAGCATCCAATTTCTCCGCTAAAACATCCACCCCTTTCCTCAACTCCTCGATTGACTCTACCACACTGCCATCAGACCCTTTGTGTTCCAAACCCTCGGTTTGCATCTTCAGTTCCTCCACGATTTCGGTTACTGCACCACCCTTGGAGCTTTCTGCCAATGCCCCAATCTGAACCCTCAGGCCATCGATGGCTTCCATGACAGTAACATTGGGCACCGCAATCCTGGTTTCAAAAAGTTCCCCAAGCTCGGTTTTGAATCCCTGTAGTACAGTCCGAATTCGCTCTGCCGCTTCTGTGTTCTCGGCAGGAAGAGGCATCATCGATAATTGTAGTGTGTCACGAACATCGCGTTTCAATTCTTCGATCGCTTCTTTCACACTCTCTTCGGAATCGAAGGTCGAATTCGCAATGGCGGCTGCTAAGCTGTGTTGAACCATCTCACCAATCTCTGATTTGAGACCTTCAAGTACTCCCTCTATTCTTTCAGCAGAACGGGGTGGGAGTCCTTCGGTGTCGGTGGGCCTGGGGGCCACCATAGACATTGTTTTATCCATTAATTCACTCACCTCCCTCCGGAGCCCTTCGATGGCCTCCCTCACATCACCGGAGCTTTGCTCAGACGGCGGCGATTTAGCGAGAATGCTGGCAATGTCGTTTTTAATCTCAGCGAGGAGTTCTTTTGTTGCCTCGTCCGAGCCATATTGGGGAACAATCATAGATGCGGACTTTTCTACCATTCCAGCAATCTCCTTCCGAAGGTCCTCCAACAGCTCCTTGAGATTGCCTGAGTCAGAAGCTGCAACCAGGGACTTTTCCAGGGCGCTTCCGATGTCCGCTCGGAGGCCCTCAATGGCTTCTTGAATTTTGTAGGTAGATTCTCCGGTTTGAGGCGTGCCAACAGCCATATTGATACTCTTCTCAACCATTTCGTGGACCTCCTTCTTGAGATCTTCGATGGCGCTCGTCATTTTTTCGGACACCTCCGGATTGGAAATCATAGACCTTTCAACTTCCGTATTTTTCTCAATTTGTCCAACCACCTCCTTCATCTCATCCAGAGCCTCCTTCACCACCCCTTCAAGGCTGGACGTTGAGTTGGAAGAAATGGCTTCTGATATTGACTGGCTCACTTCTCCTAGCTCAGCCTTAAGTTCGTCAACCGCTTTTTTCAATTTTTCGTCCGTTTCAACAGAGGAATCACTAAATAGAGCAATTGTGTTATCCATGGTTTTTGTGATCTCGAGAGCTAACGACTCGATTCGCGCCTTAATAGATTCTGCCTCAGGATATGATGTAGGGGGCGCCAACGCGGTTACTGACTTCTCCATCAACTCGGTGACCTCGGCTTTTAGTTGGTCGATTGAAGTCTGTATTTTCTCGGTGCCTCCAGCTTTATCAGTGATGACAGATTTCATGTCTGTAATGGCTGCGCTCGTTTGGTCGTTAGAAGTATTAAAGGATCGCTCAATTAGCTCTCCAAGGGTGCACTTTAGAGCTTCTATGGCCGCTTGGGTTGGGGCGGACTCCTCGAGTTTGGCAAGCCCTTTTGAGCTAGATTCACTTGTTGACAGGATTCGCTCAAGGAGGTCTTTGGCTTCGGTCCTAAATGTTTCAATCGAAGTCCCCGGATTCAAAGTATTGATGGCCTCAACGCTCTGCTCTGTAGCTCGTTGGAGTTCAGATTTGAGTTCTGCAAGTGCTTCCTTAGAATCCGCAGCCGCGAAGGCAGCCAAGCTTCTCTGCGCCATTGCTCCCAGCTCACTCTTTAGCTCTTCTATGAGAGAGACGGGGTTAGAATTGTTTATGGCCTCAACAGCCTTCTCCGCAGACTCCTTCACGGCTTCCATATTCTTCTCCAGGAGCTCCTCAACCTCGCTCTGGAATTCTTCCACCACAGCCCTTACACCGACATCTTGCTTCCAGATCATCTCATCCCCATTGGTAAGCATTGTCTTCTGTAAATGTTTGTGGAGGAACATAAGCTCTTCGATTTTCCGGAGAGTTGCACCCTCAAACTCGGCGAGTCGGTCATTCCCACTACTAACCCCAGAACGCACCACTTCGAGGAGCTTGCGAGTTTCTCCCGTCTGGGAATGGGTATTTGAAACAGTGTTGCCGAGTTCTTGGAGAAATCTGCTGATGTTGAGCACGGTCTCGTGGGTATGAGTATTGGCGCTGTTCATATCTTTATGGAAAACCTTGATCAAGGCGTTTATGGTGGAAAGAGTGATATCTGTGCGAGTTGTAGTTGACGCAATGTTAGCAAGAGCGGTGATAGCGGCCTCATTGTCCAAGTCAGGTGGGAGAGGAGGATTGGTCATGGTGAGTGCTGTAGATTGCAGACCTGGGGTGCTGTGTAGCCTGGATATTGCCTGTCTCTGTTCCGTAACCAGAATTTCAATCTCCTTCATCAGGTCTTTCAATGCTTCATGTGCCTCCTTGTCATGGCCAGCCCACCGTTCTTTCCATTCATCGATGAGTTTCTGAACATCTCGAGCTGTCTCCTCGCCCGAATCCACGCCCTGCTTAATATGCTTTAAAACATTGAGAATCTCATTGCTCTCCGCCGAGTCTCGTGTAGATTCTGTTCCTGTAGTATCTTGTGATGAAGGTGAGCGCTTAGTTGTAGATGAGCCGATGGAATTTGCCAAATCTTCCTTCACGCCATCCATCCTAGCTTTGATCTCTCCGAGCAAGGAGAGAACCCTTTCATCTCCTCCTTTATCCTTCAGTTCTTCAAGGGAGGACAAGACGGCATCGATTCTAGAACCCCCCTCCTTGTCTCGAATTTCCTCTAAAAGGGAAATGACCTGCGCGTTTCCACCTTCCTCCTCCTTTTGCTTCAATTCCTCAAGTAAACTAATGATCCTCACATCACTTTCTCTCTCTTCCCTCTGATATAGAGTCTCTCGGATAATCTGAAGCATAGACACTATCTTCTCATCCATATCACTATCCCTCTCCCTCCCAGGGATCACAAGCTCTTTCCCTTTGCTATAGTCTCGCTCCTTGAATTCCTCCAGCAAAGATAATATTTTTTCTTCGTTTTCCAGCCTATCTAACTGGGGCTTATTGAGGGTATCTTGGATATCTCTCAAGAGATCGATGACGCGGTCCTGTTCGTCTTTCGTGGACATTTCTCTCAAAACCCGCTCAAGAGTTGCCATTTCGAGACCAGATTTGTCGCCTCTGGCTCCAGGTGGGGTTGCGAAGTTATCACTCGCATAGCTTGAAGCTCGACTACTCGTAGAAGCGCCAGAAGTGATAAGCGGAAGCGAAGGATTAGTGAGTAACCTGTCACTCTCCAGACTATGGAGGTTATGGACGAGGTCCCGAAGGGATTGACGGATATCTTCATCTCTACTCTTAGTCGCCTCTTTGAGGGAGATGAGATCGGTAGCATTGTCTTTAGAGCGGCGAGAAAGATTTGCCATCTCCCTCTGAAGACTGTTGGCTATCGACGTGAGCCCGGAGAGCTGGGATGTGATCGTCTCAAGTTCCTGAAGCGACAATTTAGGCCCATCATCCCTTCCTTTATCTCGGCTTCGTGATTCCCAGTCACCTTGCCCCCCGTCTCGATCACGAGGAAGAGGAGGAATGCTATAGTCTTTAAAATCTTTGAGGTCCTTAAGATCCTTGAACTCTTTAAAGCCTTTGAAGTCTTTAGTGGTAGCAAGTGCGCTGGAAGGAATTGCAGCCGACATTGATTCGTGAGATTTGAGGTTACGCAGCGGTGGAAGGAGATTTGGCAGGCGATCAAGGTCCAGTGAACCACGATAATCAGGCGGGGGGGCGGGCGTAGGCGCCTGTTCCCTAGCCGGAAAGCTAGTGCTACTCCCAAATAATTCCTTGGGTGTAGGTGTCCCGCTTTTGCTGGGCGAACTCGATCCTCCATTCAAGATGAGGTTACCCATCTCACGAACTGTTTGAGATGGTTGCATGGAATTCATCCGCCTATGAGAAGCCATCACTTGCTGTGCTCTGGTTGGCGATATATTTGGCCCCGAAGGGGATCCTTCTCGATGGGGTGGGGCTTGAGGCGCTCTGCGAGTTGGTGATATCTCTCTTGAGATTGGTGTTGGGGACGCTCTATCTGCCGCAATGAATGGGTTCTGCAGCGTCCCAACTGTGCGAGGCGAGTTCGGAGCTCCAGGGTGAGGATTTAGAGGAAGAGGCGGGGGGTGCCTAGTGGGGTCCGACGAGTCCCACCTGTTTCCAAAATGCGTGAGGATTAACGAATATAAGAAAGGCTTATTTTCAAGAGAAATGGTTCATGTAAGGAATTTAGGGGAGAGTGAATACTAACATTGGCGGGATGTGGGTAAGAGCTTGGGAGTTGGGGGCAGATGAAGAGGATGAAGATGGAGTTTTGGGGGCAGCAGGTGCTGCAGGCGGCATATTTGTTTAATGTTGTTCTGTTTATTCCACCTAATTGTATCATAGAGCACCCACGTCAGTTAGCGGGATGATGCAAGGGATTAGCGTGAAATGGGGCTCAAAGGAATTGAAGCTCACGATGAAAGTAGTCTACCCTCCCTACGCAAAAAGGAAGGAAAGCAAATATCTGGGGAGCAAGAAGAAAGGTAAATTATTGAAAGCAAGAGGAGTGATAGTGATGAGGGGAGACGACGAAAAGAGAGACAGAAATTGAGATCGAGGGGAACAGGGGAGGTTATGTTTGCTTCGATGTAGTATTGATCCTGGCTTGATGAGCTGCAGTACAACAAACGTGTGCATAGGGCGAGAGAGGGCAAACAAGAATCAGTGCCCAATTAGTCGACCAACACACATAGACTCAGCTGTTGAGCGGAGAATAAACACTAAACACCAGGCCTCGTGGGGATTGGGTCGTTGCTATGGAAACGATAACCTTGTGTCCATTACGTGTGGCTTGCGTGGGGTAAATCGTCACCAAAAGTAGGAAAGGTGGCGCAGATCAATACCCGGCAAATATTTGATTTACCCTCGTGCAAGCAGAGGAGGAAAAAAAAGGGTTGGTTGCAACTGTGACTGCCCTGCCGCAGTTCTCCCCACAAATCCAACCCATCGAATTTTAGTGCATCAGAAACTCGTCCAACGCCAAACTACGGAGACTACGGCAATAATCCACAACACCCCACGACAAATCCCCCTTTCCCTATTCTCTCACCGCGGCAGGCATACGAAATGAAGTGTACGTACAATCCTCCTGCTGCTATTTTTTTTCGCCCCGGAAGCCTCCAGATGTCGTTCTGCTCAGTGGATACTTGTCGGGTTTTCCAGGGAAATGCCGACTTCTCCCAAGAGGAGGGGAAACTCTAAATAAGTAATGGATTAGGGGGAGCGGTGGGACACGTTCGAGATCTTGTGGATTATCTGGCTAGCTCGGGGTATGTCTGTCCAGCAGAGCTGATATTTCGGTATTTCTTAGTCCTTAAAAACGGTAGAGTTGCTATCATCACCCGGGGCAGGTACGCCGGTAAGAAGGTGCGAAACCGAGATATCCTAATTTCTAAGGTCGTCTAAATGCTGATAAAAAATTCAGGTTGTCATTGTCAAGGGTTAGTCCGTGCGTTTTTCTCAATCCAACTCAGCAAGCTTCTAACCCTTGGAGAACCACAGTGATGGATGATGGCAGCAAGTCCCACCCCTTTGGTCATGCTCTTGTTGCTGGAATGGAGAGATATCCGTCCAAAGTCACCCGCTCGATGTCGAAGAAGAGAGCCGCCAAGCGCTCCAAGGTCAAGCCCTTCATCAAGATTATCAACTACAATCACCTCATGCCCACTCGCTACACCATTGATCTCGAGACCCTGAAGGGGGTCATTTCCCAGGACACCTTCAAGGAGCCTTCGCAGAGGGAAGAGGCTAAGAAGACCATTAAAAAGGCATTTGAGGAAAGGTACCAGAGTGGAAAGAACAAATGGTTCTTCACTCGTAAGTCATTCCGATCGAAACAGATCCCGGCATAGCGAAATTTTACTAATTTCATGTTGCACAGCTCTACGGTTTTAAGCGGTTCTTTGCTCTCTTTTTTTCCTCTTCGTGACGGTTTCATGTTGATAAAAAAACAAATAAAATTATACACCAGTTAAGGATGCCAATGGCCGGACATTTCTGTACTTGGGGTAAATGGCTGCTAAGGGCCATATTCCCTTCAGACATAGCACGGCAGCCGTAGGGTTTCCGTTGGATGGCCCGTCAAATGTCCTAGTTTTATACTTGCGATTGCTTTGGCCAGAATGCTGTACAATTTCTACCAAATTTATTCATTCCTTCCTGGATTCCGATCCTATGCTCGAGTAACGTACCCATAGCAGCCACCAATGCCGCACCTAAATATGGGGATAGTATGTTTTATCTATCGAACAAACTAGGACTGGTATGGGACAGTTATTTGTGCTACCATGCTGATACTACGGTACTATCAAAGAGCACCTCATACTACCGATATGTTATTCATTGCAAAGTAGAAGGTGTCCTCGAAACCTAGCTCTAAAGTCCATTGCTAGACGAGCACTGACCGAATACTGTAAGCGGACACCTGAGACTCCAACAATGTCAGAAGTGATGCCGGTGCCCCTAAGCGCTGGGGCTGAGAAGAGATCACCTACACGCCAAACCCGAAACCGTTCCATTTTTTCCCCGAATAGGACTTTTAATATCCTATTCGAGTATCATATTCGCTCATCCCATTCCCTCCTTTCTTTTGACACTTCCTCTCAACACCGCCCTTTCTATCTTTCTCCTCCTCTTTTAACCACCTTATCCCACCAACCTGTAGACCTGGCGTCCACAGTGTAATTCCTCTTCTTCCTCTCCTTCTAACATACAATCGTATACTTTCATTCAATAATCCTTAATAGGCATACGTACAGTACTCCACATTAAGATGTCAAATCCACCAAGCTTAAGCTCCTTCCAAAGCGATAAACCGCTTCTAGATCATCTAACCAGTAATTCCTCCTCTCCAACCAATAATCCCCCCCTCGCCCTCTCGAGGAAGAGAAAAGAAAGACCATGCAACTAACAAGGGCCAGTCGACCTCATCCTCGCGATCCTCAACCATACCTTCCTCAACCCCATTTTTGCCTGGTTAATCCCTCTAACCTACCGTGCTCAAACCTTCCAATACCACCATCCGCCGCTCTACTTATCCGCCGCCTACGCTGCCTTTGTAACGGTTCTGTGGATAGCGAAGCAGGTCAACCGCCGTCTAGCCTATGGCACCAAACGCGAGTTCGACTGGATGGAGGAAGTGGTAGTCATCACCGGTGGTGCCAGTGGCCTGGGGCTCCTGATCGCAGAGGTGTACGGTATGAGGGGCGTTACAGTCGCGGTGCTCGACGTGAGAGAGCCGGAAGGCGGCGAAGCGCGGAATGTAGAGTTTTACAAATGCGATGTTGGCGACAGGAAGCAGGTTGAGGCTGTTGCTAAGGATATCGAGAGGGACTTGGGGGCGCCCACTGTGCTGATAAATAACGCCGCGATTGTCAACGGAAAAAGGGTTTTGGAACTTTCGGCGGAGGAGATTGAGACGTATGTCCCCCCCTCTATCCTTCCCTGTTTTAAAAAGCTAGCGGTCAATGGTGGTGTATGGTACAAATAACTAACGCGTTGCCAACACCCAGAAATTTCAAAACGAACCTCCTCTCATCGTTCTACACAATCAAGCAATTCCTCCCGGGCATGCTAAAATTAAACCGCGGCTCAATCATCACAATCTCATCCGTCCTCTCCTCAATCGCCCCAGCCCAGCTCTCGGACTATGCCGCTTCCAAGGCAGCCCTAAAATCACTTCACTCCTCCCTCACCGCTGAACTCGCCGACCAACCAGGAATCAAGACGCTCCTGGTCACTCCCGGACAGCTCTCAACCCCCCTGTTTTACGGCGTTAAGACTCCCAGTAATTTCTTCGCCCCCGTGTTGGAGCCCGTTGACGTTGCCAAGGAGATCATTGCTGCGATCGATGGGGGGTTGGGTGGGCATATTTCCATGCCGGTATACTCGAGGTGGATTGGGGTCATGGAAGTTTTACCAGCCAGTGTTCAGAAGTTTTTAAGGTGGGCAAGTGGTGCGGATAGGGCAATGGCGGGGTTCAAGGGACGGAAGGTATTGGATCAGGAGGGGAATAAGACTTGGTAGGATTTGTGGTATTGTCGTTTTGCTGCGAATCTTTGTTGTGGAATGGGTACCATTTTTCGGAGGGATGGCTGGGTTTCTTCAAGCCTGCAAAGTATGCTCTGCACCGAGGCTAGGCTCGATTAAATAGATAGTGGAATGAATCAACTTTTCGTGGGCGAATCAATTTTACATCTGGGAGCACAATTACCGGTATATCTGTAGGACAAAAAGATCAAAGCAATTACTTCCCCGATCGTCATCGACCGGTAAAGTGTCTATTCGTCTAACCACGATCCCTAATCCAGCATAGAAGCCTGGTTGGTATAGAGCACCTCAACCACATCCGATAGCTTTTTAATAGTCTCCAACGCAGCATCATAGCTCTTATCCCTCCCAACCTCGTCAAACACAATCAAGCAACCGCTCCCCTGGTCCAACACCCCGGAGAAGACCTTATCCAGGATCATCTGACTCAGCTTGGCTTCCACATGTGGAGTCCCGAGGCCAACCAACTTGGCAACGTGCTCGATCTCCACGCGCGAGAAGGGCTCAATGACCCTGACCAAGTTCTGTTCCAGGAGGGTATCATATAGCGCGGTGAAGTGAGATCTGATGAATGGGTCAGATCCCAACTCCTCCTTGAAGGTTTCAAGAGCCTTTTCGAACTCGGCCAGGGAGCGGTTCGAATGAGCTCTTGCTACCGCTTTCATAGCCTCGATATCGCGGCCGGCGTACTTTATAGCGAGCTTACCGGTCATTATCTGATGGACGTCATCGGTAAGATTCAACATGATCTTTGAAAGAAGCATGTATTTTAGCGCTGCAATGGCCTTCTTCGTCTCGTCCTGGGCCGAGTATCCATCCAGCGCTTCGATAAAGTACGAGAAGGCCGTGTTGTAGTCCTTGTCTTCAGCGTGGAGAATCCCAGATTGCATATCTAAACCGGCTTGCATGAGTGGAGGGCAGTAAACGGCGTTGGCGGATGTGCGCGCGGAGGTCAAGGAAGCGCGAGATTTGGGGATGTTTCGGAGAGCATGGTAAGCCCGTGACTCCAGGAGCTGGACTTCTACCAAGACCATTTTGTCATCGAGGCGTTTTAGTTCTTTGAGGAGGGAGTTGATGAGTGAGAGGGCTTCGGTGTAGGAATGTTTTTGTAGGTAGAGTCCTACCAGACGGGTTTCGAGGTTTTGACGGAGGAAAGAGCGCCTCTCTTGGATGGCCCACTCAATACAGGATTTTGTAACGGATATTTGGATGTCGAGGGTATCAGGAATAGTGGTAAAGAGGTCGATTAGCTGGCGGACTGGAAATGGAAGTAGCCGTTAGCTGAGTTACAAGGTTATAGGGGGGGATAAGGTCATCCTTACCAATCTTTGCAGTCTTCGCCTTCGCAAATGAAGACATTATAGATCGGCTGGCTTTAATCAACTCTGCGAGCTCTCCCGTTCGTCTTCAAACAATTAGCAATCCATTCAACCAGATTGAAATTCAAACCCGGATCCATCTGGTCCGCGCAACCCCCGCCATCCGTATCTCCAAAACTAACCTAGCATCCCTATAGATCCCACCCAACGCAACCAACACCAGTTCGTAGTCCCTCAGCTCAGCATCGTTCATCCCCGGTGGCTTCGAAATCATCTCCTTATACATGGCCTCAGCCCTCGCAGGATCCCTCTTCTGAATTTCTTGAGCTTCCTCTAACCGACCCATGGCGAAGGATTTTCGATTTCGTTATCTGGGGAGCGTGGGGGGATGGATGAGGGATGAATGAATTTGGCGTGTTGAAGGATGGAGGTAGTTTGGTTGATGTCGAGTTGCTCTGGTTGACTTTTGGTGTTGGTGGTGGAGATTTGGCGCAAGAGCTGCCAAGACTGTCTTAGTAATCGTTCCAAGTCAATGAGAGGGGCAGCGGGAAAAGCCCTCTGCCCTGACGACGTCGTATGAGGGGCGGGGGAAAATCTTTTGTACTATGATAATAATATTATGATACTCGCAGATTCTGAATTAGGTTCTGGTAAGCCTCGCTATGGAGTTCTGGGAAGTTCTTACTCGTACAGGCAGCTATACGAATACGCTTGTTCCTTGTAAGAAGTTCTCGGCTATGGAGCATGACAGGACGCCCAGGACTCCGCCCTCGTTATGATAATGGTATCATACTACAAGTATTATAGTGTTGTAATATGACTTCCAAATATGCATCGGTTTTGTCATTTACTACAACAGAATATTTGATATGGGTTCATTATGCGATTGGGCTCATCTCATTACGCGGTTAACTATCAAAGAGTTTCTTCGGAAACTCTACCATGCTAGTAGTTTGGTTATCTCGCTTGTGTTTCCTTTCTCTTTACTGCTTGGCTATGTTATATTATTGTCGCTTGTTTTTCCTTTTCTCTTGTATGAAGTGCATGTCATGGGTGATTGTAGCATGCTCTCCTGTAGCATAAATAGGGCCCTGTAGCCTGCCAGTAGAGCATCAATCAAGCAAGAAGTACAACTTCAAACAAGAATTACAACATATAGCACCAAATTGCTTGAGCAATGAGGAATTCCCATAGCCTGTTGGGAAAGCTCGTATGATATCATACTACGGTAGCTAAGTCCTCCTCCGTCCCCAACCTCGCCCACGGCCACCGAGATTACGCTTCTCTCTCAGTCGTCCGAATCCTCTGTTGGTGATAAACTACATGTCGCCCTTCGAACGCGTATACTTCTACAACGGCATCGCCGACGACCCTCCCCACCTCTTCCAGCGTTCGGATCTCATGCAGCGTCCTTTCCCCATCCCTGAAGATAGGCCTATAGAGAGGCATTCCGCCATTCCGGTGAAGGCTGCCCACACCGCCAACCACCCTATCCTCAAGAACGCGATTTGGAAGGGGTCGGTTGCTCCTGAGATCATTGCTTTGTGCAACGAGGCGAGTCGTGGCATCCGCGTCTCGACGATGCTGCCTGTGCGTTTCTCTACCCTTGATGAAGACGGCAAGGACGTATTCGACGACCACATCGTTCTGTGGATCTCCGTTCATCCTGGCAGCACCAAGAAGACCAGCTGCCGTGGTGCCAACGCCCCCATCCTCGACATCTTCGCCAAATACGACATCCACGACGTCGCAGTCCACTGGATCGAGGGCGCTATGGAGTCGCTCGCTGGTCCTCCTGAGATGATGCCGGTCACCAGAGACACCAACCCGACTCATTGGCTCCGCCGAGCTCTTACAGCTGCCCTGGGCGTCCCCCTCGCTGCGCAGGACATGGCGGACACCTACTCGCAGGGCTCACTCGGTCTCTACTTCCACCGTGGTAAGGACCGACAGGGAAATAAGAGCAAGGACGTCTTGGCGTTTACCAACAAGCATGTCGTGTCCAAGAAGACCAACGAGGACTACAAGTACAGTGGCCGCCAAGGTGAACGTAAGCAGTACATCCGTAACTGTGGTCATCGTCGCTTTGAGAGGCTCCTCAACGAGGCTCGTGCCCTGCTTGCTGAGAAGCTCGGTGACGCCAAGTTGTTCGCCGAGCAGCTTGCGGAGCTGGTGGCGGATTCACCTGAGGAGGAGGATGCAGATTACAACAGGGACTTGAAGGATAAGGAGCAGCAGTTGCAGAAAGCGGAGTCAGACGTTGGTATCCTCGATGACTTCCTCAAGCTCCTCAAGTCCACCTGGAGCGATGCCTTCGATCGTATCATCGCCTGGGTCGACTGGGCACCCAAGATCGCCAATGACGCCGACCCCCGCCGCTACACTCGCGATATAGGTGTCATGACGCTCGAACGGGACAAGTTCGTCAAGAACTTCAAAGGAAATGTCGTCTACCTTGGTGTGTACTCCTTTTTGTCTCTCTTCTTTTTTTCTTAACTTCATCTAATGGAAACATAAATTTTCAGCTGGCAAGTTCACCCGCGCCGAGATCAACACTTGCTTCTACCCCAACGCCGCCAACCCCCCCGTATTCCAGTACCCAAAGGATCACCTCCTCAGGCTCTCGGGTGTCGTCGACGCCGCAGCCCTCTCGAACCCGTACTTCGTCGACGAAAACAACAATCCCTGCTTCAGCGTTGCCAAGGAAGGGCAGGCGACTGATCTTACCTTTGGTCGCCAGTCCGAGCTCGAGGCTTACACCTGTAGGGATCTCGAAGGCTCGTCCTGGGAGGTCGCAGTCCTCAACTGGGGGGGCAACAAACACGGTAATTTCTCGGCTAAGGGGGATTCTGGCTCAGCTATCTTCAACGCGGAGGGCAAGCTGGTCGCTCTCTTGCACTCCGGAATGCCCCGTGGCATGTCCAACCATGTCACCTTCGGAACCCCTGGTCACTATGTCATGGAGCTCGTCTTGGAGGAGTACCCCGACGCCGATTTCGCCCGCTTGAAGTTCGAAGAAGACGAGGCCACCGCCGCCTAAAGCCTCCAAGTTGTTTTTTTTTTTTCGTTGTTTCCGCCTCCATCATCACTGTCTTTTCTCCTCGACTTTTTTTTCTATCCTATGGTCGTTGGTTTCAAACGCGTGTCTTTCCACGGTCGTTGCGCTGCAAACGTTTGTCCCTTTGCCTTATCACTTTTCGTACTCGTAGCTGACGGACTTCATACTCGCTGGACAGTCTTTTCAAATCGTAAAAAAACCATATCGTTGTCTCTACTTTCCGCTGTATCGAGTACGAGTACAATAGAATGGACCTTAACACGTTGTCATTTGTTCAAAGCTGCGCGTGACAAGTTGAACTTTCAATGACGAGGTAAGCGACGGTGGAGTGAAACAGCACGCGTCATGACTGGTGCTCAAGTTCGTACGATAGATGCACTTTTGCGTCGTCCATTGCGTTTTGTTTCTTATGGGACTTGCGACGAAACCATTACTGTCATATGTTCTAGAAGTATGATAAATGATCGCAACCTCTTGGAGTCGACTTTACCCAGACGTAAGCTATCCTCATGCGTCACTCACGTTGGAAATCGTCAAAGTCATGTATCCAGAGGACTGTCGCCGCTCAGTCTAACAGTCAGTCGAGTCCGACGAAATATAGTACAAGGTAGGATCATGAATTCATGGCACAGAGCAGGGATCAGAGTTTAGAAGGTAGTGGTACGGCGCTTGCAAGATGCGTACCACAATTTTGTCCAAATAAGAGCTATTGAATTTGAGAAACTAAAGAACTAAGCATATCATGATAATCATAGCTAATCGTTACTGACTATTGGTATTTTTCCTTCATATGACAAATTCCAAAACTTGAGAAACCAAATGAGATACCACTCTTAGGAACTTGAACCATCTCGACACGGGGTTCAAGTTCCATGTCTGTTAGGCGGAAGCCGACTCTAAATAATTATCGAGAAGACTTAGGCCTGAATCTTTCGTAATAGACGGAGATTTGTCTAGGAAGGCTCGCTGTCGTTCTTTTCGTTTATGACTACTAAGAACTCACTTAATCGATAGGGGAAATATTTTATAAAGATTCGTAGGTAAAACAATGTTATATTGTTAAGGTCTCTTCTCCGTTGCTTGATGATGTCTAAAAGCTTGGGAGGCACTTCGATATTTATATCCCGCGTCTGAGTGTTCGCGGACTACTTCTAATCCTCCTATAACTAAGTACCTTTCCCAAGACTGTACGCTAACGTCTCATAGTCTTAACAAGTGCGAACACCGTTTGACCCTGAATTCTTTCACACCATCTTCGTACTCATAAAATCTTTTCCGTCTAATCGTAGGATGCGTGATAATCCTCGAATGACCGGTCTTCAATTTATAGAGACGAGTAGTGTTAGGCATAAAGAAAATGCACAGACCTCTCGGTAGGGTAACTGCGCACAGACCCTCATTTATCGAGAGCCTAACACCCCCCTCCGGCCCCGTTCTCGGGCCCGCACGTCCTTAGCGAGATTTCGAAGAGTTGCGTCCTATGACTAAAATGTCATTCCAATGAAGCCCACTTCATAACACCATATACGTCACTGCCGTCCGTCCGACCGGAAGCTGTTCGCAGGATATATAAGAGGGCACCTCTGGGTACCTCTGAGAAGTGGAACGGAGGAAATCCGTCGGAGGCGCATTGAGTTATTAGGCTTCAAAGTTGGGCATCCTAACTATGGGCCGAAAGTGACGGGACGTTTTCGGTTCGGAAATCCGCAACTGCTCCTACAGTGCCCCAGAGGCCATAGGGGTTAGATATGACACCAATACCTATCTGAAGGCCGCTGTATGTTGGTTGGTCCTGGAGACGGGATCCCTCGAGAGGTGATTCTCTTTGAGGCGAGGCGGACCGAGGGGAAGCTGCTCAGACTCAGAAGACCTAATAGGCGGTAGACTTAAGAGTGTTGGCACACCGTCTACGCGACCTGCATTATGCATAGGTACCCGACACATACGTTGGCCACTATGTGAAATCGGAAGAGACTACTGGAACGATAGTCAAGACGACTGAAGTTTCAGACAGAAGTCTACACGTCTCTATAAATCGAAGATCGGTCATTCGAGGATAATGTCGCATCCTACGACTAGACGGAAAAAGAATTTATGAGAACGAAGATGGTGTGTGAAAGTTCAGGGTCAAACAGTGTTCGCACTTGTTAAGACTATGAGACGTTAGCGTACAACCTTGGATAGGTACTTAGTTATAGGAGGATTAGATGTAGTCCGCGAACACTCAGACGCGGGATATAAATATCGAAGTGCCTCCCAAGCTTTTAGACATCATCAAGCGACGGAGAAGAGACCTTAACAATATAACATTGTTTTACCTACGAATCTTTATAAAATTATTTCCCTTATCGATTAAGCGAGTTCTTAGTAGTCATAAACGAAAAGGACGACCCCGAGCCTTCCTAGACAAATCTCCGTCTATTACGAAAGATTCAGGCCTAAGTCTTCTCGACAATAAATCAGAGTCGGCTTCCGCCTAACACTATATTGTTAGCTCTCCTTGTCACCAAGGCTCACTAAATAAGTCGGTCACCACTCTGCACTAAGCGAGCGCATGAGTTCGAGTCACGCAGACGACGAGTCCGTTGAAGACACGGTACACTACCCTGCGATTGATGATACGGTCGGTATAGACACCCTTGAGGAACTCTCCCGAACCAATTCAATATTCGAACCACCGACCAAGGTACACTACCCTACTATTAGATCAGTGTTATCCGGTCTGTCGGAACTCCGAAAAATACCATTTCTGGAACAAGAAGCTCCCTCGTGGTATACCGACCCGACACTAGTTCCTACGGAGGAACAATTTCAAAAGCTCTACGAAACCTGGTACGGGCCAGAATTCGTTTGGAAACCTTTCCTCGACTGGGACACCAGTGAAGAAGGATCTTTTGATAGTTGCTTCACACCTACTATACCTTTGGCGTGGAGACTCGGGAACCACCCGAACTCTCATTAAGACAGGATCCTATTATAGGAAAGGATGACAGAACCACCGAAAGCGTGGTATCCTGAAGGTCCGGGATCGCCGGCACCATGGAGAGAACCCAAGAAAATAAAGGATAAAGATGCAATGGATACCGGGAGTGAAGGTGAAAATGCGCCGAGCCAACCTTCATCACTTCCCCCGGGCATAAGGCGTCCACCAAGAGATGGGTCACGAGCATCAAGTGTTCCCAGCTCATCTCGATCATCTACTCCGAGACCAAGGGATCAGGCAGCCGACTTGGCAAGGCTAGCTGCAAGAGTAGGAGTAGTGTTACGCGATGTCCGGAGAGATATTACATCCTCTATCGACTCTGCAAATATAGCGTTTGCCCAGCTCACGGGAGCCCAACAGGAAAACGCGCTCCGGTTGTTTGAAATTCAAAGACAAATTGCCGAAGGGAAGGACCTCCATAACCAAGACATAGGAGTCCTGTTAATGCAGTGTCAGGGAGTAGAGACGGAAGTAAAATCTCTACAAGAAAGGATAGTGAGGGAAATCGCGGAAAATCTGGCACAACAAGCTGCCAGACAAGAACATCACGAAGGGGTCACCTCGCAGTTACACCAGACCACGCTTGAACGGGACATTCTTCTACAACAAGCAGTAGAAGAAATCCGAAAGGAAATGAAGGACCGAGACCGGAAGGTAAATAGTGCCTTCAAAGAAAGAGATGCGCTTTTCCAAACCGAGGCAAAGAAGACCCGTGAGGCACTCTCGTCTCAACAGGGTGAGCTCAAAAAGATTGGCGAAGCGGTCCAAGAACTCCTCATTTCCTCCAGAAGGAAAGAGACTCCGAAAGACAAGCCGGAGGCTAGCAAGCGTGTACGAATGGAATCGGTAGAGGATGACGAGGAATATTATTCCAGGCCCACTAGACAAGAAAAGGGTAAACAAGTGGCAAAACCTCAAGCTAGTGGGGAAGGAACCTCAGACGCAACTCCACCACCTGGACTAGGAGGAGGATACCCTAGTGATGACGATGATGACGGCAGCGATTATGACGCTGAAGGAAAAGGAAGAAAAGGCGGTGGTCCAGAAAGACGCCGCAGGGGTCTGACCCCAGAACAATCAGACCTAGCAAATGTCCTAGCGGAAGCCTTCGTGGTAAACACAAAACGACCAGCGGAGGCACCACCGCTCTTTGAAGGAGAAAAGCACCAAGATGTGCACATTTGGCTTCAACAATGTATTGATTACTTCGACCGAAATCCTCACATTTGGAGAGATGACCGGGAAAGGGTCATATACGCCCTTAACCGTACCAAGTGAAAGGTAGTAACACCATACACGATATGGTACCGAAGAAAAATGGACGGGCTACAGGGCGAAACCCAAAATCGGAATTTTCGAAGTTGGACCCGCTTCTCATACGAAATAGGAAAGGCTTTTGCGCCCCTACAAGAAGGACGACAGGCCTTGCGGGACATGAAGGAAGTAAAATACAAGGGCAACATTCAAACCTACCTCCGAATCATGCACAACCTGAATAACAAAGCCAATATGACAGGTGAATCATGGAGGGAGACAGTCGAAAGAAACTTGCCCGAAGACATCCTCACCCGCATCTCCTTCCAGAAGTTCGACACCGATGAGGAATGGGAAGATGTAATAATAGAAGCTGGCCGGGCAGAAGAAGACCTTCAGTACCGAAAAAAGTTACTAAAAGAAGGCAGTTCCCGACACACCTCCTCTAAGGATACAAAAGATAAATCCTCAAGAGATGAAAGGCCTGATAAGCCACGAAGAGAAAAGGCTTATATAAAAGGAGGTGGGGGACCCTCACGAAAAAGGAAACGTGAGGATCACAAGTCGGAACGGCCGACTAAGAAATTAGGAGGAAGTGCTCCGATCACGCATTCAAATTGGTCTGAAGCACACCAAGGAATCTCGCAAAGCGTTATAGATGCGAGAAAAAAGGACAACAATTGCACGAGATGTGGAAAAAAGAACCACACATATAAAACGTGCTACGGGAACATTCAAATATCGGCAGCGACAATCAGCCGAAGACCATTACGAATGGGCCCCAGCCGAGCAAGGTCCGCCAAGCCACCAAAACCTGCTCGAAAACCCGCACAAGCTGGACAGGTCAGAACCACTAGCCGATTGTGGGAAATAGGTGAAGACGAAGAAATCACATAAGTCTTCATAAAGGTACCGACAACGACGGTGTTCGGGTAGTCTAGTAGACACATGGTCTCTAGGAATCGAAATCGACGGCAAAACAGGAGACCGAAGCGAGGCAAGCAACCATGCTGGACGACCTGAGTGGGAGTACACGCGTCCCTCTTGCTGAGCCAAGAGGATTAACAAAGAGCAATGGTGACATTGGCGGCGCCTCTATGCTTCCCAAGGTAATAACGTATGTTTCGCCCCAATGATCCGGACACATGTTTGTCAGGGTAGTCAGGCACGTGACCTGGAATCTGAAAGGTCTCCGATAAGGACCAAAGCCTAGACAGGAAACAGACAGCACCAAGGGTACCGACAGGAGCGACAGTAGGGCTAAGATGAAAAACTTAGGGGGATGAACGAGGCGTATCTTCGACCGTCAGGTACAAGAGCTCTAGACCTCACCCCTATTTACTACTTCTTAGGTGCCGCGCTGGTACCGGACGGGCACCCGATAAAATGAGGACACTGTCTACGGTTAAGCGAGGGTGGATAATAAGCCCGGGAAGGTTATCAAAGGGACAGCCGACCAGCCCTACGCACCCGGCTCTTGTCCCCATGATATCTGGACGATGGCAGAGACCCCCAAGTTTGGTTCCACAGGTAGAAAAAGTGGAAGGTATGGGAACTCCTCGGCAGGAGGTAAAGACCGCTAGTAGTGGGCTGCCCGATATACCAAGAAAAATTCAGTTTGTCTGAGGAGACCTCAATGGTCGAAACCGTGCGGGCATGGTAACAAACATCGTGTTACACAATGTCTAAACGAAAACCTGAAGATGATCGCGGACAGCCGCGAAGACGCAAGCTTTACGCGTCTCTACCCAAAAGATATTCCTGCCCTGAGGGAGACGCCTACCTCTTTTTAAACCATAGGCGACAAAAAATTAAAGTCCTATTAGACTCAGGCTCTAATGTGTTCGTCATCAATCAAAGATTGGTACAGGAACACCGATTACCGTTCACACAACGGTCGGATGCGGTCAAGATTTATGGGTTTGATGGGACCGCAGCAGTCTCCGGAGGGAAGTTCTACACCCATCCCTTATGGTTGGAGATAGGAAGAAATAAACATCTGTCTGAGATAACCTGCGAAATAGCAGAACTTGGATCGTACGGGATGATCATACCATTCGGCTGGTGGCATGAGGAACATCCTATATCCCACATCGAAGACCCAAAAAGATGGTCGTTCGATGCAAAATGTTGCGAGAAATGTGTGGAGGAAGACGAAGGAATAGCCGACATGTTCGAATACGATGAGTCGGTAGTCTTTGACGAAAACGCTGCCTATATTGGAAGAATTGGCGCTAGTGAAAGCCCCGACGATATAGTCTTGGGATCGCTACCTCAAGAATATTGGCGACACAAGGACCTGTTTTTGCCTCAGACAGCGGAAAAATTGGCGCCTCGGAGGACGTTCGATCATGAAATCGAACTAAAGGACGACGCGAAAGCGCCCTGGGGCCCAATATACCCCTTATCAGAAAAACAGCTTGCCGCATTAAGGGAATACCTTAAAATGATGATGGATCAAGGAAAAATCACAAGAAGCAAATCCCCAGCGGGCGCACCAGTGCTGTTCGTTCCAAAACCTGACGGTAAACTTCGGTTAGTTGTAGACTACCGAAACCTCAACCGTATTACAGTCTTGAACAAGCACCCGCTACCATTGATGTCCGAACTAAGAGATCGGGTAGCTGGGGCTAAGATTTTCACGAAGCTTGACCTGAAAGACGGCTATCATCTGATAAGAATTAAAGAAGGAGACGAGTGGAAGACAGCTTTTCGAACTCGATACGGCCATTACGAATACAAGGTAATGCCTTTCGGGCTCGTTAATGCTCCGGCAACTTTCCAAGACATGATGAACCAAGTCCTACATGAATTTTTGGACTACGGAGTGGTCTGCTATTTGGATGACATTTTGATATATTCAAAGGATGAGAAAAGCCATGTTGAGCTAGTCGATCAAGTCTTGCAAAGACTCGCAGACTACCAACTAGCTGTATCCTTGAAAAAGTCAGTTTTTCATGTCCAGGAAGTAGAATTCCTGGGTTATATGGTATCTGTCGAAGGAGTAGCTATGAGCACGAGGAAAGTCGATTCCGTATTGAGTTGGAAATCGCCGGCGTCGGTAAAGGAAGTCCAGATATTTATTGGATTTGCCAATTTTTACCGACGATTTATACGAAGTTTCTCCGGAGTGTGTAAACCGATAACGGAGACACTAAAAGGAAATCCAAAGGATTTCCATTGGGGCGCTGAACAAGAATCAGCGTTCAAAGAATTAAAACATCGCTTTACGACTGCGCCCATTCTACAACATTTCTACCCAGACCGGGAAACGGTGGTAGAAACGGATGCAAGCGACTTTGCCTTAGGATGTGTCTTGTCACAATTTGTGGATAAAAGGCTACATCCAGTTGCTTTCCACTCACGAAAGTTGAACTCGGCTGAACGAAACTACGAGATTCATGACAAGGAGCTACTTGCAATCCTAGAAGCGTTCAAAGAATGGAGGCAATACTTAGTAGGCACGGAAAAACCTGTGACGGTATACACCGATCATCAAAACCTACAATACTTCCTTACTTCTAAGGTTTGGAGCGGACGCCAAATTCGATGGGCTCAGAAGCTGGCAGAATACAATTTTAAGATTGTTTACCGACCAGGAACTAAGGGCGGAAAGCCTGACGCTCTAAGTAGACGGCCGGAGTACCGTCCTGAGGAGGGAGCTACGCATCGCGAGCAAACCGTTTTAAAGCCAGAACACTTCCAAGTAATGCTGTTGGCACTACAGGAGGAGAAGGAAGAAGGGTTAGGAAAAGAAGTACTAGGTTGGAGCGATGAGAAAGACCTGGCGTTGAAACCAGAGACGAATACCTCGGACAGATACATCCGAGTAAGACGCTTGAACCACAAGGCAAGGTTACCCACTAAAGGTTCAAGAATGGCAGCCGGACATGACCTCTACGCCATAAGCGACGCCATTATCCCTAGACGAGGACAAGCGCTACTCGATACTGGAATAGCAATAAGCCTACCAGCAGGGACATATGGACGAGTAGCGGCTCGTAGTGGGCTGGCAGTACGTTCCGGAATTTCGGTCGGCGCAGGGACAATAGACGCCGACTATACGGGAGAACTCAAAGTCTTGCTATATAATCACAAGGATGTTGATTGCCAAATCCGAGAAGGAGACAGAATGGCTCAACTCATAGTGGAAAAAATCGACACATCCGATTTAATGGAGGTCGATAAGCTAGACGAGACTGAAAGAGGAGCCCAAGGTTTCGGAAGCACCGACATCGCTACAAGAAGTCTAATAATAAAGGAACAAGAACCCATCATATGTCAGCTAGAAGCATCGGCAGCCGAAAATTTGTCCTGGTACGACATTGAAGAAGTACCAGAAAAATACTAATATCAACGGCCATGCTAAAACAAAAGACAATGAAGAAGTTTAACCCCGAGTTCCTTGGACAACTTCTTGAGGCAACGCTATCGGATAGAGACTGGCTGAGACGACGCGAGGACTTATCAAAGCTCCGAAATGAAGGAAAAGAATTCCCTAAGAACTGGACACTGATCGACGACCTTCTATACTATAAGAATCGTCTATTCGTCCCAGACAACCAAGCATTGTACACCAAGATAGCCGAGGGATGCCATGACGCAAAGATAGCCGGACACTTCGGACAAGAAAAAACCCTAGAAATCATCATGAGAGATTTTTATTGGAAAGGGCTAGCCGAATGGATCAACGACTACGTGCGGTCCTGTGATGAATGTCAACACAACAAGTCACCCCGACATGCGAAATACGGACTGTTACAACCGCTGCAGACGCCGTTCACAGCATGGTCGTCGATATCAGTAGACTTCATCACCCAACTACCAGAGTCACAAGGTTGTACACAAATCATGGTAGTTGTTGACCGGTTTACAAAAATGGCACACTTTCTTGGACTACAGACTACGGCTACGGCAAAGGATGTCGCAAATACGTTCTTAAGGGAGGTTTGGAAGCTACACGGCTTACCGACGGAGATCATTTCGGATATGGACTCTAAGTTCGCTGGCGAGTTTTGGGAATCATTGTGCAAGGCGTTGGAGATAAAACGACGAATGTCGACGGCATATCATCCACAGACGGATGGACAGACAGAGAGAACCAACCAAGTGCTGGAAGGATATCTCCGAAGTTTTATTAACTATGACCAAGATGACTGGTATCAGTTACTGCCGTTAGCAGAACATGCATATAACAATTCTGCAACCAACGCTCACGGAATGTCCCCCTTTTACGCGAACTATGGGTTCCACCCTCAAACTGAGTGGATGAAAGAACGTGAAGTTCAAAACCCCGGCGCTTCCCTATACGCGAACTGGATTAAGACGATACACGAACAAGCGAAAAGCTCGCTTGAAAAGACACGGGAAGGAATGACAAAATACTACGATCGGAAAGCCAAAAAACAACCTGAGTTTAAAATTGGCGACAAAGTTATGTTAAACGCAAAAAACATACGGACTAGACGGAAGTCGAAAAAGTTAGCACCCAAACTCTATGGGCCGTTCCAAATATTGGAAAAAAGAGGCAACCGAGCGTTTAAACTAAACATTTCCGACCGATGGAATATTCACCCAGTCTTCCACGTATCCTTGCTCGAACCATATCGAGAATCGGTTCATCCAGAACGCAGGCAAACTCCCAGAGAACCAGAAGAGGTTGAAGGGGACTTGCAATGGGAGATAGAGAAAATCGTCCGTAGCGAAATACGGACGTATAGGAAAAGAATCAGCAATCGTTACCGGCAGGTACGAGAGCTATGGTATTTTGTGAAATGGCAGGGTTGTGCGGAAGATGAAAATACTTGGGAACCCGCTACAGGCATGGAAAATGCCGAAGAAGTAGTCAAAGAATTTCATCGCGACAACCCGGAGATGCCAGGACAGGAAGAAGTAAGACGATGAGGAAAAGGTTTTCCTACGGTGGACAAGCAAACGCCGGAAGGTTTTTTACCCTGACCACATCGGGTCTTAAAAGGAAATTTGTTAAATAGATAATTCCAAGAAGGTGTTCGAGACGAAACCTTGTAGGAGGGAGCTCATGTTAGGCATATAGAAAATGCACAGACCTCTCGGTAGGGTAACTGCGCACAGACCCTCATTTATCGCAAGCCTAACACCCCCCTCCGGCCCCGTTCTGGGGCCCGCACGTCCTTAGCGAGATTTCGAAGAGTTGCGTCCTATGACTAAAATGTCACTTCAATGAAGCCCACTTCATAACACCATATACGTCGCTGCCGTCCGTCCGACCGGAAGCTGTTCGCAGGATATATAAGAGGGGACCTCTGGGTACCTCTGAGAAGTGGAACGGAGGAAATCCGTCGGAGGCGCATTGAGTTACTAGGCTTCAAAGTTAGGCATCCTAACTTCGGGCCGAAAGTGACGGGACGTTTTCGGTTCGAGAATCCGCAACTGCTCCTACAGTGCCCCAGAGGCCATAGGGGTTAGATATGACACCAATACCTATCTGAAGGCCGCTGTATGTTGGTTGGTCCTGGAGACGGGATCCCTCGAGAGGTGATTCTCTTTGAGGCGAGGCGGACCGAGGGGAAGCTGCTCAGACTCAGAAGACCTAATAGGCGGTAGACTATGAGTGTTGGCACACCGTCTACGCGACCTGCATTATGCATAGGTACCCGACACATACGTTGGCCACTATGTGAAATCGGAAGAGACTACTGGAACGATAGTCAAGACGACTGAAGTTTCAGACAGAAGTCTACTCGTCTCTATAAATCGAAGACCGGTCATTCGAGGATAATGTCGCATCCTACGACTAGACGGAAAAAGAATTTATGAGAACGAAGATGGTGTGTGAAAGTTCAGGGTCAAACAGTGTTCGCACTTGTTAAGACTATGAGACGTTAGCGTACAACCTTGGATAGGTACTTAGTTATAGGAGGATTAGATGTAGTCCGCGAACACTCAGACGCGGGATATAAATATCGAAGTGCCTCCCAAGCTTTTAGACATCATCAAGCGACGGAGAAGAGACCTTAACAATATAACATTGTTTTACCTACGAATCTTTATAAAATTATTTCCCTTATCGATTAAGCGAGTTCTTAGTAGTCATAAACGAAAAGGACGACCCCGAGCCTTCCTAGACAAATCTCCGTCTATTACGAAAGATTCAGGCCTAAGTCTTCTCGACAATAAATCAGAGTCGGCTTCCGCCTAACAAGTAGACTCCTGTCTGAAACTTCAGTCGTCTTGACTATCGTCCCAATCGTCTCTTCCGATTACACATAGTGGCCAGTGTATGCGTCGGGTACCTATGCATAATGCAGGCTGCATAGACGGTGTGCCAACACTCATAGTCTACCGCCTATTAGGTCTTCTGAGTCTGAGCAGCTTCCCCTCGGTCCGCCTCGCCTCAAAGAGAATCACCTCTCGAGGGATCCTGTTTCCAGGACCAACCAACATACAGCGGCCTTCAGATAGGTATTGGTGTCATATCTATCTCCTATGGCCTCCGGGGCTCTGTAGGAGTAGTTGCGGATTCTCGAACCGAAAACGTCCCGTTACTTTCGGCCCGAAGTTAGGATGCCTAACTTTGAAGCCTAGTAACTCAATGCGCCTCCGACGGATTTCTTCCGTTCCACTTCTCAGAGGTACCCAGAGGTCCCCTCTTATATATCCTGCGAACAGCTTCCGGTCGGACGGACGGCAGCGACGTATATGGTGTTATGAAGTGGGCTTCATTGAAGTGACATTTTAGTCATGGGACGCAACTCTTCGAAATCTCGCTAAGGACGTGCGGGCCTCACAACGGGGCCGGAGGGGGGTGTTAGGCTTGCGATAAATGAGGGTCTGTGCGCAGTTACCCTACCGAGAGGTCTGTGCATTTTCTTTATGCCTAACAATGTCGCCCTAAGTGTGAATATGTGGCTAAGGGCCGCTTTAACTGCAATGGCCCTGTTCAAATCCCCCATATAAATTGACCATTTCCTTCCACTTCAAAAAGGCAAGAAGGCCATCTTCACAGCAGAGACGGTCGTCCCACTCAACAGTCTCATTTTTGCCAAACAGGCCCTAAAGCTACCGTACTGATCCAATTGAAATAAGTAGAATAGGAGATAATAAAAAAACAGTTTGAATGAAGTCTGCGAGAAGAGAAAAGAAAGAAGAAAAAAAAAAAAAAAAAGCGGAAGAGAGGCTAGAATTTAGTAGAGCCACCATTAGCACTAACAACGGCATCAACTCGGTCGATCATAGTATCAAGAATTTCTCCCAAATCCTGTTCGGTAATCGCATCCCACTGTGCTTGAATCGCCTCAATCATGTTCTTGTTGTTCTGAGGGCAGGGGATTAGGTTGCTAATACAGGTCTTCATTAATCTCCATATTGCCTCAATTAGGTTGATATCGGGGGAGGTTGCTGGCCAGGGCAATAGATAGTTGTAAAGGCCACGTTGTTGTAGGTCGGTGATGGTTGTGCGAGCGCGGCGGGGCGAGGCATTATCTTGTTGAATATATACGTAGTCATGAGTACGGGCTGACTCACTCTGCCAAAATTGATCGAGTGATGGTAAAATATGTGTTTGATATCCATGGGCATTCATAGTCTTTCCCCAGGCCCCCTTATCCCATATGATGAGGGGGCCTTTACGGTGTCCAATAAAGCATTCCCATACCATGACCGATTCGTGCTTCTTGAATTTCGGAAGCAGGCAGGACTCGTGAAACTCTTCCCCTACCTGTCTGATTACCCAGACCCTGCCGGGAGCTCCACCCACATTAAAAGCGCACTCGTCAGTCCAAATCACTATGGACCAATCATCCGTAGTCCAGACTCTATACATGTCTGCCCATGAGAAGCTTGCCTAAATAGTAGAATAGAGTGAGTTAAGATCCCGCTACATTAGTAAAAGGTAGAAAACTGAGAATTAACTGCCATTTGCTTGATTTAGAAAGACATTCGAAATACTCTCTCTTAGATAGGGAAGCAAGCAGGAAGAAAATAGAGCCTTCTCTTCGGTAAGGCCTAAAAAAAATAAAAACCGAAGCATGAGACCTTGCCAACACAGGTGACTTCAACGTCCTAGCATGATGTCCAATTATTACAGCTCTTATAGTATTAGATCAGAAGAGCTTAAATAATTAAATCTTCATGTAGAAGGAAGAGGTAATCTTGGCCGGGAAGGTGAATTGATTTTCCCAGCTTGAACTAGCGGGGGAGGGATAGGACTGGAGATAGTGGTACAAGTAGAGGAATCATTAATCAGAACAGACAAGGATAAATTTAGCTGGTCATCCGCAAGTAACTGTTCTATTACCTGTTGTAGAACCTTGTAGTATGAAAGCCGTAATAAGAAAGTGAATTCATTGTAGAGAACTCTTACCTGACGGGTTTGGCTGGAAAGATAAGGCTTCTTTCTTGCAATCCGGCGATGATAGCCAGCCGAAGCCAATGTACGACGCAAAGTATGACTACAAGCAGTAATGCCTGCCATTTGGGCTATTTAGGTATAGGACTTACGGCGGTTTTCTGCGGAGGAGGTTGCTAAGGCAATGAGTTTTTCTCGTTGTGGGGTGCGGAGAATAGAGTGGCGTCCACGAAGGCGGCTACGGATGGGTGTAAGAGGAGGGTGGGCAATACAATAAACAGTTGAGAGGGCGACTCCAGTAGCCGTAGCAATTTGACGATATGGCCAGTGGGCAAAGTGCTTAAGAGCACGGATCTTATGACAAAGAGTAGAGTCGACTTCGGTACGGACTGGTACTTCACACAGTTCTGAGTTTGCTGGGTCTGGCCCGAGGTTGGAGATGGGGGTTTGAGGGCCTGCAGTATCAGAAGAGTCCAGTTCATCTAACGATTTAGCCAAGCAAAGTAGAGAGGTACTGTAAGGCTTACTATACGATACTGTTCCTTGCTCTATTGCAACTAGCCCCATATGAGCCGGAGTTGAGGTGGATATTGGATCCGGGGTAGGTGTACTATAGTCTAACTCAGAGCCAGAGTCTATAACAGTCTCTAGTTCTGAACCTGGCTTAGTAGAAGTAGTGGAAGTAGTAGATGGTGGATTTAGACAAAAGGAGTCAGAGCCACTATCATCTGAGGTCTCCGCATCAAACAGCCAGGTGCGTAAGGGGCTTGGACACTACCCCGAACAGGAGGAATATGTCTTCCTCCCAGGTGAGAAGCAGAGCGAAGAGTTGGCGGCATTAGGGAAATATGGATTCGAGGCTCAGATGAGCTAGTGATTTATTGTGTTAACAATTCAGCAATACTAGTCCTTATTTATGTTTACCAATTGTATACGTACTCATAAAATATCACTCGCAAGTTTGAAACTACACACCATCGCAACATTTTACATGGTAATCTTCGGATATTCAAGACAATTTTTACTCTCATTGCCACGGATGTGACAGGTAGCTCAGGATTTCGCACATGACTCGATTATGAGTCATGGGTCTTACGCATATGACTCGCTTGAGTCATATGACTTGTTTATGTTATGATTTGTTATGTTTCGCACATGACTCGATTATGAGTCATGGGTCTTGCGCATATGACTCATTTGAGTCATATGACTTGTTTATGTTATGATTTGTTATGTTTCGCACATGACTCGATTATGAGTCATGGGTCTCGCGCAGATGACTCATTTGAGTCATATGACTTGTTTATGTTATGATTTGTTATGTTTCGCACATGACTCGATTATGAGTCATGGGTCTCGCGTGTATGACTCATATGAGTCATATGACTTTAATAAGGTTTTTTGCGAGGCTCACATTTGTCAGTCATCAGGGTTAGGGTTGGCGGAAGAGCACTATATAAGGAGGTCGATACGACCGAGGAAGATAGGCTCTTCACGCTTTGTTCTAAGTAATTTCCTTACCTATTACTTTACGAATAAAACATCTTTACGCTCTTTATCACGTTTGCATATCCGACACATTTCTCACGAGCCTATATAAGTCGAAGCTATCTTAGTTAGGATTTAACAGGCGTTATCCGACGAACAGTAATAACGTAGATCAACGGATCTAAGAACTGTTATATCAGACAAGATAGGAATAAAGAAGAGAAGTATCGTTGCCCGTCGCTATTAGTTAACCACAAGCTAGGAACGTTACACTCATGATTCTCACCCAGATCTAATGAATATAGGCATGATCGTTAGACCATTTCAGTCAACTATTGACTAGTGTTGATTTAAGCGAGAATACCAACACATCAAATCAGCATTCAATTCTAGTTGCGCATGACCCTGTGTTGGAACACACACTTTTTCAAGTGTTCCAAAATTACCTTCATAACGGAGAATGACCACCCCTGCTCTGTACCATGAATTCATGATCCTACCTTGTACTATACCTAGGAAATGCGACGGGTTATCGATTTTAATGCAGACAAAAAAACACACGAACAATCTATGATGTACCGTACAATTGAAAACCTGAACAGATATCAGACGAACGGCCAACGCCTCCACAGGGTATGATACATACACGATAAGAAAAATTCCTGCTGTCGTCCCTGGGCATAGTGTAGAATGAGTAGAGGAAGAAAAACGAAGTGGTGGAAAGTCCTGTCTATTGTAGGAAAAATGAAGCTCCGGAGTCGCCAAATTTCAATGCTGATGGGATTAAGTTACTTGTAGTTTTTTATCACCTTGTCGTAAATTAAATACTCGTACTTGTTTGTAAATATCAGGTCATGTCGAGCCGCTACGAAGAGCGTTTAATGGACATGATACAGTCCGCTTTCCCACGATATCAGAGTAGCATTCATTACATAATCTTGCAGATATATTGAGTACCGGTATCTCCCTTTCGTCTTCCCCGCTAATTACAACGAAACTCCCTCGCGGAGGAAGGGAGCAAATATTCCCAACCCACTCGGCACAGCTTTTCTCTGTTTCGAGGGCGAGCAGGAAAAGCTCTTAGTGACATATGCATTTCACACAGTGATAAACCCCCGCTCACTTCGCGGTTGTCCTCCGGTCCCGTCGGGTTGGAGGTGGTCTGGACCTCTCCGATCCGGACGGATTGCAAAAGCGCCTTCCACTCCCCACCAGTTTTAACCCAGGCGCTTCCGAAACAGCACGGGTAAAACACCCCTCAGCTTCCGCGAAAACCGGTTTGAGGATCCATCAATGGAAGGTCTTCTTATCGCTAACAGGAAAAAACGGGCAGGTTTTGAATTGTTTTGAGGGTCGAATCGGTCAAGGATCTTCTAGTCCACAGCATCCTACTTGATCGGCTTTAAAACCAATCTAAAGAGTTATTATTACTTTTACGTATGTAATCTTTATAATATAGTTGCTTTGTTTTTTTTTTTCCCCTGAATCCCAAGGCTTTTTCTCTTATTGGGGGGGCTTTTTGGGAAATACTCTTGTTCTTGCTGATTCAGTTGCCGGATTAGATGTAGTCCCCTATGCCCGTTCGTGTAGTAAGCAATGTCAGTATGATACCATATTGGGCACAGTCTACGAGTAGAGGTTACAGTACTCGTATGTAAGCAACCCTTGTGTATTAACTTGGATGATAATAGAGAGTGCGGGGGGTTGTATGATACCGCATGATACAGTACCTGTAGAACGCTCAAAGGGTTACGGACTCGATTCTCGGATATTATCGGAGTCGCTACGAACATTGGACGCTTCTCATACAAGTCAAGTTACTCGAGTACTTCTGTCTCATAGCCTACCGGTATGGGGTAAATATCACGGTAACTTATAGTACCGGTACTGACTACTCTAGAAATAAAATTACCCCCATCTAGAGCAACCTCTTCACAGCCAGACCCGCGATGAAACATACGAGCCGATATTAACCAATTCACCAACCGGCATCATTCCTACAGGGGCAGGTCACCGGCTCCCGAGCTCCCCTCCGCGCCCGGAAAAAGCAAATAAAAAAAAGTAGGCAAATCCAATCATTCAAAGTACCCGATAAGGTATGCGATAGGATATTCGTATGATAAACACCCCATCAGCCAGCATGTAACCACCCTTACAGCGCCAGCTGAATCCCCCTCCTACCGACATCGCATCACACCACATCCCATGACACCCCCGCCCGACCCACCTGGACGCTCGGCCTCCGAAAGTGCAATGCTTGTATGTTGTCAAGCTCCCTCCTCTCTCCCCCTTTGTCCCATCCATCTGGCCGGCCGGCAACCAGCCGAAAGTAGTCAAAACTCACGTAGTCTCACTCGCCCACTGCCGCAATTGGAGGATTGAGGTGACACAAGCTCGATTCGGTATACCCTACGGCAGATTACATGGCGGAGCCTCGCATGCAACGTGGGAGGACCTCGTATTCATGAGACTGACGTCGATTTAGTGGAGGAGGGAGGAACCAAAGTAACAGGGTTGTCGGATGATCGCCGCGAGGCTGACTACGGTATCGTACCGGTAGCCATGGCAGGTGGCTGTCTGAGTTGACGGGAGGGTTGCCTAATCGTTATACCCACCACTATGAGTTATAGCGGCAGGATAATAGCGTATGAAGGGCCCGGTGGAGATCATGATGGGGATATAAACCATCGAGAATCCCAGCTCTGTGAGTTAGTTATCTCACTCCATAAGAGGTACAATATCCAGCATCCAGCAAAATGGAGCTCCATCCCCCCGTCACAAAAACCTACCCGATCCACACGCACCAGCCAAAGTTCTCAGAGTACCAATTCACCACATCTGACCCGACCAGTCCGATAACGCGCTACTACATCCTCGCTCCACCAAAATACAACCCGGCCTGCAACCACAAAGGGTGGCGAGGGATAATCCACTCGGGGCCGAATCCGAAGGACCACACTCTAGCCGAGTCGCCAATCACAGGGCGGATAACGCGCACGACGTGGTGGAAGAATATATACATCGAGACGGGAGGCGGGATCCAGCGCGAGGTGAAGACGGACGAGAAAGCTATCAGGGTGAAGAACCTGAAGAAGTCGAATGGCTGGCGCAAGGCGTTTTGTCTAGGACCGAAATCACTGGAGTGGACTGCTGAGGACGAGGACGCGCTGCAGGGTGTCGGGGAGGGGGAGGGGGAAGGGGAGAGGGAGAGTGTGGTTATGGTTCATATGGGACATAGGAGGTATGAGTTTGAGGTTGCCGGCGTGAAGTATCGATGGACTGGGACGAGGCTGCGTTCTGGGTGGCTTGTGAGGGGGACTAGACTTAAAGGGTTCGCCATTGGCGTTAAGGTATAGTATTATTCCTGCGCGGCTTGGGAGACTGACGATGACGCTGACGGAATCCCAGCTTGTCCGACTGGAAGACAAGAGACTCATCGCCTCTTATGAGAGGAAGTGTAGCCTGCGGGGGAGCTTGAGCGGGTACTTGCATTTCTATACCGACGAGAAGAGTGAGATCTTGCCTGAGCCGGTGATCGTGCACACGGCTTTTGGGATGATACGTTCCGAGAAGCACAAGAGAGATACCATATGGAAAATTTTGCAGGAGATTGGAGAAGGTGCTGGAGGCTAAACTTTTTTTTTTTTGGCGCGTGAATGAGTGCTTAATGGTGGTTTTGTATGTAACTTTTATTTTGAGTGTCTTCAGTCGATGTAACTCTTCCCCCGCAATGGTTAGTCTACAGTTGGGGTCCTTCTTCCATGAATCTATGATACTCGTACTACGATATACCGGTACTTTTGTTGTGTGCTCGAATAATTAAAGATCTGACGCACGGTACTAGTACTTTCTCGCTGTGCTTAGCGAGGGCTAGTACGATAGTATGATAGTCGCTTTGGGGCTTACCTTGGCATTGATCACCTTCGGTGCTGGGGACTTAACTCAACTTTAATCACTATCTCTAAAACAACCTCGGGAATTTCCCGGCTCTTGGCTTATTCACTTGAACAAGTGCACTGCGCCTGAAACAATCCTCCGGGAGCTTATTATGACATCGGTGGATCAACATATGTCCGGTGATAGCCTTGAATAACTTAATAGTAGTTAGTGGTTCAGGCTTCTTGTGTCATAAGTCTTAGCTCGGAGATAGACTAAACTACAGTATCCTTTTCTCAGAATCCCTACATCATTCAGATGTTCCTAGCATCATCCCCCGGCAGAACTCGCGGTATTAACGTCGGAATCCTCGGTAGGAAAGTCACTTATAAATCGGGGTACGATTCTACAAATGCTGTTGAGTATCATACAAACAAGGGAACCGGGTACAGTACAGTACACCGGGGGCGAAGGAAGGCTCGCGCAGAACCATATTGTGCAACATGCAGTACAAAGTATCAATATATATACGTGAAATCGTGTAGCCTTTCCTGTTCATGCAGCATGCCACGCTATAGCCAGCAAAATATCAAACCCAGAAGCAAGCCCAACACCACTTCTCGAACCCAACATGCTCTAATGATCATTATATATAGCCACATCCCGCACCACACATGTACAAACGTTGCAGATACTCCTCTGGATCACTGCATGGCGCCGATTTAATCATCCTCTTCCTTTATCGTAGCCTTGACATCCTCTCCAGGGTTCTCGAGTCTGATCCTCCTCTCAGCCTTAGGGGTTATGGAAGCGTACCACCTATCCTGGACCGGCACAGGCCCCTCGGGGGTCGCTCTATTGTCAGGTTTTGGAGTGCGCGGATTGCGGATGACTCTCTCTCGTCGTTTTGTCCTAGGACCGTTTATCGGGGCCGGTGGCGGCGAATCTTCCCGAGGAGTGCTTTGGAGCGCAGATATTTCCTCCCGCCCCACTGTTGAAGGAGTGTGCTCTCGCGGAGTTTGCTCGGCATACACCGTCCCAGAAGATCTGTCATCGTCGTTTTCGAAATCAGCCTCTCCCTCCGGTCCCACGGCGCCTGAAGATACAGGCGATACCCCAGTTCCTGGTTTCCGGGGAGACCAGTCGCAACAATTGTCGCATCTTTGACCAATCACCACATCCGCAAATGCATCCATCATGTGTGCTGCTGCGAAAGATCCACGTTCAAGTTTGTCCAAGAGGGGGAATAACACCTTTAAGTCGTTGAAGTCCGGCATAGTGCCCTCTTCCTCGGGGGTCCCAGCTGGGGTTTCGGGGTGTCGGAAAGGAGGTGGGGACATGAAGGTTTGCGAAAATATGTGTGGAGAAGATGCTGGAGGTGTTGCTCTGTACGACACCGTGGATAGTTTCCTCGGAGTCTCCAACCGAGCCCCCACCCCCTTCCCTTTCACGATTCCGCCGCCATCATCATCACCACCCAGAACTATCCCATGCAGGCCCCGTATAAATGACCCGAGCTCCTCCACTCCCCTCTCCCCCTCGAACGGGAAATATGGGTTCTCGGCCAACTTCCTGCTCTTAAAACCTCCACCGCCGAATAGCGCTGGTTCAAGAATTCCTGCCTCATAATTGACGGCCCAGTGGTTCTCCTCATTTTTCTCTTTCTCGTCCAGCTTGCCCGCTCCCCCGCTAACCAGCCGCTCGACGGTAAGAAATATCTTCTGTAAGACGAACCCAATCTCCGTGGGGCGTGCGCATTTGCGACATGGAGCTCTCAGAGGTGTGAATTCGCGGGACTGGTAAACCCTGATCGTTGCCAGAGGTAGGAGGGAAAGCGGGTAGCAATAAGAAACTGTTGAATAGGAAGAGGAATGGGAAACGTGTGTGGAGTACTTTTTGGTCGGATAATATGTGGTGAAGGATTTCAATCTTGGGGAGCAATGACGTTTTGGTGGCGGTGAATCTGACATTTTGGAATTGGTGGATAGTAAGGAGGAAGGTGAGGGGGGGGGTGGATGGGTCTATCAGGAAGGTTGAACTTGGTTTATCATGATGGCTGGTCGTCTGACTTGGGCTGGTCCTCGCGGTTGTGATCGACACGGGTAAGATCGCGCCAGGATCCGTGTCACAACGTGTTACGGCTTGTCTCGACATGGGCGCCTAGTTCCTCGACTGGTGGTAATGATACAGGGCTGGTGCCTTAGAGATTGCGGTTGGCCTAAGAATTCTGCCCACCTTATGTCACCACCACCCGATTATCATGCTAACACACACCACATCATAGCATCCCTCATAAAAGAGAGCCCACGATAACGAGAATGTTCACACATAATTGCTTATGATACCGTCCCCTATAGGATTTCCCCCTTCAGGGTGGCGGTGGTGCTCTCGCGTTACTATCACGAACAGTGCGATAAAGTACCATATCAAAATTTAATTGATTCGTCCAGCGATACAATGGCAACCCTACCTCCACTATATATTTACTACTCATGCAATCACAACTACTCAGAAAGAATTAAAAATCCATGCATCATACAGATTCAAGAGATATATAAGGAAATTCTTGAGTAAATTACAGAATAAAAAAAAAAAAAAATCAATACTTTGTGTACTATCTTTTCATCCAAAACAGCAATCACTCTCCTAGTCATATTAGACTCCTAACAGTCTTTCCAAAAAATCTCCTTCTAGATCCTGAGCCCGAACCTCACTAAGAGCTTCTGCTACATATCTTCTAACAGTATCTAGACCACACTTGACCTGAATATTTTTTTTCCCTCAATCCAGACCATAGCATCCTTTGCAGTATGACACGGTTTACCACCGATCGAACGAAACTATTTGACCTACGGTAGTAAAGCATCATACCATATTTCACGTTAGAATAGTGCAACATTTTTCGGGATCCCGGATTCCCCCCCCCTTAGTACGATAACTACCTTGACACTATGGCTAATCCGTGGGAGCTCTCAATGGGTAGAACTAGTCATTTCTAATCCACGGCTATAGTACTTGTACCAGTCAACTGCGAAAGAGGATTTCTCGAAACCACTTTTCTAATTTCCCATTTGCTAGGAGGAGCATGATATAGTACGATGTTTGCTGATTTACGATTTACAGGTGCCCCTTCCATCCGGAATGTATCTTCGTGGGCAGTACCGTATCTGACTCAGGTGTCGAGTTGCCTCACCGGCTCTCTCACAAGGCTTGATCCCGAGGCGATCCGTGGGGCTCTAGTCCAAATATAATAGAATGGTACAGTATGTGAACTGCGCCCGTTCTCTTAGCTCAAAATTGAAGTTCCTAGACTAACCTTTAACTTACCGTACTCAAGCGTGAATTACTCGGGTTGCGCGAATTCATCTACCTGCGGGAAAACCTGCAGAACCTGTCGCGGGAGTCATCGATAAATATTTATATGTATAATATGTCTACCGATCCCGTGATGTTATATCTACTCCATCAGGGGCTAGAGTACCGTACGAGTTGCTGCTCGTCGGGTTGGCAGTTTCGTCGTCGCGAGAAGCGAGGGTGCCCCCACCTCCCTCAACACAAACAAACAAACGAGTAACAGCCCCTCCGTCGTCAAGATAAATACGATATGAAATCTTGCACGAACATAACCCCTTTAAAGTGGGAGGGTAGCTAGCCCGGGCAGGACTATCGAGGGGTTTGAAAGAGGTTACTGTGCATCATACAAGTACCTCCCCGTGATACTGTACTGTACCCCAGCTGGAGATCGGTAGGCGGTATTGGCTGAGATTATACTGATACGTACCAGTCAATGCATTGAATTTCGGACCGGGGGATTCTCCAGACCTGTGCCGTCGCAAACCAAGCAAAGAGCTCCTCTTGAGGCGAGCGCTACGCTCGCATAAGTTACTTCAGGTTCCCTCTCTCCTGTCGAAGGTTCGGGCTAGATGTGGATTATTAGTCAGGGCAGATTGTGGAAGTTGTGGGAGTCCGGTGGATTCCCTATGCTTGTCTTTCCTTTGGTATATAATAACGGGAGTGTACAGAGGAAAGGACAGTACGCGTAGAGAGCTAGTGATGGGCGTGGTGGTGATCCATGGAGGTACATATCAGGATTCATTGTTTATGTCTCACTTATACTGCTGTCTTTACCGTTTTAGATATGATAGGAAGAAAGGGGGACGAATGAAAGTCACTTTTTAAATTTACTGTACCTTACCTCTAACTCTTGTCCACATACTACTACCGTATCATATCATTCTCCACAGTTAGTCTTCCCTCCACCGCTGTGCGATTGGTCCTCCACCATTATTCTATATTAATACTTGTATCTTCAACCTAAGACATGCTTCCCGACCACAGGATAGTGAGTTGCGATGTGTAATTTAGTTAAACTGCAATGACCAACCCAGCCAACGGTTGGAACACCTATACTCGAGTGGGCTATTGACCCTTGCGCACCGGTTATCGTAGCAGTCGCACCGGATGAGGCAATATCATATATCTCGGAAATCACGGATACATAGCACTCAAAAATTGCATACAAGTGCAAGTCCCTCCTTAAATAAAAACACCTACTGTATGTCCATGAGCTCCCGAGCAGAACATGCACCTAATAAGAGTGAGATCCAATGCACTTGACATAAACCCATATCCAAGGAAAAATTCCACCACTATCATGGCACTATGATACCAGTATCCGCAACGAAAAAAACCGCAAAACCCATCCGGCCAAAGAAACTATGAAAAATAGCACTCAAGTTTCCGGATTGGAGTTACGTTTCGGATTATTATTTTTTAGTGACACGCTAAGAAAAATGCAACTCCAACCCCGCAACGACACTTCCAACCTAAACTCCCACCCAGAAGAAACCGACCCAGTTCTACATTCATCCAATAAAGCATGATCATAAAAACAAAGGAGAGCAATAAACCCCGCCAGTGGAGTGGTCCGCGCTCACTCATGAATCCCCTTAAACCTCACCAAGAGCAGCGGCTCCGAACCCCAGTGCGAAACCAACAAGACAAACTTCTCCGTAATGGCACCACATAGCCACGGAGTTCTATCCCCGCCGACCTTCCCTGAATTCGGGCGATCGAGAAAGCGGAACCTGGCTTCCTTCTTCTCAGGTGTGCGATAAGCCATCCCCGGAACAAAAGGATCCGAAGACGGAAAGCCGTCCTCACCCCCTTCTCCATTCGGTGCAAAGTGGTGATTGTAGCAGCAGATCAAGCCGTTGTACTCGTGGGCAAATTGGTCGGTGGGGATTTGCTTCCTGCAGGCCTCTAGGTTGAACGTATCCTCGTAGCAGTCACCAGTTCGAAGGTCGAAGACAAGTCTACTCGCCCTAGGCACCTTACTCCTGCATGCGGTCTGATTGTAGGCTTCAAAGTCAAAAACAAAGTCGTAACAGTCATTCCCAGAGTAGAGAGGCAACCCATTCCCCAGCTCCCAATTGCAGACCTTGCCCCCAGGCTGCGGTTCCAAAACCATCTCCTTCAACGCCACCGCCCCGGTTGAAAGATCTAACATGTGAACCACCCGCTTCTCAAGAGGCACCGATTCAGTGAGTGTCCAGACCCTTTTTCTCTCCGCATCAACCAGTAGCCTATGGAACCTCATATCCGAACCCGCGATATTCCAGAGCCATTCAATAGATTCCCCTTCATATGTCTTTGAAGTCTCTTTCACCACATCGTGAACGACCAGGATCTTCAACACTGATATAGCGACAAAATTCCCGTCCCCGTGGATACTAGTAACACGCGCGTTGGGCAACTTGAAGCTATGCCATTCCACCGTTGACAAGTTCCAAGCGTAGCACACCCCCATAGAAGTAGCCACAACAACATGCGTAGGAAGCAATTGTACCAGCAGGATACGAGATCTATTCGGCAAGAACATCGGCTGAAGAACCTCGGTGATGGGAGATGTAGACAGGTCCACGACCCGAAGTTTAGTAAAATTATCAAACACGTATGCAAACTGTGATGTTCTATGACAGAAGGAGGTCATATTCATCGTAGTGGAATGCTCGAGCTCTTCAACGCTGTGAGACTCTCCATTGAGGAATGCCCATCGACGCGAAACCCTATTCTCATAGTAGACCCTCCATGACTCTAGCTGTGAGGGGTTATCTTCCAGCGGTAAAAGCTTGTTGGATAGAAAGCGACAAACGTCCTCCGATGTGAATATTTCATGGTAACGCTTCGACACGCGACGGATCCTGATGGTGTCAATCGGGTCAAGGTGCTGAATCACCTGGAAGACGAGCTCAACCGAGAGTGCGCCAATGATATCCACGAAGAATGATGTCTGTTCCAGCAGAGTATGTATGTAATTCCAGTCAGAAGGATGGAACTTCCGTGCGAGCTTTGAGAGAAAACCTCTTCGAGATGATGGGGACGATCTTTCAAAGAGGTCGATGGCCAGTTGGGAATCTATGGAGGAAGAAGTCGACATGACGAAATGAAGGAACGACAAACCCAATAGTCACCAAAAGGACCATAGAAGATTCCCTTTGGCCAAGCTGAAAGCGGAAGGTCACGATGATGCCTGAAGGATAATAATTGGTTGGTTTTTTTGGGGGGTAACCGTGACCTACCGTACTAACACCCGAATTGGACAGCCTGATTAAGCCATCCGCGGCAAACCGCTTTGCTTCTGAAGGATTTAATCCTGAAAGCAAAGAGCTCTTCTACAAGCACAGTGCAGTAGTCTAAGGCGGAGCAATCCCCCGTACTGTAGAGCCTCACAACCCAAAATTCGATACTCTCCACTGGGAAACCTTGCCAATGTATTATCATACGACCGAAGAAAAAAAGGCAAAAATTCTCATTAGACTAATAATTCGAGAGATGGCTCTCGTGCATAATAACTATTATCAAGTGGGAACATCAACCACCCTTCCCTCGTGTCGTCAACAAATCCCGAAAACCCCAAACCATCATTTTTGATACACCCAAACCCCATCCCAACGGAATCCAGCCTCAGCCCAAATACCCAAACGGGACGAAAAAGGGTCCAGCTAATCCCCAATACCATTTTCCCCAACAAGGTAAGTTAAAGTAGAAATCAAGAAATCAAGAAATGAGAAACACAATCCCAGCCAGACAGCTAAGCGTATCGGTCTCTTACATCTCCGATACAATGTGAGCGTTCAAAGCCCTGTTGAAGGAGGGATCCATGTCATCCCCAAAGTCTGAGGGGCGACCGGCGCCACTGCTAGGGCCTTCGCCATTGCCGACGGAAGCCTGGAGTGACTGCTGAAGGCTGGGATTTGAGGTGGGTAGGAAGATGACTTTGGCGTTTGCCGTCTTTGCCATTGCTTGCATTGCCTCGAGTTGACGGATCTGCATTGCTGGCGCACTGGAGAGGATATCGGCAGCCTGGCGCATCAATTTGGCTATAGAATTGTCAGCAATTAATGACGGCCAAAGCATCTTCGAAGACCTCTGATGACTTACCGGACTCAACTTCTGCCCTGGCGGCAATGATCTTGCTCTCTCCAATACGCTTGCTCTGGGCGGCCATGGAAAGGGAATCCTGAAGCTCACGGCTAAAGACAATATCCTTGATCAACATGCTTTCAACGTGCACACCCCAGCCAGTCGCGACATCCTCAATTATCTCGGAAATGCTTTGGGCAAGCTCCTCCCTGCGCTCAATAACATCCTGCAAAACACGAGCACCAACCACGTGCCGAAGGGTGGTCTGTGTGCGCTCAATAAGCGCCTGCCGCACATTCGAGATACCGAAAGTAGCTTTGTGCGGCGAGTCGATATTGTAGTAGATAACAGAGGTAAGGTGAACTGTGACATTATCCTTGGTCATACAGACCTGCTGAGGAACCTCGCAGAGTTGGATCTTCACGTCGACAGGAATGAGCTTTTCGGAAAGCGGGTTGATCTTGACGAGACCAGGGTCGACTGCGCGATGAAATTTCCCAAACTTGGTAACGAGACCGACACTACCTTGGTGGACCGGCTTGTAAGGATTCGGGCAAACAATGCAACACGGGACGGCACCAAGAAATCCGATAACAGATCCCAAACCGCTAACTGATAAAGCACGTCAGTGATAGGCCAAACCATGGTTAGAATATCCGTGATGCGTACTCATAGACCCATACCATCCTGTGGTAGACGCATCGTTCGGATCCTCCTCAAGGACCTGGGCATAGGAAGGTTGCAAGTCGCTACGCTTGGCGGGTTGAACCGTAATCAAAGGAGATTCAGTGTTTGTCGACCTTGCACCACCGCCACCGGACGCTGAAGTAGAAGCGAGATAGCCCCCAGCACTCTCGCCGACAGGGTTCTTAGTAGTACTCATCACTTCCGAACCTTTTCCTCTCGTGGTGGTATGGGTGGTAGGTGTGGAGAAGTATGTTGAAACGAGAACAACAAAATGTTGGCGAGGGCGATCAACTGGAGGGAGAAGGGGCACCTTAATTTATACTTGTATGTGGCAGAGAGGCAAGATCCCGCACATAAACGGCACCTAGGATAACAGAGAAGTAAATGCGGGGGGGGAACGGTGTGTGTGTGGAGGGGGCAAGGCAAACTGCAGTTGGCTGGTTGGCACCGGCAATGGAGCAATGTGTTTAATAACAAAAACAGGGCACGATAGACCATACGGAGGTACCGTAGAGCTCCTAAGTTTTGTATGTTACACTCGGTGTAACATACAAAACTCAGGCGCTGTACTCGTACCTCAGTAAACGCGAGTATGATACATATGATACCAGCCAGTATGATACTCGAGTACTGGACGAGTACTCGTACTAGTACATAGGATATCGGTAAATACCCTTTAAAGGCGGCCGAGCCTCTTGTCACGTTGGCCCCAATTCTGCCTTTCTGTTAAATTTACTGGTATCATATGATGCCACAGTAGCACGAGTACCGGGGGTTAGTGACAAGTTCAACCGAATCCCAAGAAACCCAAGAAGGCCAGAGCGGCCAGAGCATAGCCGCCACAAATTTCTTCGAGCACTCTGCCCCCTTCAACCACACTCATGCATCACCATCAGCGGCTTCCTCTGCCCATTTCGAAGGGATTGCCAGCATCAGCGCACAAGTACCTCCCCCATCACCATAATATAATCACGTTACCGGTATCCGAGAAGTTCCCCATTCCCAAAATTTCCTCAGCAGAATTCCCTCCACCCAGAATACCGGTACAAATACGGTACATATCACACCACGCAACTCCCTCGCAACATCCGTTCCATCCGCCCCAAATCCCCTGTCCCAAAGCCTCATTTTTCACTTGTCCACCTCAGGAAAGAATGGAAGCCCACCCTTGCGCCCACCAGGCAATCCTCACCTCGTATCACAATACGATACCTCAAACAGTCCAGGTGACAATCTTTTCAAAAAAAAAAACCCCCCGGAATCCTTGCCATGACGAGTGCTGACTCAACCAGGTAACAAAGAAGCCAAAGATATGTCCTATTACTCCCGAAACGGGAATACTTCGAGAATGTCCCTTGGTGCTAAGCCTTACGGCGATGTCTCCGTGTCAGTCTGCTCGAGTATTATACCCTATACTGGAGAATACTGTGGTTGCAAGTTAAATCATGCCGTATGGAGGAAGGCATTGGCATCTGAGCACAGTACTGTGCCGGTACTGTACACGGCGCGGTGGATGGACGGCTGTGGTTCCGTCTATCGTTGGATGGAAGTTGATGTGGCGTGGACGCACAATTGGCTGGCATGGGTTGGCATGGCACAGTTACCCATCGTACTAGGAACTAGATGAACTTTTACCTTTGAATTCGTTTTAAAGGTTCATTGTACTGGCACAGCACGCCTCAACCCAGCCTACTCGAACACAAACGACACACCAACAGCTTGGGGGCTGATATCTGGGTCTCCTCTGACACCCCGACCGCTATGAACATCGGCTTCCAGCATGCCGGATCACCTCACCCTATCCTACGGAGGTATACCAGGACATAAAGCTCGAAACTACGACACGACGTTGTG
This sequence comes from Tuber indicum, assembly GCA_006112555.1. Classification (NCBI taxonomy): domain Eukaryota; kingdom Fungi; phylum Ascomycota; class Pezizomycetes; order Pezizales; family Tuberaceae; genus Tuber; species Tuber indicum. Next base: position 1,286,013 of record VBSK01000394.1, on the reverse strand, counting down.
CATGAAAAAAGCGATTCCCTCGCCAATTCATCCACCTATATTAGCTACGATCCCTCTTCCGTGACGAATAACGAGTTCACCTAGCCCCGAACCTATTCCCGGAAGCGTCCTAGCAAAATTGATTCATTGATTCTTGAGGTGTCTTTAACACCATTTAGTAGAAAAATGGGCGTCAGCAGTCACCAATACTCGTGCATTGCGACCCAATCTCTCCAGCACCCGCTTCCTCAGATGTTGCAACCTCAAGCCGCAGCAAGCATTTCTTTTGTAAACTAGATTCTCCATAGTTCCATAACTTCCCCTTTCACCTCAACGCACCTGGAAGGATGTAATCAATCACATTCCACAGTAGTTCACGGCAAACCCATGCTCCTCCCAGGAAAATATACATATCGATATACCAGAGATAGTAAATCCATGACAAGTTTCCTCCTATCACACACATACATACTCGAGTACACACTCCCCCCCCCCTCCTCCGCCCAATCCACAGCAGAAGGCTGCGCGCAACTTAACCATACCTCTCCAGAACTCCTCCACTTTCCCGAACCCCATCTCCCCCTATCAAGCTCTCAACTCTCGTACCACAAAGTATAGACTATACCCCCTGTACAAGTATTGTGTGGCACACGTGGTACCCCAGGTACCATGATTCAGGTACAGTAACCCCCCATCACTTCCTACCCGTAACCTCGTAGCACTTTCAAAAAAACAATTGTTATCACATTTACATTATCATACCATCAAACCTGCCCTTCCGCCCGGATCGCGATAGCACCTCTCGTCAAAAACACTTGCACTTTTTAACTCGCAAATGAAGTTCTTGCAGCAGTCGCAGCGCACAGCGCGCCGAGAGAAGCACTGCCCCAAAATGAGCATTTACGATCACTCCCCCCATCCAATTATCCCCTGGGCGAACCCACCAAGAGTATCATCTCCACATTATTATCATACCCTTGTAGCGCAAGACACCAACCGATACCGAAATTCTCCACCACTACGAGTATTTACCTGTATTTACCTCTGACAAGAAAGGTCTGCTTGACGGAGCAGCCACCGAAGGTCCAGCAGAAAGTGCACATATCGTACTCGCGGATAAACAGCCCAGCCATTTATAGCCGGACAGCGACTCGGACAGAACCTCCCGATTTACACTCACATATACCGGTACTGTACACACCCTACGCGCCAAGCTATAATAAAAGCAAGGCACCCACCCTCCGATAATCCATGATATCATACAACCGTGCTGATGCAGAGCTCGTATAGCATACTCTAACAAATCATGAACTACCAGACTATTGAGAGGAAAAGAAGGGGCAGTTAGAAGTGTGCACTTTCAGCCGCAGCGAAGAGGGACTTCCGGTGAATTGCGATCCACTGGTACCGGTATCTCGCACCATGAAATACCAATACCAGCCATGGAGTCCTACCGTATGGTGGTGAAGCTGGGATGGGATGAGCTACGGGGTCCACTGATGAGCTATCGTATATATAAGTTACCCTCTGGAATGGCCCGAAGAAAGAGAGCGAGAATCGTACTCGGGGCGGGGGGCGCAGATTGTAGGCGGTCTGGTCAAGGCACCAGCAAGGTAGGCGGGCAGGCAATAGCGGGAAGCCGAGTCGAGTGATGTCTTGTAAGATACCGCTACCCGGGTTACTCATTTGCTGAACCATGGGCAGGATCATCGCGATCCTTGGTAGACCAATGACAAGTGCTGCGCCAGCTCTGGTCTGGTTGGGAGGTTGAGGCTAATGGCTTTTTCGTGGAGAAGTGCCGGTAACTTACTGGCTAAAATTTGGTGAGTGTAGGCAGAGTATGATACCGCTCAGTACTCAGTAGATTACGATACAGTACTCGATTACTAGTACGAGTACAGTACGAGTACAGTACTCCTCCTCCTGAAAACTGCCACAGTGGCTCACAATGTACCGCCCTGTGAGTGGCCCAAGGATAAATAAATTATATTGAACCCAAGAAGCCTGCGAGCCAATCGCACCCCTTCCCCTCATATGCCCCCAACTCCCCTCCTGGCACCGCAACGGTTTGGTGGTAGGAGAGATTAACGGTTCTACTCGGTCTCCCGCCACCAATCACCTGGCAAATCACAGAAATGTTCTCAAGGCCCTGCTGTACGAAGTACGAGTACTCGAGCACCCGAGCACTGCATCAACCCTTGAAATCAGAGAATCTCACTATGATCTTTCCCAAAACCTCCAGGGTGTCTATTGCCGGTAGTCCCAGCGATTTCATCAAGTTACTGCGACACCGTAGCTTCCGGCAAACCCCAACCCTCCGGAAAAACATAAACACTTTACCCAAACCATCCGATACCCATCCCACCTCCCCATCCCCATCCCGCCGCCCTTCCGCCCTCCGGTCTATCCTACTGGTCTATACTGCTCTGTTCTGTCAACTCACCTTCACTCTTCGCGCTTCCTTTCCCCCCTCTCCCTACCGCTCCTGATCTCCGTGAGAGAGCTCAACAGGCGGACAGACAGAATGAGCGAACCAGTTCCAGAAGTACTCACCATCGAGGAAATATATCCTCCAGAATTCGGAGCCGCTCAGAAGCAACGATGGGAGCACCTTTTGGCAAAGTTTGAGGAAAGGTATGGCGCTCCGGCGGACTACGTTGCCAGAAGCCCCGGGAGGGTGAACATAATCGGGGAAGTAAAAACCCTCCTCTCCCCCCCCCTCGAATATCCAAATACTGACAAAACTACCCAGCACATCGACTACATGCTCTTCTCTGTCCTCCCCATGGCTGTGAACTCCGACTTTCTCCTCGCAGTGCGCACGATTCCAAATACCAATGCCATCAAGATCGCCAACATCTTGGAGCGATACCCCCATCGCGAATTCCAGGTTCCCGCAGAGGGCGAGCTAGAAATCGATGCTGCGCAGTTAGAATGGAGTAATTACTTCAGATCCGGGCTCCGTGGAGCTCTCGAGCTGCTCCGGAGGAAGGGACTCTCACCGAAAAACGTCGGGATGGAGATCCTTGCTGATGGAAATGTCCCTCCGGGAGCTGGGCTTAGTAGCAGTGCTGCGTTTACCTGCTCTAGTGCTTTGGCGTCCCTGACGGCGATGGGGGATGGGACGGTTGATAAGAAGGAACTTGTTAATTTGGCGGTGGTCTCGGAGAGATATGTTGGGGTCAATTCTGGGGGGCGAGTGCTCTGCTCGGTCTTTCCTTAGGGGTTGGAGAAGGAGCTAATGACAATTTGGTGGTGGACAGAATGGATCAATCGGCCTCCGTTCTCGGAGACCAAGGCAGCGCATTATACATCTCTTTCCACCCAACCCTCGATGCAATACCCGTAGCATTCCCGGAGACCACCCCAGAGCTCACCTTCGTCATTGCCGACACACTCGTCGCGGCGGACAAGCACACCACAGGGCAGATAAACTACAACCTCAGAGTAGTAGAGTGCACCCTCGCTGCGCAGATCCTAGCCAAGAAACTGAACCTGGGCCAACTCCCGGAAGATGCCGGGCCACTGGGTAACTCCTTCAAAGGCCTCATGGACAAGTACTTTCTCGGAAAAGACCTCCCACTCGACAAGAAATTGGAGAAACTCATAGAAGACACGAGGGAATACCTAGGCAAAAAAGGCTATACAAGGGAAGAAATGGCCGAAACTTTGGATCTAACAGCAGGAGAATTAGTCCAACGTTGCATGACCAAATTCCCCAGTAAATTCCCCCCCCTCACCTCTTCCTCTCCACAATTACCCAATTAACAACCCCTCTAGTCCTCGCAAGTCATTTCCAACTCGGCTCCCGTGCCCTGCACGTCCTCCAAGAAGCCCACCGCGTCGTAACCTTCAAAGCTCTCCTCGACTCCTGCACCACCTCCCCACCGTACCCCACATGTACCAAAATACCTATCCAACTCGGCGCCATAATGAACGAATCCCACGAGTCCTGTAAGAACCTATACAACTGCTCTTGCCCTGAACTTGACACGCTGTGCGAGATCGCGCGCTCAGCGGGCTCGTACGGATCCCGTCTCACCGGCGCTGGCTGGGGTGGCTGCAGCGTGCACCTTGTCCCGCAAGATAAAGTCCACGCGGTGAAGGAGGCTTGGAAGAGAGAGTATTACGAGAAGAAGTTCCCGGGGATCTCCAAGGATAGGGTTGAGAACGCGATCGTAGTTAGTAAGCCTGGGTCTGGGGCAGCTTTGTTTCGGGTGAGGAAGTGAGCGAGTAAGGGATTCGGGGGGGGTTGGAATGTTACGATATAATAATATTATTATATCATCCACCCTTCGCTTTTCGGGGCTTCGGCTGATTGCTGAGGTCTATAGCTTCACAAAAAAACTCCCCCACCCACTACGGTACTTGGCCCAGCGACTTCCCAACAGCTAAGAACCAACTCAGAACGAGTGACACCTCATGACTCAGAAAACAATACCCACGATAATAAAGAAGAGAAAGCCAACATTCCCCACCCCCACCCCACCACCATCCACCAGAACTAGAGGAACACCCAAGCCGAGCAAATCCCTACCCCAAGCATAAACAGGGCAAAGCGTCAATTGGAAACCATTGCGTGCTGTTCTGTTTGATTCCAGTGTGATGGTCACGGTCTGAGAGTTTGGAATTGTTTTTTTTTTCCCCTCTATCATACGGGTGGTTTGTTTCACTTTTTGTTTCGAGATATGATACGTACTTGCTTTTTTTCAAACACACTTTTTTTTTCTTTTTTCTTCCCGGGAAGTCCTCTTGAAATCGGATTATGATGATGATGGTGATAATAATAATAATAAAAATAAAAATAATAAATTGAAATCCCAGAAAGATGGAAACGGAGAAGGAAAGGAGGAAGGAAGGAAAGAAAGAAAACGTTGTAGTATATGATATTCCCATTTTACAAGGACTTTTCATTCCAATTCAGCGTCTTGCCCTACTGTATCCAATACTACCGCACCGGTACTTTATCCTATCCATCCAAAGTAAAGAAAAAAAAGTATAAAAATAAAATATAAAAAAAGAGGTCTCAAGGACAGAATTGAACAGAATCGGCGAAGAGGAACAAGAGAAAGACTAAAAAAAAAACCCCCCCACTAACTTTACTACTTCATGAACGGAAACAAAAATGAAAACATGAAGAAAAGGAAAAAAAAACACCACCTTTTATTCATCACTCATCCTCCCATCCCGAAACTCCACTCCCACTTCCATCACCTCCGCCATTCCTCGTCGCCCCATTCGAAAAATCCAGTTTTGTAAGGTACTCTGGCGTAACCGAAGGTTGATACTTTTTTTCCCTTTCACGATTCATCCCGCCTAACCCAGCGCCGTAGGATATGAGCATATCTGTATTCGTCGGTAACGAGAATGGCAGCATGAGGCCTGGGTCTAGTAGTAAATTCTCCGGAGCGTCCTCTTCGTCTTCGTTTATCACTATGGTAGGGTTGCTATTCTGTTGGGGCGATGGTGGGAGTTGGTTTTGGCCCAGTGTGTTGTTGCCGGCGACCGGGGATACGGGGGTGTTATTCGCCGAATTCCCCCTTTTAGGCGTGGTGGAAAGGGATTTGGCCCTGTTGTGGCTCTTGTCGTAATTCCTCATCCTGAGTCCGACTAGATACTTCATTCCTTCTCTGGGAAGTCCCTTCTCGCCAACTTCTGGTCTGTAGTTCTTCGTCGAGTGGAGGAGTTGTTCGGGGTTTAAGTGGGTGAGCTGGCTAATTGTTGATTTTAAAGCTTCAAAGTCCTCGCCCAGGGAACTAAAGCATTGGAGCCATTGCAGGAGTTGGATGACGGGTACTAGATGGCGCCTTGCTGCATCAGCCACGTTCTCGCCGCTAGCCGCGAGTGCTCCGCTCTCATAGTGCTCCGGCTGGCGATTGTTTGTCCGCGCCCAGTCTTCTAGTATTGAGACATTAAGGCGGATTTGCATTGCTTTTGTCCGAGCGAGGTATTTCCGATTAGACATGATGCGATTGAAGAGCTCTGCACCGATCCAGTAGAATAGTTGGCTCAGAACTTGTGAAATGATTACTGAATGGATGTCATACAGATCCAGAACAAACAATGTAGAAGATAGCAGGGAGGTGATATTGCGGGGAGCGGGCTTTGCCCGCTGCTTTGGAGATGGCGGTCGGTACCGCTTCTCAAGCATTGAGGGTTCAGGTGATTTCCGCTTGGGCTTGAACAGCCGCCATTCATTCTGAAAATGGACATCCTCAAATCCTGGGATAGTCTCATGATCTAGCATTGCCTGGTCCATCACTCTATCCATCCGTCTCTCAGCATCCCGCAATATGAGTATAAATATCTCGTTTATCAACTCTGAGAGATGCTGCTGGAACTCAATCGTGGCACCCACCAGGCCAGCGTCCTTCTTCAGATAATGAAGCAAAAGATTTGCATTGGAAATCCAAAACGCAAGAATAGTCATATCCAGTTGATGCATTTCTACCACATTATTAATCTTATCCATTGCAGACAAGAGAAGCCGAGACAAGAGTTCGGGTGAGCTATGATAATGCGCATATCGAGCGCTAAGAAACAGAACATTTGCAGGAACAGGCTTCTGGCTTGGTGACCGCTGCGGTAACATATTGGTTATGACAACATCCAGCATCCGGTTCAATTCGTGCTCTTGGAAGACAAACATCTGATCGTTCAGACACTTATCCCACACAAAGTCCTGGAGTTCATCGCCCTCCTCATCTCCGGGCGACTGTCCATGGGTTAGCCCAAATCCGCTAAACGACCCAAATCCTCCAGGGATTATCCCTGATCTCACCTCGGGCCGCTCGTCAAGCCCTAAGCTCGAGAGGTCCACTTCCAGATTGATTGCACTCTCCATCATCATCCTTCGCTTCATCTCATTCTCTGCCATTTCCTCCTCGAACCTCTCCTGAGCCAAGCCGTTGTCGTAAAAGTCATCACTAACACCTGCCGTGCCAATATACCCACTCCGATGCAGATAGTCAGATATCTCACTGTTAGGTGACACAAAGTCAAACGCTCTTCTGCCCGAAGAGCTCCGAATCTCTGGTGATGCGCCATGATCTAGCAGCAGTTTTGCTATCCCTTTATGCCGGTTCGTCATAGCCCACATCAATGCGCTCCACTGGTGTCTATCCTGTTGGTCAACATTGGCTCCCGCATCCAACAGAGCGGAAACAACATCCTCATGTCCCTATTCCGAAAAAAAGAAATAAGTGAAAAAATAAAATAATCAGCCCTCATCCTCTTTGCACGCGCCGGAAGCAAAACACGAAACGTACGAAGCAGCTTGCATATATCAGCGGGCTTGTCCCTTCCTCATCTGGCGCATTAACGTCCACATAACCCTTCCCTTCACCTTCCAATATTCTCCGTATCCGAGCCTCATCTCCGCTACTGGCAGCCATGTTGAGCGCCTTCTGTAGTGACTCTCTCTTCTCCTCTTCCGAAAGATTCGGGTTACGAACGATGTCGTCCACGTCCCCCAGACCCGACCCACCCATCCGGAATGCCTCTTGAGCTGCCAACATAGAAACAAGCCTACTGTCACTATCCGCGATACCCTTCACCAACTCGTCGTCGTCATCGCCATCACGGTAATCCGGGTCGAGATTGAAATTTAACCGGGCGGGGACGGGTGCGGTTATGAATTGAGCTTCGCCTGTTGACCAGAATTCAGGCATTGAGCCACAGTTAGCTTCCTCATCCCTGGTAAACTGAATTTTAACATGAATCCCAATTTCCGAAGGGGAGGGAACCGAATCAGGAGCTGTGTGAGGAGGAGTGACGAAAATATACCCTCTGCGGGGTCAAGACATCACGGGGGTAGTTGGTAGAAGCAGGTGATAAGACTATCAAAGACATCAAGAGAGGGGCTGGCCAGTCACTGTACCTTGCCAGGCATCGTAAACTTCAGTCTCAGTAGCGAGAGGTGGAGTCCTCCGTCGATCGTTAAGAGATCTGGGAAGATCCGGGGGCAGAACGCGAGGCCGTACAGTGCCGACATCGAAACTGTTGTCGTCGTAAGGATCCCCCAAATCCATCTGGCAGAAGGGAACAGAGAGACTTGTCGGTAATTCGACAGCTTTATTGGGGGAAGGCGGTGAGGATTAAAGGGATAGGATAGGTAGGTGGACGAGCTTCACCTTCGCTTTCTCCCTTCTTTATGGTTGATACTCTGCGGAATAATGCTGCAGCGGGTCCCTCTCTCTCATGCCAGAGCTGCCAAGACAACCACTTTTTTTTTAGCTTCGCCCCATCGGTTGTCGTCTCCTCACTCTCACAAGCTCCCTTCCCTTTCCCGTAGAATACTTCTGACCGATGCAAGACTATCCCGATGCAACGGAATATTCTATTAACCTTCTATGGTATTTTGTTACTTGAATTGAAGAGGAATTCAAAAATCACACCGTTCACACACAACACAACATAATACCATACCCGTGCAAAACCCTCACTTCACATCTTTGTCTGACACGCCGCATGGCTTATGTTCAAGTTTAATCCTAATTGTTCCATAGAGCCGGGAACAAAGTGGTCAAAGCAAACCCTGGTCCCACCAAGAATGAACACGAAAGGAATCCGCACAGCCTCAGGCTGCCCATTCTTCACCCTCTGGATACAATATCCCCCCGATGCTCCCCTGATTTTCTTGTCTTTGTTTCTGTTTTTGAAACATCTTTAATCATCCAAATGCATTCAACATTCACACCATACAATGTTGCACCAAATATATGAAGAATCTGCCGACAAGGCAGCAAAATCCTGAGTGTCCCCACAACCATAGCTCGTATCCCAAAATGCACACCTGTCCCTACCCATCATAGCCCTCGCACACCGAAATCTCATATATGCGGTTCTGCAAGCACAAGAAGGGCCAAGACAAATCACGCATCTCATTTCATTCTATCAGTCACGCTCGATAGAGCGATACTTACTCACCCACCCATTTGCCATACTATGCTCATGCACTAGGAGTGCTTAAGCTCTTCCCCGCCCCGACTTTCTCTGCGTCAGAGATGAGATGTCGTGATCTGCCGGAAAAGCCGGCCGGTGGGCACTGCATACACTCTACCGAGCTCTTGATGTTCTCACTACCGTACCGTATGCACTGAACATTGTATGGTGGGTGAGTAAGCTCTTTGGTGTCTCACTTGGTGAGGATAGTGTGGTACCCAGTATGATATGACATGATAATGTCCTGTAGTGCACTGCCGGTAGTTAAACGTTAGTAAGGCGAAGCAGTGTGATTGGCTCGTGGGCCACTTCGCCCACTCAGAGAGCGACATATCCTACCGTAGAGCTACTGTGGCAGTACTAGTAAGGAGCTCCCCCCCCAAAAAAAAGAAAGAGAGAGAGCCAAGATTGGCCCTTCGTCTGGTTACACTCACAAAGCTCCAGCCAGTGAAAACTGAAATCCCCAGTAGGGTACGAGTGGTGGTGCTAAGTTGGATGCTTCCGTAATCGTTATGTTCGAAAGGGTATCGTGAATCGCAGCGGTTGAAATATATGGTCATATCATATGATTGGATGGTGGTGCAATGTTCTAGCATGACATCTTTTGGATGACAAACACCCGCTGTCCACTACGGCAGATTTGTTCTGTTTGATATGTGAAGGCTATGTGGATGGTTTTTGACGAGTGATGGGCTGTTATCACGGGTTCTGGATTGGAACGGTTGGTTCCCGATAAAATGTCTACCCTTAGCACCGGGAACAACGACCCGAGGTGCAATAATACTATATCAATGGATGACCTCCCATTAAGGTTTAGAACAATTTTTTTTCCAAATTCCGACTGGCCCCATCCTTCATCTAAATACCACTGCTAAAAATTGCCCGAATGAGCTTTGCCTCCGAATATTGAAACATTATCAATCAAATCCTTGCAGGCGTAAATATCACACCTGCAGCGTTTTTGTTAGATAAAATTTACAAATTCATGCCTGCAAGAAGTCATCCAATAGATAGTGGTAATACAATCAACTCATTTCTTTCCCATTCTCGAGAGAGAGAGAAAAAAAGAGATGAGCCACTTCAAACTACCAGAGCATGCACTACAGTCTACTTACCGTAGGTGAACGAGCAGGTCCCATCATGCCACTCTTGCAGTGGAGTAACTTAAGTATAGAAATTTAAGATTTGGCCACGTCGATCCCTGGAGTGAGATTTGGTACTGACTCTGCGTACTGTGCTCCGCTGTAGAACCTTAATTGAGTGTTACTGCGGGCATCTCGGTCCAAATGCCGCAGATTATGTAGTGGCAAAGCAGCCAGGCTCGCATCTCCCACTCCCACTCCCCCCACCGCCCCTGCCCTCTAGTCCTCCTAGAGAGTCTGCCTGCTAAAAAACTCCAGATATGCCTTTCCGAGTGACAACGCGTGAGCGCCTCTTTCTGTCCCATCCCTCCACACCCACCACTACCAACAGCAGACATGCTCGAGTACCGTACTGTCAGAAACAAAGGTAGCACTTGTCAACAAGTACGGCTCAAAAGCCCATCAGACCGTTTATTCATTTGCGGATGCTGCACGATGCACGAATGAGGTTGCTAGGGGTGTAAATCAGTCAAGTCAAAAGTTACTTCGGACTACTCGTATGTATTTTTATTTTTTTCCTATGATATCTCTTTGCCACTGTTCCCCCTTCCGAGTAAACATCGCCGAAAGGGAAGTGCGAAAGGGGGGGGGGCACGTTGATCGAAGTTGTGTTGATGCGATTGCGTGGGTTCCGGCTCTTGTGGAAGGAGGATTACGGTATCATATGAAATTTTTACCACCGAGAGTTATTTCTTCTCCAGGGGGGATATCCTGGGCTCTACTTGTACTCGTACATAGATTTATGGCGCAAGGCGGGGACAGAATAGAATAGAATAAAATAAAAAATAAAATAATATTATAATAAAATAGTTAGTTTTCTTCCTCCCACGGTGATGAATACGATACTGCACCCCTTCCCCCGCTACTTTTCCCCTACGGGTATCAATATGGTGGATGGATAAGGGGGAGAAAAGAGAGATGAGAGCAGGCGACCGACTGCCGTTAACGTTTAACGGGGAGGGGAGGAAAATGAAAGGGTATCTCCTCCTGTGCTTTGAGCTGTCAAGACGCCAAGCGAACGACCGTTTGGGAAGAGTTTTTGCTTTAAGGGGCCCAATCAACGCAAGTTTGGCCCCAAGTGGAACGAAAGGCCGTGCGAGGAACACCCAAGCAGGATAAGGGGTTGTCTGCTCAGTGGAAATTGCGCTGCGGGCGAAGAATCGAGATCGGTCAGCGAGTAGAAGGGTCATCCCGAAAGAGGGTTCCCAGGGAAAGGATGGATTTGAGAGATGCATGGATGGGAACGGATGGATGGGGGCGGATGGAGGGGTGTGCTGTATTGGTGGGTGATAGGTGATGGGTGCACTTGCACAGGCACAACAGCAATGACCACCGTAGGAAGGTAGCCAAGCAAGTGCGGTAACCAGGTGGAAGAAATACCGGTAGCCACAAGAAATAAAGTACCGCTCTTCGTCAAAGATGTATAATGAGTACCGGTATTCGAGCATAGCAGCGGAGGGCAGGTACCGGTACCGGTATGATAGAAGGAGGGGGGGCAAGCCTTATTATTATGGTGCCTTGCATTCCCTCTTGTTTCTCCTTGCTTTTGTTCTACTTCATCTGCTCTTGCCCCTCATCGTCGTCTGGTTTTCGCTTTCGCCCTCATTGTTATGATACTGACGACGGTTACGAGGCTCTAGTACTATTGGTGGTGAGGTTGTGTACCGCGTATCATAGGGCACCCAGGTGTGTATTCTTCATACCTACGCCACCTACGGCACCTGTACCGGTACTTGACTCCCATCCATCCTCTCCTTCCTTCCTCCCCCTTAGTGGTAAGAGATACGGATAGCGTGTTTCTCATTAAATTTTGCATCCAAATAAAGAAATTTCATTGCTTTCGTCTGACAGCTTCCTAGAATTCAGCACATCCTATTTCTCCCCCGGGGAGCGAACCAACAGGAGGAGAATCAACTTTGTGGGCGAACCAACGAAACCCCCGTACCTGGAGCTGCAGCCTTCAGTTGGCAAGCCACAACATCACCGAGCGTCGCTGCTCTCCCTTTCTTTCAAGGCAAAGCACACACTCTCCCACCAACCGCAGCTTTTCATCTTTATATTCCGCCACTGTTTCTGCTTTCATTACCGGGACGCTCAGCAATATCCATCCCTTTTTAAATTGAGGATCTCGCTCGGTTTTCGGTGGACTACAGTACTAAATCACACTCAATCTGCTGGTATTACACCGGGATCATTTTCGGAAATAAAATCCTAAATTTAGAAAGAATCATAAAATAATATATACATCGCTCTAGGAAAAAAAGGGGACAAGAAAGGTCAATTTCACCAAGAGCCTGTTCTAATAACCAGGGGAAAAAGAAAAGAAAAAAAAAACAGCTATGGGCGGCGATTCATCGCCCCACAAAACCCCTCCTCATCCGCCCGCACGGACACCGCTGGTCTTACCCCAGAATGCGGCGATGACCTCGATGACGACTCGCCCTCAATCTCAACCTACTCCTCCTATACCGACCATGAGGTCAAATCCTATACCACCAACTCCCACAGATGCAACGAGTACTCAAAAACCACCTTTGATGTACCACCTGAGAGCTCGCTCGTCAGAGTCCTTCTGTCAACGTGATACTGCCCGTGCATCCGCCTTTTCAATGTCACCTGACCCGGCCTTCCACCGCGTGCGAATTAACAATAGTACCCCTTTAGCAGCGCTACAGCCGAAGTCTTCACCGACTCCTTCAAGACCTTATGGAGGTTCAGCATCAATAACAGACGGGAAATCTGTTCGGAGCTTGGCGGCGGCGTCAACGATATCGCCTGAGGATGAGGTTCTTAGTTTGAAGGTTCGCTCGCTGTACGATTCTGGAGTAGGATTGGGGGGAAGTGATGCCGAGAGTCTGTTTTCGAAACGGGTATCGAGTATCTTGGAAGAGGGTGGGAAAGGGGGAAGTAAAGTTATGCGCAATAGCCATGTGGCAAGGAATTCGCAATCTGGCGATGAGGCTGAAGGGAGGATTAGTTTGGCTGTGGATAAGACCGAGAGCCCACTGCTTGGTAAGACAGAGGAACCGCTTGGTGGTCCGACGGAGGAAGAGGTCAAGCAAAGTGTCGATAGACCGAACGGTTTAGGAATTACATCCATGGAGAGGAGCGAATTTCTTTTAGCTGGAGGAACGGAGGACTGGGAGGATCTTAACGGGGGAGACGTGGACCGGTTTGTTTAGCTCTTTCTTTTTAAAGTCCTTTTCTTTCCTTTCGTCGCCCTCTTCCGGCTACCCGTACCAGTGTTTTTGCAAAAGCGCTGGGGGACGTCCTTTGTTTCCTTGGACGTTTTCGAGACGTTGCACTGTTTTTGCTTTTTCCTTCAGCTCATCCCCAATCTTGGACTCTCACTCGGAACCCCTTGTCACACATCACGTGATATAGAAACTAGAAATTAACCCACGATGTGAAACTAAAGGTACGGCTTCATCGATCAGACGTACGCACCGTCTACACCGAACCCGGCCTTCCCTTCACCAAACCCCCAGACAAGATCTCCAGCTTTCGTCCCCCCAAAGCGTATCTCCACAGCACTACACCTGCACTCGACGGCCCCTCAAAAGCGGGCTCACCACTTACAAATCAAGCTCTCCCCCTTTGCATCATCTGCATCAGAGATGCTGCGCTCGCCGCTCCCCGGCGCAACAGCTACTCTCCACGCAAAGGAGAATAGCAGATCTAAGAAGTGGCGGGAGATGGCTGTGGTTCGGAGGAGAGGGGAGCGGGGAGAAGAAGGAGGTAAAGGAGGGGGAACAGAATGGGGATTCGTCACGGTGGATGCTAAGTTGATTAGCAGAACTTGGAAGGGGATCCCAGATTGTTGGAGAGCGGCGGCATGGCATGCGTTTTTGACGGCAAGCGCTAAGAGGCGCGGGATTGGGAGGAGTGACACTGAATTAGTGACGATATATATTGTTGGTTTCCCTGCCTTTTTTTTTTGTTCTTTGATACTGTGTACTCGAGTAGAGGGCTCCACACATTGCTTGGGTAAGACACCGCGCTAGAGGCTAGGTGGAAAAAAAAAAAGCCGGGCTCGGCTGAACTGACTACTCCCCTCACGAGCAAGAGGTGCCCTCGGGTGGGACTCTTCTGCAATATATGTTGCTGAAACAGCGGCTGGAAAAAGTATTACATTGGTGGTGTGGTGGTACGCACGACAATCCCCAAAGAGCCTTTCCCGGTTTCGCAACTCATTGTTCTGCCCAGGGGTTATATTATCAAGCCCCTACGCTGTCAAAATCACAGCAAACTGCCCCAAGTACCAGGTCTCAAAAACATTGATCTAATTTAACTTTTTGATTGAATACAGGATTTCATAGAACGGCCATCAGCAGATGACGTCCAGATAGACCTAGACGTTCCTCGAACAATTAGTTCCCACATCATGTTCCGACGCAGATATCGCGGCGGCCAACGTCTCCTCTTCCGCACCCTCCACGCCCTCTCACTCTACTTCCCGGAGGTAGGCTATGTTCAGGGAATGGCGAGTCTAGCGGCAACACTGCTGTGCTACTACGATGAGGAGACAACCTTCATAATGCTGGTGCGCATGTTCGAATTGAGGGGATTGGAGAAGCTTTATCAGGCTGGGTTCGGTGGATTGATGCAAGCCTTAGACGAGTTTGAGGGCAGTTGGATGAAGGGTGGACAAATTAGCCGGCGATTGGTAAGATAGATTCCAACCTCTCCTTACAAATCTCCCTTCTTTCACCCTTTGTGAAAATCATGCAGGGGAGCCGCCCCCGAAGTTTCAGGACAGGGGTGGCGCAGAAAAGAGTCTGAGGCTTTTTTTTGCGAGCAAGAGAAGAAAGGAAAGAGGGGAGGAAGGCAAAGGCCGCTACCGCACAGGCAGTGGGTGAGCGGTGGTGCTGGTGGTGAAATGAGGCCACCGGGACTACAACATCGGGACGGTATTTTTTTCTTTCTTCGCAACCGTTGAACCGAGCCCCGCACCATCACCATCACCACCACATCACCTCCTTCGTGCAGTAGGGGTCGAGATCTTCACCTCCCCTTACCTTTGCTTCGCCAGACCTAGGCCCTAAAGAACAGAAGTCAATCAGTAAGGGCGGTGTACAGGCCCACTCTCAAAAACTCCCGACCATCCCCAATGCAGCCCCGAACTAACCAACTTGCAACCTCCGTCACCCGTCCGGTTACTGTGCACAGTAGGAAAGGAGAACAGACAAAGTAACTTAAACCAGCTAACAAATCACCCGCAAAACAGACAAGCCTAGGTGTAACCCCAACGACCTACGGAACACGTTGGTACCTAACCCTTTTCAACTACTCGATGCCCTTCGCAGCCCAAGTCCGGGTCTGGGACGTCTTCATGCTCCTCGGTGACCCGGACCCAGCCTCCAGCGCCGTCACCCCCGCCTTCAGTGGGAGTCTGGACGTCCTACACGCAACCAGCGCCGCTTTAATCGATGGGATGAGGGAGATCCTACTAAAGAGTGACTTTGAAGGCTCCATGAAGGTGCTGACCAGTTGGATTCCGGTAAAGGATGAGGAGCTGTTGATGAAGGTCGTTAAGGGGGAGTGGAAGGGGAGGAGAAAGAGGAGGTCTAGGGGTGGCGGGAGTGGCGGAGGTGGTGCTGCTAGTGGAGGAGAAGTGGGAGGAGGTGCGAGCCCGGTGTCGCAGTCTTAGTAAGAGGGTGACGATGAGATGCAAGGAGAGAGAGAGAGAAGGCGGGGAAGGAGGAAGGGAGAGGAAAGTGGAGTCTCCTCGAGCTTGATAGTACCGGTATGGCCGTGTGTGCTTCTGCCTTGATCTATGCGTCCGTCTACCTGGCCCGGTCTTGACTCACTTGCTCTCACCTACTCACGCTCCGCAGCTTGTCTGTCCACGGATGGATGGGTGGATGGATGCACAATACACAATCAATCGGTCACACCCACAACCCTGCCCATCCATCCACCCATCCATGGGAAAGCAGCAGCAATCCCAGAGTTTGCATTATACTGGGGTGGCGTCCGACCCCTCTTTTTGGAAAAACCACCACCACCATCACTCCAGTTTGCTTTTCCTTGCTCCGCTTTCTCTACCGTATCTGCAAGTTGCCTTTCTTTCTTTCCACCTTTGTCTAGTTTTTTCTCACTCTATTGCCTTACTTCCTAATGTACAATCACCAATCAACATATTTGTTGGCTCTAATGGCGACACATGGCTTTTTTTCTACCCTTTCCTTCCCTTTCCCTTTCTTACTTACTTGCTATCGTTATTTTCTTATTCCATTTGCAACCCTTCGTTCCTTTCCTTCCTCTGCACCCATTGAGAAATGGAGGGTGCAAAAGTACTTGTAGCATAACATGGGGGGAGGGGGTTTTCACTTGCCCTTTACTTTTTTTTAATTTTTTCTTTCTAATTTTTTCTTTTTCCACTCGACTGCTATGACTACGGTATTGCTGTCTATCATATCATATCTGAACGAATGAATGAATGAACGGGATGGTTTTTGCTCGGCAAGGATGAATGGGTTTGTGGGTGGTTGTTATTTTACTTTTTTTTGCCTTTTTTTTTTTTCGCTTCAAGCTTCGTTATGCTTGACTTGACCTACCGGTATTTGACTGGTGAGATTGGATGGATGTGTGCTCGGTATTGCATGGTATGGTATTATATTCATTTACTTACCACGTACTTCTTCGCCTTCGCACTATTGAATTCTTGTCTGTTTTTTTTGTTTTTTTTTGGCTTTATAATGCTTATCTTCGTGTCTTGTCTGTTACGGCACGTCCAAATGGTAAACTTCTTTTCTTCCTTTCCTTTCCTTTCCTGGCTCCTTCTAACTCGGCTTTGGTGATGGGCGTTTTTTATTTTATTCTTCATTCTACCCTTCTCTTGCTTTCGATAGTACAAACTTACTTTTTTTTCTATTCTCTTAACTCTAGAATAATCACCTTAGCTCCTTTTTAATGCAAAATTAAAAGGTTTTTTCCCCCCTTCCATTTCACCCCTAATTGTCCTATTTCACAGTCCGCTGATTCATACGTTATCACCCAACGATCACCAGTACCGGTATTCCCATCGCAATCCTGAACCCGTCGGGTGGCGTAGAGTAAAGTAGAGTGTGGCGATTATTAGAGGAGGAAAAAAGGAAAAAAGAAAAAAAAAAACTGTTGCACTCGAGTAGATCCCGAAACCTGACACCTCATCCTTCAATCCTTTCCCCCGGCCGCTAAATCCCCAGGATGATCCATGCTTGTCAAATTGCGGCTGACATGGGCACAGCATTGTGGGGAAGGGAGTGAAAAATGATTTGAAAATAAGAAAATAAAAAAAGGTATCATAACAATGTACGAGCACTGTACGGAGTACTCGTACAAGTACCTTTCTCATCGGCATGACCGTAACGATATGATCATATCAGCACGGCGCGGCACAAACAAGCGAGACCGACCCAATCCACTTTATAATGAGCGACACAGCCTCATACCCGGAACTCTTCTTCGAATTTGCGCCAAGTGTAAATTTAATAGCGGTGGGAGGGGGTCAACGATCAGAGGGGACCGAACAAAATCGCCATTTGCCAAGACACTTTTTAGTCCACCGTCCGCTGAGCCCCCCTATTCGTTGACCCCCTCCTACGAGTACTCATATGTTAGTTGGAGCGCGCTAGTGATGGTATTATTCGCACAATACCAATACTGTACTGTACTGGTATCTACACTCACTATTACTTGCTATCTACCGCAACGACGACGAGGACTTCAAAGGAATGTACGGTACTCCACCAATTGTGGTTCGCACACTGCCGTATAATAACAGTGGGATTCTCAGCCAGGTCTGCCCGTCGCACCTGGGGTGCCGGTTTCATGTATAGTGCCTGGTCGCTTGCTTGCTTACCTTACGGTACTCGAGTACGGCACTCGTACTTGCTGCTCCAGCTCGTATGCAGGACATGCAGTGGTTGAAGTGAGGAGCCAATACGAGTGTGCAGAAACGGCGGGATGATTGGTTAAACGACGAAATAGGGAAACCCCCCGCATTGGCGGCAAACGGGTTGGCATTTGGGTGAGAATGATTTCGCGCAGCTGGCTCCTACCGGTACGAGTACTTCTCTGGCCTATCTTTGCTTTGGGGATGTGGATGTTTCTTCTTAGAGTCTTCTGGTTGACGGCACCGAAGTGGTGGTTGGGGCGGTTGTGGGTAGGTTGGGGAGGTTTCGATTCCTGCGGTAATGGGGGGACTCGCTCGGTGGGTAATTCCTGAAGGCTGTGTGGGTCGTTCTCGGAGATGATCGATGCTATCTGCACGATTTCTTGTCTGGGTTTTACAATATTTCAGGCGGTTAATGATTATTTATTATCCTGAATGACGCTGTTTTTTGGTGGAAAATTGTCTTGTCCTACTATTTTCTTCACTTGTGTGGACCCGGCCATAGGGGGATAAGTAGTGAATGGATTAATGGAATTATGCATGTGATATGCACCCCTCCCTTTATCGTCCAATGAAGGGTTAGAAGTGATTATTACCGTGCCGTAGAGAGGGAGAAGAGAGAAATTGTCGTGTGTCGTGTGCATATATAAACCGGTATTGGCTCACTCGAGCGGTGTGAGACCCGAAATTGGGTGAGTCTTTGGAATAAGTGCCGGTAGAGTGTTGTTCCGGGCCGGGAGGAAATCGGTGGGAGTGTGGGATTTGCAGGAGGTGCCGGTATAGCTCTACGAGTACGGTGTTGGGAACTGATGGGGTCATTGACCGCGAGATCTTTAGAAATTTGATAACCGGGTGTTCCGCGCTGTACTCGAGTAGTCGGGTTAGGGTTGGATTAGGGTTTGACAGTGTGACAGTGACACTGATATTGACGGCCGGTGTACAAGTAGACTAACGGCTGTCAAGGGTGGTTCAAAAGAAGGCTTGAAAGGGGGAACCTGGCTTGGCCGATTTAACGTGCAAAATGTTCCAAAAAGGCATTCATCGCCATGTTATCCCTTGACCAGCAAGACATTGGAAATGTCGCGCCACCTCCGCCAGTTTTCTGAGACATAGATGACTAACGCGGGTTTGACTCTGTACCTTGGTATTCCAGTGATTGTCAGCATTGTGCGCAGGCGCAGCCATATACGGCGGTGAATATTAGCTGTGGTCCAAAGTCTACTCGAGTACACAAAAGGGCTGCTTTTTAACCTCCGCCTCGAGCGTTGACGGGGGCAGCACGAAATTTTCAATGTCTTACCGGTCCAGGAGCTAGAATCGCGTTGCCAGGTGGTATTGGGGCGTCAGCTACGCCCAGGGGTTCGCATCTGCGGGGTCTGTTCTTCGGGAATTTTGCAAAGAAGGCCTTCCGTGATTGAACACAGGGGGTTAGAAGTTAGGATAGAAAGAGGGGGTGCTATAATATCTTAGTAAGCGAAAATAGCAGGAAATATTCATCAGGCATGAGGTTCTTCAAGCAACTGAAGGATATTTGTAGGACGTGTAGGAACTTTCTGCTTCTTTTGTTGTAATTTTATTTGTTTCTTTACCTTCAACCCGCTTCAAATGTCATTGTTTACTCTGTTCTTTTGCTAGAAGGGGTTCTATCCTATAACCCCCCGGTTCGAAAAGGTGCGTTCTAGCCCTTCGATCGTTTTTTGATCCAACCCCCCCTTCATCGCAATATTGGCCATAGGTACCCAAAACCAGGAGTTAAAGAGCCACAACGAAAAATATAACCCCCCCCGTTTTCGGGTACTTACAAGTACGTACCGGTATGGCCTGGGACAAACGCTCGAGTGCGATATACTCGTATGGTGATAGACTACCGGTACTGGTGTCCCGATAGAGAAAGCCGTTGATGTGTGTGGCTTGACAACATTCCGATTAGTAGGTCTAACCGCGGAAACGTAGGATGGCGCAAAAAACACTTTTCAACCCACATCAGGCTTTGTGGTGGTGCGCAACCGCCACCGATTGCTTATGTTTCGAAACCATTTTCTTCGCTTTTGTCTTCGTTTTTCTTTTTCTTCATTTTTCTCTTCCCCACATTATTGGTGAGACAAACGGCCGTCCTAACAGGATCCGCTGATTTACAAGTATTAACTCCTTCCGATCTCCCCCCTCAACCCCCCCGTTCAGTAGGCGGCCCGTGTGTTCGGTTATCAGGATTTGATAATTTTATCCCGATTTTTTTGATCATGAATTTTGTCGAGTCTACCGTATTGCTTTCCATGCGCAGAGTCGCTTATTTCCTTGGCGCACGCTCAAGGTTTTAGAGTGTATCGATAATAGATTTATCCTTCTGGGATTCTGAGACATGATACTACATGTACCAGTACTCGAGTACCGACGAATCCGGCGCTCTGAACCTCTTGCATGGAACTCGATTTATGCTTCCGGGTCGTTAACGACGCTGTGCTGTAGCTGCAACAGGAGCGTCTAATGGAACGATTGAAAGACAGGGAGTCAAAAAGGTATCATAAAGGTGTAACTAAAGCAGTTTCGTAAACCCTAATACTTTAGAACTCTGTAACTTGTTGCCAGGTATCATATGCAAGTAGCATAAAATAATAAATGTGCAATAGTAACCATAAGGGGAACAAGAGACGGGGGGGAGGTATTCGCCCGCATGCCAAAGTTTAGGCCAATGTGCGGTACGGTAGGTGATTTCAGGAAGTCTCGATCCAAAACAGGTTGGCCAAGCGAAGTGTTTGAGAAATTGATTGATGGCTAATACGGCAACTCGGTTCTAAAGGGAAAAGTAAGAAGGGACCGCAAAAAAAAACTCGGGGGGTAATCATTCACCAATAGACTAGTAGAGCAGGTACCGGTAGCGGTATGTAGACCCAAGTAGAATAAGTATGGCAAACAAAAAAGGAGAAAGGGACAGCAGGTCAAATAGTGCGAGATGTACCGTACGAGTACTGTACAGTACCGTCATCCTACTCCAGCAAAGCAGTCTAAATTCTTCACCGGGTGCACCATACCAAGCAGTTTGCCACCACATTACGCAAATTAAAGATCGCCTTCTAGAGGAACGCTTTGACGCTGTCCTTTCCAAAAGAGGTATCGGGGTCAGCAATTGGGAAGGGATATTTTGAGGAATCCGCAGATGAACTTAAGATTTTCCATTATTGACCGATTTAGCAAGATATCCGGGCATCGCTCGCACGTCCTTCTGAGACCCTATCAGGAAAAGGCTATCAGTTATCGCTTCCTTTCTTTTTCTTGCTTCCCTCCCCCCTCCCTTTGCTTCTCCCAATACCGGTATCTCGCCAAAAGGATTCAATTCATTAGGCGTATGATATCAGGCTGTGATAGATCCAGTAACATTATGCACTCCGTATCCGCGTCCAACAGCAATAACAACAGAAGCCTCCTTCCCCACCTTATAAAACTGTAGGTATTGGCTTTTGGCCAGCTGCGTAACAGGCTCCTTGGGGGCGTTGTTTTATTATCATCAATCCGAGTTTTACCTAAGGATGGAAGATCCTTCACCTACTTGATGGCTCTTTCATACCGTAGCTGAACCTCGGAGCCAACTAGACCACGGGTAAGTGCGGAAAGGATGAGTGCCGATAGGTAGAGTTTTTTTTTTTTTGGGGGGGGGACAGGATAATCCACTTTCGAAATGATAAAAAACATGGACTTTCCGCCCTTCGTCACATCCCCCTTCCCCTCCCGGCAACGCACTCGGTTCCCTCGGTTATAAATTGTCTGTGGGTGTTGAATGCTGCTCGTGTTTACCGCCTAGCTTGTTGAGTGAGGGTTTAAAATGTGAGGAAATAGTGATTTTTGCTCGGTATGCATTTGTCTTGGGATATATGATTGGCTTGAATTTGCTGTAGAGATGAGCGAATAAGAGAAGGGGGGAAACTCGAGGGCTCTATACGAGCACTGAACGAGTGAGTGCAGTAAGGTATGATGAGAGAGGAGAGGCGGCCCAGGAACTGGATCTAGCTCGCTCTATGATAATAGGAGAACGGTTGTTTGTTAAGGAAAATACGTACAGTACTGTACTCGCACAGGCTTGGTGCCCCTTCTCGTGCCGCATCGAACCGGAGGTCCCTCGATCCGGAAGAGAGAGACATCGTGGAAATTTTTGACTGGAGACAGGGCTGCATGTTAGTTCATCCCTCATACCTCACACAATTCCCCTTGGAGTCAAACAGCGAAACAAATAGAGGAATATGCGAACCAAGGGTCCAATGCTGGTATGATACTGATGTGATTTTGCGGTACGACAACTCCCAAGGAGCATAGCGTGATGATTTACCCTGATTTGTGTGCGATAAACCTTAATAATTGCTGCGCTCTTGTCAATCCTTGAGACTGCTTCATTCCTTAGCCACTGTTCAAGTTTGCTGCCTGTATATGCGGTATCATACTCTGCCCCCGTCGTGCTATGCTAGATGGTAGGCGCCGTAACCGGCTTCCCTCTGCATTTC
This sequence comes from Tuber indicum, assembly GCA_006112555.1. Classification (NCBI taxonomy): domain Eukaryota; kingdom Fungi; phylum Ascomycota; class Pezizomycetes; order Pezizales; family Tuberaceae; genus Tuber; species Tuber indicum. The sequence goes on along the minus strand of VBSK01000394.1, from coordinate 1,263,580 downwards.
TGTCTATCAGTAGACTATTGTATCTCCTCTTTCTCTCTGACGCTGCAGGTTTCTCGTATTTACCGTCCGGCTCCCATCCGCCCAGCCTTGTTTACATGTCACTACCATTGTTGCCTCAATAATATAGTGATAATATCATATCTGGGCAGGGTGAAGCGGTGCCGATACTGGAGTGAAGTAAGGCTGTCAAGCAAGCAACTGCAAGTGGGAGAAAAGGCAATGCTCATCCAGGATTCGCGGAAAAGCAGAATCGACGAACCTGGTCAGACGGCCGGATGCGCATCAGGATTGGACTGATTTGGGAAAACTCCCCGTAACACAAAATGGGAGGAGTCCTAGGAAAACGATAGACCAATGGACGGAAGTAGAATTCAAGCATTGAAAGACGCTCTGTCCTTCTGTTTCTGATTGTCTCTGTCGTCCTGATTTTGACAGGTCGATATTGTTGGGTTGCTTATGTTTTGTTTTTTTCGTCCCTTTGGTTTTTTCTTTTGAAGTTTTCCCTGGTCAAAGATGTGGTAATTTTCCTCCCCGATTCTTGTTCAAGCCATTTCAGGGATCATTGGATCAACCCTTGCCAATAACCATCGTTCCGGGTCATATTATGATCACCTCTCTCCCATTCCTTAGATCCTACGTATCTCCTCTTTCCCACCTCTTTCCCACCCACCTTTACAGGCAACGTAGCGAGCAGGACCTTTACGTGCCACTTTTGAAAGGATGAAACAGCCCGCCTACTAAACGGGGCAGTCGGTTCCGAGTTCTCACGACTGATGATCCAGGACGAGCTCTGGGATTCCAAGCTGAACTGAGCGCCCCCTAGGTGTTCCTAACCAAGTACTGTACCTTATATCCTCGGCCCCTGGACCCAGTTCTACTGCGAGGTCATCCCAAAAAGGTAATTTCATTGGCCTTTGCTTCAGGGCTCCTGCACTCTCTCAAACGGCCAAAGCTCGCCCATTGTTTAGTCGGAGTCATTCGTAAGGAAGCAGCATTGTTGGAGGGAACTGTATGAGAGCACTGTTTGTATGTGCGGTGTTCCTTGTCATGCATTGATATGCACCTGCTTACCTCCTCACTAATACAGAGTGTACTGTAGAAGCACGCTTTTGTGCGTAGTAACATTCACTTTCTTTCCCTCTGCAGATGGGGTGCTACAAGTAAAAAAAAACCAGATATTCCCGCTTTGTTTGTTTGTATACCAGACCCTTTTTTTTTTCCTTTTTTTTCTTTTTCCCCTTTCCCCCGCACCTCTCTCTCTCTCTCTTTTTCCCGACTGCCATAGCAGACCTGGTACCCGAGGGCCCGCGGGAGACTCAATCGAGTAAGATTTCAAGTATTGTGGGTATTATTTTATCGTCATGATCGCTAGGGAGCCATATGTGGATGCGGAGTAACATAGTCTATGGAACGTGATCAATTATTTACTCGAGTATTTACTTGTGTCAGGTTAATTATTACTATTTTCTTTTGCTCTCGCTTGGCTGCCCTTCTCTAAAAAGATCCGGACAATCAGCCCGCTATCCAGGTTCCAGAGTTTTTCTCTAACTTACAGGTAACCCTCAGAGTTACAGTACCTCTTCCATCCCTACATGTCCTCCTTTCCCCTTTCCGCGCGGAGTCCCCGAGACCGCTGACACGGCATCAAACCTCCCGACCCTCAATAAGAATCAACTTTCTCGTCCGAATCTCCCTATCAACAGCCGTGTTCTTGTTCAGCCTGGCTACGGTATCTGTCCTCATTCCACTTCGCTTCGTGCCGAGAGTCAACAGCTCCATCAGCCATCGTTCGTGGCGCGATCCTGTACCGAGATTAACAGTTCCCCACGGTTTCAAGTTAGATCATCTCATTATATACCGGCACGAGGTCACAGTGCTAGCACTCGTACATGAACTTTGGGTTCTACAGGGCGTACCGTGTACGGTAATCTACGATTATCCTGGCATACTGTAACAACCGATCACGGGAGGAACCAGATCCTATTAGCGGCGAAAGCCTGGGAATATCGGGGCCATTTTCATTCGACCAAAATCTCGAGGAGCCCTTTCAATTGCTTTCTCTTCTTTTTTCTTTTTTTTTTTCCTTTTTCCTTTTTTTTTCCTTCTCTCTTTTCTTTTTCCTTTCCCTTCGGGAGGAGGGCGGTGGATTGAAGGTACTCGAGTAGTACCGGTACCACCACCACTACCGTACCGCTATCGGTACTGGATTGTCTTAAGTTAATACTTGTACGAGTACTCGTACTCAGTGAGGCATGCGCTATCGTTGATTTTGAGCCAATTCTGGTAAGGATAATCTTTGTCTCTTTCGTCAACCCCTGTCAGGCCAAAGCAAGCCTAGCGCGTTATCGCTAGTGCCAAGTACGTGCGAACAAAGGCGCATCCGTGCAACACCAACCACCCGCGGGGCCCAACAACCGCCAACCGTTGACTTATTCCTCTCGCAGCAGCGACGACAAAGTCACGGACCACGCTTTTTCCACGCGCACACCACGCTTTCCTTTACTGCTGCTCAATTTCCTCTTTCTTCTTCTCCATTTTTACTTTACTCTATTTTATTCTATATTTCATTTTATATTTTTTATATTTTATATATATACATATATTTTCTCTTCAACTTCTGCCCATCTCCATTGAAAAATCATTCTGCATTTATTTATATATTTTTTAGACCGTTTTTTAACTGCTTTCGTCCTGTTAAATTTTTTTCTTCCTTTTTCAATTTTTTGCCCTCTTCTTTTTTTCTTTTCTTTTTTCCTTTTTCCCTCCTGTTGGCACTTTTTGGCTCCTCAACCTCTCCAACTTGCCTCTCTCGTCGGGGAGAGGGTCCTCCTTGCCATTTTTTTTCTTTCCCTTTTCACTCCCGTTGTATCCCTTCTCTCCGGTGCAGTTGAAATTTCGTCTCTTCACCCCCGGTCACTGCTTTTTGGGAACTGGAAGAGAGCTGCTCCGGGACTTTGGTGTTCGTTCCTTCTGCACCTTTACCCCCCCCCTCTCTTCTCTTCTTGTTTATCTTCCTTTTCTCTCCAGTCGCTCCTTGGTTGTGTGTCCCTGGCTATCTTCAATTCTCGAAACCTTACATTTTTTGTTTTCATTATTCTTCTGTTCGATAGCTTTTTATTTTTATTTTTATTTTTATTTTTTCCCTTATTTCCTAGCCTGTGGTTTTATTCCCTTTCTGTTCGATTATTACTTTTTCGACATTCCCCCCCTCCACCATCCCCCCACTTTCGCTCCATCGAGTCCACTGCTTTTGGTATAAGCTGGGTGGTGTTGCAGTGAATCTTATTTTTCTCATCCGGAGTTGCTGCGCAAGTTGGTCAATTCCACTGGGAAAGTGAGAGAGTGTGTGTGCGAGAGAGGAAAGGGACGACTGGAAAGGGAACAATTGCTCACAGGCCAAACTGAGCTCTGCTGGCATTGCTACACGGTGCGTGTTCATTCACCATCGTGCTTCCACCTGTCCCGTTTGCAGGTTTGCAGCCGGCAGGTCGTCCGTATTTCTCTATTTTTTGGACTCTTTCGGTTGGCCTCTGTAGCGGGGGAGAGAGGTGGACTCTTGTTTTGGTCCAAGGATAGACCCTCCTCTGCTGCGTACATACATACCCAGCTGGGTAGGGCGTCCACATCGAACGAACGAACCTTTTTTTTTTTGCGGCTGGGATTTGTTTCGCTTCAAGCCCCCTCTCATCCGCCACAAATTAGTTTTGCTGCTTGCTTGCTGCTGCCTCTACTTTTGATTCTGGAACCGCTAGCTGCTATTACTACTAGCTGTGCTTCTGCCACTTATTTCTTTCATTTCTGCCTCTGTTGCACCCGCTCTGTTACTACTGCCGCTGCCACTGCTATATTCAATCACCGCTGGTTGTGCTGCTGCTGTTACCGGCTATTACACCTGTGTGGTGCAATAGAGCACAACTTGTGTTGCGTGCGGGTGTGTCTGTTCTGCGTTGTGTGTGTGTGCTTGTGTGTGTGTGTTTTCTTGCGTGTTTCATTATAAGGTTCAGCTTCCCCGAGTTTCCTGAGCGGGTAACTACCACCCACCCCTCCAGGCACCAAACGAATGTTTGCGACGCTAACCCTATCTTTTCTATGTAATGTCTAGGTAACCGACTGTCGATGCTTCGGACTTCCAGTAGCTGTTTCCGAATCCTTTTCTCCTCTAAAGAAATTCTCTCGTAGTGGCCATTCCTGCTGCCGTCTGGCGCAGCGCTCCGTACCGTCTTTATGACTACTCCTCACCGGGGGTTGCCACCTCCGCAGGCCATGGCTCTGCCATCGCCTACGCAAGCTTCGAGCGGTGTAGGTCAACTTCCTCACCAATGGCATAGCTCCGAGGATATGTACAAAACTTGGCTACTGGCAAAGTTGGAGGAGGAACGGCGAAAGGCCGAGGAGGAGAAGACGAAGCAGGAGAAGATCCGAGAAGAGACCAGGAAACTAGATCTCGAGATGCTGCGGGAGTCTTCTAGGTTTTTGATACCGCCGCCGTTAATACCAATCGTGCTGGCTGGGGGGGGGACTCTCAAAGGTGCTGGGGGGGAATGGTTGAACGACTACGTTTCGCAGCACATGGGACATCTTATACAACAACAGCAGCAGATGGTACAACAGCAACCTCAGCATCACCAACAGCAGGTCCACCAGATGTCGTCTGCGCAACAGTGCACGCAGGCCCCTGTGCTGCGAAGGGAGACTCGTGTAATAGGTCAGCAGGGTGGCGGGCAAGCTCCTCATCCTCAACAGATGGGGCCGCCGCCGCAAGCGGGCATAGTGCCTCCGCAGGCGGCCCAAGCTCACCCCCCTCCTCCGCTATCACAAGGCTATAATAACCCGGCATACCCACCACCACCTGGCGGTCAAAGGAGTGGACCACCACAGCCTCCCCCTCACCCGCCGCCGCCGCCGCCTATGCAGCAACCCGGGCCTCTCTCTCGTCTACCAAAACTAGATACGAATGATCAAAGGCAGGCCCCGCACCAGCCGCCGATGCATACCGGAATTCCACCGACCCAAATGGGTGGACATCCTGGCCCTCCCATACAGCATACCCCACAGTCATCTCAGCAACCCCCGACTCAACCGGAGACCTCAGTGTCCCAATCCCCGTCAATATTCTTCCATCATTGGCAGCCCCCGCCTAGTACTAGCGTCGGAATCTCTACCCCGGTCCAGGCCACAGCCTCACCGCAAGGGCAACTGGGGTCCCCGTTTAATCGCCAGCCACAGCCCAACCAGATCACGGGTCCCGAATACACGAACTCGCCCAAGAAACGAAAGACCTCGACTCAGCAAGGCCCTTCCGCTGCTGCTCCCCAGCCATTCTCACCCAGTTTTCCTGTCACACCATTACCCACCAGCACACGAACGCGAAGAGGTCACTCAAGGCATCGCAGTGATACAGCGGGTTCAGGAACTCGAGGGTATGAACCCTACCCAAAAACAACACCCCGAGGGCACAGAGGGTCGATTGGCGAGGGGTCAGCTCATGGAGGTGGGCCGCCGTCGGGTGGCAATGGTGGTGGATCTCATCACCCACATGATCAACACCAACATGAGCAGCATCAACAGCATCAGCATCAGCATCAGCACCAGCAGCACCAGCACCAGCAGCACCAGCAGCACCAGCACCAGCACCATCAACAGCATCAACGTCCACCTTCTGTCCCCCCCCATCCCCTCCCACAGCATAGACCATTTTCACCCAAGTCGGAAGGCAGGAGAGAGACCTACCAACCTCCTGCTACTTCACAACCACCACCATCTGAGGGAGGGGAAGGGGATAATCGGAGCAAAAGCAGAAATAGCAATGGGCGGGATTGATACCACTCGCCCTAACGTTTTTCTACCCTGACCTGGCCACTACCTAACGACACTGATGAATCCCATTCGCAAAAATCTCGTCAAAATTGGGTTGTACCACTACAAAAGAAACATTCTGTATTTGATTTGGCTTACTAGCACTAGGAGTTTGCTACCCTGTATTACTATCACCTTTTCTTTTTTTCTTTTTTCGTTTAAAACCCTTTCCCAACCTTCGTTTCTCTGTCTAAATACCTAGGGCTTTTCTTTTCGCTTTGCTTTCGACAGGGCCGTGCACACTTGTCTGAGGGGCCCCTATGTTTGCCTTGCTCACAATCACGGGAAAACGTTGTATTCATTTCAAGTAGTTCTAGTATCTTTTTTTTTTTTTTCGGTCCCATTTTGTTTTATTTTGTCAAATAGCGTATTGTGGGAGAGGCGCACCTCGGTTCCTTTTTCATTTTCTTTCTCTTCCCAAGTTGCATATTCTTCTGACTCCGGGCTTCAAGTCGCTTCCATAAAATTACTAGCTCCCACCAATCTACCGAAGGAAGGGTTCGATATCGGGATTGTAGGGGGACATTTCAAATCTCTTTTTTCTCATTGCCGGTGTTTTGGGTTGGGTTGGACTGGGAACTTTGGAAGGCGGTTAAAAAAAAAAAAGCCGTCAGTGACCTGCCTGTACTGTACAAAGCATCATATATGCACATGTACCGGGTGTCTCTAGCCTTTTTAGCTAGGGGAAAAGTTTTTTTTTTTTGCTTTTTGCCTTTTCCTTCTTTCATGTCTGTGGAGAGAGGGGGTCATGTATTAGTATCATTTATCATGGTATATCAGGATATCGATATACCATTGAAGAAGAAAATATTCAAGGAGAACACATTATCATCAATTCCCTTTCTTTTTTAGAATTTTTTTTTTTAAAAAAAAACCCCCGTCAATCTCAGTTGATATTATGCTGTCTGGGCTATCATATTTCATATTTCACATGTAGCTCTCTATCATACTCGTACCCGGTAAAGAAGTTCCCTTCTGCTGATCTTTCGCGCTCTCACGTGCTGCGCGTTTTCCAAGTATTGTATTACCGATATTTACGAGTACGGTAACTTAGCATCCACAAACCTGGGCAAGTCCACTTCAGCAGGTTGGTATCATAATAATATTATGTAGGGAGAGGGGGAAAAAAAAAAAAGAAAAGTAAAGAATGAAAGCCAGAACAGATCTTCAAGTTGTCTGTCACCTTGTCTCCTCCGAGAACCAAGAAACCCCCCCCCCTTCGAAATATTGCTTTTTCCAACCAACCAAACCAAACCAAACCAAACCAACCCGCGGTATGAGGGAGAAAAAGGAAAAATAGAGAAGGGAGGTCAGATCTGTCCGTACGAATTACAGTCTTCACCATACCCACGACGAAACTGGGGCGGGTGACGAACAAGCAGGGGTATTTGGTTAGCAAAGTAGGGTAACAAAAAATTACTCGTTATGATAATATAATACTGATCCCTGTTTCGTCTAGTTTCGTCGTGGTGACCCTCCTTCCTTCTTCCCTCTCTTCCTTCCTTTCCTTCTGTGCAAATCACACGGTACATTACCTCCAACACCAGTGGGGTGCGAATGGGACACCATCCATCCCGGTGAAGCCAGCCAGCCAGCCAGCCAACCAGTCAGTTTATTACTGCGATATACAAGCACAGTACGACAACAGCGTAATATAATCTTCCCGCCATTTTTTTCCCCCCTTCACCTTGCGTGCATTGAGTTTGCTGTACTCGCAAGGAATCTCGTTAATTAAGATTGAAGGGGTGTCTTGGCGGTGGGTAATATTTGCTTCTTTTTTAACTTTTTTGTTTTTTTCCCGTCGCCTGTGTGATCCCTGCGGGGGATCATTTTTGGCGTTTTCTTTTTTTTTTCTTTTTCTTTTTCTTTTTCTCTCTCTCTTTCTCCGGTCATGCATCGGTTTCTCAGAGGAGGGGAGAGTACCGCCGGTAGGATGAATAGGAGGAATTGGTTGGCGGAACTTCCTCCCGTGAGTGATTCTGGTGCGGGTGCCACCGACAGCGGAAACTCCGAGATTGTGAGATTCTACACCGACAAATCTACCGACCACCGAAACCGTACTCTATCCGAGATCCTCTCGTCCACAAACTCGGAGCTCGAGCGCTCCCACGATTACATACAGACGCTCTTCCCGTTGCCCGAGCCCTCGCCGTATAATCCCCTGGCGCCGACGATCGACTCGACCGCCGCAGCCGCATTCCGCTCCTCCTTGGCTCTCCGCCTTGCCCTGCGTTCCAGCTTGCGCCGCATGTTGTCCTTCTATGGCTTCGATACGGCTGTGAACGCCGGTGGGGAGTTGGTCATTAGTAGGGGAGATGGGTGGGGTTCCAGGAGTGCTTTTTGGAGGAAGAGGTTCAATCATAATCATCTTAGGATCACGAGGATTATTAGGTGTCTGCGAGTGCTCGGGTGCGAGGGGGATGCTAGGAGGTTTTATCGCGCGGTTAGTCGTTCGGAGGGGGTTGGTGGGAGGAGTTTGGTGTTTTGGAGAAGGGCTTTTAGGAGGGGTTTGGAGGTGCTGCCTGAGGATGAGGATGGGGTGGGGGGTGTACTGTCTGAGGGTGAGGGTGATGTGGGGGATGAGGAAGAGAGTATTGATGAGGGAGATGAGGAAGGGGTGTGATGGTGATAGGGGACACATAGTAGGTAGGTTGTGTTCAAGGTAGGGCGTGTATGGGGGGGTGATAGACGGTGATGGCTTATGACACAGAATTGCTTTGAATTCCTTGGTCATGTTTGGGGGGGGGGAGTACTCAACACGACACGGCATGATAATATGATACCACACAGGCTCGCAGTTGCTACTTTACCTAGAGCATCCTGTACTATACATATCCAATCTTACAAGCTATTTAAATACTTCCTCACCCATAAATAATGATATTCATATTCACTACTCTCCCCTCTCGCCCCCCACCCCCACACTCCAAGCATCCGCCATTGTCCCCCCCCCTCAATCCCACAAGCCTAACCTCACACTTGACAAACTAACCACTAAACTCCACGACTAATCACAAAATATCACTCGTCGCACTATATATTGTTCATGGCTCCAGCTCCAAGCACTGGCCGACCAATGCCAACTAGTCCCCTCAACTCCAGCAATAGCCGTCAGCGCATCAGTGAGAATCCCATCACCGCCCATTCAACAACCCAACAACCAACCAACCAGCCATAGACATATCCAACGATAGTTTAGCACTGGACTTGACACTTTATCGTAGTTTCGCCCTGTCCCTTTCCATTTCCCTAGCCGGAGGGGTGATTCGAGTTCTTTTCATCTCTTCGTATGATAATGTTATGGTGTGCACATGTTGGTCGGTCGAATTTTAATTTTTTTCCATTCCCATTCCCGTTTTGTGAGCACTTGCATAATTCTCGGGAGTTATCGTTGGGTTTTTTTCATGATATCATATTATATTCTTCACGTTCGTTCGTTCGTTGTGGGAGGGAAGAGAGAGAAGGGTTTTTTTTTCTCGTTCGTTCATTCCATGTTTCCGTCACGTTATCTCGCTCGGGTAGGGTTTCGGAGGAGGTCGCTTTGTGGGTCTGGTGTCGTAGGTGTGATTATAATAATAATATGATGGTAGGGTGGTCAGGGCCTTGCTTCGCTGGCTGTTGTTTTTGTTTGCGTGTTGGTGGATGGATGGATGGATTGGGGGAGGTTTGTCATGCTGTAGCACCTTGCATATGTTCTATCCTGCCGGACAAGAATTTTGCTTGACCAAGGGGATATCCTCTTGGCCAAGTAGGTCACTTTCCCGGTAGGATATCCATCTCATAAAGTAAATTTTGATCTATCCCACTCATCAAGATTTCCAAAGTAAGATTTCACGATACCATCTAGTACAAGACCCAATAAGAAGTGATTAAACAGTGATTTGAAGCTAACTAGCCAAGTATATCCCTCTCCATTCAAGAAAATTATGCCCTAGCCTAGTAGGCTCTCGTTAATTAATCTACAGGTACTGGTGGCCGGTCTACCAATGCTAGCTCAGTGCAAATGGCCATCTCCGATAGATTGCCACAGTCATCTTCAGTTGCATGACAGTGAACTGAGCATTTAACCTTATTTTTAATACAGCGACACCGCCCCTTACATTGTGGTCCCTTACAGTTGCAAGAAATACCAATTCTCTCACTGGTTGAGATTTTGCCTGCTACAGCATGAAGAGAAATAACAGTAGACATTGGTGTAGAAGGAATATCAATCAGAGCACCAGCTGAATCTGGAACCCGGAGTAACTGAGTAACTGGAAAGTGATTGGAAAGTACCCTGTACTTAGTTTGTAGCTTGTAACGATTGGAATAGCTCTCAGCAAGAACACGGCACGTAATTCTGGTAGGATCGGTAGCGGCACGATCTTCGCGGGGTATTTTTAGAGTAACAATATCACCAGCGACAAACCTTTCAACCACATGTTAATGATTATATTTTCTTTGAGAGCGCTCTCGGGCTTTGGCTGCTGCTGGTTGAAGGGCTAGCTCTAGTGCTGTTGGCTGTATTTGTGTAGACTGTGTAGGCGATTCTGGGAGTGTTGCTTGGTTCGTTTTCTTCTGCCTCGGGGCCACTATGATCATCCTCGGATGGGTCATGGGCCTGGGTTGGTGGGGTGTTGATAGTTCCCGTAATATCATTGGTAGACTCGAGCAAGGCTCTATTCTCGGTCCTCTCTTCTCCAAATTCGAATTCCCACCCATCGAGCTGTGAATTGGACGCTGAGCCTGAGAATGGTGTTTCCAAAAGGGCATCTGAGTCTGTATCGAGGTTGATACTGCTTGTGGTAGAATTTTCCAATTGCGAGCTTGAAGCTGACTCCTCTAGAATATTTGAAATCGTTTGTTGAGCTCGGGAGGCAATGGAGATAGCCTGTTCCCACCTGGGTTTCCGATTGAACATAACCTCATAAGGGGAGCGGCCATCCAGACTTGAATGACCTTGACGGTTCATAGCTAAAGAGATTTCAGGCAGAGTTTGTGTCCAACAATGCGAATTGCCTCCAGCTGCTGCTGTATCTACTTTCCAAGCATGCAATTTGGTCTTCATTGTGCCATTAGCCTGCTGTTAGGTGGAAGCCGACTCTGAATAATTGTCGAGAAGACTTAGGCCTGAATCTTTCGTAATAGACGGAGATTTGTCTAGGAAGGCTCGGAATTGTTCTTTTCGTTTATGACTACTAAGAACTCGCTTAATCGATAAGGGAAATAATTTTATAAAGATTCGTAGGTAAAACAATGTTATATTGTTAAGGTCTCTTCTCCGTTGCTTGATGATGTCTAAAAGCTTGGGAGGCACTTCGATATTTATATCCCGCGTCTGAGTGTTCGCGGACTACATCTAATCCTCCTATAACTAAGTATCTATCCAAGATTGTACGCTAACGTCTCGTGGTCTTAACAAGTGCGAACACTGTTTGACCCTGAACTCTCACACACCATCTTCGTCCTCATAAATTCTTTTCCGTCAAATCGTAGGATGCGTGATTATCCCCGAATGATCGGTCGTCGATTTATAGAGACGAGTAGACTCTCGTCTGAAACTGTAGTCGTCTTGACTATCATCCCAGTAGTCTCTTCCGATTTCACATAGTGGCCAGCATATGCGTCGGGTACCTATGCATAGTGCAGGCTGCGTAGACGGTGTGCCAACACTCTTAAGTCTACCGCCTATTAGGTCTTCTGAGTCTGAGCAGCTTCCCTTCGGTCCGCCCCGCCTCGAAGAGAATCACCTCTCGAGGGATCCCGTCTCCAGGACCAACCAACATACAGCGGCCTTCAGATAGGTATTGGTGTCATATCTATCTCCTATGGCCTCCGGGGCTCTGTAGGAGTAGTTGCGGATTCTCGAACCGAAAACGTCCCGTCACTTTCGGCCCGTAGTTAGGATGCCTAACCTTGAAGCCTAGTAACTCAATGCGCCTCCGACGGATTTCCTCCGTTCCACTTCTCAGAGGTACCCAGAGGTCCCCTCTTATATATCCTGCGAACAGCTTCCGGTCGGACGGACGGCAGCGACGTATATGGTGTTATGAAGTGGGCTTCATTGAAGTGACATTTTAGTCATGGGACGCAACTCTTCGAAATCTCGCTAAGGACGTGCGGGCCCCAGAACGGGGCCGGAGGGGGGTGTTAGGCTCTCGATAAATGAGGGTCTGTACGCAGTTACCCTACCGAGAGGTCTGTGCATTTTCTATATGCCTAACACCTGCTCAACTAGTCCCTGAGTCTGAGGAGTTCTTGGGCGTCCATTTTTAACCTTTATTCCATGCCGTTTGAGTAGAACCAATAATACACCCTTAAACTCTCTTCCATTATCACACTGCAGAATTTCCGGTACTCCATAATACCCAATCCAAGTTGCTATGAGTCCTGCAACCTCCTCAGCACGCTTGCTCTTCAGAGGAAACAGAGAGGACCATTTGCTGAAGTGATCCTTGATATGCAAAATCCACTTAAACTGTTAGGCAGAGACAACCGGTATAGACTTATGGTTGTCTAGGCCAATCGGGATTCTTTCGTATAGACGGAAATTTGTCTAGAAAGGCTCGAAAGCAACTCGTTTCGTTTATGACTACTAAGAGTGCAAGAAAGTAAAATAGAATCGTAAAAACAATATTATATTGTTAAGGTCTCTTCTCCGTTGCTTGATGATGTCTTAAGCTTGGGAGGCACTTCGATATTTATATTCCACGTCTGAGTGTTCGCGGACTACATCTATCTAACATACAAAATATGTACCTCTTTGATTTTAACTCGCAACGTCGAGTTCTCCCTAAAGGTGCGAACACCGGAAGACCCTGAAAACCACCACACCCTCTTTGGTAATTACTATTTCCTCTCCGGTAGACATACTTGTTACCAGTAGTAATTATCCGATTCTCAGAGTCATTAGACCTGTGGCCGAGTTCTCAAGTCGAACTATGTTGGCTCCAATAGTTCTTTTCGTTACCAAGAGGATCAGTCTTGATACAAGACTGCATCTGTAGATATGCCGGAGTCGATGACTTCTAGTTGTGATAACTCAACAACTAACCAATAGAATTCATTCCGATGACTCTCTTCTCGTAGAGGAGAGGCCATTCTATTGAATAGTCTCATAATTCCTCGGTCGGCAACTCCTGATTGTTCTATGTAGAGGGGGTGGACCTTCGTGTTGTGTTGGTTGTAAATCCCGCAACTGCGGTACACCTCTTATCATAGTTGCAACACTCCTCGAAGCTCGTTGGCTTCTTTGGTAGTGTTTCCAGGAGCTCTAGACTCTTTCTAATTGTCGAAGGGTGGATGTGAATGCATTGGTTCGTTGTTCCGAACCTTCTAACATTCATATCATGACCTTGTGCGAAAACGTCCCGTTACTTACGGCCCATGCCAAAGATGTCTCATCTTTGAAGCCTAGTAACTCCCTGAGTAGTTGACGGATTGACTTCGTTCCACTTCTCAGGTCTTGCCAGAGGTCCCCTCTTATATATCCTGCGAACAGCTTTCGGTCGGACGGACGGCAGCGACGTATACGGTGTTATTCTGACACCTTTAATTCTGTGACCATATAGTCACAGGACGCAACTAAGGTTGATGTGTATGATGACGCGCGGGCCCCGTAAGGGGGCCGGAGGGGGGTGTTGGAGACTAAGATTCTCGGATTCGGGTAAAGTTACCCTACCTAAGGTACTCCTAGGCTATCGGAATCGGGTACTCCTAACATATTCATACCAGCATGTCCAAGTTGAACTTGAAGATGAACATCCCGAATTTTATAGAAGACTTCATTATCACAAATCACCAATCGATCCAGTTCTGCTATCCCATCCTTGACTAACCCCTTGCGAAAGAGCTGGCCATCTCTTACTAAGTATGAGGCTTTGGCATCATGGCGCTGATTGTATTGCTTCTGTTGCTCAGGTCCTGGAGCTGGTTTTTCATTTTCAAAGATGATCCAGTTCCGATACTCAGCTACTTTCTCGATACTAAATAGCCACTAGTTATGCAGGTATAGAGGTTAGTCAAGAAATTATCACTGGTTGAGTTAGAAGAAATACATACTCGGTTTTTATGATCCGGAGATTTTAGCCATGCACTGAATTCTAAAAATGTGGCATGGGTAAATGGCGCATAAGGGTCACTATTCTCATTTCCAGACGCCATCTGGATGTGTTAGGCGGAGACAACCAGTATAGACTTATGGTTGTCTAGGCCAATCGAGATTCGTTCGTATAGACGGAGATTTGTCTAGGAAGGCTCGGAAGCAACTCGTTTCGTTTTATGACTACTAAGAGTGCAAGAAAGTAAAATAGAATCGTAAAAACAATATTATATTGTTAAGGTCTCTTCTCCGTTGCTTGATGATGTCTTAAGCTTGGGAGGCACTTCGATATTTATATTCCGCGTCTGAGTGTTCGCGGGCTACATCTAACTGGCATACAAAATATGTACCTCTTCAATTTTAATGCGCAACGTCGAGTTCTCCATAATGGTGCGAACACCGGGAGACCCTGAAAACCATTACACCATCTTCGGTAATTACTATTTCCTGCCTGGGAGACATACTTGTCACCAGTAGTAATTTTCTGATCCTTAGAGTCTATAGACCTGTAGCCGAGTTCTCAAGTCGAACTCTGTTGGCTCCAATGGTTCTTTTCGTTACCAAGAGGATCAGTCTTGATACGAGACTGCATATGCAGATATGCCGGAGCCGATGATTTCTAGTTGTGATAACTCAACAACTAACCGATAGAATTCTTTCTGATGACTCTCTTCTCGTAGAGGAGAGGCCATTCTATTGAATAGTCTCATAATTCCTCGGTCGGCAACTCCTGATTGTTCTATGTAGAGGGGGTGGACCTTCGTGTTGTGTTGGTTGTAAATCCCGCAACTGCGGTACACCTCTTATCATAGTTGCAACACTCCTCGAAGCTCGCTGGCTTCTTTGGTAGTGTTTCCAGGAGCTCTAGACTCTTTCTAATCGTCGAAGGGTGGATGTGAATGCATTGGTTCGTTATCCCGAACATCCTAACATTCATCTCATGACCTTGTGCGAAAACGTCCCGTTACTTACGGCCCGTAACAAAGTTGTCATATCTTTGATGCCTAGTAACTCCCTGAGTAGTTGACGGATTGACTTCGTTCCACTTCTCAGATCTTGCCAGAGGTCCCCTCTTATATATCCTGCGAACAGCTTTCGGTCGGACGGACGGCAGCGACGTATATGGTGTTATTCTGACACCTTTAATTCTGTGACCATATAGTCACAGGACGCAACAAAGGTTGATGTGTATGATGACGTGCGGGCCCCGTAAGGGGGCCGGAGGGGGGTGTTGGAGACTAAGATTCTCGGATTCGGGTAAAGTTACCCTACCTAAGGTACCCCTAGGCTATCGGAATCGGGTACTCCTAACAGGATGGTTGAGAAAGGTGAAACGTGTTTGAGTGGGAGGTCTGGAGAAGGTTGTACAAGCAGTGTGAGGTAATTTATTACCATATCATAGAGATAAACTAGTGAGTAAGGTACAGAGAAAATTTTAAAAAACTTTAACTTGGTAAGTGGGATAGGTTAAATTCAGCTTGTCAGGTAGGACACCCCATCAGACAAGTACCCTGCTTGATCAAGGGGATCCCCTTGGCCAAGTAAATATCTTGCCCGGCAGGATAGAACATATATGTATGTACTCGAGTTTTTATATTACGGAGGGGGGGGTTGGGATGGGCGGGTGGATGGATGAGGGCCATCTTTCCTGCACCTCTGTTAGCGATATCATGCAAAAGGGAGGAAGGGCGCTTCGTGATTACCGGTAGGGTGTTTTTTTATATGATATTCCCATAAACGATTATTATTATACACTTCCATCTACTCCTCCCTCCCCCCCTTCCTCCCCCTTCACCATCTAAACAATCCCGCCCCAACACAGCGCAAACGCTCTATATCATAGCCATAGCGACAAGATACTCCCCATCATGCGAGATGCTCAATCCGCCCCTCCTCATTCCCTGCTCGCACCCCTTAAAAAGCCAAAGAAACGGCTGCCCTATGAAAACGAATCAGCCCCTGCGGGGAGAGAGAAGGAAGGAAGGAAAGAAAAAAGGGACCTACCACTATCATAATACCCGACTTCCACATCCCCCCACACTAAGCCACCCCGGCGGGTACCAAACGCTTTGAAAGCCGCCTCCTTGGCCGCCCACCTGACCCCCAACCACCTCACCATCCCAGTAGTAGTAGTGGTCGTCGTCGACGACGACGACGACTTTAGAAATTGTCGGTACTCGCTCTTCGTCAGGATGCGCCGCGCGAAGCGGTGAGCGTAACTGGGACGTTTCGTCAATAGGCGGGTTAGGCGTGGGAGGTGGAGGAGGTCTACTCCTATGCCTTTTGTTTGTAGCATTTTTTCCCTCCCCCTTTACCGTGTGTGGTTTGGCGGCGGTGGGTGGTGGTGGTGGTCCCTATTCTCTGCTGGTTTTTTGGGTGGGTTTTTTTTTTTTGGAGAGGTACTGAATTAACGGTTTGTGGTGGTAGGTATGATAGTGTCTTGGCACTGATCGGAGGTTTTTTTTTTTTTTTTTTTTTTTCGGGAGTGGTGGGTGGGCGTTTGTTGGGCTCGCAGTCCGCTCGAGTTCTCGTGAAGTGCGAGTGCGGTTACAGTGCGGTCCCACCGAATATCGCCATTCCCATTACCCGTAACTCGCGGGTATAATACGAGTGTCATACCAGTACGATTACGTACCCACAAAAAACAAAAAAAACCTCCCAACCCCTGCAACCCAACTCCTGTAACCGACCCCAATCACTCAGTCCCCCCGCATCTCCCCTCCCAATCCATCCACAACCCCCCCATCCATAGCTAACCCGCCACAGCCACAATTCACGAGTGACAATTCATGAATGTCTCTACTATCTCGCAGCTAGATATTAGTATAGTACCGGTACCAAACACACACAAGTACCGGTACCGGCAGTGGTGGTAGTGGATGCTGTGGCGCACTAGTGGGTAAAGTCTACCTTTAAGCCTTAGCGTCGCTGCCGCGGCGGACACGGACGGGTGGAAGGCCGGGAGGAGGTCGATAACGGTCGGGTGTTGGGGCACTGCGTATGGTATCATACTGGTATGGGGGGGGAAGGGGAGGATAGATAAGGAAGTGATGGCAGGTAGGTGGGGGAACCGGGAGATCAACCGTGCAGGCAAAGTGAGAATACTATATATATTTCTATTATCGTAAAAAAGCGGGTATCCCCCCGCCTCTTTTTATATTTTATTCCAAACCACTCTTTGATGCTTCTTTTTAATTTTTTTTCGGAGGGTAAGGGAGGTGTTGGTGAAGTGAGAGGTGGTGAGTGAGTGAGAGCGGGTGATAAGGAGATAAGGAGAAGGAAAAGGGGAGGGATTCCTGGATAAGACAAGATTTATGATAAGAGAAAAGAAAAGAGAGACAAAAAACGCTACAGCCCATTCCCCTTGTCCGAATTTGTCCTAGTGTTCGCCAGACTATCATATGATATTTGATGGGGTGCCAGGCCCCGGAGGTGGAGATGTCACACTTGACCTGAATCAAAAACGCTGACTCATTCGCACTACCCTATCCTGTTCGGCACCCTACCGGCTGGCCCGTTCCGTGTCGCAGTTCCTCGTTCCTTCAAGCAGAAAGTTACAATTCCCCTCCTGGGAAACAAACGGAAAAGCAGGTAGGAAAGCAAGCAAACGAGAAAGGAAAAACTAAAAAAGAGATCCATACAATCCCAAGAAAGAGGGGAGAGGAAGAGAAAGAAAAAATAACAGAAGAAATCACTTCTCTGACTCCGTCTTTTCCTGGGCCACCACCTTGGCCTTCTCTTTCCTATTCCCGAGATAAGCCGCCAATGACCCCATAATATCGGAGCTAACCACCAACCCGGTTGTTACCGTCGCCTTCGCCTTGGGGATGACGCCGTCAGTGCTCCCACTCTTACTGCACTCATCCTCGTAAACCTTAAACACGTATTCCCTCCCTTCCTTGGCAAAGTCGGCGCCACGCAGGTAAACCTCGCCAACAAGCTTCTTCGGGTAGCCTACAGCCCCGGAGACAACGCTCTTGATCTCGTCCGTCGGTTCCTTGAGAATGGGGAAGTAGCTGTCTATCTTGCCGAGGTTCGAGTCCGCAAATTCATCGGCGCGAGAAACGTAGGGGGCAGCACGGGAGAGGTAGGGTGTTATTGGGGCCAGGAAGGTGCTGTAGCAGGATTGCGAGAGGGAGATGCTGCGTTGGCCTAGGGGGTGGTTTTCAAAGACGCTGATGGAGTCGTTGACTATTGGATAGGATTTTAGGTGCGAGAGGGACTTGTAAGAAGAAGGCGAGGCCGGGTCGGATTGGGCGGATGTGGATCCGTTCGCCTTTGAGGCACCATTTAGTTCCTCGGTGTGGGGCATTGTGCTGCTTGCCTACGGGTACTTGTTAGTCGCTTGTGCCGAGGGTGAAGTGAGAGGAGAAAGAGAGCTTACCATAAGCTTGGGAACGGTAGACTATATGTACTCGGATTAGAGCACGAGGGACAAGGGGGAGTTAGTGTAGGGTAGTCTAGTAGTATGCTGAGGGATGACGGGAAAACGTAGAGGAAGGAAGAATAGGAGAAAGGAGAGGAGGAGGGGGGAATGAATAGGAGGAGAAGGAGGAGAGGGGGAAGGGGGTGTGCCGGAATCGTACCTGTATTTGTATCCCAAGGATGCCTCCACCCAACCACCCCTCTCGAGTACGAGTACCGGTACTCAAGTATTGTAAATTTACAGTACTGGAGTGCGGTAGAAAAAAAGGAAAAAAACCGTTGCCTGATTGACACGTGAAAGCTAATTGGAATCACCCCTCGCTCTTCACTACAATATGACAACGTGCACGGTCACTGTACGAGTACTGTACTTGTAAATTATGAGTATGAGGCACAAGTACCGGTATCATACTCGAGTCTTATCCAAGCCCCCAACGAGAGGTCCTTGCCAACCATGCCCATTCCCATAAGGGATACTCGTACACACACATGCGCAGCCAGCAAGCCTTCCGGTACCGTACTGTACCCTACTCGATTACTTTTACGAGTAATGTACTCGTACAAGTGTTATCGCAACCAGCACTTCTACAATCAGTCGTAGACGCCTGCGACGGATGACACTCGCGGGCTACCGTACTACGATCGTTGCATAGATAATATCTTTCATATCAGTATGACATTACCATATCTATCTTCAGAAGATATCATATCCACCCTGCCCGTTATCGCATCACATCGTGACAATGCCATGCCATATCATCCCTATGCGAACTCTTTCTCCCTTTTTCTCCGGCATTCAAGTGCCATGCCACTAGCGGGGGGTAAGTTACGAGTAGAGAAAGGGGGGGGAGGAAAAAAGAAAAGAAAGAGACATTCCTCAATGTCATATTTTAAACTAACGCATGTGAAAAATTTCACAAGCGATCGACCCCTCGCTAACTTCGTCAATGCCAAACAGTCGGTTCGTCCCATACTCGTGCTTACTCGAGTACGGTACCCGCCGTGCCCGCCAGTATTACAGTACCATACCTAAGATTGTGAATACCGGTAGACCACAAAAATCTCTCTTCGAGCGCTGTGCGTGAAGATGGCTTCTTTTCTGGAGGAAGTGGGATATTGATTCTGGTGCCGGCGCAGTGCGAGTGCCCTGCGGCTCTGGGGGGTGTGGTACTGTATGGGTATGATAATTGATTGGTGGTGAATGGCGGGGAGGGAATGAGGAGTTAAAAAAAAAACCGAAAACCGAGGGGAAAAGGGGAAAAGCACATTTCACGTTTTCGAGAGTTGGTGGATGGGTACCGGTACCTGGTTAGCCTAGCTATTTAATTACGGCAACCTGCAAGTGTTGCTGCTACCTTATGATAGCTACCTATGTAACTTTGCCTTTATGATTCGTTTCCTCTACCGGTGGGTGAGCTTTTTTCTCCCTCACATGCTCCGGAGAACGATAGTCTACGAGAAACTACGGTATGGAACTTTCCGCATGCGGTGTTTCTCGAGTACTTGTATGTATAACCTTTGTCATCTTGCGGGACTTGTAACTATTGTTTATGATATCAACCAAGAGGAATGGCAGGTCCACAGGAAAAGGCACTTGATAGTGTGGGTCGAGAGGCAATCACAGTTGGATTACCATAGAAGGTGGGCGATACCATCATCGGCGATGCCATGCGCACTCGATTTCCGATACGGCGCTCGAGCACAGTATTATACCTTGCTGTGGCAGTGTGAAGAAACGGGAGCGAAGGGGCCCCGTTTTATGGTAAAAAGAAAAGCTTGGAAGAAATTTCTCCTCCTCCTGCTTCCCCTTTCACCTCACCTCCCCTGGCCGGTGGGCTGGCCGACTCGCTTGTGCTTTGTGAAAAGGCTTTTATTGGAGGTTTGAAGAAGGGGGGAAGATGGCGCTATGATACATACCCTACCTTGCCACCACCGTGCATCCAAATATTCCCCGGAAAGCTTCCTCCCGAGATTGGTAGGCTACTGCACTCGTACTTGTACAGTACGGTAAATTTAGATATCTGCGTCCGGGAAAAACATACGAAATACGGTATTTCCAAGCCAAGATCAGAGTCACGGTGCCCCACCGTGAGGGGAAGGTTAAAAGTTGGAAGTTGGAACTCTTGGGAGCAGAAAGCTACTTCACGGCAAGAAGTTTGTGTCATTGTGTTATCGTAGACTATTCCTTGCTTTTCTCCGGCGTCGCCTCGGTCATGGCTGCCATGATCTCTGACTTCGGACTTCTAACTTTTGTTTGTGCGCCGGGTGCACTGCTGCTCGAGATACCGGTACTCTATCAAGACGTGCACACAATGCGATACCGGTATCCTACGAACCCTGTCCGATATATGTCTAGGTAGGGCAGAAGTACCGGTACCCGGAAACAAAGATTAGCCAGAGATAACAGTGCTCGGGTAAAGGGTCTGTGCGTATCAAAATGCCAGTATCATAGACTACAAAATATACCCCCCGCTTCCGACTACCATACTCGTGGCGGACAAGAAGTGCCACTCGTATTTGATAGCCGCTGGGGGCAAGATAGGGAGCACCTGGGCCCTGGACGGGCACCGTTCTGCGTCGCCCCGGATTAATTCCTGCGCGCACCGGCACCGGTAGACTACGAGTACTCTCCACACGAACTTGACGGGCACAATAATCGCACCGCTTCCGCAGGAAGTACGGTAACGTAAATTTAGCAACAACGGTAGCAGCAACGGAAAAAAGCCCAGGCGGAACAGGAGGGGGAGGGGTGGGGAGCTGTTTGGAGAAACCTATACTGCGAAAATGTTCGCCTTAGATATGATATCATACAGGAGAACCTTACGATGAAGGTATCAGCTGGGAAAACGTAGGCCTGATCATGTGTCGGGCCACGATAGGTGTTGAGATGGGATTGGTGATCGAGAGGTTGTTTGGGAGGGGCTATCGCGCTGGGCTGTGGTGGTGTTTGGTGTGTCAGGGTGGTGCATATGGAGTGTTTGGTGCGAGTACGAGTATATGTTACTCTGATGGAAGTGAAAATCGAGTAAGGCAGGGGCAATAACAAGGAAACCTCGGGAATCGTGTACTCGTAAGTGACATGTTGGAAAACGACAGGGTGTGTGTCAAGGAGGTTAAAATGTCGGAGTATGGTCGTTGTGGAAGTCATCCATTATCTAGAAAAAAAGGGACTTTTCAAAAGTTCCAAATCCCCGGTAGCCCAATTTCCCTATGCCAAAGTACTAATTTTCCCTCCGCACACATTTGGACATTAACTTATAGACTTGGATATAGAAAGTAAAGGGAAGAACCATTAGTCCCATACTGCACCTGCTAAGTCTTGACCTGGGCAGTCAATATACTTGGAGACCCCGACTTACCGATCATTTCCGGCCAGCTCAGTACCGTACTCCGGGCTACTTTGGAGAGACCCGATTTTTGATTCCACCCGGAGCACAGTATGGCCCGATATTCTATGATAGCACGTATCATATACCCACGGAGAGCGAGGGAGAAGAGTGAGGTAGAGAGGGGCCCCGACCAACCCGACTCGACGTAATTACGACCAACTTCCGATGACGAAATTGCTCCCCCGGCGCAGTCCCTAAATAGCTTTATATGTCAATAGATGCCTAAGGATGAAGCGAGCCATTACAACAGTGCGTCTTAAACGGTCATTGAGACTAATGGTTGTATCAAGTTAGACTATAAAGTTATATCACATTTGCAAACCCCTCCCTCCCACTACTCGTACAATCAACACGACACCCACCCATCATCACCCAGCACCCAGGGACAAGGTTAAGCATAAGTTAACCTGCCACCTTTCGCGTTGGCGCTGGCTGACGATACCGGTATGGTGTGTGTAGCGGGGCGTATCGCGGTGTGGGGTGTTGACTTGGTCAGATAATACTCGAGTACAGTAGTAGAAGAAGGGATAGGAGGACCCTGTGAGCAACGTAGAGGAGAGCTAAGGAGATGAGATGAGATGAGATGAGATGAGATGGGAGAGGGGGAAGCTTGCTTGCTTACCGTACAGTACTTGCATACCGATATTGTGATATCAGGGGAGGTAAGGTGTCCACACCTCGATAGAGTACACCAATCGACTCAGGATCCGTCAAGTCAGTCTAATCCTTCAGTCAAGAAAGAGTCTGTGCCGGGTGGGACTGCCGGTACTAGAGTATTAGTTACCCTCTTCCTCTTTACAAGTGCCAGTACGAACTGCCCGTCAATTGTGCATTCGCGATCCACTTACGGCGCGCCGCAGGAGTATTGCTACGGTGTCGTCCTTGCGGAGCACCTGACTTACCAATCCTGCATTATCATAGCTGGGGTCCCGTCCTTGGGGATGTTATGATGACAACACCCTCGGGCTGGTTTATGACGTGGGGAGGATCTTGGATCTTGGGTGGGTTGTTAAAAGGAGGATGGCGCAGCATACTGGTCTGTACTCTAATGATCGGATCGATCTTGCGGGTTGCGTTTGTTTGAATTTACGATTCAGTTCGGTACAATATTTCCCCACTTGCTCGCCGCAGGTGGATTTTGTGATATTACCACACACTTGTGTATGTACGGGGGGGTCGGTCGGTTCGGTAATTGCTGAGGGCGGGTCAGGCCGATGAGGTGATGTGATATGGTGATTTGTAGTGTGGGGTTGTCTTTTTTGGGGGGAGAGGCTATATTGTACATGTAGATGTCGCATTTGGGTTTGGTATCTGCATTGGGTTCTATGGCACTTTGTGCCGTGTGGTATGATGTGAGGACGGAAATAACCTTTTTGATTGCTACTCGGAACGAACTAGCTGACTATCTGCACCGGCTGGTTCCAGGTATAACATGACAGGACATAAACTCAATCGAAGGCGAAGAGAGAAAGATTTTCATGGGGAAATCGATAAATGAGGGGTTTTTATTTTATTTTTTTACTCCAATCTGTGGCATGGTTAGTTATAGTTTGCTTGATGGCTTGAAGTATCATACCTCTCAATGAGATGAATCCCAGAGGCCGTCTCAACAGCATGGCTCATATCTCCAGGCCTCAAGGCGAATGCGGCCTCCTCAAATTCCTTTTGCATCTCGCCTCTACCGAAGAAGCCGCTATGGGTGAAAATAAGATCAGCAGGGGCTGGTTCTTCAAATGATGGGGGAGGGAATGGGGGGAGGGGAAAAACAGGTCACCGCGCTTCCTCGCACTGCTGCAATCGGACTCAGCCACGGCAAGATCAGCCAACGAAGTAGAGCGATCTCTAATACGGGTTTCGAAGCCTAGGATAATCGCCATGGCGTCTTCCTTTGTTCTGGTGATGTTGGACTAACCGTCGAGTACATTGCAAATTAGCCCTCCCAAACCTCCCATCAGGGAGAAGAAGGGGAGGGAAAAAAGACAAACCTCCTTCCAAGAAATAGGTCTCCTGCTATCCTTATGCTTAACAAGCAAATGTGCACACCGAATCTTCCCGGCCTGACCACTTCCCTCCGGAGGGGCGGTATTCCCTGTGGAGAATTTCTCCGCCATGTAGACCTTTAATTTCTCCGTGTCTGTGTCGGATGGCGGCTCCCATCGCGATTCGGTGGTCGTCGTGTTGAAGTAGTAGGGCAGACCCTTGGACTTTGAAAGCCGGATGGTCCAGTTCTCTGGCAGGCCAGTTTCGGAAGTCTGTGATGGGCACCGAGAAGGAAAGGGGGACGAAGGGCTCATTAGATTTTCCACTACTCCAGTAGTACGGAAAGTAAGGGGAGGAGGGGGAGTGTACCATGACTGATTGATTATTTGATAACTAAAGACGGTGGCGGTGGTAGTTTATCGGGGGCGTTTTGAGAGGTAGGGGGTGTGATGTTGTAGACTCCTTCCTTCCTTCCTTCCTTCCTCCCTTTCGGTACGATGATGATGGTGGTGGTGGTGGTACGGTAAGGCAAAGCAGCCCTGGGATTTCCGATTTTTTTTTTGGTGGAGAGAGAGATCACGATGAGGTGAGGTGCGGTACTCGAGTATTTGGGATTAGGCGAAAAAAGGAAAAAGGTGGGGAAAAGAAGGGGGTTAAAAAAAGGAAAAAAATGAGGGGGGGGGGATCTTCGGATCGATGCCTAGCAATTGATTGATTGATATTGATCGATTAGTGGGTGTTTACTATGACAACATGAAAAAGGGAGATTTTGGAATTCTGGTTATGGTCAGCTAGCTGAAGGTCTTAATAAGCACAGAGCATGTACGGTATGCCATTCATGAATAGAAACTCCTTCTCCTAGCGATATTCGTTGTTACAATGAATTGGGATAGTTGAGTTTAACTCCTTAATTATTTATGTAATATATTATTACGGTGCTGTTTGGCGTGCACTGGGTATTGTGCAATAATTCCTAGACAGAAGTTATCATTGGTGGGTCCAAGTATCATACCGACAAATAAAACACCAAAATAGTCAAAATCCTGGGTCACAGAAATCGTGGGTTTCGCCCCCACCTCTTAATCAATTAAGACAAAAAACATATCAATAGATAGCTAAAGACTTAGTGGTCCTGAAATTCACATTTCTATGACAAATCTGTTCATTCTGTGAGTAGCTCTTGCCAACTGGAACAACTGATACCAAAACTGGTCTCAAATGCCAAGAATTTATGTATCAATACAAAAGGATACATATTTTGGAAGTCACCAATTTCACATCACCACAGTTCAGGCAATATTGCACCATATGCCTCAGAATTTAAATTCCAGATTTAGAATACCCAAAACCTCCAGTTCATGAAGAATTGATTTACTTCCACTTCAGGTGGTCGAGTTCTGGTGCTGTGAAAAACAGCATTTTTGGTGTAAAAGTGCCCTTCCAGGATGAGTTTCGTCACCTCACCGTTATCATGCCAGTGGGGATATAATATTATCAAAATAAGAGTTCAGAATGGCATGTGCTAAGAAAAAAATTCAGAGGTATCATATGATACTCTTCCTCCACCCTTTCTCGAAAAAGTTATCTCCATATGATATATCCCCCCGGTGGCAATTTCACGTTTTCGGGTACTTCTTCTTGCTGGGGACGAGTATCATCCATGTTTTTTCTTGTATCGTAGAATAGGTGTTACAGTCATAATAACCTGCGTATCGAAATATTCTACCTGCATTTTGCTCACAATAGCAGTCATCATACATCTGGTTTTTATACTATCGCATGTGGTATCGTAATTGTGAAATTTAATTTATGGAATACGAGCTTATTTGCATAATAATAAAAAAAGTCGTAGTTTACTACCAGTGGTTGGCACCAAACACGCTCCTATCCTATTTATAAAAACTCCAATATGCCAAAATTTATGCTACAAAAGTGATATCGCCGAACAGATCCTATGATATCATACCATGGAACTACAGTTAAGCGTAGACTGCCGCATTGACGGCTCAAATTCGACCGCCGCTACCAAAAACATTGCCCTGTGAAAGGTTTGGGATGGCGGGAAAAGAACGATGACAAAGTTGGTACTGTATACTAGTGCTGGGGTTCTGATAAAGTCTACTCGAGTATAGAGTGAACTGTTGTAAAAAGGAAAACCCGAGACATGGCAATATATTATATAAATATAGTACCCGGATGTGCCCACGGACAAGATCCAAAAGTGGCCCACCAATCGGTTAAGACCTCTCCAATAATGCGGTATTGGTTCTGTGTTAACCGCGGTTATGATACAACGCCACTCACTTCTACTGTAAAAGTACTGCGCTCGCACAAAACCCAATCTACGGTACTGTAAAACACATCGCACATTACTCGCACCCAGGCCTGCACTATAAAAAAACAGGGAAGAGCCCCGCATTTAATGTTTTCCCTTAAGTTACTATACTATCCCTGGGAGGGAGAAGAAGAAGAACGGCTATCCGTGAGCTAGTGATCGGGAAGATGCGCCAATACTTCGCGGTAGAGTAACACCTCATAGATACTGGTGAGTGCACGCACGAATTTCACTCTCTCAGTGACAAACTTAAGATTAAACGCATCACTGATCCGGACCAGGAAGCCTCCCTTCTCGTCCTCCACAATTCCATTCTCGGCTCTGCCGAGATTCTGCCTGGTGACTGTAGCGGTAACGAAGTAGGCAAGGGAACCAGCCGCCAGGTAGATGAGGAGCGGCCGGTATACGGTGCGCTCGGGGTTGAGAATGAAGTACTTCTGCGCAACGGCAAGGAGGTACCCGACGAGCTGGAAGTTAGGGCCCCCGTGCCCGCGTGAGGGAGTGACCACCGTGATAATTGGCGCTCTGTCGGAAGTGCATACCGCGATGCTCGGGTTGAAGAAGAAGATATGCCCGTTGAAGAAGAGGGAGAGGTCATATGTGGGTTCGTATCTGTTGTGTCCGTATAGGTTATGTATGAATCAGCACTCCTATCTTCGACATTTAGGATTGGGTCGCATGTTGTGAATTTTTTTTCACTCACCCGCCGAGACGCTTCACGGTGGTAGTCTTGGAAGTAAAGGTATATTCGGTCAAGTACTTGAGGACAAGCTCGGTAAACGACTCGAGGTCATCGGGATCAGCACGCCAGAGTTTAGCGGCGGTGGTGGCGATCGACCCGAGCGTTCGGGTGCGGGCATCTTTCGCCCAATAGAATAACCCGTCGAAGAGAAGCCCCTCGACAAGGTCGGTGGGCGTGAAATTTCCATTGATGAGGAGGGATGGGGAAGGTGCGGCAAAAAGGAGAAGTTGCGTCTTCTCTACGACAGTTACCCTCAGGGCGCCTAGGTACACGGGATCCCAGACAGCGGGAAGAAGCACCCTGTGAAACTCAGCGACACTGGGGTCACCCATTAGGTTGTGGAGGAAAACCTCTTCCTCTGGTGTCCACATACGTCGCATGATTGACGATTGCATGGCGGGAAGAACTGTTAGTTCCGGTGGACACAGTGCTTTGACGACGGTTCGAGGAGGAAGGAAGGAAGGAAGGAAGGAAGGAAGGAAGGAAGGAAGGGAAAGGAGCTGTCCGCAAACTGTTCAAATATCGAATTCTCGGCATGGCTTCGAGAATTGAGCTGTGCTCGGCGATTTGTTGCATCACACGATGTCATTCGCGAAAAACCGGATTCCGAGCGAGGGTTAGGAGATTCAAGCTATCCACATGTTACCGCTGCAAACAATACTAAGATTAGGGCAAGTATAAGAGGATGGTGGTGGAACGATATACTCTCGCTAGATTCTGAAGATGTGATCGTACTAGAAATGCTTGTAAATATAGGAGACAAAGTTTGTAGTGATATATGAATACTGAAATTGCATGCGCTTGAATGCTTTTAAACTACTGTAGTGGCACAATCCAAAAATAACGTAAAAGAAAGAAAACATTGAAACGGAAACAGAAATGGGGGTTTAACTCCTAAGATCATAAAATCAACCCTTCCGAACATGCCTTCGGGTTGTCCGGGCCGGCTTCGGACCTTTGGGATCTGCAGGATTCCTATCAAGGCACTGGCAACGATCGAGCGGGTCCTGGGGTTGACGTCGCTCCCAGAGTGTCGGGCAACTCTTGGCCAATCTTGGGTCCCCGCATTGGAAAGCAATCATCCAACTCTTTTCAAAGGTGCGGCCAAAGAATGGGTCATCTAGATCATCCGTATAAGAACCCAACTTCTTGTCGTTATGGATCCAGTGGTCACCGCCACTAGTTAAAAGGTGTCTCATGCTTTCATAAACATGCCTCGGGGTGCCGCGGATACGCTTTGCCGAAACGATGAACTGTCCAGATTGTGATAAGAGGACATATCCAGCAGGGCAAAAGCCTCCATTGAAGGAGGCGAAAATCTCTGGAATACGATACCAAGATTCTTCCGTTCCAAAGGGGTCCTTGCATTGGTGGCAGGCGCAGCGGCTGAGGCTAGGAGCAAGAGAGAGTATGCCGGTTTCCGGGCCGTAGTAATCATATATGCGTTCAGCCATCCTCTCCAAATTCTGGAAGGATCCATCAAGGAATATTGTATGCTCTGCGAGTTCATCCCACATATCAATGATATGGGTAAGCCAGGCAGCGTTACCCCCCCCCCTAGCTCCCAATTTTCGAACAGCATTTGCTTTGGTCTCATAATATACAATTCGTTGATCAGCGTTAGGATCCTTGAAGTAAACAATGGTGTTAGGATTCAATCCGCCAAACCCGGGCAATCGCTTAATCGCTTCTAGAGCCTGGCCAACCGCAGCTGGGTGCTCTTTGTACATGCTGACAACAATATCAAGTCTCCTAGGGGGTTGATATTTCATGTCTAATGTAGCGACAGGGAAAGGCCCACTTTGTTCCACCATGTTTGGATTCTGGGGAACATAGACCACCTCGCTGGATTCTCCACCCTCCAGCGGCACTGACTGAATTTCCGTCTTTCCAGTCCCAAACATAACCCCTAGGGCCATGATGAGAATAAGTGCGGCCGCTCCACCGATCGAAGCCTTTCTTCGAGTTGGATGTTTTGCGCCAAATTCCTCCCATGCGTTGGAACCGTCATTGCGAATGCGCTGATATTGCTCTTGGATCTTATCCACGCCAAGCCTATAGAGAACTAGACCACCCAATGCAAGGCTGTAGCCAACCAGCTGTGTAAGGCTGACAGTACTGCCCCAAATGGCGACTGAGGTACCGACTAGGAGGATATCTTTGAGAACACCGCACAAGGTAAGGACTAGCGAGGAAGTTCTGCCGATCTAACGGGTACAGTTAGCATGAATTCCACAGCTCTAAGGTTTGGATATGCAAGTTACCAGAAAAACCACTGAGATATTCAGAATAAAAGCCAGGGCCGCATTTGCAAGCAGTGTGATTAATCCAATCCTAAGTACCTCGGACATACTAAACCTCGATGCCTCAAACACAAGGAATATCAAGAAATTCATTAATGCACAAACTGGCGCAAAGTAATATAAGGATACGAGCGGGTCCATTTTGTACTCTGCAGACCAAAGCAGCCGCTGTACCAGGATGAGACGGAAAGCTTCGAAAATAATGCCGACGGTTTGGAAAACGAAGCCAGTTAAATTGAAGGCGATCTCCCCATACGAGGCAACCATGACACCTAGCACAATCACGGAGACGTTCGAAAGCACCCTAACATTCGGAGTTTCTACATTCATTCCCCAACCTACGAGGAGGACTGCCACTGGGGTGGTTGCCTGTGACGATTAGAGCGAGCAAGTAGCCGGCGTAACAAAGGAATGTAATTGTACCTTTAGCATTTGTATAAAAGCAATACTCAGGTACAGATACGTCTGGTTTCCACATATCAAACTCAAGCTAAAAAACAAGCCGATGGGAAGAATGGCTTTTAGATAGAGCTTCCCTGTCATGGGGACATTGTTCCGGCCATCAAGGAGGTGTGTCGTCCGTGCGAGGATCTGGGTAGCGATCGTTGCAAACACCAAATGCCATGTTGTAAGGAATATTGCTATGGCAAACTTAATACCCGTGCTCGATAATTATTGTCACCCGGAAGGCTAAGGAGATCTTACGGAATGCTACAGTAAAAGTTAGTCGCAACGCCCAGACCACCGTAATGGCGGATAAGCCATGCAGAGAGCTATAAGGAACTTACGAAATTTCTTATTGAACAAGACCCACTTGTTAAAGATGATTACGGCCGAACTTAGAATGATCCATACTCTGTAATCTCGGCTGTTAGTATGGCGCTATAAGTGAGGTTGCCTGGGGGAAAGCTCACACCACGTAGACAGCGGGGTGAAACTTCTCTGCTGCGGGTGGGGGCTGGGCGGCCGTAGCAGGATCTGGAAGAGATGAAGTCGACCGCCGAGGAGACGGCGGTACGGAGAGATCGTCGCTTCCGTCAGAAGAAGAGCAGACTTCTTCCAGACCCATAGCGGCAAACTTGGTTGAGAAGACGAGCAAACAACAGCGGTGACAGATCAAAGTAGCCGATAGCAGCCCCGAAGCGATAGGTTGAGGGATACCACTTCCGTCCGTTAGAATGGTGGGGAGATGGTGATTACTGTATTCGAGAATTCCCCCCCTCTATTCCTTTCTTTCTTCCTCCTTAGTGTTTTGTTAGGATGGTGTTGAGGAACTGGGGCACGAGGTACTCGAGTACTCGAGTAGTTAATAAAGGTCCAAGGAGCAACAAAGAGGTTGCACCAATAGCACTTTGTCACGGGTTTGGTAAGCTAGCCCCCTATCTTCGTCGGGTTTGCGAAGGTCACGCAGTCGCACTTCGCTGTAGACTAGTCTAATGAGCTTCTTTGTGGTGGAGAGAATTGCTTATGACGAGCGAGTTGCTTGTGGGCTCGGATGCTCGTCCAGCCCAAGCAAAGTTCTTGATGACGACACACACAATAACAATATTATTATTTTGCGACAAAGGGAGCCAGCTGGTGGGGACCTCCATCCACACGACGGTAACCAGAGCAACAAGGCCTAAATTAGTTTAGTGTGCCGGTAGGATACTCAGGATAATCTTAGCAAGAAGATGCTTGGCTCTTTTCCACTGCCACTCACCAGCATCGAGTACCGGTAGGCGTCTCTGCCGAGATATAAACGATGCTTGAGATTGACAAAATGTGTCGTTCTATTTACTGTGTCAATAGACATGTGCTATTGAAGATCGCTACGCCAGTGACCCAAAGCATGTATTTCAAGCTTCCGCTATCGATCCCAAACTAAAGGAAATCTCCATGTAGATAGATAGGCAAACATTCTAAACATAAACAACTCGAGAATGTGGACGGGGGTAGGGAGAAGTATGGCGAAGTCTTGGCTGCTGAACAAATAGATACATACCGGTACTCTGTTAGCCAGAAAGTGATAAGTTACCTAGCTTCCAAGGAAAACAAAGCACAAAAAATTCCTGACATAAGTACTGATCCCACCACCTCAAATTGTCACATCTGACCATTTGGTGTGCCGTTCGAACTCTTGGACATTCGCCATACTTTTCTCGTACTTGTTCTATCCCAAAACAAAAACAAGATATTACTGATGGAGTATGGCCGCAGCTTAATAGAGATGAGGTACTAGAATAAAAAGAAGACAGGTTTAGTTGTGTACGAGTATATAGAAAGCACCGTATGATACCAACCTATGGTGGAATTTTGAGAGGTAGTGTACTTTACAGTAGTATCATACTTTTGTTCTGATCTCTCACTCGCTGTGTCTCAGAATTTGGATGCTAGTGGCGCAGTTCCTTGTGCAATTCATCTCTCTTGCTTGGAGTAGTCATATTGCGTTTTTGTTCGGGGGTCTTTTTTTGGCCCTGTTTTCGTGCTGTGCAGTTGAGGTCAATCTTACGTGAGCAAACGACTGATATGAGGCTCAGGTTTCTATTCCCGGCCTCTGAGCTAACTAACCTACCGGTATCATTTGCGATTTCGTCTTCGCACTCTTAGCAAAGTTAGCAGGAGGTGGCGACCTACTGCTGAATCCCTCTAATCTAGAACGCTCCCCAATGAATTCGAAAAAGATTTTTCAGACCCCCTATCAGGGCCCATCATATTGTCCTAGAGCAACATGCGTACTGTACCTCCCAGGGGCATGTCCCTGACTCTTTGTGGGCCTTTTCTTCCTATATTGGGTGACCTTTTTATGGGTATGATACCGGTAGCTCTTTCCTTGGATTCTTTCTATGCGGCATATGTATAAAGTGGATGTATAAAGTGGCCACTTTTCATTAGCGGCAATAATGATTGAGTGCTTGAAGTATATCTCAAAAAAAAAATAGATCTCGTGATTCGGCGCTTCTTCGTAACTGGCTGTAGCGAGGAGGGAACTCTGACCTCTCGACTCTAATACTTACAGAGCAGCCCCACCGTAAATGGAGGGGCAGCCTCGTGTGACAGCTAATTGAGGACTTAAGTGGTTTTTTTACTTAATTGCCCGTATCTTGCGGGTGCGGGATATGATGGGACCAAGTCATCACCGATGAAATACCAGCATGCTACTATGGGACATCTCCCGGGTCTGGTGTTCTTTGGTGGGGATTTGGCACGCCCGGAGTGGATCCGGGGGGTGGGGGAGATTCATTATCACGATGAACAATCAAATTTGAGGAAATAAAGAAACGTATGGGGATTGCTCTCTTCCCGACAGCTCTCTTCCCACTCTCTCCTTCCAACCGCGTGTCCCGGAGCCTCCTTTTTATACAATCAATCTGCCACGAAGCATCAACAGATTTAATACCGATAGACAATGTGACAATATTCCGTAGTTATCCGTCCTCCACCACGAGCCCATCCATGCACTCGACACTGCTTCGCCCGTAACAGCGAAGAGTGCCAGGAGAGTAGAGGCTGGCAAAACATGTTGCAGAAATCCGGGGCGTATCTGAGCTCCCATACAATATCATAACTTGGCTTTCGGGTAGTGTGAAGGACGTGAATCAACTCGGGGTGGCGTACGTGCAACTTCGTAATTCTATAGAATACATTTTGTAAAAATGGGCTCTTGGGCCCACCACTGAGAGGAGGACGGGAGACAAGAATTATCGGGAAGGGCGGTGGTCCCCCCGTATGCCTCCTTCTTTCCAGGACATTAGTTGTTCTACTTTCTACGTGATCGAATCTTCGTCCACATCCCACCTGCCAATTCTCCCCAAAGAACGCCAGATCAAGAAGTCCTACGGCACCGCACTCCTTTCCTGCTACGAAATTAATGTACGGCACATGGCAGGTTCGGAAACGCTTTGCACCCTTACTGCGCTTGTGGGGCTTTTGTAACTTCGAGTTCTGGCTGCGACAATGCTCAATCGATCTAGCGTTCTTTAGGCCTGGGGGGTGTCGGTTGGCGAGCTGCATGTCATTCTACCTTGTATCATACTTGAGCTCCGGCACACTGCATACTGCCCCTCCCACCGTGTTTATACAATATCTTTCCTTACCGGTGCAGAAGGTGGGAATGCAAGGCATTGGGGAGCATTTATCGCCCTACTAATGCATACGGATACTTTGTTATAATATTATGCTAATGCTGCTGAAGGGGATGTACGGAGATTCGTAATCCTTTCCCTTGGCACCAAGAAATAAAAAATACCTTGAGAGCCGGTGAACCTTTGCCACTTATAGCACCGATTCTAGGCTCTGTTCGAAACATAATGTACCGGGAATAACCCCGGTCGTGGGTGGTGGCTATTCGGGAACATGGGAACTCCCTGGACCTCCCTTGGCTTCCCTGGAATGGTTCTCGAGTTGTGCACGCACTTAACATACCCTACCCTATGAAAGTTTCCAGAGGCCTGGTCGCAATAAGATCGACACGGCTGGAATATCGGAAAAAGGGAAGCGGGCTACTGTAAATTGCGGTAAAGCAAATGACCCTGAGGCTTAAATAAACACGAGCACCTTGTCACTGGCCCTGGGATCCAGAATTCCTTTTTCTTTTGTTTTTTCTTTTGTTTTTCCCCAAAGAACTCTTGAACCGGTTCGACATGTTTACAGTAGGTACTCATACGGGTGTGAAGTTCTGGTACCTAAGCGCAGGCTGCCTAAGTGAGCCGCGCAAAGTACTATAGGAGTGCTGTACAGTTCATCTTTTCGAGAAATAAGATATTTCTAAGAGTACTCGTACAGGTTAAGTATTATTATCATACAGCATCCGAATATCATGCACTTTATCCTGGAAGGGGAGCATTACTATACCATACCATTTGAGTACTGAGCCGGCTTATTGGCGCATACACATACATAACAGAGCTCGGGGAATTATCATCGGACAGACCATCACCGCACAGCGGAGCAAGTTTACTCTGCACCGAAGTATCTCTGGTTTGGTTTCGCCATCGCGATTTTTTCCTAGAAGGTTATTCCGCTTTGGCTGGTTTGGAGGGTCTTACTTGGTAACCTAGGTAGTCCCCACCGGTACCGGTATGATAGTCTAAGACCTAGGAATGTACCAGCCCCATTTAAAATTTGTTAGCGTCCCGTAAGACTTACCGGTAACATAAGCTGCTGGTATTTCATTCAACCCTTCCTTCTCTGTCGTCATGATTTAAACCTCCTACTCTCCCTTCCTCCTGTCTGTCTCCCCACCGCTCCCTCCATAAAGGAGTAGCAATACTGCCTTCAAGTGCTTCTTTCGTCAGATTTTTTTTTTTTTTCCAATCGCTCTCACCATCCTAGCTCTTTTATCTTCCTCTAACCCTGGTCCTGACCATTGCTGGCAAATACTGTTCAAGTATGAATTATCCAGATACGTGAGTAGGCAGTTATCAGAATAGCCTGAGAAGGCCCATTTCGACTGACAGAATTTTTTTGTTGCAGATACGTAGATGTGCTTGTTATTGGAGCTGGCCCAACTGGGCTTGGTGCTGCAAAGAGGTTAAACCAGCTGGTAAAAGAGATTCCTCAATATTTTATCTCTAAACCACAGTCTTTAAAAAATGCGTTGGAATTAGAACGAAGCTTCGTGGCTTTTGCTTGATTCTAGTGAGACTCCCGGAGGCCTTGCTTCCACCGATATCACAAGTGAAGGCTTTGTGAGTCTTCAACCCGCCTTCCCTGGGAGTGCTGCTATTAATATCAGCTTCTTAGCTCTACGATGTTGGTGGCCACGTCATATTCTCCCACTACAAATACTTTGATGACTGTATTGGCGAAGCTCTTCCCCGAGAGGACGACTGGCATACTCACCAGCGGATTTCCTATGTTCGCTGCAAGAACCTTTGGGGTGGGATATTCGTTCTAACTGCTTAAAATTTTGCTAACCTAGCCAAGTCCCATATCCCTTTCAGAATAACATAAGCATGTTACCAAAGGGTGACCAAGTTAATTGCATGAATGGGATGATTGATGCGGCTCTAGAGGCAAGAGTATCAAACAAGAAACCCCAGAATTTCGATGAGTGGATTGTAAGAATGATGGGCAAGTTATATTTTTTCCTTTGTTCCAATAGCCAATTCTTCTGAGTTTGCTAATTTATAATTTGTACTCTTATTAGGCGAGGGGATTGCTGACCTTTTCATGCGCCCATATAACTTTAAAGTTTGGGCCGTTCCAACCACCAAGGTAAATACCTAGCGTTTCTCATGGATGTGATATCCGTGGATTTGACTAATTCGATGTGGAGATGCAATGTGAGTGGCTTGGTGAGCGGGTAGCAGCACCAGACCTTAAAACTGTCACGAAAAATATTATTCTACAGAAGACAGCGGGAAATTGGGGACCTAATGCGACGTTTCGCTTCCCCACCCATGGTGGAACTGGGGGAATCTGGATTGCCGTTGCAGATACGCTTCCTAAAGGTAACCTAAGACTAGGTGTAAAGGGGGCAGTCGAGAGGGTCGATGCCGAGGCCAAGACTGTGATCTTGAAAGATGGCAAGACCGTAGGCTACGGTAGACTCATCAGCACAATGGCTGTGGATTCTTTGGCTGAAAGGATGAACGACAAGGAGTTGATTGGCCTGACAAAATGCCTCTATTACTCCTCCACTCATGTTGTGGGGATTGGCCTCCGAGGTGTAAGGCCAGAGAACATTGGCGATAAATGCTGGGTGAGCCTTGTGTTCATAACTATTTTTATTGCGCTCATGCGTTCTGACAAACTCTCATTCAGCTTTACTTTCCTGAAGATGATTGCCCCTTCTACCGTGCAACCATCTTTAGTAACTATTCTCCCAACAACCAGCCTCGGGCCAATGTTAGGCTTCCTACAATTCGAAGCGCTGATGGAACCGAGCCGGGTAGCTGCGAACCAAAGGAGGGCCCTTATTGGTCTTTGATGATGGGTGAATACAGTGGTCCCGGGATTTCGACTGCCCTGTCACTAACTCTCGCTAGAAATATCGGAATCTTCCATGAAGCCCATAAATGAGAGGATAATCATTGACGATACAATCAAAGGCTGCATCAACACTAATCTCATTAGCGCAGACGCTGAGATAGTTTCCACCTATCACAGGCGATTCGATCATGGTTAATCTCCCCCGCAGAGCCCAAACTCAGCTTGCTAACGCTGGAATTGATAAGGATATCCAACTCCAACACTTGAGCGGGACGATTTATTGAAGCAACTGCTTCCTAGGTTGCAAGCTAAAGGAATATATTCGAGAGGCAGATTTGGTAGCTGGAAGTATGAAGTGGGGAATCAAGACCATTCCTTCATGCTTGGAGTGGAGGCTGTTGACAATATCCTACACGGAGGTAACAGACACAATAATATGGGTTTTCCAAGATACTGACTAACGGGGCATTAAATAGCTACCGAACTCACTCTGAACTATCCTGACTTTGTAAATGGCAGGGCCAATGTCGAAAGGAGTCTAGTTGAAGGGAAAGCTGTACTTTCGACATTTCCAGCATATAAGGTGCTGAGAAATTAGAGGAATGGATATGAGCTAATATTGTACAATTAAACTTGGAGAGACATGGCTCGGGGTGGGACACTGGTCAATTTTTCTTCTTCTAATAGTGTGTAATTCCGGTTCATCGCTATTGGCGAAAAATTCCGCGAAAAAATTTCCGTCAATGTTTCAATCAAAAACATTATCCTGTTAGGATACCACGCAAGGTATACCAGCACAAGTAAAGTGCTAGTTTAACTTAGTATCATGTGTTTCTCAACAAGATAGTTGATTTTCATATGATGCGAATGATAGTTTGTGAGGGAGCTTCGCCCAGCTACGATATGAGGGATTGTGTGGCATATGATACTGTACTGTACAAGGAAAGCTTGAGGATGCGTCATGTGTTCTGGCTCGGCGGCTTGTTTGCTATGATAACTTACCCGGCTCGTGGTGGGTGGTGTATACGAGGAGGTGGTTCCTCCCGGATCCCTCTCCCTTCCATCATCGGAAGGATCGTGGGAACAGACGGATTTTCATTTTTTCATTTTTAAGTTTCTCTTGTGGCCCCAGGCTTGTGATTTTAGTATCATAATATTTAACTTGAGGTGGAAAAGTTTGAGTGTGGTTTGCTGAACCCCGGAGGGTAGACTACTCGAGTAGACCTCTCCAGCCGGAGAAGTGGTTTTTAGTGCTTGACAGCCCAGATAGTGTGCCCCATCCATCTATACGGAGGTCTGCCCAGCTGCGTGAGTACAGTACACTCTTTGCAGTGAACCTTCCTTGGCACAAGCACGCTACATAGAAGGTCACTCGCTTGTGGCCTTGCTCACGTGCGAATACCCAAGCCGTGGAAACGGTAGTCGAGCGTCCTCGAAACCAAAGAGCCCAAGGGAACTTGCGAACAGAAGATTGAGGTGTACATGTGTGAATATTTTTTTCCCCGGCTAAGCGGGGTGATTTCATCTAGGATTATTCGTAGGGTCCGCCATTTTTCGAGGTTCAGCACATCAATTCCGGGAGTCTTATCTTTTGTTACCGTGATTTTTACCACATAACTCTATTAGCCACATAACTCTATTAGCGAATAGTGCTGCCATTCAAGCTACGTGAATAATAATAATAATCGTGAAAAAGGTGTCTAAAGCGGAGATTTCAAACCCGGATTAACACCTGAGTACAGCAAGCCAACCGTCTCCCGCCCCCAATATAACCTTCCACACCTGGGGCGTCATTCCACATTCACCATCACCTTGGAGCAACAGCCCCAGCAGCACAAGAACACTCCT
The DNA here is from genome assembly GCA_006112555.1 of Tuber indicum. NCBI lineage: Eukaryota > Fungi > Ascomycota > Pezizomycetes > Pezizales > Tuberaceae > Tuber > Tuber indicum. The sequence goes on along the minus strand of VBSK01000394.1, from coordinate 1,225,707 downwards.
TCTCCTCCCAACAGCACTTCTCGACACTCTCCATTTGCCTCCTAACGGCCATAACTTCCCTGCGAACCCACTCGTCCTCCAGATCCTTCCAGGCCGCCTCAAGCACCGCCTTTTTAACCGGGGGCGCAAGCACTCCCAAGAAGGCCTGCATGCCAAACAAGCTCAGCAGAAACACGGTCTTCTCCATCCGGGTAAATTCCCCGTCCAACCCAGCATACATAGAGCTCTTAGCTTCAAGGTGAGCAAGGAAGGAGTCTATGTGGCGCTCGTAGATGAGTTTGTTCTCGATGTTGGCAAGGAGGGCCGGTGCGCTGCCGCACTGGAGGGTTGGGGGAGCATTGGGCGGGTCTTCGGGAGAGCGGGAGGTTACGGGGGTGGGGATCTCAGAGAGGAGATGGGTTAGAGTTTGGAGGAGGGAGGTGTAGGTGTGGGAAGATTGGGCGGCTATGTAGAAGGGTTTGAATAAGGGTGGCCAGGTAGATTTTGTTGCGTTTAGGCGGAGGAGGGAGCCGATGGGGTTGGGACTGAATACGTCGGTGTGGTGTCGGCGGAGCATGGAGTAGCCTCTGTAGAAAACGGGTTGGTGCGATTAGAAACTGAGAAGGGGAAGATGGTGCACTATACCTCGGCTGGTTGGTCACAGGATCTTTTGGTATCAACGCTTCGAAAAGCATCCTGATGGGGACCCAGTAAGACGGGTACCTACACAAGTTTGTGAAATTCCCGTTTAGTAAAAGAACATGTATATATATATATATCGTAGCTTTCTAGAGGTTTGTCGATTTCCTACTTGAAACGTGCAACGTCCAATATCAAGACCATCCCGCCATTCTCAGAAGTATACCCGCCAACGGGCGAGAAATGACCCAGACCGGTTTGGCCAAGAGACGCTCTTGAGTAAGACACCGCCATTAACTGGTCTGCAGAGAATGTGCAGACTTTCACAGCCTGGTGGAAAGCTTCGAACGACCTGTTTCCAAATTCACGAGTTACATTTACTCGATCAACGCCAGGAGAGTGGACGAACGTGGAGTCCGCGAAACGAGTGACCGCCTCGAGACCATTGCACTTCGCCAGGCAGGAGAATTCAGCTAGCGTTATTCCTTTCTCTTTAACGACTTCCAAGGGCTGACAGCAGTCAAGCATCTCTATATTCGTTTCTCTGTGTAAGTAGGGGGTGCCCAAAGAAACAATGTCATTTATAAATAAAAAGAAGGAAAAAATCTGGTATATCTGCCTTGGGTGAACCATCTCCACGGCTTTCTCCAGGTAACGGTTGGGTCAACCTTCAGAGCGTTGAGAATCATGCATAGAGTTCCAATTCCACAGTCTAATTGGTGTCCGCGTGGTGATTAGTTAGTCCTCATTTAACTCTAGAGATAGGACAGGGGGCTGAAGCGAACAAGCCGGCTCGTTTTGCTGTCCGCAGATTTATTAGCCATTGACGCGACCCAAAACCATGCCGTTTTCTTAGGACATACTGTAAGAAATTGTTGTGAGAGTGGAAAAAAAGCCTCTAATCCACCTTCCGCTAATGCCTTGGCAAATAGGCGTTTCCCCTCGGGTGTATCATAGCCTATGAGGTGCTCTTTTGGGAGCTCCCTCATGTAAAAGGAAGTTTGGGATTGTCGTATTGCCATCCTATATAATGGAAGGGTAGTAGTACGGCCTGTCGAGTACTGGGAAAGAGAGCTCCGGTCTATAAAATTCTATATCTGAGTTTGGCTTGTGTGCAAGGAGAAGAAACAACGAAACAAGTATTTGGAAGGAGTAGGTATCGAGGGCTTTCTTCTTACCTTCCTATAAGAAACAGATAAGATCTGGTGTAGGAACCGGTGGATTCGCCGCATTTCACTGCAAGAGAGCCTGACTTCGGGGGTGACAGAAGGAAAGTTCTTGGCAAGGCTGGGATCTGAGAATGGATCTTTATCAATCTTATCTACCCGCACCCTGGGGATTCAAGCGAAGGCCATTTTTGGACCCAGGAAATGTGACACGTCAGATAGCCGTGTGATGATAGTCTGGTGGGGTCTTAAGACCGGTATTTTAATTTATCCCAGCTCGATTACTGTCTTTGTATCATGCCGGTAAGTTTATGCCTCTCCGTGTTCCACCAGCAAAATACAGGCATCCAGACGGTGTCAGAATGCTCCCTGCGCAAGTCATCGAATGAAGTCTCTGGTAACGTACCGGTACTGTACGTGAGGTGGTGACTTTATCGAGAACTCTCTCTGGCGATAGATCACAAAAGCTAGTACTCGAGTACTCCTAGAGTACCGTACCCTACTAGCACAGCATCAGTGGGCCCCTTTCCCGATTGCGGCTCTCGTTGTCGGGTCAACCACATAGGGGCTGCCAACAACACAGCAACACTTGGTACAGTACTTCATTGTGATTACTTGTTGACAGATTTTACGATAGCTCCTCCATCCCTCTGTCCATACTCCTGACCTGCAGCGTTCTACGCGATTTAGCTTTGTTTCTTCTCCCTTTCTTTGTTGTCTAATGATCTCATACGTTGTTCACGAATACGACTAAATTAAATAGAGAGGTGTACCGACCACCCACTAATACCATTTTCCCTTCCCAGTTGCTGTTTGAGTAAGAGCCACACGCTGGCTACCTCTTCGTACGCCTTAGCGGCCACGGATTCTCCGACCGACGCAGAATTTCCCCCCGAGCCTTTCTTAAAGACACCCGCGCCTGGCCTCGCTGAATTCTGGGCAAAGTTTACGTCTCGGAAGAGATATCCTCTTATAACAATGATCGTAGCGATAGGGGTTCTTGCCCTTATTCTCGGATTAGTGTTAGGCCTACCTCAAGGGAGTGATGGGGGTGGGGGATCTGTGAAATCCTCGGAGGGGAGGACTAGCCCATCATGGTATCCTAGTCGTATGTTTCTTGCTCCTCCGTTACTAGTATTCAATTCCGGTTAAAAGGTTTCATTGCTTACTTGTATCATTTTGTCTTTAGCTAAGGGAGGGACTGTGGATCAATGGGCGGAAAGCTACCGAAAAGCTGCGGGTCTGGTACGGAAGATGAGTTTGGCTGAGAAAGTTAATGTCACCACAGGGATTGGATGGTCAATGGGCCCCTGCGTAGGGAATACTGGGACCACAAAAGTTGGATTCCCTTCTTTGTGTCTTCAGGATGGACCACTTGGTGTCAGATTTGCAGATTCTATCACTGTATTCCCGGCTGGGATTACGACTGCTGCGACATGGTCAAGGAAGCTTATGTATGACCGCGCAAGAGCGCTGGGTAACGAAGCTAGAGAGAAGGGTGTTAATGTGTTACTCGGCCCCTGCATTGGCCCTATCGGCCGGTCTCCTCTGGGTGGGAGGAATTGGGAAGGCTTTGGGAGTGACCCGTATCTACAAGGAATCGCAGGAGGTTTGAGTGTTCAAGGAATACAAGATGAAGGGGTTATTGCAACTGCAAAGCACTTTGTTGCCAATGAGCAAGAAAAGTGAGGATCCCTCACCGATACTTCACAACATGTCACTCGAATGGACTTCCGGTCGAAGGTGAACTGCATCAACTAATACGAGGATTGTAGATTTCGTCAACTCTCTGAGATTTTGAGTCAAGGTTTCAAAAACGTCACTGCCCCCCTTAGTTCAAATATTGGTGATAGAGCATTAAGGGAATTATACATTTGGCCGTTCATGGATACCGTTCGTATGGGAATGGGAAGTATTATGTGCGGTTACAATCAAGTGGGCACAGCATATAACTACTTCCCGAGAATTGAGAAACATGTTGACCTTTCGCGCTAGATCAACAATTCAAATGCTTGTCAAAACAGCTACATCTTGAATGGGGTTCTTAAGGACGAGTTGGGATTCCAAGGGTTTGTGATGAGTGATTGCATGTGCCTCCTTGAGACGTATTTGGATCCTTTCTAATAGGTTCCAGGGCTTGCCCAGAGAAGCGGTATTGCCAGCGTTCTTTCCGGAATGTAAGAGACACACTAAGGGGTGCCGTGGAGGTCGGACGCTAATGTCAAGGTAGGGACATGACTATGCCTGGGGACGGGCTCCTGTGGGCTGATGGAGACTCTCTTTTGGGTCCGCAGCTCACTCGGGCTGTATTAAATGGCAGTGTGCCCATAGATAAGTTGGATGATATGGTTCTACGAATCGTGGCAACGTGAGTATCCTCTTGGTATCATGTAGGGTCCTGGGGCTTATATCGTGCTTTAAATATACAGCTGGTACCAACTCGGCCAAGACGATGCGTCTTATCCCCGCCCCAACTTTTCCAGTTGGTTCAGGACCTCCACTGGCCCAACTTATGTCGGCGTCGGTTCTTCTGCAGGAAACAGCTTGCAGAACTTTTACGTGGACGTCAGAGATGATCATCACGAGGTTGCGAGGGCGATCGCTGCCGAAAGCATCACACTCCTAAAGAACATCAAGGGGGCTCTACCATTTAAATCCGGCAAAGAAGCAAAGAAATCTATCATGATATTTGGAAGCGATGCTGGCCCAAATCTCCTGGGCCCCAATGGCTGCCCCGATAGAAGTTGCAATAACGGCACTTTAGGGCAGGGCTGGGGCTCTGGAACTGCTGAATACGCATACTTGGTCACGCCCCTCGAAGCCATCCAAGCAAAAGCATTGGCCGACAGAACAATGGTTGAGTATGTTCTGGACGATTATCACTATGATAGAATTAATTCCACAGCTAAAAAGACACCGAACGCAACTTGCCTAGTCTTTGTGAGTAGCGATTCCGGTGAGGGGTACACATCTGCCGAGGGCGTATTAGGAGATAGGGTTGATTTGAAACTGTGGCATGGAGGTGACAAACTGATCCTTTCTGTTGCCGAAAGGTGTAGCAACACCATTGTCATCATTCACTCCGTAGGCCCTGTCGATATGGAGGTAAGACACCAAATGATTGGCTTTTTGGGCATCCACTAATGTGAAATAAGGCCTGGATTGAGCATAAGAACGTCACCGCTGTTTTATTGGCACACCTTCCTGGCCAAGAGAGTGGCACAGCGTTACTCGATGTGCTCTATGGGAGCATCAATCCCAGCGGCAGACTTCCTTACACAATAGGAAGATCGCTAGCAGATTACGGTCCCGCAGCACCTATCATGACGCAACCTGGCGGGCCTGTCCCACAACAAGACTTCTCCGAAGGCCTTTACATCGACTACCGCCACTTCGACAGGAACGGGATAACCCCACGTTTCGAATTCGGCTTCGGACTTTCCTACACTACCTTTGAATTCTCTAACATGGTAATCACTCAAACCAAGGCGCCAACCGAATTCCCGCCAGCCCGGCCGGTTGGCGTCCCCGCACCAGAACTAAACTCCACCATCCCTCCCTCCTCAGAACTCGGCTTCCCACCGGGCATGAGACGCTTGCAGAAGCACATCTACCCATACCTTAATGACACAAGCATCGTGAAATCGTCAAAACCATACCCATACCCATCCGGATACTCCACAACTCCACATGAACCTTCGCCTGCTGGGGGCGCACAGGGCGGCCATCCAGCGCTCTTCGACACGATCTTCCACGTTACTGTATCTGTTAAGAACACTGGTAGCATTCCCGGCAAGGCTGTCCCGCAATTATACATTAGTTACCCCAATGGCACAGGCATAGACTTTCCAGTGCGCTCTTTAAGAGGGTTTGAGAAAGTTGGTGCGGGACCAGGCGAGACGGTGGTTGTCGGGTTTGATATCATGAGGCGAGATCTAAGTTATTGGGACGAGGAGAGGGGTAATTGGAGGATCCCACTTGACAAGGAGGGGAATATCGGGGCTTATGAGATTTTTGTGGGGGATAGTTCGAGAGGGAAGGGGGTTACTGGGAGTACGGAGGTTGTTAAGGTTTGAACGGGGATGTACAACCTCCTTCCTCCTTTCCTTTCTTCTTTCTTTGGTAGCATCAGCGGCTTTGGGCTAGTTGAGCTAGCCCTATGTATCATATAACAATCCCCGAGTACCATACTCTTTCTTCTTTTCGGTCTTTCAGGTTGGGTGTGGCAGAGCATGGTTAAGGTTTTCCATGAAGGATATGACTACAATAGGGTGTGTTCTACTTGTACAAGGGTTATGTATTTTTATGGGATGTTACGGCTGTTAAAAAAACGCACGAGCTTAAACGTGGTATCGATCTTTCTTCCCGCTCTATCAATTGTCTGCCGAGATTCTATGCTGCAGACCAGCCGTATGCTTACTGTGCCGACAGCTGGGTTCCCCAGTATGTTACAAGTACTATCTCCCCAATACTTCCCCCTGAGGGCCAGCTAGGATGAAGAGATTGTTCAATGACACCTTTTACTTGTACACGTTGGGTTGTATTTAAATGATATGGGAGCCGCAATTTTGAATTGGCGCGCCCGTTGAAATATCATACTGATTTGAAAGATCCACTCATTCATTAATGACCACGTAAGCTCATAGTAACCCAGCTGGTGAGGGACTGAAGTGCGCTACGACGATATAAGTATCGGTCTAGCAGTGCTATTGAGAAAATGACACCAAGGTACAAGAATATCATACACCCTCTGGTCCATCTCTCGAAACAATTCATGGGAAGATGGCTGCGCAGGCAGGCCATCGAGTTCCCCTAACAGTGTGCTAAACCTAAACACCTTTTTCACTCTTTATGGACCCCCCACGGGTTATCGCATCGGCAGGTGCACGTGGGTACCGGGGTCCCCTACCGTATTCGCACCGACAAGGGGTTGTGAGATATCTCCCCGCCCCCGAAAAAAGGCGGAGGGCTGAAACTCACGGATGAACGATCACTTGTGGCTTCTCACCGTTCCGGCAGTCCTTATACGAGTACAGCGGCGTTCGCTGCTCGCAGCAATTGGTGGTCTCTGGAGGAGCTTGCCCGTGAGCATTCTTTTTTTCCGCTGTCCGAAAGGTTACACGAGGATAATGAATTTGACACATGCGGTTCGGATAAGCAGGCCGCTGCAGTAACTTACCGTACGGGTACAAGTACTGTACTTGCACTGCGCAGGGTGAAATAAGGGGTTTTGTGGTGCAGTGCAGCTACAGTACGAGTACTTGTAGTCGTACTGTGCTCGAGTACAAGGTAGCTCCCGTACCGTTGCTCAAGCAAATTTGCATATACTCGTACCGGTAAATACTAGTACTCGAGTGGTACACTGTCCTACAAAAGCACGGCACAGCAACTCTTGATTTTCTCCCAAAACAAATGCCCCTGACCTCTGCAGGTTGCAGGTACGAGTACTCAAGTACGGAACTGATATGATACTCGTACAACGGGCTGCGGGCACGACCAAAACCGGTGGGTGACGAACCGGGGTATCATCCTTAGAAGCCAGGGAAGCGAACTAGTCAAAGTAGGGTAGCGAGAACCGCTCTTTACTTGTACTGATACCGTTAGTCACTGGCGAGGTTAGGTCGTGCCCGTTGAAGACCACATAACTGATACTACGAGTACGAGTAGTACTGCTAGTAGTACTCGTACAGTATGGCATAGTGGTCCTTCCGTGATCGAACATGGAGGAATAACTTTATATTCGTCCATTAGCTTGTGTTTCTGGGCACCACCAGGAAATAGGATTTGGTCTGTTCGGCCCCTTCGAATTCCCACTCGTATCATAGCTATCCTTTGCGTCAATGATTTCGCTCATTCAAATTTGCAGCCCCTGCGTATTGCTAGGTCATGAATGGCAAAGGTACATGTACGCCAGCTCACCACTTATCAAGTGCTCGAGCGAAAAACGGCATTTTCAAGAAAGAGCAATTATTCGGTTGTTGCCGGACTGGCGGCATTGGTCATATCGGTGATATTTGTATACCGGTATCACCTCACCCATCCATGCTCATGCATACCGAGAGCCCTGCCGGGCAGCCACTGCTCCAAATTTCTCATCCAATCGCATTGCGGATAACGAACGCTGTGTGGTAACCTGTGCAGTACCTACAAATATGAGTACGATTGAAGCAATCAATTTGAAAAAGATAACTTGTGGCCTGTACTCGGCATTGAGTCAGCATTGAGCCCTCAAGCGGTGCGTGATGTGTTGATCACTCTGACCGCCATGGGGTAGAATTTGATAGTGGAAGACGGCTACGGTTCTGGTAGGATACGGTGAGCAACCATGGATCCGAGGGTTCGATTCTCCCTCCTTTGCTGTTCATTCCTGTTTTACGGCACGACGATTCAAAATTGTACTTGTACTCGCGCACGAGTATTCGGATGTCTGCCGATTTTGCACCCAAGAAACGGGTGGTGGTGATTGCTCTCCCCGCTACGAGTAATGCCTAGATGTCTTACTGTTGGGTGGGATAGCCCGACTCGGAAGCACTTCTCGGTTCCTGAGATTCCGGTTGCTGCGCCCCACAGGGGGCAGTTAATCAACCACGAGGCAATTATTGTGTGTTTCCGGTACTCGGGTAGGCATCATGTATTGCCTGTTGAGTGAGAGCATTCAACCATCGGTTTAGGAGTGCGTTTCTGGTGCTAAGCTTCGAGTCGATCTGTCAGCTTTGGATGCCCAAAGGCGTTACACTTACCGATATCTTTTGACTTGAGGGGTCTGGAGCTGGGGGAGAACGGTTGGGACCCTAGATAAAGGTTTCTCTACGCTGGGGTTGAACGCCTCTAAAAAAACTAAATAGCAAGGTAAATCGATGGGAAGAGGAGAGCAGGCCGGTAGCCAGTCGTATTAAATGTGGGGTCCTGTGGCACTGCACCCCGAGGGGGGCCTCTTTTATGATACACGAATTACGAGCGGGGTTAGTTTTGGAGAACCAAGACAGGTCCAAAAAGAGACCGACGGATGGTGCCGACACTGAAAATGAATTGGCTGCTAGTATTTTCAACCGGCAAGGGTTGAGTCGATCCTGGAGCTACGGTATATAAGCTCATATCCATCCTGAGGATGCGATTGACAGGGCTCCGCCTACTCTCGTCCCAGAGTTCTCATTTCTCATTATAGGCATGTTTCTTCTAGATCCTTACCGCCAGGCCACCATTGCAGCCTGCGCTGCGTTTCTTACCCAACAAGTGCTCTCCCCCATCCCCGAAGTCTCAACAACGAAATCGATCCTCTTCTACACTATCGCGAATGGCCTTTTGGTTCTTGCGCTGAAGAGAGCGGGGACCTGTATGTTGCATCTCCTTATCCGCGTATCCTTAATTAACATTAGCTATCTCACGAGCTTGACATTTTTCACAATCGTACACCGCATCTACTTCCACCCTCTTAGAAAGTTCCCCGGTAGTAAAGTTGCGCGCTTGTCAAAGCTATATGAAGCCTGGATCAATTACAATGGCATGAATGGCCGGGTAGTGCGGGATCTATGTCGGAAACACGGAGACTTTATACGAACCGGGCCCAATGAACTTGCTATCAACAATGTCGAAGCAGTAGAAATTATCTGGGGGAGGACTCAGCCTACGGCCAGAGGCCCTTTCTATGAGTTTGCAAACTTTATAGGGGAAAGGCACTTAGTTAGCCAGAGAGATAAAGCCATACACGCTTCCTGGAGACGCATCTGGTTTGCGCCCGGGTTTTCAAATAGTTGAAAGTTTGCTATAATACTGATTTTGATTGATATTTAGGGACAGGGGCTTTACCAGTCAAACAGTTGCCAGCTATAGCCCCCGGGTAGAATATCATGTCGATAAGATGATTTCGATTCTCGAGAAGCTCAAGGGCGAAGAGACTAACTCCGTGAATATTTATGACAATATGGCTTTTGATGTGTAAGTTCCCCATGGTTGCGGTATGTTGCTTTGGGTATTGTGCTAACAGCTGGGTAGCATGGCAGATCTTGGATTTGGCCAGAGGCCAGAAGAATCGATGCAGAGTGGAGCTGGTGATCCCTCATATATGGACTTTTTGCACAGCTGGATGCGCGCCTCCACTGTAAGATTCAACCTCTATGCTCCAAAGGAAACACTGTGGGAAAGGGTTTTTGGCTAACCCCGTTAGGTCCTAACTTCATTAAGAAACCTATGTTGGCTTCCCAATCCACAGCCTCCCTGCTCCAACTAACCGAATATGACAGGCGAACTCGGGGCTTATATTCCCCAAGACACTGGAAGCAAAGAGTTCAATAGGATGGGCGAGAAGATGCTCGGGACCCGGCAGAGAATGGGAAAATCCCGTCAAGATATATTCACTCACCTCCTCAACGAAGACAAAGAAAGTGGCGTGAACTTCACTCAGGCCCAGCTTCTGACAAATGCCCAGATGCTGATGGTAGCAGGCTCAGGTCTGTCGTCAACTACTTCTTCGCAAATTACCCTCCATATATGAGCTCAAACCTGCTAAAATATCCCTAGACACAACATCCGTAACTCTTACGTGCCTATTCAGGCTTCTTTCCATGCACCCGGAGAAGCAGCAGAAACTGTACGAGGAAATTATCGAGGCCTTCCCCAACGGCGAAACCCCCACATGTGCTGCCACAGCAGCCCTTCCATTCCTTAACGGCGCAGTGCAAGAATCCCTACGTATGTGGCCGGCTGCGCCATCGGGCCCTCAAGCTACTACCCCGCCAAGCGGATATACCATCGCAGGCACATTCGTCCCCGGAAACGTGGAGGTTCGAATCCCTCACATGACGATGCTGTCTGGTTAGTCCCCCTTCCTTCCACTCATACATCGAAAGGTATTCCAGGTCTAACAACAACTAGACCCAAGATACTTTCCCCGACCCGATGAATTCCTACCGGAGAGGTGGACACCCGAAATGCCGGAGCTGGTTCAGGATAAAAGGGCCTTTATTGCTTTTGGATTGTATGTCCTCCCCACCTTCCATACGCCCTAATACCTAATGAGCGACATAACAGTGGTGCGCACTCATGTATTGGACGTCCTCTCGCAATGAACGAAATGCGAACCGCCACGGCGAGGGTTATTCAGAGGTTCCAGGTCCAGCTTGGCGAGTCTTACGATGATAAGGTGTTCCGGGATGAGTGGAAGGATTACCTCACTGTAAAGTTGGGGATTTGTCCTCTTAAGTTTGTGCCCAGGAAGATGTGAGATGAGGATCTGGAGATTGAGATGTTTCCTCCTGTTAGCTTGGAGTATCGTAGTCTAATGCAATGTGATGTTTGAGAAATACTCTCTCTTTACCGAGTCATGGAAAGTCGAGGCGCATTAGGAATAGAAGGCACGAAGTTAAAACACTTGACTTGTCCCTCCAAATCACGCATTGTTTCTTTCTCAAAAATTACAAATGGATTGCGAGGACAAGGGAAGAGACGATCCAATTATTTGGATAGAATGCACTACCATCTTCCCACTGCCCCCCATCACACGAGAACATAAAACTCCTCACGAACCGTCCCCTCATCGCACAACCCATCCCTATCATACCAGGAATCCCTCCCCTTGGAAATCATTATTCCCCACAGTAGCTTTTCCCATACAACAAAGCAACATCTAAAAACACCAACCCCCCAGCGACCGCGCCCCGCAGGCCAGGATTCCCAAGATCCGACCAACCAAACCAACGAACCAGTAACGACCGCACAACCCAAAGGTTTGGGCGGCGAGTAGCGAGCAGTCTAGAGAATTCGAGCATTGTGCCATTCTACTCCAAATTTTGATAAAAGCACCGCCGTCTCCTGGAAAGCCTCCTCCACGCTTGGGGGGAGCACCTTTTTTTTTTCCTCCCGGGTATTTAAGTTACCGGTACTCGAGAGGACCGTTAGACGCTCGTGGTGTTTTCCCGTTTCACCGCTATCTCGGCCCGTCACAAGTACATACCGGTATACAGTTACACTAGAGAAAAGACGACTGCGAGTGATTCCCCGTGATAATATGTATCTGGCTGGTTTCAGGTGTGGCCCATGCTGATACCGGACTTGTTCTTTACGAATCGTGCAATGGAATGTGGGGGGGGGGGTGGGCAGGGGTTATACGAGTGGAAAGGGATTGTGTCCTATCGTAGTCAATCGCTCGAAGGTTCATGCCGCGGACCCTGGAGTACTGTGTGATACCGAATGGCAGAATTCGCCGAGAACTTCTGGTAGGGGCTTGCTAAATATCCAGAGAGAGCAGTACAAATCTAATTGAGCTTACATCATATCTATCGGCTTGACTGACTGGGACCCCGCCCCATCCGCCTCACAAAGGTAAATTAAGATAACTCCCCAAAGCCCAACCCGACTACAAAAGAAACAGCGAAGCAAAAAGAAGGTAAAAAAAAAACATCACGGTACAATTCTCCCTTTCCTCATCACCTATTCCTCACCACCTACTTCTTCCTCCCAATGAACTCCAACCCACCCATATACCCCCTCAAAACCTCCGGCACAACAACCCCGCCCCTCTCCTCCGACCACCCATTCTCCAAGATCGCCATAAGGACCCTAGGCACCGCCACCCCCGTCCCGTTCAGCGTCCACGGGAACTCGGACTTGACTCCGCCGGCTGCACCCGGCTTGGCTATCTTGACACGGGTGTTCAGCCGACGACTCTGGTAATCGGTGCAGTTGCTCAGACTACTGATTTCGCCCCAGGGGTCCTTGGCCTCGCGCGAGGGCATATAGGCTTCGATGTCGATCTTGCGGCTGGCGGAGGCGCCCAGGTCTGTTGTCGGCATTTCCAAAATGCGCGCGTGGAGGCCGAGAGAGGAGATTATCGATTTTTGGAGGTCGAGCATTTCTTCAAAGAGGGAGGCAGAGGTTATGATCTTGTTGGTGGGTTTCATGATGGGTGGGGCTTCTTCAATGGTAGTAGTGGTGGTGGAAGCAGGCCCAGAATTCCCCGTAGCTACAGTGGCGGTGATAGGTTCGTTATTGGGGGTGGAGAATTCTTCCCGTCCGGGTGGCCCCCAGGCGAATAGCTCTACCTTTGTAAATTCATGGACTCGGAAGAGGCCTTTGCTCTCTGCCCCCCGCGCTCCTGCTTCCGCTCTATAGGCTCTCCCGACTCCTACCAATTTCACTGGGAGTTGGTCTTCCGCAAAGGTTTTGTTTGCGTACATCCCAGCTAATGGGATCTCGGCCGTCCCCGCAAGGCAGTGCTCAATTTTCCCCTCCGCTCCGTCAAGTGTGTATATCTGCTGCTCACCATGCTGATCTCTCGGACGAAATCCGCATGCCGCAGCCATATGCGAATATACAATATTCGGAGGAGTAACCAACTTCCACCCCCTCTTCATTGCGAACGAAAGTGCATAATTGACCAATGCCTGCTCCAACAGCACCGCTTCGTTAAGCAGATAATACCACCCCCACCCAGAAACCGTCCCCGCAGCCGAAAAGTCCAACAAACCCAACTCCGCGCCAATCTGGATATGCGAAATCCGAGGACCGGTTCGCTGCGATGGGGGGGCGAGTTCGGGGTTGATGTATCCGAGGAGTTTCGGCTCAGTCCCGATCGGCGACTCCTTGTGCGTCCAGTTAGGTAATTGAATAGCAAGATTCTTCATCTCGTTCTCCAAAACTCTCTCCCTCTCCTCCACCTCCGATATTTTAGCCTTTACGTCCTTCGCCTCAGCCAATAGACTCTCCTTCGCTTCCTGTCCCTCGGCGGCAACCTCCGTCTTATCTCCCCCGCCGTGCGGGCCACGCGCAAGCGGATTCCTAGAACGCAATTGCGCCGAGAGCGTATTCTGACGTTCCTTATCCCCCCTCAACCCCTTCTGCAGTCCCATCCACTCTCCATGAAGAGCAATTATCCGCTCGGGCGCATCCGCGAGCGAGGGATAATTCCGGTTCAAGCAGTTCTGGCGATGGTACTCTGGGAACTCGCGAATTGACTTGACGCTTATTGTTGGCTTGGGAGCCGACGGTGGAGGTTGGAGGTCAGGTTTTATGGAAAAACGACGGGAGCTGCGCATTGGGCGGGGGCGGCAGTTGGAACAGACCCACGCCGTTGAGGAGGCTCCAGGACGGTAAATGAATAGGTTACGGGCCATTGTATATGCAATTGAGTCTTGAAGGGTCGATTGGGGGTGGGGTGACGATGGGTGTGGGGTGTTTTCGGAGAGAAGAACTTGTTGGGGTTACCCGGTTAGAGTTGCGGCGTCATAACATGGCCCGGGAGTGTCATATCATTCTCGAGTAACTACCGGCAAATTTATTCCGCAGCCAATTATGATATCATAGCCTACCGGTAGACTAGTCTAACTTATGGGAGGTGTCGGAGCATATGGTTAAACTAAAAACGAGCTAAAGCCCCACTGGCTTGCTTGCTAATCCCTCTCAGGAAATTTCAGCCTTGGAGGTGTATTGTACGAGTACTAGCACAAGCACAGCAACACCGGAACAACACCACAACCCAGTGTTTTCTCTCTCCGTCCCTTACTCGAGTATCATAGTCTAGCCCGACCAAGATACAGTAAGGAACAAGCAGGGCAATCTATCATGACACCACCACCCGCAGCAAAATGTCGACACGAGCATTGAACAAGAGAGTCCCTACAATAAAGTATGGATAAAAACACCACATATTTTTATAATACGTACTCCATCACAAGCCCTCCGAAATTTCCCCCCAACAAAACCGCCAAGACCTAGCTCAGGCATGCAAGGTGGAGGTTCTCAGTCACAAGATATCACCCGCACAGAACCCATCACCGAGAAATTCCCTAGAAGAATAATATTATGTATCTCTGATAAACGTCACGCACTGTACCATCCCACGCTAGAACCCAAAGAAGAAGGAGAAACAGTCTCTCTCTAGACCGGAAACTCCCAATAGGCCTCTCATAGATTAGTTATGAAAAAGCGCACAAAACACCAGAAAGGTAGAGTAAACGAAACTAATCAAAGGATTCATCCACACGGCGGATTGTCATACTCCGGATAAACTTTCTTCCTATCGTACTCACGCATTTCCGGTATAGTATTGCGCCAAGGCGACGGTGCCCGGAAAATAGTATCGCAAACCCTAGGAAGTCGAGCACGAAATGGGGAGTCTGCGGAATAGGTTTTTCTACAAAGTGTCACATCGCTATATTTAAAGTTGTATGATGTGATAGGAAAGGAAGATTTCGAAGCCTTCTGCATCTTAAAACCTCGCTGGGGTACCCCGTGTTGCCCTATTCGCAGCTGATATACGGTGCTGGTGGCTCCACTGTGTCGATGCCAGAATAATGAATTAAATTGGAGATGGATTTCGTGGTGTTCAAAGGATGCGAGACAGGTGATTTAATGTCCATATTGCAAGCTTCCGCGAAAGAACCAAAGCCAAGGGAACTTCCTCCGGTATGTACAGATAGATACCAATCCGGGGTGAGATGGGATATACCTGTTCCACCGGTACCGCAAAACGAAGCACCGCGTGTGCAGAGAAAATAATTGTCGGGGCATGACTGCATTTGAACGGCCAAAAGGACTGGCGTTCTGAACTATGATACCAGGGTTGCCCTCTTTACGTCCTATCATATCATAATATATGATAGCAGTAGTCATACTACACCCTCACAGATATTCACAGCAGAAAAAGGGCAGTAAGATTTAGCATTATTTTGTATCCAACCCGCCAGGGCCTATATTTTCCCTCGCTAACAGTAACTTCCCACGTGCCCCCCCCCCCCTCAGCAGCCGGCAAGAGCGGTGTACCATCACCCAGCATGCTGCTATGCCAATATCTCATAGCGGATAGGTATGACTATAGTAGTCAATCGGAAGCTCGAGCGCAAGCAATTTTGCGCCATCCTCGAGTCCCGTTTTTGCGTGGGTCCCCAATTTATAGAAAAATACAGTGTTCGAGAAAGGGTGTGTACTTGGGCGGGGGTATGTCTATCTAGAGGAGAGAGGTCCATGGGGTGGAGTTCCTTGGTACGGCTGCTCCTAGGCACAGTATATTTCCATAACATCCCCAGGAACACTTTTGATGACTTCTGCTTTCAACATACAGTCCATAACATCCGGTCATTTTAATTTTCCCATCCTCATGCGGAGGCATCTCAGGGTATTGTCCCCGTTATGACTTACATGCATATCGCCACTCTTTTCAGCTACATTCGCCCAGAACACCAACACATAAAACTGCTTCTCGAAGACCGCATACCCCGTACCAACTTCAGAATCTCAGCAAGCCGTAGCCCCCAGTCACCAATGACCCTTTTCCCAACCTCGAAGATCTTGCACTATCTCCCCCGAAATCACCTTCCATCCCCCCAAAACTTGTTTCGGTAGGATACACGTTCGCCACGAATTGGCCCTACCGGACGGCGGAACCAAGGTAGCCACGGGCCACCACAACACCTCGCCCCTGACTAGATCATATGGGGTGTCTACCACCAGGGAACCAACATCACGGCCCGCCAGCAACACATTACCCCTACAGCTTCACCGCCGCACCTAATGGTACTTCCCCCGAAAACCCCGGGACAACTTTAGAAGACAACTCGAGAAAAACAAGATTGCATGCGAGATATGAAATTAACCCCACACATTCTCTTTCCTCCCTTCCAATTTCTTCACGCATAACCACTCCTGCCACGCTCCACTCACACGGACACAAACGCGATCCTCCCCTTGGCGCAGGGGGGATTGTTCCCTGTGGGACGAATTTGCGGGGGATCTCCCGTGCCGTGCCTGTACCGCACGGCACCCGAGTACAGTACTAGTGCCGGTACAGCATTTATCGCGTGGTGGCGTCCTTGACTGCTCGGCCTCCTCGGGATCCTAACGCTCAGCGAGTTCACTATATGGGGTTGTGGTAGCGGTACCAAGTGGTCAAATGTGCGGTACGGTATGGCGTCCCCCGTAGCGGTCAGTTTGCTGAGCCGATATCATACCCGTACAGTACAAGTACAGATGATCAAATGGAAGCTTTAGAAAGTTTAGATCTCACTTCCTACAATTCTATGAGTGATGCGGGGGGGTGTACTAGAGTACGGTACAGTACAGTAGTACCGGTACCGGTACCGTGGGAGAGCCTAGCCCCCACCATCCAATCACCCCAAGTGGTACTTGAAGGGAAATTATCCGTCAGATTTATAGGGGTCAAAGTCACATTTGGCGGCGTTACTGAGTACCGATGACTGAAATTCGGAAATGTACCGATGTTTAAGGGTCGGTGAGGCGAAGGGGGTCTGATTGGCTCGTATAATACGGTAGGTCAGCACCGTATATGGTGAATCCACTCAGGCAGGAGGAAGAGCGGGCCCGCCTGACTTCTTTCCACATTCAAAAAAAAAAAGAAAGCCCTCGCCCGGTTGCACTCCCCAAATTTGGGCCAGTATCGTAGTTGTAATGACTAAAATCTCCTCACTTATGTTCAACTTGAAAGTACTCGAGTATAATACGCCTATAGGGAGTTGGCTAATACTCGAGCTACCGGATTGGAAGTTGGGCTTCCGACTGTGGCATGATATTCCCGGAATGCACTAAGAAACGCGCAAAACTCAGGGCCGATCTGGGGACTTGAGTAAACAGTTATGCCCAGAGAGGGTAAGACACTGGCTCCGTACTCGTATTGCATAGTACGAGTACGGCACTTGCACCGGCACCATACCGCAGATCAATTGTTGTCTGACACATCATTGTACTCGAGTACTTGTGCCCGAGTTCCCGTTCCTCCCAAGGCCGGGCAACCCTTCCAGAGCAACTGTTGGCTGGGCTCAGAAAGAGCTCTCTGAACTCGCATAACGGTAATTACTACGCGTATGTGATGCATCTTATTACCCCCGGCGGCCCACCACAACCAATGCACCATAATTCCTCCTCTACATAACAATACTGGTATCACATACTCCCCCCTCAGGAGCTCCACCGCTTCCACCACCCATACGAGCCACAATAAACCCCACCGCTTGCCCGCCCGCTCCCCTGCACTTTGTAAAGAGGGCAATATGAGTGACAGCCAATGACCACAAGATGGATACCGTAGAATACTAGCAACGCATCCAGTGCTCCCTCCTGTAGCTAATCTAATCTAGTCCAATCCAATAAAACGATCGCTTAGCATGAGCGAAGGAGTGCGCCGTGATTTCGGCATGATCATGAGCATGATCAATCAATAAGTATTCATAAGTGGTGGTGGTGGAAGCGGTCGATTTTGAAATAATGGGCGTGGGGTGGGGGGTTACTATCTTGAGGCTTTTGACAAGTTAAGCGACAGATGGAGGATTTCTTCATTCAAGTACAGCACGGTAGGCTCAAGTAATCCCCCCCATGTTGTTGCATTGCTCGAGCAGAGTACCAGTACCTATATATGTGCTTCGGGAGAGGCATGTCGGTAATAATGCCCGTACTCGTACCGCCCCGCAGCAATTGATCTTCTTTCTTCTTCTTCTTCTTCTTTCTCTCCCTTTCCCTTCCAAAGGATTCCATCGACGTGTAAGAGAAATACGATGGTCCAGTGATTCTTGCTGATGGGTTTGCCCACCGTATGATAGGATGTGATGATAAAGTTACCAACAGAGCGCGGGAAATGTGTGCCACTGCTGCTCTCCGCTGAAACGATGGATGGTCTACCCCTCCCGTTCACCGGGCTCGGAGAATGGACTACGGTACTCGAGTACTCGAGCACAGTATCCCCGCCATTCGCGGGTAGTCACAGGTATGTACGAGTACTCGAGTACAATACCGTTTACCACTAGGGGATGGATACAAGTGACCCATTCAATCGTTACAAGCACAGCAGAGCATAAACGGCAATTGGGATTGGTTAAAATTTCCCTCCGTTTTCTGCCGCTTCGCCCACCATACTCGAGCATGCGATTTCATGCTGCTTCTCGCTGTTGATGCACCGTTGATTGGCGGAGGGTAGGGCAAGGGTGGAGGCGAGGTGTGGGCGAATTATTCCGCTTCCCCTTCGAAACAGCCGGTCAGCCAGGGTGTGGCCTCGTTCTCACCAGCGATGGGTGTTCTAGTTATGCATAGTAAACACGTAAGCCTGCATAACGATGGGGAGAAAATTAGGGAAAAAAGAAAGGAAGGA
Source organism: Tuber indicum (assembly GCA_006112555.1). Classification (NCBI taxonomy): domain Eukaryota; kingdom Fungi; phylum Ascomycota; class Pezizomycetes; order Pezizales; family Tuberaceae; genus Tuber; species Tuber indicum. The sequence continues at coordinate 1,206,837 of VBSK01000394.1, read as the reverse complement.
AAAAACTGCATAGGAAGGAAGGATTCCCTCAGTCAATTCGAGTGAGAGGCGATGATCATGCACGGACCGCTATCGTGATAGATTAGAGGGTGTTTGGCCCAGGGTGGAGGAGGGCTGAGGGGAAATGGTTTGCGGCGTGGGCGAGGCCTACCTAGTGGATGGGTTGGAAATTTGTCCCGGTAGAGAACATGTACTACAGTAGTACTGTACTGTACCCGTACTCGAGTACAGTGCCGGTACTGTGCAATTCCACCTGGGGCACTGGGTGGGACACAGTGCTCGTCCTCGTACTTTATGATACTGTACGAGTACTGTACGAGGAAAAAAGGGTTATTCCTGCGGCCCCGGAGCTCGCATCGTCGAGTCGAGACTCCTGTTGTGCTTGCGAGCCTCGCTTTCCCAGCCAGCCAGCTAGCCCAACCAGCAGCCAGCCCCCAACCCAATCCTGAGCCCGACGTTTTACACGCACCCACGATAATTTACATACAATACCCCTTCCCTTCCCCCCCTCTCTTTCTCCTTCTTTTTCCTTTCCTCTTTAATTCTCTTTTTTTTTCATATTTCCCTCCGGTAAAAATTTGAAAATTAAAATCATGACCACCGCAACGGCCACCATTTCTCCCGCAGCGACAATGTTTCTGCTCTCTTCTCATCATCACCATCGTGCGCGGGTCGAAGCACCGATGCCCTCGCTAACACCCCTGCCTCAGTCCCCGGAGGAGGCGGTTGCGGAGGTTGAGGCCGAGGTCGAGCAATTCCGCCGACAGCTCTACCTAAGACGGGGTCTACCCTACCCAGGCCCGAAGAAGCCCATTGCGCTGCCTCGGCAAAATACGACCATTGCTGCTCGGCAACAATACAGCTCCGACGAGTTCCCTAGAAAGGTAGTCGGGCTGTCGCCGGTTGCTACCGCTACTGTGGTTACCGGCGCTACTACTGCTATTGCTTCTGCTGCTGCGGGTATGTCTTGCTTGCTTACTTGCGTTTGAAACGAGAATATATAGGAAGAGGAAATAAAGAGGGGAGGAAAAGATGGGGGAAAGAGAGAAACATGACTTACCCATCATTCATCCCTTCCGGGCTTCCGTCGGAGGTACTTTGTTTCCGATGAAGCCGATAAACTGAACGGGTGGGGAAGTTGTATGTAATGTCATGAGGAAGAAGGGGAAGAAAAGAGTCTTGCGAGTGCAATGCAGCAACTGACCATGGAGGTGTTTTTCATTTTTAATAGCGGTTGAACTCAAGGCGGAATCCTCATCGTCCTCATCACCACCACTATCGCCGTCGTCATCAGTGACCGCCTCTGCTCATCCTAGTAGTAGCGGTAATAGTGGTGACAATAACACCTGTCTACCAAAACCATTTTCCCAATTAATGGAAGACCTCATTAGAACGCACTCGTCCACCGCCTCACCTTCTGGTCAGAAATATTCCAAAGACCTGCTGCAGGGGAGGATCGGGTATTATAAAGATGCCATGTTTGGCGGCGGGACTTACTTTGGGAGCTTCACCTGAGTTACGGCACCCTTACTTTGCTTTTTATTACCCTTCTTGGCGGGTGGCAGCGTTTGGGTGTTTCCTTTTTACCTATTCTCCCTTCTTTTGTTTCCCTTATCTATTGGTCACGGGAAGGATTAGCTTTTCAATGGGGCTTGCATTTTGCGCCTCATCGGACGGAACGGGATGGATGGTCATCGGTTGGTTTTTTTTTACGTTTACTCGAGTACTCATTTACTTCGGTTGTACGAAAGGTGTCGTAGGGATTGGCTTCTTCTCCCTTTTTCCCTTTTTTATACTAAAAATCTCTTGGGCGAGGCGTTTCGAGCATTTCGTTTCATTTCTCGATGGATGAGTTCATGGGTTTCCCACTATCGTTGGTGGGGTTTCTTGTCTTTCTGTTATTTTTCAACTGAAAAAAGGAAAAGGCGGGAGAGATATACGTCGAAAAAAAAAAGAGGGATTATAGCTCTGGTCTTGAGCGCTTTGTACATTTACTGTAGTTAGCATTGTCATCACCATTACCAACATACCCTACCCGTGGTACTTGGATTTGGTTTGATCTGATCATTGTATATTACGAGTAGTTTAACATTATCGATCACACGGTAGGAATCTGGTAACAGAATCACCGTCATCACTTTTGGGAGTTAAAATGATCGACCTTGAAGCGCCCCCGGCAAGGGTGGTATTGATATCAAATGTCCAACGGAAACCCCGTCCCCCCAGCCGCCACCGCCGCCAAAAACTTCTCCCTCTCGACCTCAACAGTCCCACGAACCTTCATCCCGGCGACAAGACTAGCCCCAACCCAACTCCCGAAGCTTTCCACGCCAGCGATCCTGCCACGACCGCCAGTATCTCCCCCTCCCTTCTGCCCCTCCGGCGAAGCCGTAGCCTCCCTGCGCCATTGATAACCCTCTTCCACCCCTTCCTTGCCTGCGGGCATCTTCCCCTTCCCCGTCTTAACGGCCCTCCTCCCGACACGCTCCCACCCCCTGCACTTTACCAACACACGTACCTCATCAATCACCCGCTTTTTCAGGCCGGGCACATAACTCCCCCCGCCGGTGATAATGATGCGCTGCATGACGGCAGCGCGGACGTCAATGGGACAGTCGCGGAGGGCACGGTACACGAGCTCTGGGAGAGCATAATCATCGTCGTCGGGATATTCGGGGGTGGGTGAGTCTGTGGTCGTGGTTGCGAAGAAGGTTTTTTCGGCGGGTGTGGCGAGTTTGTTGAAGGGAAATGTTAGTGTTTTGGGGGGTGTGGGTGTTGTTAAGGGGATTGTTATCGTTTCGTCTTGGTGGCGGGAGGAGGGGGATGACGATTGGCACCAGCTGGCTCTGGTGAGGATTTCTTCCACTTCCCAGTCTGCTATCTCGTTGTCTTCGCTAGTGCCGTTGCCGTTGTCCTCATCACTGGAGGAGGAGGAATATTCTTCTTGGAGGAATTTCCGCCAAAAGTCCCGGTATGTGCGGCCCCCGCGGCGACTGCGTTTGCCGGGGCCTACCACTCTCATTTCGTAGACTACGTTTATCACGGCCTCACTCCAGCCCACGTCCAGCACCACCCCGCTCCTGGCCCCCGCTCCAACGACCGCCATAACGGGCTCTTGCATTAACATCACGGCCGGCATTTGAAAGTGCACGAATAGGCTCTTGACGACCTTGCTCAGCACACCCACGTCCACCTCCGTCTTCACCAATAACACTATCCTTCGCGTTTTCGAATCCAGCAATAAGTACTTGTTATACGCAACCCTCACACCCCGCTCGAGTGCGTCCTCGATGGTCTCCGCATTGTGCCATAATTCCCCACGCGAAGCGGATGAGGTGCCCGTCGGCGAGTACCATCCCCCCAGACCCCACAGGTCGCCTGATCGCTTCCAGAATTCGGGATTGGTCCAGGGGAGGACGCAGCGCGGGTGCGGCTCGCTTGGGTATCCGGCTTGGAGGTTCCGCGTGCCGATTTGGAAGATTAAGGGGTCTTCGGAGTGGTGTAGGTGTAGGGCCGAAGATGGGGAGTAACGGGGAAGGAGGAGGCTGGTGGTGCTGCTGGGTGTGAGGTTGGTTGTAATGGTGGTGGTGGCAGTTGTGGTGTGCGTGGAGTGGCGGAGACGGTAGGGGGTTAATGGCCCGGGGGACAGTGAGGATGTCATGTTTGACATGGGAATTGGGATGGCGAAAGAGGTGATAGTCGTATGATATCAATACTATCATATTATTATCATATGATACAAGGATGAGTTGCACCCCTAGGCTTTACCCCGAAAAGTTAGACTAGGGTTCCCCTAGGGCTCTTCTCAACCGCCACGCTTGGCACTGCGAAAACACTATTTTAACCTCACCAAGAAAGAAGGAAAAAAATTCAACACCACCACCATCGCAACAATAATATTCCCCACGTAATCAACCGACTACTGTAACGAATCCGCACGGAGCAGCCTACTGCAAGGTTAGTTCGTCTATCTCTGCCCTTCTACTTCCATTTATTTTTTCCCCTGCGATGATTAAGAAATGTTTCATGCACCACTCTCAGACTCCTTTTTTTTTTCGAGTCGGTGATGAGAATTGAACTCAAACGATCTATATGAGCACTTTAGATACATTCCTTTACGCTTTGTCGTTTTGAAGATAGGATTTGGTTTTTGCTGATTGGGGTTTTAAGGTGTTGGCTTTGGCAGACTTGGTCTGTTCAGTTACTTTAGTATCATACCTGTGGTATTGCACGTGGGTAGCGGCGGATTGCATGGGTGTGTGGGTGGTGGTTGTATATAGAGAGGATAGATCGGGATCTCATGGTAGCAAAATATGATTCTCAGTTACAATACCAGTACCATACATCTATCCATCCATATCCGCTGTAAAAGTACATCCACCTATCCAGCCAGCCTGCCCTGCTACTGTCCCCCTTGCTTCTGTACCTGCCTCGATAATAAAAGATACACGTTCTCCCCAACCTTGTCAAAGAACTCCTTCCGCCTCATCTCCTCGTCCTCCACGCCGACGCCAATGCCCTCTCCATTGAGCGTGTCCAAGTCTCTCTTCTGCGAGCTGACCCAGCGCTTCACGAAGTCGGCTGGGTCGACGCTCATGGCATGCCAGAAGTCACGCTTCGCCTTAGAGTGGTTGATGCTCTGGACAAGAAGCGCGATTTGCTCGTCGATTGTGGAGATCTCGCGCAGGCCCTGGAGGTTCGATGGAGAGGTGAGGAGGGCACTCATTTTGGCCCGGATGGGGTCATCGATGGAGACGGTCACGTCGTAGACTGCGGGAGAGAAGTGCTGTGGGACATCGCAGCGAATGGTGTAGTTGATCGATATGGGCTCTAGCGGGAGGATGTGCGCGAGGGTTAGCTCGGGGATCTGGGGGAAGTAGAGGCGGTCTTGGGCAAAGATCTGTTTGTTTGTAATGTTAGTAGCTATAGAGTGGCGAGAAGGAGGTTAGATGGAAACCTTTTTAAGATTCTCGTCACAGTTGATGGTTCTCCGTTCGTCGGGGTCTTGAAGACCGTTAATCCGTACGTATTCCCAGATTCCCATGACTATACCCGCACGAGTATCCTCCTTCGTATCTAGCAAGTCTGCGAGAGCGGGGTTTAATCTGAATCTATCCGGAACCTCGTCTCGGATAAGTTTAATGGTGCAATTGACATTCTCATCGCCCTTTCTTTCAAATTCAAACCCGTCGAATTCCAGCGGTCCCTGGGGGGCTGCACCTGGCGGCACGTTCGGCGTAGTCTTCCTCCACTCGATAACGTTGCCTTCCGGGTGGATATCCTTGTTTCTGTCAAGCTCAACGGTGATTCCTTTGAAGAAGTGCGAGAATTTCTTTTTGGGTGGCTGGATAGGATCTGTGAATCCGGGTGTGGGTTCGAGATTGAGGTCGGAGTCTGGGTCGACTTCTGCCGCGTCGTCTTCTTCGTCCTCGAGTAGTTTGCCTTCAATTCTCACACGGAATGTCGGGATCTGGCCAGTGTCAAAATCGAATGCGTTTTCGTCTAGCGGGCGATCGGAATTCTGCCATGGCTGGTCTTTTGCACTATTGGAAATAAATATCCGAAGGGTTTTGTAATTCTACAATAGTTCCCCATTAGCTCTACCTTCCCTATCATTCTCTTGCGAGGAAGACAAACCTTGACATTCCTATTAACCGCATCCTGCACATCCAACCTCTTCCTTAGAATCGTCGCATCGTACCTCCTCTCCATGTCCCTAAGTTCTTTATAAAGCGCTACATTGGGAACGATCTCATCCACACCGTCGGGGATCATCTTGTCCGTCGGCTTCCTCGCCCGCCTCTTCGCCAGCTCTCGTTCTGCCATCGCCGTCTGGTGCTGCTGGTGTAATTGTTGCTGTGAGAGCGCAGATTGGTGCGGCACTGCGGTGTTTCCAAGCATGGGGCCAGGACCTCTGCGTGCGGTGGTGGGTGGTCCGTAGCCTTGGCCATGGGAAACGCGTTGAGGGTGCGGCGATGGACGTGGGTGGTGCTCCATGTCGCTGTACCCTAAATGAACGAGACGTGGGGAAGTTAAGTAGGTGAGCAATGGTGGTTGCGATAGTTGTGGTGGTGGTTGTGCCTTTTTTCTTCCCTCTTGCTTGTAGGGAAAGAATGTTTGGGCGTTGTGTTTCGATGATTTGGCTATGGGGATGTGCAGGGGCGTGCTTGCCCCGGTTGGGATTTGCTTGGCGGCTTGGCGGCAATAGGGGAGCGGAAATGAATGGAAACCAAACTTGGCAGAGCCTTGCCAACACCATCGCACAAAGAAACTCCGCACAGAAAAGCTCAGCACAGAAAAGCTCCACATAAACCATCATGCCACGAGAGCCAGACGGAAAACGACGCGAAGCGACGTTACCCGAGAGGGTTAAGGTTATCGAACTTAGGAGTGCTGGCCATAGCTATCGGTCCATCGAACGAGAGACCGGAATTTCAAAGTCACAGGCGGCAAACATATGGCGCCGGTTTACGGTGGACGACGACATCATCCCACAACTTCACAGCCGACGTGGTATGAAGTCGAAGCTTGATGAGAGGGATAAACGGAGACTGGTCCGACTATCTGATGCCCATCCTCGAGCCACTTTGCAAGAACTTGTCAAAGAGTCGGGGCTCCCAATTCATCCAAAGACTGCTGGGAAATACCTTCGAAAAGAGAATCGTTTCGTCCGGTTTATAAAGCGGAAGCCATAGATCGATCTATCGGTTAAGCAGGTGAAGCAGGTGTTGGATATGAAAGGGTTGGAGATTAGGGCGTGGAACTCGGTGTATGTGTCGAGAAAATACGATTCCACTTTAGTAGACGGTATCGGAAAGAGGCACGGAAGCGGCGGAG